>OX383932.1:1505000-2755000 GCA_947532085.1 Elegia similella | reverse complement strand
AGAGTTTGAAAGACTGTATTCCTTTTTTGGCCAACTATTCTTATTATTAAAACTTACGCGAGTTAAAATACGTGAGTCAAATCGTTTTGTTTAATATTAAAACAATATTTTTTTCGCATGTGGCCAGCACTTGTCTGCCTTTTCATTTTCTTGTTAAAAATCATTCGTTGCGACAAAGTTTCCATAAGCTTGCTAGAAAGTTCTTACTTTACTTTACTTCGTATCTTGAAGTTCAATTATTAAATATTATTAAACTTACTACGCACGCTTATTCATTAAAATTAATTTTAATAGGTACGTATTTTTGTAGTATACCATAAAAGCATGTTAATACAATATTATGTATGCTTTCTGATCAATTAATTATTCCGATCGAGGCGGAACTCTTTTCGGAACCAAAGGTGGATATCACCCAACCGACGATTCGATTATAAAAACCATTCGACGCAGCTTTCCATCTACATAAGTCCGCATCCTGGTCGAAAAACTGAGGACACCTGCGGATGCAGCAGATGTGACGCATGAAATTTTGGAGATCGAATGCACGCGCACGGACAGCTGACGGAGGGCGTAACATTTTTTACCTGTCATGCTTACAAGGCTCGTCAGCTGTTTGGTGAGGTTCTGATTACAATGGCATGATATTGGCAATAACCGTTAATACTCGTACGGATTTAAAAATATGTCGTTTTAAGAGAAAATGTCAATAGAAAAATAGTTTAAGCCAGCACAAGGTGTTTCTTATTTAAATATTTTGTTAGAGAAGTACAATTCATGACAATAATGGTCGATATTGTGAAGTTAGAAGTATTTTCGTCAAGTTATGGTGTATTTAGGTTCTTATTAAAACATCTAAAATAATCCCTCAAAAACGATTAACTTATAATACATCGAAATCCAATAGACCAAGTGATGTAAACGTTATTATACACTGAAATATAGATGCTATGTACAATACTCTCATTGAGCTTACAATATCTATTGACTTTCAAAATAACTGACAGTTTCGAGTTGATTATCCAAGCTGTTAATTTAAGCGAAGCATATTTTAAGTATTCAAAGGGCAGCACTTTGAATTTATTTATAAAAGAGTCGAACAAAGGTTGTTTCCTCATTTGAAAGTCTGTTTTGTGTCTGGAGCCCTCTGTTTATTGCTACATGTCCGTTGAGAGCCCTTGTTCCCCCTCGTGAGCGACCTCTCATATCGTAAACAATAACTCCATAGAATCCTCTATCAATAACCTCACTTCAATTAGTTGATATTTCACAAACCGTATCATTTACTACCCATTTAGAATCCTTAGATCGAATTAAACCTTTTTTAATCTACAATCAAAATTACCATTTATATCTTTTATTTCTTACCAATAAAATGGAGTCAATAATTTGTACACCAAAAGGGTTTGAAATGACGTCTTTTGAACACATCCATCAGAAGGTCCATAATTATAAACTAATAAGGCATTTCGGACAGCGTATCATTTTGTACCTTTGGGCGTTGTGGATTCTTTACTAGTAATCGATGGTGCTTTAGATTTAATTATCTTATAGTTAGCTGTAACTGCATTCGTGATTGTTCATTTAACAATTGATCTTTGTAGATTTATAATTTCAGATGAAAGGGCAGTTAATAACTTGGGCATTTAGTTATTAAAGTCTCTAACGAGATAGTTTCTCATGTGTAAGTCGCCTAATGACTCGGTAGTATCATTAATAGCAATATCATTATCATCGAATACTTTAATTCTGTGAGATATTAATATCTCACACAATGGGCTATGGACGTGATTCATTAAGATCGAAACGATGCGTGCCTATAGTGTAGTCATAATTATGTTATTCAGTAAATCTATCATCATTATTAGGGCTGTTAATGGTTCCGACTGAAGAGTTGAATACAAATTAAATCAAGAATCTGGTGAAGGTTTCATTCTCTTATATCATCGACCTGAGAGATGGCACCCAAAAGTTTCACAGGATTGTAGATTGAAGGTCGTTTAAAGCTGTAAGATAATACTTTTGTATTTAAAAAAAAACATGTACAATATTTGCCCTTATTGGTAGTTATAACATAATGCTATACTAAACTAAGTTACATATATCTGTAGTTGAAATTTAGGTTATTACTTTAAAAAAATATTATATTATTTTATCCGGATGCCTTATAGTTATGAAAGTATTAATATATTTTTAATTGTAGCGTTACTATTGTAGGTTCCAGGCGATTAAAGGGAATTTAATCGCCTGGAATGGTAGTCATAAAAGCAACCATCCTTAATTTATATCATCAAAAATCTTTGAACCACTGTGGAACACGGAAGCCTAATATTGTTAATAGGTTATCAGATGGTCAAGCCCACAGTTCGTTGCATGTCGACAACACTTAGTTCGTTTTAATATTTTGAGTGAATGGGGATGAGGGTTCCGTGATGGCATCAATAAAAATTTAATTAGGTAATCAGATTAAAGCATCCGTAATAAGGGTTTGTGAAATGCGTGGAAAATTGTCAGCAGTTAATTCTACTAGCAGTTATGAATATTTAAAGTTTAAATAAAAATAAATATATACGGACAAATCACACAGTTTGAGCTAGCCCCAAAGTAAGTTCGAGACTTGTGTTATGAAATACTAACTCAACGATACAATATTTTATAATAAATACATATAAAGATAAACATCCAAGTCCCAGGCCAATCTGAAAAAGATCATTTTCCATCTTGACCTGACCGGGGATCGAACCCGGGCACCCTCGTGTCGCAGGCTGGCGTGTTAACCACTGCGTCACAGAGCTCGCCAAAGTTTATTATTGTTGTTAACTTATTGTCATTTCAAAGGCTTTAGATATCTGTATATACTTTGTGGACATGGGCATTACAGATTCAAAAGAAAGGGATTTTTTGTTTATTTTATTAGGTACCCAACAAAGTTTAAAAATTCTTTGTCATTCGGTTCAATTGTCCAGAGTAAGATTTTTAGTGTTTCTAGTACATAAATAATATTAATTAAATTAATACTTACTCCTGTAGTTACTTGGTAATTATAGATAATCTTACTAACAAAAGCCATATTATTCTTGGTAACGAAGGAACGCGTTAAAGTAAACCCAAAGGCATTAACCAAATTAGTTTCCATTAGACTTAGCATAACTAAGATAGGCCTAGCAGTAACAAGGATCTTACCGACCGGATTGAGGCTGGACCAAGCCAACTTAATTAATAATATTGACGCTCAATTGACCGGATGCGAGGCCATATTTAGCTCAACAATTCAACCGCACTTGATTTCCGGTGACCTTCGTAAAATAACCAATATTGTAGCCTTTAAGGCTAGAACTTAAGGATCAAAATAGATTTTCAATGAAGACGTTGACAGTAGTAATTTTATTTACACCGTGGGAGAAACATCTGAACCGTAACAATTTAGAGATTTCTTGGAAATTCTATAAAGCGTGCCTTTTTGTGTACATTATTTTCTATAAAATCATTCACAACATTTAAAGTAAACACTTTTTCCAATTAATAAAACAGATTTTTTCTAAAAACAGACCTTTACATTAGTTTTAAATTTTCTTTAGCAATAATTACTTAGAATAAAAAAACGTTTAAATTCATATTCAGCTGGTAAAAATATTAATTACATAAAATAAAATTTCTTGCCAGAAGCAAAAACCACGAAGAGAATCGATATAACCCTCAATTACTGACGCCAAAAGTAGCGGGTTCCATTGGCCCGAGTATACATTCAAGAATTCCATAAACGTGTTGTTGACCGTAATATCATTCCGCCATTCATACAGTTTCATGGCCGTGTGGTCATCCAAACGGCTAATGCGACTTCTGACATTATTTTTTCTATAGCACTCATCACGTCGAGGCCTGTGCGACCATGGTTCTATTATTAGCAAAATTTTGGATTAGCGCATGTTAATAATGTTGTATATTATGTATGTCATTAAATAGCATATTAATCTAGTAAAGCTACTTAAATATAAACATTAAAAATTTAAACAAATAGTTATATATCTAATAATATAACTAAATATAGAAATAAATAAAAATATGGCAGTTATGAAATTATTCAATTAAATCACAAAATAGCACTAGCATCTCCTCATATCACTCTCACAATGTCCCCAAGATGAAATGACATACAATGCAAGTAATTGTGTGTTTTTAAATAATCTATAAATAAATCAAAGTCGGTTTTATTCGACCTAATATAACACAAGAACAGGTGAACCGATTTTTAAAATCTTTGATTTGTTTGTTCTGTTATCTTCATGCTTCATGCTAATATTTTTAAAACATTAAAAATATTAGCGACAAAAAAAGTAACAAAATGAATTTCGGCGGGACAGCTAGTAGAAAATAAGGAAGGCTAAGCTTGTGGGCAGAGATAAAGAGAGACAGAGAGAATCCACATTTATGGAATTTAATTGTTCATTGTCAGAAACAATTTTAATTTAATAAGGATAAACACTGCATTTTAAAAGTTTTGCAGATATTTTGTGACTAATTTACATGCACTCAAACACAATTTTGTGGTTAAAAGTCTGGTATTTCCAATCTCAACAGATTCACCCATTCACGTGAAACAAGTGAATTGGCGTTAGTCACTTTAAGGCATATTGTTAGAGAGTCTAAAATGTAAGAAGTCTGTTTAGTCATCGTTTTGTAATGCGCACGCGCATAGCCTCCTAATTCATCGGACCCGATGGCTGGCGGATTCTCGAAACGGGTTTAATCGAGATTCCATATTGGTCGCAGTTCAGTATTTGCAGTAAAATGCAAAGCAGCTTCGAAATCTTGTATGGAGTTTGAGATTGCTGTCGTAAAATGAAATGAGATTGAGTTTTTTGATCCTGTTCTTGAAGTCTTTCAGAAACACTAATTATGTTCCATTTTTATTGAATCGAGCTTATGAATGGATAAGATTACTTTATAAGAAACCGAGGTGTAATTACTCTTAATTACTAGAGACTAGTGCCTCAGTGTCTAGAAGAATATAGCTACATATCTGATTTAAGGGGCTTTAGAACAGCAAAACTGTATTGCTATTACCCATGATTTTATTATTTTCTTCTAAATCCGATCAAATAAAAAAGAAATTGCACTTCATTGTAAATCAATTGTAGTGTTTTTGGGATTAATTTATAGACATTATGAAGGGAAACTACTAATTACCGCCAAAACTGGCCACTTAATTATTTTATCAAATGCAAAATAATGAAAAGTTATACAAAAAATACTACGAGTAATTTACTGCAGAAGTACAGAATTTTTTACCTGATCGGGTTTAGGTGTAAGTGAATAAAACCATGGGTGGTGCTAGTTTAGGAATCTAAGCCTCTTAATCAGAGCTTTTAAGTTCGTCGGTGAGGAAATTTCTTGTTACCGATTTTAAATCTAATTATATTTCTATATTGAAAATCTTGATGATAACAAGGTCAATATCTTTCGGTCAGAAAAGAATTTAAGTCACGCACATTAGCATTGACCTACGAACTTCGAAATATTTAAAAATCTGCAATGCAAATAGTTCGTTGCACAAGAATTTACATTTTCAATACTCGCACATTCTCGCGTTTAGTTTTATCAACTGTTACCATTTTAACAATAGTATCTTTGAGAGCGGTCTAAAAAGCATACCATCTAAACAAGCATTATTCTGTTAGATAATTACATCCGTCATTTTTTACTATCTCTCCTTTATAAAAAGCTGTCGCATTGGCACTGCCATTGTGTTCAACGACCGTTTAAAACGCCCTTGACTTGCAAACTCTAGCTTTAAGAATGGCCTCCAGCGCCTAACCGATCACTAAAATCCGCAAATTACTGACAACCCCAAATAATCGTCCCTTTTTGATATTCGTTTTATTGTTCCTCCGTTCCCACGGACCATTCACGCGAACGCGACTCCGTTTTTGTTTTACTTTTTTTTTTCAAACACATCCGTGCCTTCGGCGTAAAGGAGGCAGGGAAATAAAAATCGTGCTTTCGTCTGATAGTCGTTTGATTACTGGTTGCATAGACAGCGGTACGCTATCATTAGAGTATATTAACTCTGTTTCTACTGATGCGTAAGCACTTTTTGACGTGTCTAACTAGTGTGATTTATTATCGTGTTTAGATTTGAGTACATCTCCAAATGTTCGAGCCCATATGGTGGACTACTTACGCGATTAAGCACTACCATGTTTCTCCTGCCGTTTTGTTCTATTTTCGAAATTAAAATGATCGTATTATCTTTTCTATTTGTTAGAAGTTCGTTGACTTTTAATTTTTTATAGCTAAGGTTATTTTTAAAGTTGACGTCTAGACTATGTCGTAGCAAGCATTTTGTTTTGTTGCTAACGTGCAAGACTTGAATTTTGCAAGCCTACTTTCAAAGACCGGTTTGGCTGATGATTCGCGCCTCGCCTTTTATCCAACAAGCGGTATCATTGTAACACTTATTGCGTTAGCAATAAAGATCCAATTTCTTTCCTGTTTCACATTACGACTCTTGTTTACATTTGCAATATTGTGAGAATGTTTTCTTTGTCCATCGATTGCAAATTTTAACATCGAATTGGCAAAAAAATCGTGTTAATGACAATAATATTTATTTTTTATACGGTTAAGGTTTATTTGGGAACAATTGTCTTGAAGCTAAATTCTTAATGGCATTTCATTAATACATAAAAACTCGAACCCGACAAATCAAAACCGGTCACCGACTCTCCTGTACAAAAACAATCAAAAAAGTTATCGCACCCCGACTTGTAGAAAAACAAATCCATAACAATACAAAAGGTCGTGTTGATACATGTTAAGACAGGTAGAGCCCTGCAGCCTTGCTTGATCACGGAGCCATAGAATTTCCATAGGCTGTTGACATAGTTGCAGAACAGCCGAAACCAGCATTTAATTTTAATGTAACCTGTTGATTAGTAACCATATATAGAAGCAGGTGGTGCGTAGGCGACCAGGGCGTGACTCCTCAAATATTGTTGGTTAAATTTTCATTTGCCACCGTCGCTTTGGACAGTGTAGTGTTGTGATTAACAATGAGCTACGTAGAGTTTTTATACGAACTCCTTGAGGTGAGTCGTGAAGTTGTTTCATTTTTATTGTTAATAGTTTTTTTTTTAAATTTTATTAATTCTTTTTGTTGACGATCTAGTGATTTAGCAAATGAATTATAAGAATTGGATTTTGCATCGTTTTGACTCTCTTGTTTCCATCATTTTTTGCGTATTTCCCTTGACCTCGGCCTCATGTACTTGACCTCATGTGTTAGGATTCTGTTATTACTTAAATTCATACCTGGAATTCCACTATCTTCTACTTAGCTGATTTCTAATAAGATGCTCATACATTTTACTTGCAGTTGGTAGATATGTTTGGTATTCTATCAAACAGCCGAATAAGCATTCTTTATTTACCAAGACAATTTACTCTAAGCTTTATTAAAGAAAACTTTTACAAATCTCCAACAATTGGACAAAATCACTCAATTACGAATCAAATTAAAGGTACCTACTTGAAATTAGGACAGAAGACCCACCTAACTACTTAGCATAATAAAACGAAATACCCTCCCGTACTCGCCCATCCAATTAGCTTTAAAGACCGCATTAAGATTGTTGTTCTTAGAACGCATTTGTCACTGACCGTGTGAACTGTGAACACACTGACATACACGACACTAATACTATGAGACTACTGAAAGAAAGTCACGTTTTGGGAGTTTAAGAATTGATTGAGGAAGATAAGGGTCGTCTTGTGTTGTTGATAAAGAGAAATGTTCCACATTAATCGCAGCAATGTCTTTATTTTGATAGAATAAGAGTCACATTAAAATATTTTTTTGTATAGTTAGTTTAAGTGGAATTACCCTTTTTTTTTTTAAAGTAATGCTTGCAAATTCTATTACATGTCAATTAATATTCTTTCTTTGAAATATTTTTACGGTCAACATTTTCACTGTATTTGATTACGAAATTGTATAGACTAGTTTGCCTATCTAAATTATATATTCACAAATCGAAGAGTTCCTCCAGGTGCTCACCCCTAGGAATTGACCCCCAAAGACTGGCAGCATTACCAAATTAAATAGCAATGCTGATATACTCAGTTTAGCTTCCAGCCCTTTGGTCACGTCAGGTCAAGAACCTCATAAGTTCTTTTAAAAAGGGACACCACATTTCTCCAATACTACCTTTATTATAATGATTGCTACCGTAATATGAAAATGCAAGAGCATTAAATATGATTGATCTAAGAAAAACATACCAACTTAATATTTACAGGTCAAACCACAATTTAATCTTTAAATACGACTCATACAGCGTTTTCCGAGTAATGTGAACCAAGCAAGTCCAAACCTGACCGCAATAATACCACTACCCGACTGTGACTAGAATTCGTAATGAGTTTGTCGTCATCACAAATTATAGAGAGAACAGAATGGACCACAGAACAACAAATATACATGGTGAAATTTTGATCGTTTTGGACCCTTAAAGGGGTGACTCTGACCGTCAATATGAAAAACTTTTTCTATGGGACCAATGTTGGAAACTCTTTTTTTTTTTTATCAAAAAAATTTCGTCATTTCCATACAAAAGAGTTCTGCCGCCGGGCCAGTTTGTAAGGGAATGTCGAATTTTTTAACGTGCGTTGCTTGCTTGGTAGGGGCCTTCCGTATCCAGCGCCCTAGGCGGTCGCCCAAGCGCGCTTTACCCTAACGCCGCTACTGTATTGTACTACAGTTACACTTCTGTGATTGTTTTTAATTTAATGATTTACCTTACATGGATGATCCAAACTTATACATCCTTATAAAGATGGTATTTAATTAACACCGAAGATTGTCGCTATTTTAATGACTGATGAGACAATCATTAACTTTAGGCCTAATTTGGCTTTATTAGCTCAGTTTATGGCAATTTATAGCCATTCTCTACATCCAAGTAGGCACGTTAAATAATGAAAATCAATCATTTAAGTCTTAAATAAACACCACCTGTTGTTTGAAAAGTTTAATCAACTCAATATGTGTCTATACCTAAGTGTGAATTATTAATAACAACAACGATAATTTATGCACAATTCTAACATATTTTTGCATAAATACTTACTGTCGTTTCTTTCCACACAATAACGCCAAGAGCCTATTCATTAAATATCAGAGTGGTTAAGGATTTATCATCTTACATGGTAAGTATAATTCGCAGCTCTTCATAGACATAGACATTCATTTATGAAATAGGTTAAGGTTTTCTTCAATTGAGTTGAGTACATAAATTTGTTTAGCTTATACCCAGTAAATAAATAATCATAATGTAACCAACCAACACTTAAGGGATATTGCAAGAATATTTGTATTTTAGGGCTTTCGTACCTTAAAAGGAAAAAACGGAACCCTTACAGGATCACTTTGCTATCCGTCTGTCTGTCAAGACCCTTTTCTCAGGAACGCGTGGAGGTATCAACCTGAAAGTTTTATCGAATACTCAGGTCTACTGTTCCTTGGAGCTGAGAAAAAATTAAAGCCAACGCAATCAAAAGATACAGCTGTTTATGCCGCATATTTTGGATATTCGCAAGGGAATCAAAACCTTAAGGGTACTTTCCGTAAACTCAGAATCTTGTTGGTACGAAACAACGCCTCAACAGATAAAGGAAAAACTGCGAAAAGCATAATTTATACTTACATCATATAATAAAATATTTTTAATAATTTTAAACTTACTATAGATACGGAAGTCTTCGTGCGCGAATTTGACTAGCAGTTGGCCGGTTTTTCACTACCGCTTTGCTTAGGGTCGTAAATATATATGTTATGTAAAATTCGATTTCGCAAAAACGTTTAAGTAATAGTTAACAAAAAAACATCGAATACATAGGTAAACGCTTGGTAAACGCAATTTAACTGGCTGCTGGTATGCAGGTCTACCGCATCGTGGAGTTTACCGGTTTTTCGCAACATCGTGAAATTACGTTATCTAGACAGTTTAGTACCTGTCCTGTGTATGAGTATGAGAAATCCTTATTTCTCATGTGGATCTTAAATATGGAAGAGGAGAGAGCAAAAATAGGTAAGTATTATTAAATAACTAAAAAAAAATTAAAGTTTGTTCAGTTATATTTCTGATCGAGCTTTAATACCGACTTGCAATTCTATTTCGTATTTTCCATTTTACGAAAAAGATCTTAATTTGTACTTTATTTTCTAAGGCCTTCGCGATTGTTACACATTTTAATTCCTAAATCACCTAAAGTTTCGAAAACTTTACAGTTTTCAAGTTGCAGGTAGACCAATTTGACAATTTAGTCTACCTGCGAACATGAAAAATTGTTAAATTGTTCTAGTATGTTGTATATTTCACAAAAATATCCAGTCATTTTATTTTAGCCGTGAGAAGCGACCTCTCGCAAAGATTATTAATTCTATGAGAGTATATTGCAATACCCACCAAGCTTGGCAGGTGGGTACGCAAACGCAGTTTCTTTGGCTTCTTGTACTTCCGACGCTGCTGCCCATCGTAAGCAATTTTAAGCTGGTAAAGGATATGTACTGTCGGATATTGTAAGGGAATGAACGTATTGGGATACTACTCACTCGGATAAAGGGGGGAAGTCAGTAAGCAGCTCGGGAGGCTACTGGCGACCACCGGACTAACAATTGACACTCCTGAACTGAAATGTCCAGTACTTCAATTCCTTTTTTTAGAGAGCGTTGACTACTTCTTTGTCATTTAGTCCAACTTTATTGAAACTGATAAAATCGAAATCCATAAGCAGATAAAGCTACTTTGGAATTTTACCAAACTCTAAAAATTCCCTAATTAGAAAATCCGTAAATGACCCAAGATTTCACCTACGATTATCTTGGAAAAGCTCTATTAGGTAATCAAGCGGCTATTGTCTCGTCTTACTGTCTCATTCCCAGGCTTATCAGCTGCTAATCAGTTACATAACTCGACACGTGAGTCGTGTGGGTCGTTACTACGAGGTACAATACGGGCAGATGGAAACACGTTTAGTTTGAGGGGCACTGATTTCAGTAGCCTGAAATATCGTTATGATCGCTATATAGATCGCGATCATTATGTACGCTATTGTTCAGTGTCTACAAAAATAATAATACTTATGTATGCAAATAATAACACTGCAATTTCATTGAATCGCACACAGAATATATAAGTCTGCTATCGCCGGAAGCGATATCGCAGGAATTTACAGGATGCGCATGCGATTTATCAACACTTGTTGATATTTTTTAAAATCTCGGTGATACTGTAGGTACGGTCGCCTGCAAAAGTCCATATAGAACAATACAAATAATTTTGATGTATTTAATTAATCCAGCGAATAGTACTAGTGATTTAAAAATACGTCAAATACCAAAATTTTTACGTTCCGTCATCAATATTAAAAAAAAATCAAGATTAATAAGGTATCTGCAGTGGCTCTTCCTGCGTTTCTTTCTTCTGTTCACGCCTCTTTGTCATTATGCGGTAAACTTCTACACTCAGCAATGGGTTCCGTTGACATATGCGGCGTGAGCGAAGCGAAAGACGTTTGGAGGTCAAGTGTTTTGGATGATTTCCCAGTAAATGTCTGTTCACAGCGACTATGGGACAATCCTCTTTGTAAAGATATTCAAGAAGAAACCATTGCATTTTGTGACAGTGCGGAAGATCGATCGCGTCTTTTGGCGTTATCTGAGAGGGAATCCGGACACTGGTTACAAGCACTTCCTTCTGCACATGTTGGCTCCCTTCTAGATAATTGCACTTTTACACTCGCCATTGGCCTCCGTTTGGGTGTAAAATTAAATCAACCACATTTATGTCACTGTGGTACAGCTGTGGATGGTTTGGGTCATCATGGTCTTGCTTGCATTAAAAGTGCTGGCCGAATTCCACGTCATGCCTCACTAAACGACATAATTCGTAGAACTTTAGCAACTGTCAATGTTCCGTCAGTTTTGGAACCAAATGGAATCTTCCGCACCGATGGCAAGCGACCAGATGGTCTTTCTTTAATCCCGTGGCGGCAAGGCAAATGTCTAGTTTGGGATGCCACTTGTGTAGATACTTTAGCTCCATCCCACATACCAGCTACTTCCAGCCAAGGCGGAGCAGCTGCCTGTGCTGCTGAAGCTAGCAAAAAGCGAAAATACGCGGGATTGACCGACAGCTTTATATTCTTGCCTTTTGCTGTAGAAACTTTGGGTCCCTGGGGCACTGAAGCCAAAAAATTCTTTAAGGAATTGACAACACGTCTCATCGAGGCAACTGGTGATCCAAGAGCTGGCAGTTTTTTTGCACAACGTATCGGACTCGCTGTGCAACGGGGAAATGCTGCCAGCATTTTGGGTACTTTGCCTCGATGTGGTGCGTTGGAAGAAGTTTTTTATTTGTAAGTTATTTATAATTTTTTATTTTTATGTTGTTATTAATTATGTTTAATATTAAGTTGAATTGTTTTTTAGTAAAATTGAAATTATATTTTACACAGATTAATAAGAAAGACGTAGATGGTAGATGTTAAAATGAAAAGCACTTAGGTTTGTACGATTTTCATGGAGAGAATTTCATTCAATCCCACTATTACTTTCGACACCCAATAGAATTGATGTACATTCGAATTATAACGATGAATACCGTAAATTTATGATCCCAGGTCTGAAATATCTCGTAAACTAAGTAAAATGAGTTATCCCAACCGTAACCCAACCATAAGTCTTTTCACACATACCCTTACTAGCTTGTTACTGCTTTTCAACGTGCCATAACAACGTCTTCGGCGCCATTTTGCTATTCACCTCTTTCTCTAACCCTATAAGAAAGAAAGAGATGGATATACGTCGTGTCGAAGTAAAAGTTCAAAATGGTTATAAACTTGTCTATTTACGTGGTGTCTACTTATAGTTCAGTCATTAAGCATGTTTGGTTTGGTCGCTTCCCTGTAAGGTGTATTTGAAGTGGTCATATAAAATTAATTTTAGAATTCTTGTAGATTCCAGCGGTTGAGTCGAAACTTAACGATAATTTTGAATGCATACTTAAAAGTTCAGTATCACATCTTTATTCATTACTTCGTAAACAGTCATATACATATCATATACATATACAGCCAAAATAAGGACGCTTAAGTCTCTAAATGTCGGTGACACTGGTTAACTCATCGCTTATTTTTTATAACCCCAAGTTAATCGTCTCCTCTCCATGGAATCATCATTTATCACCATCATTTTAGCCGTAAGTAGTCCACTGTTGGACTAAGTCCTCTCCCTAGAATTCTTCGTTCTTTAGGGGGATATTGCCACATTGGGCTGGCGGGTTGGCGAGCTCAATTTATTCGACTTCTTGTGCTTGCGACGTTGCCAGCCAATCGGAAGCATTATTATCTGGGAATGGAATGAAGGTTTTGGAATAGTATTCACTCGGATGAATGGTGCAAAGCTTCAATCAACAATACCAACCGTAAAAGCAAGTAGCAGCTCCGGAGAACGACGTATCCGATGCCATATCTGCAACCACCGGCCAAGCAGTTGAGGCTGACACACCTTTTATCGAATACTCATTACAAGCCATTGCACAAGCTGTTTGGTAGGAGAAAATTATAAAACTAAAATATAAATATATACGCACAAATCACACAGACTGAGCTAGCCCCAAAGTAAGTCCGAGACTTGTGTTATGGGGTACTAACTCAACGATCACCAACACATCCCGCCCAAGCGTTCTTCCCGGTTGCATCAGTGCAAAGACACATTATGCTGTGAAAGTGATCCTTATTTATTGATACTAATACTTTGTTTGCAATAAGTGTTAAATATTTTTACAAATTATTCGCTATCTCAGACAGATGTTTGAATACCAAGGCGTAGGCGACAGGCCTTATTTGGATTCGCGAAAAGATAGGAATGGGCCGGTCAGACAGGTGTAGCCGATATAGACAGTTTAGATTGAGTTTGGTATTTTCCATCGCATTTATAAAAGACATAAAACTCTAAACAAATATTTTTAATAACGGGTTACTTACGAACGAAGTCAACTATAGGCCGACGTGTTTCAACCTTTGTTGGCGATTTTTCCATAATCTGTGCTAAATACGTTGCTTCGGACCAAAACAAGATTCTTTCTTTCTTCTCGAGTCGAAATGGCTATTCTTTACGCTAGTATTGACCAGAATTTGGCCACATCCACGTACAGTCAGCAACAGAAATACCTTGCCAGGCCCTGTATCTATATCTTGAATTTTCTCTTAAACTATAAAAAATATAAACGTGAAAATTTATATGAGGAAAGGCTTCATTAAAATCTTTGTGTATATAATTTTTTATGTTATTATTATTTATAGTTTAAGAGAAAATTCACAAGATTCTGAGCTCACGGGAAGTACCCTGTAGGTTTCGATTCCCTTGCGAATGTCGAAAATTTGCGGCATAAACGGCTGTATCTTTTGATGGCGTTGGCTTAGAAGTTTGATTATTTCACAGTTCCAAGGGACAGTAGACCTGGGTATTTGATATGAATTTCAGCTTGATACCTTGACGCGTTTCTGAGAAAAAGGGTGGGCTTGTATTGACAGACAGACAACTAATTATTTATTTATTTATGTATTAGCGTACTATACAGATTACATTCATGTTTATACATAATATATAAAGATTATAAATTGGTTTAGATCTAGAAAGTAATCCTAACATATCCTTAATGTGATCATATAAGGGTTCAGTTTTTTCCTCTTGAGGTACAGAACCCTAAAAACACATTTTATCTGATTTTGACTCTTAATGGACTATCTAGTATCCATCAAAATATCACCAATTTGTTCAAGAAATTTAGGTCATAGCTTAAATTTCTCTTGAAAAAATTGGTTATACAACGTGATTTTGAACCCCCTAGCTATATTGAAATCTGGGAATCAGAATACCTAATGGAACACAGAATTGCAAGAAAAACAGGTGAAAAACGAAACAGAAAATTAGGTTTCCCATACAAAGTCGCCGATCAACTGGACGAATTTCTATGAAAGGTTAAATTTATTTTTTCGTTTTTTACCTTTTTTTCTTACAATTCTGTATTCCATTAGGGATTCTGATTCACAGATTTCAATATAGCTAGGGGGTTCAAAATCACGCTGTATTATGATGGACTTTTTTCTAAGTTCTACTTACATATGAAAGTGTTTTTCAAAACATGGTTAGTGAAAAAAAAAAAACAATTGTAAGAAAATCACAATCTTTACGCTTGTAGGTAAACTAATAACCTTAATTAGTCTACGTAATCGGGTAAAAGGCACTCAAGTAACTATTACGAATATTCAGCTTATGATAGCAAAAACCGGAGATGCGTTCTGTTTAATTCTGAAACCGCAATGTTGCAAGCATATTGACATTACAACAGCGTTATACAACTGTTTACAATGTAATGTACTTAGTACATAGGATCAGAATCATCTCGATTGTTTGTGGGAGACAGAATCGTGTACTTAAGTGTAAGTAGTAAAAGCACAAAGGTTGTTTTGGCTTTACATTAATAAAAAAGTTTTTTTTTATAGCAGAATTTTTATTTTTTATTTTTACCTACTTCAATAAAAAAGAGAAGGTTATCAATTCGGTTGTAAGTTTTTTTATATTTTTTTTTAAATATTTGTCACCTCAGAATTCCGTCATTTATGAACCAATTTCAATTTCAATAATTTCTTTTTTGTTTGTTTGCTTTCAAGTCGATCCCGTTTAAATTTCATCACAATCGGTACAGTAGTTTAATTGAAGTCGTTTTTTTTATATGAATGATTATACTACATACTCAATACTGTCGATGACATATAGAGCAGAGCCTCTATGGAGATATCAAATTTACTGAATAATATCTATACTAATATTATAAACCTGAAGGTTTGTTTGAACGCTATTATCTCAGGAACTACTGGTTCAAATTAGAAAATTATTTTTGTGTTGGATAGTCCAATTATTGAGGAAAGCTTTAAGCTATAAAAATCACGCTTCGACCAATAGCAGCGAAGCATCAATAAAAAATGGTTTTGAAAACGGGGGAAAATTATTCATAGTTGTGGACATCTGACGCGTGCGATGCGTAAATGGTTCAAGTTACCCAAAAAATGTGTAATAAAGAATAATTCCTCTTTAAAAGACCAAAAAAAAATGTCCGCGACAGTATGTCTATAATAACAGAAATTGCCGCGGACGAAGTAGCAGGCAATAGCTAGTAATAGAATATAACTCTACAAGCGCAATCCATTCATCCTCTAATCCTTGCTGCATTATAACCATTCAGAATTTTCCTCTGCAAGTGTAAGAATGTTCTTACGCTCATAATCATGTCCGTTACATCTTTATGAATCTGCATTTCAACCGCATCACATCATCTTCCTTATCATCGACCGACCCGTATCGTCGGCAATAAAAAACTAACAGCTTTAGTTCCCGCCAACTGATTAAGCAGTGTTGCCAACTAAAGGAACTCGCCATTCTGCTCGCAATGGCGGCTTCCGGTGATCGATCAATTCGCTGTACCCTTGCTGTTATCCAATTTAGTTAAATTGTGAGTTGTAATCTCTCGGTGATAGGTCGAAGTGTTAGGGGATTAAATGTTTGTTGGTGGTCTTTTATTTGTTTAATTCTTCTTTTTGACACAAGTGGTGTTTTGTCTATGGGATGAATAAAGGAACGGGATTCCTTCGACGCTATCGAAAGAATTAATAAACTAAAGATGGGATGAGAGTAAAATTTTCCTTTCGGAGTTGGTCCCATAGTGAAAGTTGTTCAGATTTGTGGTCTCAGTCACTGTTTAAAAGTTTGCTAATGAATTCAATTTCTTGTATATGTAGGTACAATGTATATGTAGGTACAGGAAAATGTATAATCAGAAAGTCTTAATTAAAATCTTTCTGAATATATATTTTCATGTTAATATTGTTTTTAGTTTAAAAGAAAATTCAAGATATAGGTAGATAGCGGGATCAGGTATATAGTTGGCTGACTGCACATACTGGAGAATTTGAGAAATTTCTTTGCGAAAATAAAAGAGAAAGTAAAAAGAAAGATAATTGATCGTCAAATTGAAAAATATTTTCGTGATATAGAATAATAAAAGTTACAAATTACTTTTGCTGCAGTTTCTCTTAACTAGTCGTGTCATATTCGTGACATAATTTTTATAGTCTTCTAAAACATATTGTGACATACTTAATGTGAAGAGACTTAATTACGCTGGCTTAGTTTCGGTCATCAAAACTTAATAGCCTGTTACGTATTACTTTACTAAATATCATCCAATTTGTCTGTGACATGTCTTCCAGTGAGTCCAGATTTCGTAATCTCTTTAATAACTGCTCAATGGATTCAAACACCACCCTGATTGTTAGTTATGTAACAGTTTTCTAAAGTAAAATTGAATACATTTCAGGAAGAGCAACTTCTAATTGCTTCATACCCAATTTCAAGATTTCAGAGTTCACGGCGAGTAAACTGTAGGTTTTGATTCCCTTGCGAATGTCGAAAAAACACGAAAATTTGCGGCATAAACGGCTGTATCTTTTAATTGCATTAGCTTAGAAGTTTGATTTATTCACAGCTCTAAGGGACAGTAAAGGTATCTATTAAGCTAAAATTCATATCAAATACTCAGGTATTTGATATGAATTTTAGCTTAATACCTCAACGTGTTCCTGAGAAAAAGGGTTTTGACAGACCGACAGACAGGCAGAAAATTCATATCAAATACTCGGGTATTTGATATGAATTTTAGCTCAATACCTCAACGTGTTCTTGAGAAAAAGGGTTTTGACAGACCGACAGACAGGCAGACGGACAACCGAGTGATCCTATAAGTGTTCCTATTTACCTTTTGAGGTATGGAACCCTAAAAATTGGGAAATTTCTTTTATCCTTTTGTGACTCCATCCACGTCCATCTTCCAGAAACTCATAGTACAATTTTGGTATAATTATTAAATGTTCTAATACATGTTGCAAGTTTTACCTGAGCTCATTCAGTAGTTCTTTCGTAATTGTGTTATAAATAAACATTGTAACTTTTGTAAGTATACTATCTATATATCTATAACTATACTAATATTATAAAGCTGAAGAGTTTGTTTGAACGCGCTTATCTCAGAAACTACTGAAAATTATTTTTGTGTTGGATAGTCCATTTTTTGAGGAAGGCTTTAGGTTATAAAACATCACGCTGCGACCAATAGGAGCGAAGCATCAATGAAAAATGTTTTGAAAATGGGGGAAAATTATTCATCTATATAAATAAAAAAAAACTAATTAATCATAATAACAGAAATTGCTGCGGACCAAGTCGCGGGCAACGGCTAATTATAAAATATAAGCTGTTGCCCGCGGCTTCGCTCGCTTTAATGTCGATCCCGCGGGAACAGTACATTTTTACGGTATGAAAAGTAGCAGTGTTAACCCTATCTGTGTGCAAAATCCATTCAGCCGATTTTGGCGTGATTGCGTTACAAACATCCATACATACTTACAAACTTTCGTATTTAGGTATAATATTAGTAAGGATAAAATATTAGGCAAATTTAAATTTATTTAAACTTCAGAATTTTCAGTAGATAAAGAATCGTCGCTTTTTTTTTTCTGTGCCTAATGTTTTAGTTTTAAATTGCCTAGAGGTAGTTATCTCCGAGACATCACAGAGACAGCAACATATGTCGATATGAATGTAGTTTCGTAACTCGGTAGCTCGTAAACTGGTCCATCACAGCTTCCGCTGCCACTCGAATGATTTATTAACGACTTCGGTATTGTTTGTAGTTGATAACTCGTTGATAGGTAGTTGGGTAACGTTTAATTAGTGTGTCATTGTACGTTTTTATTGCTCCCGGTGTTACTTGAAAGGCTTTCTAGTCTTTATATTGTGCTATTTAGATTAAATATAAATAAATAAATATATACGGACAAATCACACAGATTGTGCTAGCCCCAAAGTAAGTTCGAGACTTGTGTTATGGGATACTAACTCATCGATACTATGTTTTATAACAAATATATAGATACACATCCAAGACCCAGGCCAATCTGAAAAAGATCATTTTCCATCTTGACCTGGCCGGGGATCGAACCCGGTCACTCCGTGTCGCAGGCTGGCGTGTTGACCGCTGCGCCACGGAGCTAGTCGTTACGTATTTTACGTAATTTCCAATCAGACATTATGACATTGTTGTCTTAAATAAAATAGATAGGTATTAATTTATTAAGGAAGATTTTTTAAGCTGGAGAATGAAAGGAGTTTTTGGATTTAGGAAGGAAATTAAGGTATTGGGATACTACTCACTCGAATGAATGGGAGAAGGAAGAGAATAGCAGCTCGGGAGGCCGGGCGTATCCGATACCATACCTGAAATCACCGGACAGGCAGTTAAGGATGACATGACACCCCTGACAGTGAATAAAAAAAAAAAGAAAATCTTTATTTGTTTTAGGTACGTATACACTACATACAGTAACATAGATTACAATTATGTTAGGCAAATCGGTGTCAGAGGCGCAACCGATACAGACGGGCCGACAGCACCAGTACCAAACTAGGTCACCCCTGAATCAGTCTTATGTCACTATTTTTTTGATTTCATCCTCCTTCGTATATAACAAGCTAAAAACATTAGCTATGTAACAATGTAGCTTGTATTTTGTAAATGTCACAATAAAAAAAAATGCTTTTACTATTAATTTTCAATTTCTAGACATCACATTAGTTGAACTAATGTTTCTGCTACAAAACAAAAATAATATTAGATGTAAAAACAGTCACGAGCATCGATAAATATACATTTTATTTTAGACCTTATTACATTGACTTAAGAACCGATGTGTATAATATTGCTGGTACCTACTTAATAACTTTCAGAATAGGTGCTAGACACAAAAGCAGGTCTTTTAAGACGTCAAAATGACACTAAAGCGGTGTCATTAGTTAAATCATACCTCTACTTAATGCCCGAGGGCGTCGAGTTACAATAACCATTAGCGTTACAGTAGTCAGTCGTAAACAAAGCAATAAACTCGTATTACGTTTCTGTAACGTAACTATTACTGCAATACGTGTGCTATTTTATTCTGCGGTTTAATGCTAACCGATAAATAAAAAATAGATCATAGACATTTTTTTCTGGGTATTACCAGATCCACATAGGTTTCTATGCTAGTATTCAAATTTGGAACAATACATTTTTTTTGGTTGTCACAACACGTTTTCTCTAACACGAAGGAATTTTGCTCAAAGTCATGTTATGGTCCTAAATGTCACCAAAGCTATGTTACTTAATGATGAATAGATACCAAGAATATTCATGAGCATAATTGCGGTTTCTCAGCGGATTATGTAGGATATGGCAAGTTTGTAACTTTTTGTCTCTTAATAGATAGTATTAAGAGACAAAAAGTTACAAACTGATTTCATAAGACGTGAATACTGTGATATAAATGATATTTGTATGCTAACGTTTGCTACTTAACCCGTGTTTAGAAATTCAAACAATCTGCTGACTTGCAAACAGACGAACAACCTTCGAAAGTGTGAATAATAATACGGTTAGCACTGCTGGAAAGCGTTTTCTAGAATTAAATCTCTAATGTAATCTGACACGCGTTTGTCTTGACGACAACCTAATTGATATCAAGTTCCATTCTCACTCAAATGAAGTGTTCTATTTTCAAATGCTTATCCTGTTATGTTGGCAGTGGAAAAGAAAAATAATTTAAATTGTCTATGTTGTCTTGTGCCAGTATTTGATAGTATTTGATTAAAGACTCAAATATTTTCTTTACTAATGAAAAGTCGGCTCTGTGTGTAGGTATGTATATTTTGAGCAAAATACGTAACACATTGACGAATCGATTCAAAATTATCGCTGTTCTGAAACTGACGTTGTGTAAACAAAAACAAAGATGCATTAGCGTGATGTACATTGATTAATTGACATCAGCCGACGATCTCAGCAGGTCAGCCGTGTTTGTGAATGAAGAAGATAATAACAGGGTATTATTTCGCCCACACGCCATTAGAACCCCAGAATTCGAACACTCATTGAAAATGACAGTTACACAGACCGAAAACAAAACAATACTCTTTCATTGATCAATAGGAAAGAATGTACTGTTTGTTACAATTATCATGGACATTATTTGCTCGATGCAATTAAAAGATTATAAAAAAATAAAAAACAATAAGAAGAATATTTCGAAAAAAAAAACTTATTAATTGATACCTTTTATACATGTGAACCTATCTATATGATTTTTATGGCTATTTTTATTTATATTTTTGAAAATCTTTCATAACAAGATGTTTTCAAAGATCTTTTCAAATATCTATTTACATGTATATTCAAAAGGATTTTTCAAAGTATATGTTAAATTAAACGTTTTAAAATATCCATTCTAATATTTCTGTATTTCTTGATTTTCTTACGAAATTATACCTTTAAGGGCCCGTACTACCTCACACTGCTTTGCATGATTGACTGTTATATCAATAATAAAATACTCAAGTTGAAATAAAAATGCAGCAAAGTTCAGGACTAACTCTGGTAACTATATGACTCAAAAACACGATTGCTTTAAATTTTCTCTATAGAAAAAAATTGCAAAGTTGCCTCCAAATCACGTCTAATTTACTCGGTATATAGCATTATTCACCAAATACATTAAAATTTACCTTAAAACTTTTGATTATTATTGCATTACAGATAAGGCAGCTATCATATGTTATTCTTTTTCGAATAACCCTTGAATATTCCTAAAAAACGAAAATATCCAAAGTAGCCAACGCGTTTAGACCATCCGCGTTTGTATCGCCACGCCGCCTGGCATATGGCGGGCTCTTAAGTTCAACAAATTATAAGTAACATAAGATGTCGAAAAAAAATTTGGTGACAAATAATTACCTATGAAAAGAACTCATTAGAAACTCATGTTAGAAACTATCTAGACGCACCGTACATTAGAATTAACTAACAATAAAATTACCTACATATTGTTTAGCGACAATTAACATGTACATAATAGAATGAGTTGTTCCTATAGCGTTTCCTGTCATTAAATGTATTGTACTTTCTTTAATTGTGACTCTAGATATCCATTACGATAAACGTTAGATAACTTTGTTCTTCTGACAAAAAGATTGGCGATAATTACTTAATACAAAGTGCTATATAATAGTCACCATCTTCTATTTTGTTGATAAAATATATTAAGTATACCTACAAAAGAAATCACTACATTCGTCGACTATAAAATAAAAAAAAGTTTAATCCAAATATTCTTCGTACAGGTGTTGGGTATTATAATATTGCCTAGCGACATTAAACTAAGAAATAGTTCTTTATGACTTATTAGTAAGTACGTATAACGTTCTTATAAATTAGTATTAATTAAAAACTGAATAATAAATCTTTATTATTTTTTCCAAATCTTTATGACTACGGTGTTTTGCAACACCAATATTAACACTTTTTGAAGTAAAAACTTCTTTAGCAACGTTGTGCACATTTTGGGATGGGTAAAAATTTTAAAGTCGCGTCAGGAACTCAGGACACAAGACCTGATCGAAAATTCGTAAGACGGACTTGTGACCTGAGACCGCCACAACAAAGGCGAGTTTTCACTTCTGCCGGTACTCCGGGAGTGCAACCCGTTGTTTTTTTAATTATCTAAACGAGCATAGCACCAATGCTCTAAAATGACAGCGGAGTATTCATATTCATTTACGATAACACTACAATGTCCGGCCAGACTTCTTGAACTTGCCGGCAATGTGAACAGTTAAACTGTAATTACAATAGTAATAATCGACATTACTATTCCACGGTACGGTTCCGCCGGGCGACGAACCCGCTTCCGTCCGCGTGCCGGCCATAGATAATGATCTCTTTTGTTTATTAGGTTGGTAAGAATGGCGGGAATTTGAGTTTTTATTTTCATTACGGGCAAATCAAACGGTGAATGCATTCAAAAAAGATATGTTTAATTCTAAAAGAGAAGATTAAGTGAACTACCTTCCTGTATTTTATATCTAACGCACAAACGGCAACGCACAAATACAGAGACGGTCCATCATCCTCTCCCTGTGTGTCAACCGGTGCCTTCTTCAGTCTAAAAAATATACACTTTTTTTTAATTGTAGGTTCCATTTCATACATAGATAGATTTATCATTTAAAATTTGCCAAATGTTTCATGATTACCATTCCATTTCTAAACATTTTTAAAGAAAATTTGAAAAGCTTTTTGAATGGCGCTGCTTGAAGATATCTTTTGAACTTCCGTCAAAAAGTTTTTAAAATAAATATTGTACAAATTTTACTACGAGTTTACTACAGCACCGCTTGAAAGTAATCCCAAATAATATTATTTTTAGGGCTGTGTTTACATTCCCACGTCAGCGCGTGTCGATAGCTTTAACATACAAACTTACCACAACATTATCAACACAGAAATTTATACCTTAATGCACTAGAATAAGAATTACAAAAATGTTTTTGAGTACCGAAAAATGTTGGTAAACTCCAGCGCCGTCACTTGTCAATCAACCAGCAGTGTTCTCAGTCGAAAACAGAAACAGAACCATAAAATTGTTAGCTAAGAACCGTATTAAGATCTATTTGTACCATGTTAATAAGAAATGCACGAACGCTGTCCCCTACAGCTTTCTAAATACGGAATTATACCTACTGCACTTGAATGGGACGCGCCATTTTTAGTATTCATATTGCTCCAAGTACAAGTAATTACAAGTTTAAGAAAACCATGTGCGATCCTGCGATAGGGGTTATTCATCCCGTCGATATGAACAACTTTTCCTATGGGACCAATGCTGAGAACTCGAAACTTTTTTTGACGTTCCCATACAAATTTACCTGGCGGCAGAAATTTTGTTTGGAAATGTAAATTTTTTTTAAGTTCCCTGCTTTGATCCTGTGAATTTTTTGGTTTGCATTCTAGGAAATAAGTATAAAAAGAAAGTTAAAATTAGTCCGCATACATAACACGCTTATTAAATACGAGCGCTAATGAAAACGCATGTTTGCATCAATTTGTTTTATGGGGAGAGCTATTTAAATGCACCAAAATAACTTTACAATATGAACTGAACATTACGCTGGTGAATTATGGAAACTTATTCAGTTTTATATCTAAAGCATTTTGCTTTGGCTTCGAATTTCGAAGGGCAATGTGCAATGTGGCCATTATTTTACAGATATGGTATTGTGTAGAGGTTGCCACTCCTAGCTAGATGATTTTTTGGAGATGGCTATAAGTGAATCCCAAATGTGAAAACGTCCTCTAATCTCAGTAGGTCCATTCGCTAGTTCGATCGTCATTTGCTCGACCATTGACGTAACAACTCAGCAACAGAGGGAAGGTTGGATTCGTTAGGTTTCCTTGTGACCGAAACGTGAGCGAGTGGCATCTCCAACTTGGGCTAGAACCCCAATAAACAAAATGATAGTCGAACAAACGAGAAAAGAAAATCTCGCTAGATAAAAGAAAATAATTGAACAAGTCAAAATAGTGTCACAGAATCTAAATCAATTATAATTTCCTACATAACAGATAGACGCTGTGCTGTGGTACGATCATACGCATCCAAAATCAATTAATATGACTATGCTGTGTGATACGGTTAATCTAATGTGTGTCTTTCTGGTTTTAACATAGCTGAGCTGTGTGAAACGGTCATGTACGAGTATGCCTCCTATTGACTATTAAGGAGATAAATTAGATACATTGAGCATTTTCAATTGATATTTCGAATACGGTACCAACCCAAGGGCTGAGAAACTCATCTAGGTAACTGGGTGGTCTTTCATGCTCCAGATTTACCAGATAATACATAATTCCAAAACAGGTAGCAATTTACACAACGTAACTAGTTTAACCAAAACTTTATCTTGTTAACAGCCTCAATAAAGATCCTAACAGCGGACATACGTGTAAGGAATAAAACGCTATCTAATTACAAGGCAAGTATCTCCACCCACGGGACCGTTGCATCATAACACCCACGACATGCAACCTTAGTTTTATAAACCTTGATTTGATAAAACAAAACACTTCTTAGTTTGCTGACGGGACTATTTAGTAATATTGCTATGCGTATCTACTTATATGATGATAAGTCTGATATTTTCAGCGCCTAACTCAATGTATGTAAGGTCATCCTCAACTGCTACTTGGTTTTCCTCCATTCATCTGAGTGTGTAATACCCCAATATCTTTATTCCCTTCCCAAATCCAAATAATTCCTATCCTTACCCAGCATAAAAATGCTTCCGAAAAGATAGTACCCTCGCCAACCCGTCTGCCAGGCGTGGTGAGTAGGACAATATCCTCTTAATAAACTAAGAATCCTTGGGAGAGGCCTTTGTCCAGCAGTGGTCTTCTAGCGGCTGAAATGATGATGATGATGAACTTACTGTTAGTCAGTCCGACTTTACTTATCATGCGTGAAAGGAAACGTACATCTATACCCAAGATCCTTATCTAATGTGTACTGATCCATCTTAATATGTTAATATATTATATTAACTAAATAAATAACAAAAAACAATGTAAATTCACCAAATGTAATTTATATACTATTTAGTATTATTTTCTATCTCAGTAGAATTTTACAATTTTTGAAGTGAAGGTTTGCACCATGGCAACGTAAGAATATAAAAATAAAATCAAATGATTACGCCAGCCAGTAAGAAAACTTTCAAGTATGAAGGTTTTAAACTACTCGAACAAACTATGCAAAGGTATTGCCAGCAAAATGTGAGAGTACAATATTAAAATTGAACCAAATAAAATAATAAATAAATCAATAAATGTTACACAATACATGTTATAGGACATGAAACAAATGTTACATCAAACCTAAGCACTTAATAAAATAATTGTGTTTCACCTTAGGTAAAGCTTTCGTAAAAAGATCTGCCTCCAGCTCAGAAGAAGGCTTGTAATCTAATCGGTAATATCTTTTAAGAGCTTTTTATATTATATATTTTATTAAGTATAAGCTTATTAGCTTATACCTTATACTTAAAAGCTTCAATAAATGGTGTGGAATACCATGGCTGAAGTTATTCTGTTATCTAGATGAAATACTTAGTCGTAGTTGAATAACAGTCAAATCAAAACCTATTTCAAGACGAAGTTCTCATACGTAGGTGGTTGATGGTATTGATTGATGTAGTCTACCGAAGGCATATCAGCTTATGATAAAAAAGAACTGTCCCAGCGATGTATACAGTTATTGCTCATACAATAAACTGATAAAGGATATTGACTTATTCCCTGTTATTCTTATCTTTTATTTATTTACTGACTTCAACTCTATAGGGCCCGATGGCCGTTAGATAAACGTGATTGACGTAATGGGATATCTATATTTTTCGTACCACGCTTATCAATATTTGATCAGTATTAGTGACATCAAAATGTTCACCAACAAACATAAAATCATGTATTCGATTACGCGAAACTTGAGTAGATTCGCTAAATGTACCTTTAATGTTATTGCTAGCATTGGTATGTGAAGTATTTGGGTTAACAGCAAATCCGTTTATGTAGGCAGCATTTTTTTGCCATTTACTCCTATCTAGAGTCTAATCATAGACATTTTAGCAAATTAATTATTAAAATGAGCCGCCCACTGTTTGTCTTTGTAATAAATTAATTGAACACACACATTAAACGTTATTTTAATTCCATTTCAATCTTCTGCGTGGGAGACGCCCAATAAGGCCCTCTTGTTTAGCTCGGCTGCATTTCGTAAGTCTTTGAGATCATTTGCATGCCTCACTTGATTAATTACTTCTTATTGAAGGTTTGTGGTGGCTTTATAAGGATAATGAGGATGTGAGAATAAAACTGCCGGTTGAAACGTTATATTTGAATACGAACGACTGATTAAAGGCTGCTTTGAGGAATTTATGCGTTAAATCCATATATCCAAATATAATTCCATAATTAGTCCACTTTCTAAAACGATGATGGCTAACAAATGGCGGAGTTACACTCATTTTCATTTACAATCCTTTTAGATCAAGCGAGAATCAAAACGTTGTAAGTGGTGCATTTAAAAACAAACTTTTTAGCATTTTCTTCTTATGCGCTTACGATCCAACGAGTTCTATAATTGAGCGATGCGGGAGAGATCAACACATCGCGGTTCATCTTTTTAGAATACGACACAAATAACATTCTATATTCGTAAATTTATACACCACTGGCTTCGAGAAGCTATCTATGATCGACTTTCCCCACGATTTTCACACTTACCATCAAGGTTTAAGGATGAAATTTCAACCCCACTTTTCCCACTTTGTTTCACTTGGACGGAATGGAGATTCTAAGGTGGTACGGTTACGCGGCAGCCATGCCGTTGACCACATGCATCAATGTTTGTAAATAGAACTGTGCGTATTACGAGAAACTTCTGATCTTTCACACTAACAATCTGTGTCACATCCATCGCTAGTTTGTTTCAGTTAAGCATCACAAGCTTGAATGGAAAGACGATGGATGCTAAAGGATAGGTGTTAACATCGCTTGACATGACACGTTCTCAACGTCGGAGTGTGAGGCTGCTGACATCTCTGCCGCTAGTAGGATTCCTCGCATCTCTAGTGTGCACGCTGTTTACAAACATCGTATATAAATACTACTTCGAATGAGTTGTTGTAAATGTTCATATAATACATCTCAAAGCTGCGTTGTTTCGAAGAGAAATTAGCTCAGCCGCGCGAAAGAACTCGTTCGGAAGAATGTAACATGTGTATTTGCTCATTCCATTATCCAGCTGGTTTAGGAAGTGAAAAATCACGCTTATCTCGGTACAAACACTAGGGAACGGTGGTCCACAGCGCGAGCCATCTGTTCGTTGCACCCATAAAGATAACGAAAATGTATAAACGGGAACGTTCATTTAGTATCAGGCCCTTCTAGTGAGCGCTCCTGCGTTTCGCCGGATTTATCACGCGCGAAAAACGGGCGGCCATTTTGCATATTTCCAATGTGTTCCATATTCGAACGCACGGTGCGTATGCGTATAGCTCTCGCTCGTTTTATATTCTGTTTTTGAGATGAGGTTTATTTTTAATCGCGTTGTCCTATTTAATCCGTTATGCCAGGCAGCCAGCGTTCATCAGTCTTAGCGGCAACCGTTGCTTCTGACGTCGTGTTTTACGTTTCCATATTTCAAAATGATTAAATTAATAATTACCAAGTTAAAAAAAGCGGTATATATTTTTGTTTGTTTGCGATGTTATTTTTTTGTTGCGATAGCCTCTGACGGTTGTTTTCTTTGTTACAGATATACCCAGATCCTGAGTCGGAGAAGGCGATAATGGGTTCTGTGGTGTATTGCATCCACCATAAGGATGGATGTCAATGGTCCGATGAACTACGCAAATTGAAGGTAAGTTTTTTTTTTATGTGAACCGTAAATATTTGAGGAGATAAAGTGAAGTAGATCGTCGACGTACGGTGCGTGCCTACACGTCATGTACGACATATTTCTTTATCTGTTGTACCTTAGTATTCAAATAGAGCTGACGCATACTTACATTTCTCTGTGATCAACTTGTTTGAATTATTTGTTTTGGAACTTGTATGTAACATTTTAAATAACAGGAAATAATAATAATTATTATTTAGGTTATCATGAAATGGAAATATTAAAGTAAATAATTAAATGCATTATCCTTAATTATGATTAATATACATTGACTATAAATATTAATTGTTATTGATATGCATTGTGTTTATTTATAATAATATACCTACCTCTTAGGTACTAATTTTGAACATATACCTAAATAAACTTTCCAAAATTTTATTAACTTAGTAATCACTTAAGGAGGGGAGGCCTTTGCCCAGCAGTGGGACACAAATGGGTAATAAAAAAAAATCACTTGCGTAAAAAATATTTTCATTTTTGTAACTTAAAATGTATAAAACTCATCCCACACGGGGACGCTTCAAAAAGCACAACACCAACATAAAGCGTAAAATTGCGTATTATAATAAGTAAATTAATAAGGCCCCTTTTACACAGGCCCACCTCAACACATGCAAGCACGACGCGGTGTTATGCGCAGCGCAATGTGGCGCGATGATCCCGCGCGTGTTGATGCAGGACCACCTGAGATACACCTGTCCGAGACGCAGGGCCAACTGCGAACATTGTCACAAGGAGTTCTCTGGCAGTGCTCTTGAGGTAAGAGTGATTACTTATTCTTAACTAGCGGCCCGTCCCGGCTTCGCACGGAAAGATATAGGTATTTAAATAGCCTATGTTCATCAGGGAAAATGTAGGATTCTAATGGTGAAAGAATTTTGAAAATGTTTCCAGTAGTTTCAGAGCCTATTCGTGCAAACATACAAACAAACAAACAAATTTTTCCTCTTTATAATATTAATAATAATATAGAAGTATAGACTAAATGTTGCCCGCGGCTCCGCCCGCGTTAATTTCGATCCCTCGGAAACAGTAGAATTTCCCGGCATTAAAGATACCCTATTACCTTCCCCGGGCCTTAAACTACATCCATACTAAATTTCAAATTGGTTCAATGGCTAAAGCGTCAAAAGGTGACAGACAGACAGAGTCGTTCGAGTTTATAATATTAGAATGGATATTATTCTTGTAGGACTTTAGTATTATTCTTGTAAGAATTACTTGGGATCTGACTGCGTTCCCGGGTATAACCGGAGTCGATCAAAATAAATGAATAAATAGTTACGGACTCAATAGAAACCACGAGTAAAAAATAACATTCCATACTTTTGAAGAGTTTTCTAATTTGTATAGATCATGGAACACCATTTCACATTTATATCAATACTAGCTGCCCCGGCGAACTTCGTTTCGCCATAAGTTAAAAACTATCCTATCTCTCAAGTTGGATCGAACTGCACATGGTGTGCGAATTTTATTATAATCGGTTAAGTGGTTTAGGAGTCCATTGAGGACAAACATTGTGACACGAGATTTATATATATTAAGATGTGTTTAGTTTAAGAATTTTTCAATTACTGCCATTGTATTTTGTCAGATAGGATGCGGAAAGTTAAAGTTTTCGGATAGATGTAAATAAGAGGAAACTACCATTATTACTTAAAGGATAAGTTATTCCGCAGGCGTATTTATCTTAACTGGGTAATCAATCAATGATTACTCCGTAGTGCACTGGTTAAGGCATTTGCCTGTTGACCCGGGGGTCGTGGGTTCGATTCCCACCGGAAGCATACTTTGTTTAGTTGTTTCCAGTTTGGTTAGGACATTGCAGGCTTGAATCACCTGATTGTCTGATAATAAAGATGATTCCGTGCTTCGGAAGGCACGTTAAGCCGGTGGTCCCGGCTGCCATCTGGTAGTCGTTAAAGGAACCACGTCAGAGGCCGAGAGGCGGTTCCGAAGAACCCTGACACCAGGGTGTGCATGGTCGATTGACCGTTACACCTACTCGAAATGATGATGATGACCCAGAAAACGTTTGTAAGTTTGTCACTAAGTAAATATTACATATACACGCACCATTTAGATAATAGCTAGGCCATTAGGCGCCTGAATGTCGTAGTGACCGGGAGATAGCATTATTTATAAACCTGCATTCATAACATATTTACATACATATTATCACGTCTTTCTTCCTTACCCTAGACAGAACCTAAGACCGAAAGGCCACGTTTAGCGTGTTGGTCGGTGTAAAGGTGGAATACAGAATCAAAATAGTGATGGGTTGCTAGCCGCATCGCCTATTATCATGATTCTTTACATTTTTGCCCATTCTCTTGACCGGCTTCTACGGTCTGCGCGGGAAGAGAAGCAGCTGGCACATTCTACGTTTTTTATTTTCTCCCAGACCAACAGCCCCAGACCCAGCAGCATAACATATTTAGACGGAAAAATACCTCCATATCCATAATTTTAAATTATAATTTTTTTAATGTTAACAAAAATAATTTGTTGAAGTAACTTTTCAAATTCATTTTTTTATATTTTAAGTATCTAACGTTGAAAGATTGATGGCATAGTGTGATCTCATCATTTAAAAAAAAGTAGGTATCCTCTTTACCAGTTATTTACTTTTGAAGATATAATAATTAATATCTAATAAAAAAATACAAATTTTCAGGAACACCAAGGCAACTGCGGACACGAGCCGGTATACTGCGAAAATAAGTGCGGTGCCAAGGTTCAGAGAAGGCACACCCAACAGCATTTACAACAGCATTGCAGTAAACGTCTCGTGCCTTGCAGACACTGCGGCCAGAGATACACCCAGGTATGCATCATCTTCTGTTCTTACTGACATCCTACTTTATAGAGGGCACCTACCTGATTTTTGCTGCTCATTTAACGACTTTCTCCTGATGCCTTTAATGTAATGGTCTCGTCTATATGTATTAACAAATACTCCTAAATCCATACCTTCCTAAATTACATCAGAGTAGCAACTGCGTAAATAGAAAGAAAAAAAACTAAACCATTTTTCCTTCAAAAAACGAGTCTGTTTCCTTGAAAGGTCGGCAACGCTCTTGTGACACCCAGGGGGTCGTATTTACTCCTGGTCTGTTTTTTTATGTATATTTGACGGCAAACGAACAGACGAGTCACCTGATGGGAAGTGGTCACCGTCGCCCATGGACATGACTGTTTGTCCATGGCCTGCTCATTTGCCGACCTGTCATAAAAAAAATTGCAGAGGATAAGGAATGTTTTAAATCATTTCACCCAAAATAGTCTGGCCTTAAATAAGAACAAGAAGCAACTGCTTGTATGACCAATTTGACTAAGAGTAGGGAGATCGTAACGAGACACCAGGGTCACTCATGTCTTTGGAAAATAGTTATATTAAAGAAAATGTTAAACAAAATGCCTATATGAATTTATTGCTATTCGACAGGACACCGTAGCTGCCCACGGCGCCAGCTGCACCCGAGCCCCAGTTCCATGCCCACAGCGTTGCGCGGCCGCTCCCCTCCCCAGAGACGAGCTGGACGCGCATCTACGAGACCATTGCGCTGCTGCGGGCTTGGCGTGTGTGTTCAGAGACGCTGGATGTCGGTTTAAGGTGAGGAACTTTTGTATGATATTCACTATTAGGGACCAATAGAATTTCTGAGTTTCCTCTGTATTATTACTACACTACAATGAAAGACAGAAAAAGTCTACTTGCATTCAGGCTGTTGCGAACTATTATAATAATCTAGCTCCGTTATAATAGACTAGCTCCGTGGCGCAGCGGTCAACACGCCAGCCTGCGACACGGAGTGACCGGGTTCGATCCCCGGCCAGATCAAGATGGAAAATGATCTTTTTCAGATTGGCCTGGGTCTTGGATGTTTATCTATAGTATTTGTTATAAAATATAGTATCGTTGAGTTAGTATCCCATAACACAAGTCTCGAACTTACTTTGGGGCTAGCTCAATCTGTGTGATTTGTCCGTATATATTTATATTTATTTATTTATTTATTTAATCCTTTTTGTTTCTTAATATTCACAAAACCTTCTTCAAATTTTAACCCTTATTGGGAATGGCATCCTCCATTGCATATGCAATGGAGTATTCCATTCCCAATAAGGGTTTATACATATGTATATACATATGCAGAATATCTACCAAGTTATGTCTTCATTATGCAAAGGTGTCTCGGTGTCAGAGTCCAACCAAAAGGAATTGAAACTTCCACAATAGATGTAATTCATTCAAGATTTTCGTTTCCAGGGTACCAGACAAGCCCTCGAAAGGCATACAGAAGAGAGCTGCCAACAACACCTAGCCCTAGTCTCCACCCTTGCTAGCCGACAAGCGAGACAGCTAGAGACCCTGCGAGCAGCCGTGTCCCGCCTGTCAGTCAACTGCTCAGGGGTCCTGGTGTGGCGGATCACCGACTGGGCGGCCAAGATGGCGGATGCTAAGTGCAAAGATGGCGTTGAGTTGGTGTCCCCCATCTTTTATACGAGTCAATATGGATATAAGCTTCAGGTACGTTTATTTACTTTCATTGTCTTATTATCCTAATCCTATCCTATTATATAATATACATATAATGCGAAAGTGAGCTTGTTTATTTGTTTGTTACGCTTTCACGTTGTAACTACATTGCTTAGCTTTTAGGCATACTTATGTTAGGATTACTTTCTAGATCTAAACCAATTTATAATCTTTATATATTATGTATAAACATGAATGTAATCTGTTTAGTACGCTAATAAATAAATAAATAAAATAAATAAACTACTGAATCGATCATCATGGAATTTTATACACGTTATCTGGGTTACGGAAAGGGACATAGGGTACATATTATCCCGGGAAAAACTACTGTTCCCGAGGGATCGACTTCGACGCGGGCGGAGCCGCGGGCGAAAGCTAGTTAACTATAATTGTCTAGAATAGGTTTTAAAAGAGCTTTTCGCTTCTAAGCTTTATCTGTGTGATTTATCACCATATATTATTTAGTTATACCAAAACCAGTAATTTGCTACCGAAGTACAGAATTCGATTTTTTGGATTCAATCGGGTTTAGGAGATAGAAAAATAAAATAAAGGGTAGCGCTGGTTTAGCTGATCTAAGCCCCTTAAGACGTAAGCAAAGAATAATTAAAGGTCTAAAAGTAATTTTAACGAGATTTTGAAGAAGAAAGTGAAAAAAAGGGGTGCAATTCTTTTCAATAACGTGACAAACATTTTATTATACACCATAGTGAAAAGAAATCCGGCCCGCGTTGAATTTTTTCACCATAATTATCTAATTTCTTTGTTTAATAAGAGTAATTAAATAAGACATCTCAATCTTTTTGTTAGTAAACAGCCCAGCAAGCTTATTTTGTCTCTTCAACTGAGTCATACTACGAGGGAGCCCCGGTATAGCTCTTACTCACATAGCAACGGATCATTTGTAACATGACTAACTCATAACGTGCACTTGTACGTTTGTTTTGAGCCGCGGTGACTTATCTGATTTAAAGATAGACTCCCACACTAAATACACACGCAACTTCATTTCGGATATGATGTAAATTTCTTACTTTTATTAGGTAATCTATTTTAAAAACAATACTCTTATTAAATTAAGTTAAATATGACTTTAGGTCGTACATAGATCTAAGATTGTAGGATCGCTGCGTGAATGTTTTTCACCATCATCATCATCAGGTTTTCTTAGTCTCCACTGCAGGAGCATGACCCTCTCTATACTACCGGAGCCATACTTGGCCAGAGCAGACAGAGGATTTGGCCTACACTCTCCTCGCTGGCCGGACGGGTTGGAGAGGTCTCATTGATATTTATCAGCATATATTTATACTAATATTATAAAGCTGAAGAGTTTGTTTGTTTGAACGCGCTAATCTCAGGAAATACTGGTTCAAATTGGAAAATTCTTTTTGTGTTTGATAGTTCATTTATTGAGAAAGGCTTTAGGCTATAAAACATCACGCTGCGACCAATAGGAGTCAAGTCTCAATAAAAAATTGAAAACGGAGGAAAATTATTCATCTATACCAAGAAAAAACTTAATCATAATAGCAGAAATTGCCGCGGACGAAGTCGCGGGCAACAGCTAGTTACTCTATATATGTTAATCCACTAGCAGTGGACCTACTGCCATCTAACGATGACTTATAGAACTAAGCTTGCAAGAGCGCATGCCACTGGATGAAATACTTATTCGTACAGAATTATAATATCTATGGTTCGTCTCAAGAACTCCTTAATAGGAGAAGAAGTGCCCTTAATAGAAGCTTTTAGCTCCTTAAATAGATTATTTTAAAATTGTAGGCTTTAAAGTAGCATCTACATTTCTGCTTTCCACGTAAGAGAAAAAGATCTTATTTACTCATTTTTTAACCGACTTCTATTGTATCTTTCCAGGCGTCTCTCTTCCTCAATGGTAACGGAGCAGGCGAGGCCAGCCACATGTCGGTGTACATCAAAATCCTGCCCGGCGAATACGACGCCATCTTGCGCTGGCCCTTTGCCCACTCTGTGGCCTTCACCCTCTTCGACCAAAGCTCCAATCCCGACCGAGCCTGTAATATCGTCGAGAGCTTCGTACCTGACCCCACGTGGAAAAACTTTCAAAGACCCTCAAAAGAACCCGACGCGCTGGGCTTTGGCTTCCCGAGGTTCGTGTCTCATGAGATGCTGAAGAAGAGGAACTTCATCAAAGATGACGTCATGTTTTTAAGAGTTAAGGTAGACCCGAGTAAAATTGTAGCGGTATAATATTATAAGTAATATAAATAGTATTTTTAGTCTTAATGTGAAGCGTGGACTAAGTTAGTGCTTCGTTTAGACCATGAACCGCTTTTTTTAAAAACTTGTAGCATCATACTCAGTACTATATAAAATTTTATCTACCTACCGAAATTCAGAAGGGGTTAAATTTATCACTTTATACATCAATAACTATTAAATTATATATTACTTAAAACCCGGTGGCCGATATCTTTTTTTCAAATCAGCATAAGTACATATATCGGACATCTGTGCTTAAATTGGTATTCCATCATGCATTTATTTTGTTAATATGATGCAATTTTTATGCAGTGCTTTAAAAAATACCACCGCGAGTGGACCCGAGGCCAAGGAAGGGGAACAGTATCCTGGTCCTTGAGTAGTTAAATGTTTTATATCCCACTAGAATTCTAGTACCACTAGGTTTACGCTGTTATTAGTTGGTCCTTCAAAAATTAACACTGACTTCTTAGCAATGGTTTAGACACGGATTAAACTAAGAATAACTTTAGTCCAAGTTTTGCAATAAGGTTATCTTCGCACAAACAAAAGTCATTGTTATTTAGTCCTAGGTAATTTAAAAGTCATAGTTTAAGCTGTAAATATTAGTTTTAAGTGTAAAATTGTACATATTTAGTAGTAGAAGCGCAAACGCGATTGTTATCCTTTCACTAAAGATCTCTTGAGTTCCATTGCCGGCTGAAGAACGTAACAAACCAGCATTGTTTCAGAGGAATCACAGTTCTATTTCTTTGCAAAACAGTCCATAATTCGGTACCTGATATCTACACTTACGACTGTTAGACGTGCCTGTCTACTTATACTTTTTCTATATCCCATTATAACTTAAATAGTTACTAACCGACTTTATAAAACATGGATTAAAATTAACGAGACTTAAACCAATGTTCTTCCATACTAAACTGACATGACAGGTGAGTAAATATCTCACTGTCAGTTTTTTTTTGTAAAGAGAGAGTCTTTTGTTGAAAGATTTAATTCACATTTTACATTTAATCGATATGTTACCTTTTTGGCATTCTCATTAGGTCGTAAGGTGTATTTTCCGTGCCATATTATTATAAAACATCAAAAGTGCACACATTTTTATAGGGTACTGCAAAAATTGTGTGTCAGGACTAACCCCAATGCTCAAATTGCATTTTTGTCAGCCTTACGGAATACTAATTTAAGGCTTTTTGAAAAATGCTTTGGGCGAAAAATCATTCTATAGCTTCGTTATGCTATTGCACATTTTAAATAATGCAAAAATAAATAAATTATTTTGAAAACTTTGAGACATGTTTGGTTTTGTTATATCGGCAGATCTTTGTATATATTTCTGTTTTAAAACGAAATAAATTTTATCAGAAAGTTTTTTTGTTGAAATCTTGTAAATAAAGGTCTATCCACGAAAATGTATATAATAAGTCTAAATTAAAAAGTCTTTCTTATTTTCTGTGTAAGCTGGAGTTAGACCAAAGTGTTATGATTACTTTGCAAAAAAAAAACTAAAAATCTGTACATTTCTTCAGCAAAGTTAATCAGCATAAATGTATAACACGGCTAAGCTGTAATACGATTATATTATCATTATCACATATGTAAGACATATTTTATATTCAACTTGGTCTCGCGTGTGCTTTTCTTGTGTAAATATTATATATTAGAAACTTCTTTAGACTTATATTAGAACATTAAGGTCACAAAACGACAAAACTATTTTATTGAAATCTATATTTAAAAAGTAATATTACTAAACGCCTGTTGTAAGATCTCTCGAGAACGCTTGCTTTTAATTCTATTAATCTCAACCGTAATGTTACATTCCAGAAAAAAACATTTATTTTAAGTCTGGCCTTCATTATAACCATGTCTAAGTATCCTTTTAACAGTAGGAGCGGCATTTTGCAATAATAACCGCCTTTTTTTAAATAATTTCCACTTTAAACCGACAAAAACTAATACTAACCAGTTCGCACTGGTAAAATCCAGATTTTTCTTGCACCATGCCGCTCGTATGTAGTCCTAAGATAATTTTATTTAGAACATGTGTAGAAATAGCTAAGATGCGATATCTAGCCTTTAAGTACCTAATCGTAACTGAGAGACTAACAAAGTTAAATTAAGTTTAGGATACATCTAGTTTAGTATGTTCGTAGTGGTTCGTTCGGCTGCGTCCCAGAACCCAGCTCCCAGCAACATTTAAAATGCCTACCGTACCTATGAATTAAGATTGATAATATCGTGTCGTTTTATATTGTAACGGTATTCCGATGGAAATTTCGTTATTAATAATTATCAATATATATTTCTCTTTTTGCTGCTTATATGACTTTTATTACCTACAATCGTTAATTTAGTTGTCACTCGACCTAAATTATAATTTCATCCCTACCACCTGGATAACTGACAGGTGATCACCCACCGTTTGTTTTAATAGAAACTTTTCGCCACGTACGATCGAACTGTGGAATGAACTTCCTGCTTCATTCATTTCGAGTAGGTGTCACGGTCAATCGACCACGCACACCCTGGTGTCAGAGTTCTTCGGAACCGCCTGTCGGCCTCTGACGTGGTTCCTTTAACGACTACCAGATGGCAGCCGGGACCACAGGCTTAACGTGCCTTCCGAAGCACGGAATCATCAGACAATCAGGTGATTCAAGCCTGCAATGTCCTAACCAAACTGGAAACAACTAAACAAAGTATGCTTCCGGTGGGAATCGAACCCACGACCCCCGGGTCAATAGGCAAACGCCTTAACCACTGGACCACGGAGGCTGTTAACTTCCTGCTGCATCCCCGAATCGATACGACATTGACAAAAAACCGGCCAAGTGCGAGTCGGATTCGCGCACTAAGGGTACCGTTCCATTATATATAACCACAGCGAAATAAACATGTCAGTTTTATGGGACCCCCCTTAAATATTTATTTTATGTGCCTATTTAATACTTGATGTTATAGTGGCAACTGAAATACACCATCTGTGAAAATCTCAACTGTCTATCGTTCATGAGATAGACTGGTGACAGACGGACAGACAGCCAGAGGCTAGCGGAGCCATATTAATACGGTCCCGTTTTTACCCTTTGGGTACGGAGCCCTAAAAACGAGCCTATATTTTCTTGAGACGCCATCAACGCTCTTGTCACACCCTGGTGTTGCAGTTGTCTATGGGCAGCGGTGATCACTTACCACCAGAGGACCCGCTTGTACGTTTGTCGGCCTATATTATAAAAGTTTCACTTCAACACCCATTACAGTTTATAAATATTAAATAAAAATAGTCAGCTATACGAAAGCCGCAATGTATTTTGAAGTTACGGTTAAGTTAGTTATGTGATTTAAATGGTAATAAAGAATAAAAAAATAAAAAAAACATACACCGGGTAGTTGTGAAAAGTTATCTAGTGAGTAGAATAGCTATGGAGGATTATTTCTTTTTTAAATTAAAGCTAACAATGAGATAATGTCTATTGTCACGTTAATTTTTGTAAAAAAAAAGTATTTTAGCACTGACTGCCGAAATCGCAGACAATAGTTTTTCAGTTGTTTGCCGGTTACCGGTGACCCGCGTGGCGTCTAAGGTGTTAACTATGTTTACTTATAATCGAAAACAAAATCTGTTGAACAACAGATTTTCGTCTTCTGCGGTCTATTGGTCATCATACCAGGTTGTCACACCGGAGGTCCTGGCTTCGAACCCCTGTCTGGTCAATATGGTAAACGATATTTTTCAGATTGACCTGGGTTCATAACTCATAATCAAATTAACTGATTTTTATGAAACTTGGTAGATAAACATTGAGACGCACAGGACACTTGTTATGCTACTTATTTTTTTTCTCCAGTTATAATAAGACGTGGCCCCTATACAAATATAACATCATTAATTAGTAATGTACGCGAACGGTGTCTCGGGCACAGCTAGTTCCATAGTGAGGTTATTAACCTCAACAGATTTTGATTTATAGGGTACTTATAAATCACTTAGCTTTCGCCCGCGGCTCCGCCCACGTCAATGTCGATCCCTCAGGAATAGTACTTTTTCCCGGGATAAAAGGCCTATGTCCTAGCCTATGTCCTTCTCCGTACTCCAGAGACCTTGTATGCAAAATTTCATGATGATCTGTTCAGTAGTTACGGCGTGAAAGCGTAACAAACAAACAAACAAATAAACTCACTTTCGCATATATAATATAACTAGCTTTCGCCCGCGGCTCCGCCTGCGTTAATTTCGATCCCTCAGGAATAGTACTTTTTCCCGGGATAAAAGATAGCCTATGTCCTTCTCCGTACTCCAGAGAACTTGTATGCAAAATTTCATGATGATCGGTTCAGTAGTTACGGCGTGAAAGCGTAACAAACAAACAAACAAACTCACTTTCGCATTTATAATATTAGTAAGGATAAGGAAAGACTTACGCTGTATCTTTTGGCTCGGCAGTCGATTTTATATACTTTGAAAAAAACAATCTTGTGAAATCTTACAAGTTAAATTTGAGCCAGTTCCCGGAATGCCCATGTACTTAAATCGGACGACAATGCAACAGTGATGTCAATCAGATGTTAATGCCTTTGTCACCAAAATTTTCAGTGTTATTTGCTCACTATAAACTTTCCATAAATATTTTTGTTGTAGTATTATTCATATCTTCAAATCAATTATTATCAAATGGAGACACGCAGGTCAAGTATCTGATCTGATGACCCCGAATATGTACATATAATAACGATTAATCTAATTTGAAACAAAGCATTCACCTCAAGTAGTTACAAGATATTTATTATAGCAATAAATTGCGCAGATAACAAAATTGAATTTGTGCTCTAGTTGAGGATAGCTTCTTGATAATGATAACTTACGATTTGCTATCTATACTAATATTATAAAGCTGAAGAGTTTGTTTGTTTGAACGCGGTAATCTCAGGAACTACTGGTTCAAATTGGAAATTTCTTTTTGTGTTGGATAGTCCATTTATTCAGGAAAGCTTTAGGCTATAAAACATCACGCTGCGACCAATAGTAGCGAATCATCAATAAAAAAAAATTTTAAAAAACGGGGGAAAATTATTCATCTATACTAAGAAAAAAACGAATTAATCATAATAACAGAAATTGCCGCGGACGAAGTCGCGGGCAACAGCTAGTTAAAAAAATAAATTTATAGGGTCAAATCACACAGGTCAGGGTCATTCGCAACTCCTTGTCCGGTGGTGGCAGGTATAGCATCGGGTACGGCGCCCGGCCTCCCGAAATGCTACTTGCTTATCCCCTATTCATCTGAGTCAGTAGTATCCTAATACCTTCATTGCCTTGCCTAATACAATAAATTCTAATCCTTCCCCAACTTTAAAATGCTTCCAAAGCACAAGAAGCCAAAGAATCTTAAAGAATATTTTTCTATTTTCTATATAGTTTTGTTAAGCTAGCTCCGTGGCGCAGTGGTTAACACGCCAGCCTGCGATACGGAGTGCCCGGGTTCGATCCCCGGCCAGGTCAAGATGGAAAATTATCTTTTTCAGATTGGCCTGAGTCTTGGGTGTTTAACTATATATGTATTTGTTATAAAATATAGTATCGTTGAGTTAGTATCCCATAACACAAGTCTCGAAATTACCTTGGGGCTAGCTCAATCTGTGTGATTTGTCCGTATATATTTATTATTTATTTAATCTGCGCTCGCCAACCCGCCTGCCAAGCGTGGTGAGTATGGCAATATCCTCTCATGGAACAAAGAACCCTTGGGAGAGGACTTTGTCCAGTAGTAGAGTTCTTATGGCCGAAATGATGATACTGAAATTACACAATTATATTGTTGTAGATATAGAGAGCAGGTCTATTTGGCTATGGTCAATGGCCATATCAGTCTGGAAGTCGCTTAATACACTTCGTGGTGGTAGTCGACGATAAATAAATAAATATATACGGACATATGACAGATTGAGTTAGCCCCAAGGTAAGTTCGAGACTTGTGTTATGGGATACTATAAACATCCAAGACCCAGGCCAATCTGAAAAAGATCATTTTCCATCTGGCCTGGCCGGGGATCGAACCCGGGCACTCCGTGTCGCAGGCTGGTGTTTTAACCACTGCGCCACAGAGCTGTCAAAGAAAAAAAAGATTCCAAGACAACCGGGTAAGGTGAGGTTTTGTGCAGTTGCGGTGTTATCCTTCTTGACAATGACTACAATAAAATACAAATATAAAAAAGATAAGAGGCAACTGGCACAAACAAATACATTTGACCCATTTGCCACCAGTGGTGGTTGCCACTCCCTCTGAAGGAAATGGGAGTAACTTTTAATTTATTATATTCATTTATTAATTTATTATTTATATAGTAACTAGCTTTCGCCTGCGGCTCCGCCCGCGTCAATGTCGATCCCTCCGGAACAGTTCCCGGGATAAAAGGCCTATGTCCTTCTCCGTACTCCAGAGAACTTGTGTGCAAAATTTCATGATGATCGGTTCAGTAGTTACGGCGTGAAAGCGTAACAAACAAACAAATAAACAAACTCACTTTCGCATTTATAATATTATATACATATATTATATTATAAATGCGGACATCGGCTTTGGATGTTGCCTGTGCAAGTGCGCAAGGCTTGGAAAGATAGCAAACTCTAATAATTATTTATTATAATCGGTTATGTGGTTTAGGAGTCCATTGAGGACAAACATTGTGACATGAGATTTATATATATTAAGATATAGTAAAGTAATATAGTAATAATCACCGTTTAAAAGCAATCGTTAGTAGTTATAAAGTTGTTGCATGGTTTTACAAATGATAAGGCGAGAATTTAAGTTATAAACTATTTATTTATCAGTATCACAGTTGCTTAATAATTGTATGTGCAGAAAATTAAGGCCTAATTAAGTATTTGTAAGGAAGTTTAACAATAAGAGTTAATTAATTGATACATTTCTGATTTTACTGATGATAAAACCTATTAATGCAATTTAGGATACAGTTCTCTAGCGGCATTTTTCAAACACTTTTTACAATCTTACTCATATTAACACTTTTTCGTTATGGCGTTTGCCTGTTGACCCGGGGGTCGTGGGTTCGATTTCCACCGGAAGCATACTTTGTTTAGTTGTTTCCAGTTTGGTTAGGACATTGCAGGCGTGAATCACCTGATTGTCTGATAATAAAGATGATTCCGTGCTTCGGAAGGCACGTTAAGCCGGTGGTCCCAGCTGCCATCTGGTAGTCGTTAAAGGAACCACGTCCGGCCGAGAGGCGGTTCCGAAGAACTCTGATACCAGGGTGTGCATGGTCGAAATGATGATTAACACTTTCACGGACACTCAACCACATAAAAAGTTAGTGGCACTAACTGCCACGGCCTACCAGGTACCTTGTACGTGCTATTAACAGGCCTTAATTTGGGCCTTAATTTAACTTACTAAATATTTTGTGAGCTACCTGACTGACTGAAAGTGGAATTGTTCAGGTTAGTTGGGGCTGTCTTCCGCGCCATCTGTAATGTAAAAAAATGTAAAAATAAATAAGTGCAATATTTGATGTTCAGATGAGCCAACAAGGCATGTGTGCTGCTTAGAATATCTCGGCTTAGGGTGAAACGGAATACATGACATAATTGTTATTCAACTTGCATTGTCTATAGCCCAAATGGATTAGAATATAATCTCCAAAAAGTTTTATTACTATGACATGTACAGTGGTGCAAAATTATTTAAAAAAAGTATTAGCTTTCACCCGCGGCTCCGACCCCGTCAATGTCGATCCCTCGGGAACAGTACTTTTTCCCGGGATAAAAGGTAGCCTATGTCCTTTTCCGTACTTCAGAGATCTTGTATGCAAAATTTCATGATGATCGGGTCAGTATTTACGGCGTGAAAGCGTAACAAACAAACAAACAAATAAACTCACTTTCGCATTTATAATATTAGTATGGAAGTATGGATAAGTCAGCTAAACATTAAACATATGGAGAACTGGTGGCCATGCTTGGTTTCTGTTAAACCTGTTTTATGGACTCAAAGGTCACCAGGACTCAAGGTTTAGGATTTATTAAAATGAAAAATAAAAATAAAAAAATAAGATGGGAGGACAAACTAAAATCCACTGCAGGCCCTAACTGGAGAAGGGTTGCCAGTGACAGAAAGCAGTGGAAATAGTTGGAGGAGGCCTTTGCTACGAGGCACACTGAACTCAAAGACATCCTATATAATATTATATACATATATTATATTATAAATGCGGACATCGGCTTTGGATGTTGCCTGTGCAAGTGCGCAAGGCTTGGAAAGATAGCAAACTCTAATAATTATTTATTATAATCGGTTATGTGGTTTAGGAGTCCATTGAGGACAAACATTGTGACATGAGATTTATACTGGGTGGCGCAAAAGTACTGGCACTAAAGAAAATACTTTTATTTTTTTTATATGACATTTTCTGTCATTCTGTTTTTGAAAATTGTGTAGTGAACAAATGTAAAATACACTGAAAATAAACATGGACCGTTTTACTCCCCAAGAACGTGGAATAATTGTGTCAATGTTCTTACGGAATAATTCATCAGTGATAAGAACACAACGTGAATTTCGTCGACGATTTCACCACCGTCCGGCACCGATTGCCCGATCTGACCAGTCCAGACTTCTTTCTTTGGGGTTTTTTGAAATCTCGGGTGTATGTGAACAAGCCACAGACTCTCGCAGCTCTAAAAGAAAACATTCGTCAAGAAATAACGAACATATCGCAGGAAGTGTTACGGCAAGTTATGCAAAATGTCATAAATAGGGCTCAAATGTGTATCAACTCTGGAGGTCACCATTTAAAAGACATCATCTTTAAATCCTAATGGTACGAAATTTAATGGCACAAATATACATTTAAAAAAACCTAAATCTAGTTTTCTAATTTAGAAAAAATGTTATAGCTGAACCAAATAGGGTCTTTACTTTTGCGCCACCCAGTATATATTAAGATATAGTAAAGTAATATAGTAATAATCACCGTTTAAAAGCAATCGTTAGTAGTTATAAAGTTGTTGCATGGTTTTACAAATGATAAGGCGAGAATTTAAGTTATAAACTATTTATTTATCAGTATCACAGTTGCTTAATAATTGTATGTGCAGAAAATTAAGGCCTAATTAAGTATTTGTAAGGAAGTTTAACAATAAGAGTTAATTAATTGATACATTTCTGATTTTACTGATGATAAAACCTATTAATGCAATTTAGGATACAGTTCTCTAGCGGCATTTTTCAAACACTTTTTACAATCTTACTCATATTAACACTTTTTCGTTATGGCGTTTGCCTGTTGACCCGGGGGTCGTGGGTTCGATTTCCACCGGAAGCATACTTTGTTTAGTTGTTTCCAGTTTGGTTAGGACATTGCAGGCGTGAATCACCTGATTGTCTGATAATAAAGATGATTCCGTGCTTCGGAAGGCACGTTAAGCCGGTGGTCCCAGCTGCCATCTGGTAGTCGTTAAAGGAACCACGTCCGGCCGAGAGGCGGTTCCGAAGAACTCTGATACCAGGGTGTGCATGGTCGAAATGATGATTAACACTTTCACGGACACTCAACCACATAAAAAGTTAGTGGCACTAACTGCCACGGCCTACCAGGTACCTTGTACGTGCTATTAACAGGCCTTAATTTGGGCCAGTCCATCAGGCAATATTAGAGTTTGCTATCTTTCCAAGCCTTGCGCACTTGCACAAGCAACATCCAAAGCCGATGTCCGTCCCACCTGGGGGCCCTTTGGTGATGTTGTCTATACAGGTGATTCTCAAAACCTGACTTGGAGACTCTCAAATCTTTACTTGAAATTTGCTACATAGTTCTTTAACAAAAGTTGGACGCTCTTACATACTAGGGCTAAGACTGCTTCAAAAAACTGGCCAAATGTTGCCCTTCACTTCCACCTTTGCACAACATCATCAGGACTCACTGGTTCACTCCGCAAAAGAGAAGCCCGATCTCTTGGGCACTCTCTTTGCGTCGTACTCTACCCTTAACGTCGGAGGAGCATCGCTGCCCTTTTTACCTCGATGCGAGCACTCAATGCACGAAACCCGCTTCACTCAAAGTGCAGTGCCACATGCTCTGTTTTCCCTTGACGTCAAGAAGAACAGCGGGCCTTATAGCATTCCAGCAATTGTGCTCAAAACATGCGCTCCGGAGTTGCCTCCGGTAATAACACGCCTATTCTTGCTCTCTTACACCTCTAGAAAAATTTCATCTTCGTGGAAAGTAGCCTATGTTTACCCTATTCCTAAGAAGGGTGACCGCACAGACCCGTCTAACTATCGGCCTATTGCGATTAACTCCCTGCTCTCTAAGGTGATGGAGTGTGTGATAAACACCAGCTTCTTGGTTACCTTGAAGATCATCAGCTAATTAGTGACCGTCAATACGGGTTCCACCACGGGCATAGTGCTTGTGATCTTCTTGTATACCTAACGCACCGATGGGCAATCGCCATGGAAAGCAAGGGAGAAGCATTGGCATTTAGTCTTGATATCACAAAGGCTTTCGATCGGGTGTGGCATAAGGCTCTTCTCCCGATGTTACCATCTGAGGGGTTTCCTGAGGGGTTATGCCAGTGGGTCGCTAGCTTCTTATCTGGGCAAAGCATTCAGACCGTTGTTGACGGTTTATGCCCCGATATCTTGCCCATTAATGCTGGCGTCTCTCAAGGATCTGTTGTATCACCTACGCTGTTTCTTCTGCACATCAACGACATGCTAAACACTAGTAATATTCATTGCTATACAGACGACAGTACGGGTGACGCATATTATGCAGGTCGTGCGAATATCCCTCAAGCACAGATGCATATCTTGGGCTGAGTTTGATCTTTCTTCACAACTTTTTCACAACTCCAAGGGTTTGTAGACTTGAGATGTGCTATTAATTTCATCTTGGTGCAACAACATGGTTGAGTGTCATAGAAATTGTTAATAAAGATATCAAAATTACATAGCCAATACTCATATAGGTATACTGGTCTTTTATAAAAAGAATTATTGATAGAAAGCTAAATCCGGCTTAATTTACTGGAAAATATATTTAACTTACTAAATATTTTGTGAGCTACCTGACTGACTGAAAGTGGAATTGTTCAGGTTAGTTGGGGCTGTCTTCCGCGCCATCTGTAATGTAAAAAAATGTAAAAATAAATAAGTGCAATATTTGATGTTCAGATGAGCCAACAAGGCATGTGTGCTGCTTAGAATATCTCGGCTTAGGGTGAAACGGAATACATGACATAATTGTTATTCAACTTGCATTGTCTATAGCCCAAATGGATTAGAATATAATCTCCAAAAAGTTTTATTACTATGACATGTACAGTGGTGCAAAATTATTTAAAAAAAGTATTAGCTTTCACCCGCGGCTCCGACCCCGTCAATGTCGATCCCTCGGGAACAGTACTTTTTCCCGGGATAAAAGGTAGCCTATGTCCTTTTCCGTACTTCAGAGATCTTGTATGCAAAATTTCATGATGATCGGGTCAGTATTTACGGCGTGAAAGCGTAACAAACAAACAAACAAATAAACTCACTTTCGCATTTATAATATTAGTATGGAAGTATGGATAAGTCAGCTAAACATTAAACATATGGAGAACTGGTGGCCATGCTTGGTTTCTGTTAAACCTGTTTTATGGACTCAAAGGTCACCAGGACTCAAGGTTTAGGATTTATTAAAATGAAAAATAAAAATAAAAAAATAAGATGGGAGGACAAACTAAAATCCACTGCAGGCCCTAACTGGAGAAGGGTTGCCAGTGACAGAAAGCAGTGGAAATAGTTGGAGGAGGCCTTTGCTACGAGGCACACTGAACTCAAAGACATCCTATAAGAATAACCGACATAACCCAAGAGTTCAGGATATAGGGCTTATACAATACAGTACAATACAATGATGTTTAGTTCAGTCAACCTTAGGGTAGATGGCCTAAGGTTGACTGGAAGAGATTTCTTAGCGATAAATCTGCCTTTGTACAGTCAGCCACCGAGATAGCTAACCCCACCCACTACCTATATTTAGATATAATTTTCTCTTTAATCAAAAATAATACGGACATGAAAATTTATATTAAGTGAAATTTTATTTAAGACTTTTGAACCATGTTGAAAATTCAATATAGAGATAGAGGGCGGGGTCAGGTATATCGGTGGCTGACTGTACCAAATGTGAGTTCTGTTTTCTGATTGTGTGTTTATTTGGTGCAATAAAGAATTGTTAATTCATATTCAACTAAGTACTGTATAAAAGTCAAAATCTCACCATTTGTATCCTAAGAAGATCATCCATAGCCGACGGCAACAGAGGCTTCACCGAGTTGATCTCCATCATCGTAAGGTGGTCCAGCCTACCATAACTGCCTCCAGACTTCATCAGGGCATCCATTGATGTTCTTAATTTAGACATGCGGATGTCCCAGATATCTTTGATGGTGGTTTTTATTTGTGCTGCATTGGGGATGTCATCGGCTGCACACCCCAGTATTAGCTTTGCTTCTACCATGTAGTGTTCATTCGGCATTTTTGTGAAGAATCTGGAAAATGTAGGCAGAAACTTGGAGGTGTGTGGTGAGCACAGTCTATGGATTTACTACATAACTATAACATCAATATTTTACTATGGGCACTATAAGAAATCTCAAGGTCACTTAAAGAGCTAAAGGAGAGGGCTGTGCTGTTTTCCTGCGAGACGAGCTCAGTGGATGAGCTGTTTGAAGTGGCAGAGGGACACATAGCCGGGTTCTCGAATGGCAACCACGTAGGTACCGGCAAGTGCAGTGTTGGATGCTCACCAAGCAGATGGTCGGACTACCTGACTAAGGTCGCAGGAAGCCCGTTGCTTACATATAGAAAATCCTTGGGGAAGGCCTATGTGCAGTGGACTACCTACGGCTGATATAATGACTTTTTTACAAGTTTTTATCACTTCTCCTGGAGTCTTCACCAAAAATAAGGTCAACCAGTACTGGATAACTTAAACTTTGGATAAAAACTAGATTCTAACCTGGAATTCTTTTCCCTCTCCTTGATATTCTCCAAAGTATCAACTTCCATCCAATCCGGTGGCACTATCCGACACTTCTGCTTCTGTTTCAGCATAATAGCTAGCCACAACGGCACATTTAGGGGCAAACCGGCACGAAACGGACCAAACTCGCCGCAGATCAGGTATATCTTGTCGTAGGAAAAATTTGGGATGATACTGACGATCCTGTTCTCACCAATGAATTCTATTTCGCAAGGTTCCATGATTCTATCACAAAATAGCGGCAAGTGAGTTAAAAACTTAATTCAAAATAAAAAAAACAAATGCAAAACCAAAGCGTGTTTTTGTTTACATACTTTTGATTTGATTGACATTGACAGCCTGGCGTCGAAAAAGGCGCGAAATTGTGGATGCGTTAGTGATAAAATATTTCAAAAAATAGATAGGTATCTATTATCTTTTACTAGGATTTGAATTTGAAAGTTTATAAATATAAATTATATACGTATGTACCCAATATCACAAAATAAAACACAAAAAAAATAACCAGACGAAAACTATTTTGCTGATGGCGCCATCTGTGGTTTATCTGTGGAACAAATAAAACAAACTAGCACTTCTCTACTTGTAGCTATGTAGTTAAGTATCAAATAGTTCTAAACAAAATCTACAGAGACCGCCACAAGCTTGCATAAAAATAATATACATAATAAAAGTTTAACTTCGTGTTAAACTTTGGAAACCAATCTCTCCTAAGAGAGAGAGATATTTATTACTTAATCTATGTCATCTCGCTTATCTATGTATGGTACGTATTCAGCAAAAACCCATTACCCATTCACCATAAAACAAAGCATTAAACCTATACAGTAGCGATAGCGAAGCATAGAACGATAAAATATCGGCACGATCGATGCAAATCGCTTTGGCAAAGTGCAAACTCCTAATTACTGGCAGTAAATAAGGGTGGCCGGTTGACAACGTCTGAGACGGATAATATTTATGGGCAAGCCTGCCTCGTCGACGCGACGGGGTCCGTACTTTGCCCCCATTCTGCCCCCACTCTAACATCTGTCATTTAGTTATTATGTTCATACCAAGTCACTATAAATTCTTGGACTCACTAAAATTATTGCTTTATAAATTTTAACGTAGCGACTGCAGTACTTAAATTTGCTTAATAATAAAGTTTCAATTGTTTGTAGTTTTTCTGAATGACTTAGGTATACTATCTACTACTATTAGGTAGGTACCTATACCTACCTAGTTATGTACCTTACTTCCTAAGTTTTCTGTGTAGCAAACATTACAATAGGTGCAAAAATATTTCTCTTCTTTATATTTGTTTTGCTTAATCTATCTTCGTGCCTCGTTGGTAAGTTGCAAAATGATCGCTTATGTACACTATACATTTTAATATTTATACAAGAGCGTCTGTAAAAACGTAATAAAAATCTGCTAAGACAGATTTGTGGGACACTTAAAAAAAGTGCTGAAAAGTTAACCTTTAGCTCGCGACAAATAAATAACAGATCTGTCTGCACGAGCGAAAAAACACATTGTCTCCTCGCAGACATCTTTCTCCTTAAATCTGCATACAAATTCGTGAGATCGCGCACAAATTCACCCAGTCATTTAAAAGCCATTCCGTTTCTAGCGAAAATGCTGTTTTTTGCCCATAAATATGTCTCGAGGTGACACTTGGCGTCGCACAACGACATCTAGTGTCGGGGGGAGACGATTTGTATGCTAGTCACACCACTGTACGATAGATGGCGCACCATGTCACTCAAACGGGGAAGTTGGAATTCTTTTGTGTTGGGTTTCTTTTTAGTCTTTATTGCCTACCCACGTAATTTATTTGTTTTGTCCCAGGGTAAATTACAGAATTGAATTTAAAGTCCCATGGAAACTTTGGGATGGTATCAAGTTTTGAAATAAGGACTGGGTAATGAAATACTTCTCATCAAAGTTTACGAAGTAATTAGATAATTTGAGTTTGCCTTGAATCATGTGAGTAAGGCGGGTAAAATAAGTTAACTATGCCTTCTTTTTCCCGGAACTATAAGAAGGTACTTTATGTAATGTTTGTAAAAAAATATTTTACAAACTTAAAACTTCAAAAGGCGCAAGTATGTAGGTAGGTATCGGAGACAGCTACATATTTGATTAGAAACACTCTTTGACTTTCTGTCAAAGAGACTGATCGAGGTATCCCTATCCCGTGACCAAAAGGCTGACAATTACCTGGCTCAAAGGATAAGCATGCCATCCAAAGTGCAGGGACTATATAATTTGTAAATAGTTATATGTAGTTTTAATTAGTTTTAATTATTATTAGTATTATAAGTTAATTAGTATTATTTTAGTATAATTATATAATAGCTTGTGTGTGTAGTTTCACCTGTTCCGTTGTTTGTATGTAATAAAATTTTACAGGTTAAATTTGATTCACTTCTCAGTTGCCGATTAAATTTTGTATACATGTGTAAATCGGATGACAAGACAATATTATGGAATCTTTGCGCTGGTATAATGATGGAGTCGGAAGGTCATAGGAACTCTTAAACAAAACAAGGTACACCAATCGTGTTTGGGCTCAATTGATTTGTCTTGGAAAGTATTTTACATTGTGGATTGGTAATAAAAGCCCGTCATAAAAAACAATAAAAGCTTGGCAAAGAAACCTTGTTTATACTGCAATGATGAAGTTTCGATGGTCCTCATTGATCGTTTCCCAGTTGCATCCTCAGCTACGGTGCGTTAAATGAAACCCGGGGTCTACTATTATGACAGCATTCAGAAGGCTGACAGCGCTCTGACAACTTGATGTTGCAGATGTCCATAGACGAAGGTCTGTGCTTTAGGTGCTCGATGACCTAGTCAGGTGTTTAGTAAGCTTGTTGCGCAAGAATAAAAAAATATATGTTTTGGCAAAGCTTTCATTAGGTGACCCGCTTGCTCGTTCGCCGCCCTTTAAAAAATAATTGCAAAACAATCCAAAACAAAAACCGTGCAGTCCGTCGAAATTCCTGGCAAGAACCATACTGGCCATTAATCAAGGTTACCATAGAAACTTTTTTAAGATTTAAGTAACGTTTCCATATCATTAAGTTGCAGCTAATTGGCTCGGACTTGGGTAGGCTGGGCGCGAAGTTTTGGAGATCGCAAGTCGCGAATCAACAGATAAGTTAAGCGCATTTTGTTACCGGCAATATGCCGCCGGCGTCGTCAACCTTTTCATTTATAGAGTTTTAGTTATTATGTTATCAAAGTAACGAAATGGATAGGTACCTGAGGGCGGCTGAGGGGAAAGCCTAGAAAACGATGGCGCGACGACCTCGACATTTTTCAATGTGGTTGGTGCGAAATTGCATTGGACAGAGACAAGTGGAAGGAAATGGGCGAGACCTTTGCCCAGCAGTGGGACAATATAGGCTAGTAAAAAAAAGTTATTATGCTCAACTTGACACAAAATGTAAAAGGCCAGTCTTCAAAGTCAAAGACAAAGATTTTTATTCAAAATTGGATACATGTATCTCTTTTTGAACGTCATATTTGTATTTGTTATATTTGTTAAATTTATGCAAAATCGAAATACTACTAGCGTTCCGCAACGACCTCTGGTGAGAAGAATACGCCGAAAGAAACTCAATCCAGACTTGGTCCCTACGTGCCTGAAGGGCTCCGATTACATTGTTTACATGTATTTTATCATCAAATAAATTGTCAATATAATCAGCAATGCAATAATACTTTTTTTAGTAATTGGTATTTTACAGTCGCTTTAAACTTAAGTATAGGCAGACCTAATATTTCTGCAGGAATATTATTATAGATGCGTACTCCTAGACCCAGAAATGAATCCATAGTTTTCTGCAATCGCAAAACTGGTGTAGCTAATTTATTTTTATTTCTCGTGTTTCGATCATGAATATCACTATTTTTCTTATAAAAATCAAGATTATGGCGCACAAACATAATATTCGCAAATATATACTGAGAAGGTAATGTTAAAATATTTATATCTTTAAACAATTCTCTAAGAGATTCTCTAGCACCAAGGTTATATATAGATCTGATAGCGCGTTTCTGCAGTACAAATATGGTGTTTACTTCTGCAGCGTTACCCCATAGTAAAATTCCGTAAGACATAACACTATGAAAGTAACTGAAATATACTAAACGCGCAGTATCAACATCGGTCAGTTGTCTAATTCTCCTAACAGCATAAGCTGAAGAACTAAGTTTACCCGCTAACGTAGTAACATGGGCACCCCATTGAAGCCCGGCATCAAGAGTTATTCCAAGAAATGTTGTTTTATCTGTTAAATCTAGTGGTTCATTATCCATTATTATTCGTGTAGGAATTTTTTTAACATTTGGTAAGCAAAATTTAATACATTCGTTTTCTTAGCGTTTAATAAAAGATTTTTCGCTGTAAACCAATCCAACACCTGAGCTAAAGTACTATTAACCACGTCAAAAGAATATCTATCAATTTTGAAGACAAGAGAAGTATCATCGGCAAATAGTACAGCCTTACATGTATTCACACATTAAGGTAGGTCATTGATGTAAATGAGGAATAACAGAGGCCCTAGTAAAGAGCCCTGGGGTACGCCCATCTTAACCGATGATCCGGAGGATTGAACCCTATCTAAACTAACTTTTTGAGTTCGCCCACTTAAATAAGATTCTCTTCTAATTAAGATTCTCTTTTCTCATCAGTATCCAGTAATTACTCATCAATCGAGCGCTTTTTCCAGTTGTGTCGTCAGTTGTGATGTGTCGGAGCCCGGGGTCCACTATTAGGACAGCATTTATGCGATAATATAATTTGGCGAACGTTTTTACGGCCGGATATCTACCTGCTAACCTTCTTGGGTAGCTCCTGAAGGTGGCCTTCTGAATAGGCTGAAAAAGTCGTAATTTCTTGCATGAATATATATATACATGAACCATTTTGTTAAATATAACATTGTTTTCGGGTCTATAGCTGTGGAGACTGTGGGATGCTAGGGAGCGGACGATATATAGGGCTGCATAATGCAAAAATGCTGACCCCCGAACTGGTTCGTTTCTGATGCAAAGACTAGCTAGACATTGCAATCCAACGAGGCAATGCATCGAGCGTCTTAGGCACTTTTCCGCCAGAGATGTTAAGAAGTGGGCTCATATTTTATTTTTGATGAAGTCTCCTTATCAATGTTAGCCACTCACACACAAGAAAAAAAGATAAGTCAGAAATGCTGTCTAGTGCTAGTCTATTCAGGGATGATTTTTGAATAGGCCTAATATAGTTCATAATAATAATAATCTCTCATATTAAAAAAAAACTACTTATATCAAATTAATAAAAACTTTTTTACTTTTTTATTTTTCCTTAAAATGACTAAAACGATATGATAAAATTTTATTTGGGATTAACTTGAACCCTTTCAAAGAAAAAATCGGTTCATAAATGACGGAGTTCTGAGGTAACAAACATTAAAAAAAAGCATACAACCGTATTGCAAACCTCCTCCTTTTTTTTGAAGTCGGTTAACTACTGAACCGGTTGAGATGAAATTTAAATAGGACCAACTTAAAAGCATACCCTTTCAAACAAAAAGAATTTATAAAATCGCTTCATAAATGACGCAGTTCTGAGATATCTAATATACTAACAAACATTTAAAAAAAGATTTAAAAAAAAAATTTTTTTCTTTCTATTATTTGGCCCTTAAACTTCATTCAGAAGCTTATTTTAGCTAGAGTCTAGTTATTTTCAACATATGAGGTGTAATTCATTTCGCTGGTTTCGACGGAACCCCTGGCGACAATTCCCACGAATCCACTGGCTTGATCATATACGATGAGGCGAGCAAACACCAGCCCGCTAAGTAAATCTCACTACAGCCGCACCATGACACTTTATTTTAGTTATTCCACACATTTTTCATAAACATGGGCATTAATAACATTAATTTACACCGACTTCACATTATAAACTTCACTAGAAACAATTTGCAAAATAATCCAAAACAAAAACCATGCAATCCGTAGAAATCCCGCCAAGAACTCAAAAAAAAAACTAATTGATATCATGCTCCTTTTTTTGTAGTCAGTTATAAGCTAGTCGAGCTTAAGAAATAAAATAATACATTCAAATTTAACCCTTTCAATAAACCAAATGTTTAGCTCCCCATCCAATGAGATAGGACTCGCAAACTTTTGTGCAACTGGCAGAGGCTAAGTGTAATTATAATATTTCACTGTAACCACAACTTTAACCGACTGCGCAAAGATAATCGGAACTTAAAAGTCCCTGGTGTACAGTTAAAATGGCCCACTAAAGTATACTTAGGTATTGTTTTAATTTATTACTACAATATATCATCATCATCAGGTCTTTTTAGTCTCCACTGCAGGAGCATGACCCTCTCTGTACTACTGGATATACTATACTTGGTCAGAGCAGACAGATGATTTGGCCTACACTCTCCTCGCTGGCCAGACAGGTTGGAGAGGTCTCATTGATGTTTATGAGCTTTGATTAGCTTATATGTCCTAAGTCGCTTCTTACGACATCCATGGGAAGACTTGGAGTGGTCCTATTCTACTCTGCCAGAAACCACACGACTTATTTATTTACTATGAATATTTAATATATTACCTACGTATGGTGAATTAAGATAATACCACGAAACCACGGTAAAACTTACCAAACTTCGTAGGAAATTTAATATTTTGACAAAATTAATGGATTATAAAATCTATCTTTCTATTTGGTGGCGTAGGTATTTGGCTTCGGCAAAATGTGGGTCTGACATTTCAAGTAAATTGAATGTTTATACTAACGTTTTTAGTGTTATTTCGGTATTATAAAGTCAAATAAATAAAATTTTTGATTCATTTACGGACGATAGTAAGCTTGATAGACGCAATAAAAAGGGCTCAAAAATTTGAAAAAAAAATGACGACAAATTAATTTCCTCCCATTTTTTAATCTCTTTCTAATTTGAAAAATCTTAAATTGTTTTTGAGATATTTGCGAGAAACCAAACCACCATTTTTTCACTTAATTGTTTATAAGATTCGCAATTTTTGTAAACGGAACTTGAATTTTCTCAAAAAATATCTATATGCTACATTCCGAATCGACTGACACCCCAATCATAATGGTTAATATATTCAGGTGTTACTTTGCGGAAGTCAAAGCTACATTTACTTTGAGACAATTTACTTTGCGTGGTCGATACTGCTGCATCCGTTGAGGCTGCAGCAATGTCGGCCGTCGTGCTTGCGACACGTGTTTCGCCTCTACACGAGGCATCTTCAGGCAGTGAAACCTAGATGTTGATCGTTCGAATGACAAGCAACGAATGACCAATCATAATGTTCGGAGAATACAAAAATGTTTAGACCTGAAAAGCACGTGTTGACTAGAGTAACCGCTAGTTTTCTTCTCTGCAGTGGTCGGTTCCGAAACACTAGTAGTCTGTAGCTTTTGCATATTAATTAATAATATAAATCATGCCTGCAAAGGCCTATTTTCTGAATAAACGTTTTGATATGATTTTGATTTGATTTGTTTAAAATTATCCTTAGATTTTAACAACCTCTAATTTCTTATTTGAATACCATATATGCCTGTTTATTCATTTTGTTGTAAATCAGCAAATTTGTAGAAAACAGTACAGCAGCAAAAAAAAAAAAAAAACAAAAAAAACAATAGCATAAGAAAGAAATGAATTAAACATAGCTCTAGTGAAGTGTTGTGTTCAATCTTCATAGGGTTACAGAATTGTAAGTAATATATATAATTAAGTACTATAAACTATGTATTCTGTAATCTATGATTGTTAAAATAAAATGAAAAGGCTTCCTTGATGCCTGCAAAATCTGAATTTTGTGTCAGCAAATCAGTTATCACTAATCTGTTATCATTTGTTTATTTGCATAAATACAAGAAATACAAAAAGATCTTAGTAATAATTTTAAGGAAATGTTTTCAACCGTTTTACGTACAGAAGTCGCACTCTGCAAAGGTTAAAGAAATATCAATTCATGTAATTTAGCTCCTGTCAGAACGCGCGCAGCCGGTTTTAGTTTAGATACCTACAGCAAGCCAATTTTATACTTATAGCTCTGAACATACTACCGGATTTGTTCGGATTACACCTTCGAAGGTGTCGCCGCGCGTAGGTATGCTTTCGATACCTACACGTGGAGTGGAAAGGGTGGAGACAGTCCTGGTGACTGGTGTAATTTTATGACATGACAATGTAAGCTCAAGTCCACACATTTAGTTCTAAGTATGTCGTAGATTGTAAGTTGATGTCATTTGGAGAAAATGCGCTGTGCAGTTTGTTGCCGCTTCTTCTGCACTCCGCCTTGGAAGCGGCGTAAACTTAGCTCTAATTAAGTTATTGACGTCAACAATAATAATGTTGTAAATAATAATGTGTTATTTAAGTTAACGTTCACCAAATGATGTTTAAAATATCTTAAGATGAATAAAATATTTGACTATTGACTATTAATGCTAGTTTAAACTGTTTTCCGTCTAATTTTCTCATTTGCAACGGAAGATTTTTTATATAGCTCAGCATTGCATGTTATAAGCATTTTTTGAGTAAATGTAGGTTCTTATAGCAGCGAAATTTATACAATTTTAAGCAAATTATAATGAATGATGAATGAAATAACTTTATTGGCTAGTCACAATGCGACACATAACAAAAGATTAAACTATAAAATGTTCATATTAGTAATATTAACTTTTTAAAATTGAAACTTAAAATTATATACTACAAATATTATTTACTAGCTTTCGCACGCGGCTCAGCCCGCATCAATGTCGATCCCTCAGGAACATTACTTTTTCCTGGAATAAAATGTACCCTATCCTTCTCCATACCCCAGATAACGTGTATGCAAAATTTCATGATGATTGGTTCAGTAGTTACACCGTGAAAGCGTAACAAACAAACTCACTTTCGCATTTAAATTATTACTAGCTTTCGCACGCGACTCCGCCCGCGTAAATGTCGATCCCTCGGGAACAGTACTTTTTCCCGGGATAAAATGTACCCTATGTCCTTCTCCGTACCCCAGATAACGTGTATGCAAAATTTCATGATGATCGGTTCAGTAGTTACAACGTGAAAGCGTAACAAACAAACAAACAAACCAACAAACAAACAAACTTACTTTCGCATTTATAATATTAGTAAGGATAACGAAGTAAGGATAAGGATACATAGAAAAAAAAGACTACTTATATACTACTTACATTATAATAATTATAGTGTCGCAGTGGTTGCCTAAAGGGACCGGCTCAGCATAAAGCTGCAGCGCAAAACACTGCAGCGCTGATATTCTGCAGGACCCAAAATTATAAGTTCTTTGCACTCATACTGATACTTCTGTATATTTTTTAAAGTAGTACGGATGCTGTTTTTCAAACCATTCAATAATCTGTTCCAAGGTCAATCGACCATGCACACCCTGGTGTCAAAGTTCTTCGGAACCGCCTCTCGGCCTCTGTGTGGTTCTTTTAACGACTAACAGATGGCAGCCAGGACCAAAGGCTTAACGAGTCTTCCGAAGCACGGAATCATCTTTATTATCAGACAATCAGGTGATTCAAGCCTGCAATGTCCTAACCAAACTGGAAACAACTAAACGAAGTATGCTTCCCGTGGGAATCGAACCCACGACCCCCGGATCTACAGTTAAACGCCTTAACCACTGGACCCGGAGGTAGTTATCAGTTAACTAAATTGGATGTACAATTCATAAAATAAGAATTTCGATGGTAAGTTGGTTTATGTAATCAAAACCAGTAAACTAGATAGGCTTGTTTACAGAGCTCGTAGCTCGCTCGCGTCACTGTCTGTCTGTCTGTCCGCGCGTTATATCGACAACATGTTTATTCTGTTGATTTGCAAGCTGCCAGTTTATTAGCTAGCAACCGGCTATGAAATGTTAAATATTCAGGCACAAAATCACCATAATATTTGCCGACTGCTCTGAAAAGGAAGAGTTTAACTTTTATTATACAGGGTGGATAAGACATTATAAGTTATCATCCCAAGAGCTATACTAGATTACTATAGTGACATTATAATAACAGTCAATAAATCGAAAATAAGCAAAACGTAATCCTTACTTAATATTATAAAAGCGAAAGTGAGTTTGTTTGTTTATTTGTTTGTTTGTTACGCTTTCACGCTGTAACTACTGAACCGATCGTCATGGAATGTTGCATACAAGTTCTCTGGAGTACGGAAAAGGATACCTTTTATCTCGGGAAAAAGTACTATTCCCGAGGGATCGACATTAATGCGGGCGGAGCCGCGGGCGAAAGCTAGTATACAATAATTTACCTACACAACATGATGATAATTCACCAAATTTCTGTTAAACATCCTATATTTACTGAGGCTGCGTATTTTATGTTCCAAATTTAATAGAGGGAGTCATTGAACCTTTATCCTTACTAATATTATAAATGCGAAAGTGAGTTTGTTTGTTTGTTACGCTTTCACGCTGTAACTTCTGAACCGATCATCATGAAATTTTGCATACAAGTTCTCTGGAGTGGGAAGAAGGACATAGGCTACCTTTTATCCCGGGAAAAAGTACGATTCCCGAGGGATCGACATTGACGCGGGCGGAGCCGCGGGCGAAAGCTAGTACGCTATATTTTCTACATACTGTAGAAAATATAGCGCAAAAGTGAAAATGTATGGGAAGTCCAATTTTTTTTCTTGTCTCATTTTTCTTTTTCTTTCTATATTATATTTGGGATTCCGATTCCAAAATTAAAATATTTTCAGGTAATACAAAATCAGCCTGTATTTTTCGCGTCTTCACGCACACGTGAGTCGAACATAACCTCACTTTATACGATTATTTCCCGCCAATTACCATATCTCAAAATAACGAACGTCACGGTCGGAGCTCTTGATATAATGTTATGAGTGGCAAAAATTAATTGCCCACAAGTTGCGCGATTTCAATGAAATATTGCTTTGGAATCGCTTCGGAATCGCCGCCTAACTCGCATTTGATTTGCTCGGTTTAATTTTAATGGTTAATTTTAACTTAACTTTAGTCTTTGATCAATGCTGTGAGATCGAATATAAATTGTGGAATTATGCACCTAAACTTAAATATCCTATAGATGTAAGTTGTTAGCCGTGTGGTATCCGGCAGAGTGGAATAGGACCACTCCAAGTCTTCCCGTGGATGTCGTAGAAGGCGACTTAGGAATTACAATCTAAACAAAGCTTATAAACATCTGTGAGACCTCTCCAACCCGTCTAGCCAGCGTGGAGAGTGTAGGCCAACTCATCTAACGTTTTATATATTAGAGAAGAAGAATAAACCATTGTGTTAATAAGTAAATTCTCACACCATTGTAATTAAAACTCCTCATCCATCTACTATCATATAAACCGTTAACTTTTGCTTACCAACAATGTTCGATTTCGTAATTCCCAAAGATAGTCTTATTAAAGTGAGCTTATCTATCAAATTAGAACTGTAATACTAGTAACAGTTTATGTAAGAATGTAGAAACAGGACCCTAATATTTTGTCGTGCTGTGAGTAATTTTTATTATGTTCGTTTCAATAACGTCAAATGTCTAACTCGTATTCAAACAGAGGAACGCCGGCCTGCGGTCCAAGTTAGAAGTTTCGCGGTTTATAAAACAAAAAATATTATTTTGATTTAGCCAAAGTTCACAGCCCTTAATACAAGGTAACATCAGTATGACTAGCTGTGTGGTATCCGGCAGAGTAGAATAGGACCACTCCAAGTCTTCCCGTGGATGTCGTAGAAGGCGACTTAGGAAATACGAGCTAAACAAAGCTTATAAACAACTAAGAGCCAACCCGTCTGGCCAGCGTGGAGAGTGTAGGCCAAGTCCTCTGGCTGCTGTGGCCAAGCATGGCCCTAGTAGTACAGAGAGGGTCGTGCTCCTGTAATAGAAACTAAAAAGGACCTGGTGATGATGATGATCAGTATGATACATTATTTAAACACAATGTTAGATTTCGTAATTACCAAAGATAGTCATATTAAAGTGAATTTATATCAATTCATCGAAATCATTATAAGGTTTTTAAAGGTACTTACTATTGTATTTTTTTATTTTATTTATTAAATTAATATTGAAGTCCATTAGATACTTGGCTGTTTGGCCATACATTCGGTTATTGTAAATTATACTATTAAAGAATATTTATGTGACAAATTGTAATATGACTTTTTGTGCCAAATTTAAATGACTAATTTGATGTACCTTATTAAAATTTGCAGAGATACAGTGACATAGAATAATAAAATTATAAGGCCTTATTGTACTTCATGTATTCTGGCAAAAAAAATATTTCTGATTTCCGAAACCTTTGAACCTTAGACATCTTAATGCTTTATCTTGCACCACACGTCCCTTCACGTCACACGTCCAAATCATCCTATCACGCGGGGTCGTGACGGACACCCGTCCCTCCATACGTGACCTGGGAACCGAACCTAACGCCCACGATAAATCGCTAACATCGTTCCAAACAACCACTCTACCTAGACCCCTCACGATAATCCACCCTCCCCCTTTAAGTCCTTCAAAACTATGAAAACGAAGAAACGAGGAAGGTCTAAGAATATTGGTGGAGAATATGGTCTTGTCATTATTGAACGGTGTTATTGCTATTATAAATAAGGATCTTATATTATTGTGGTGATATTAAAATGTTTGTTTTGTTTCGTAGGCCTACGGCGTAGCATGTGCTACGCGGCTACGAGTCGTAGCGGCTTGCTACAAAGTAGCATGCAATACGACCTGTAAAAAAATTAAAATATGTCTGTTAGATGTAAGTATAACACTAACATATATGACTCCTTCATAAGCGTTTAGTTAGTTTATTTATTTATCCCCCCCGCCCCGCTACTCACCAGCCAGGTCTGCAGTTTCGTGTTAGAGTATATTAGGGAGTAGAATAGGAGAGGTATGTAACAAGTTTTCAACTAGCCTCAATACCAAAAATTGTTACCAGCTCTCCTACTATAATTACTTATACCAGAAGTGGTTTTATTAAGTGAAATTCTTATGGGGATTTTTATATATTCAAAATGGACTTAAAATTTCGATATAAATTGATTCCTAAAAATCAGGACACCTGTATTTTGTATCACCCAATCGAAGCCCCAATTGTAGGATAAAAAGTAACAAAGATACTAGTGTGTATATGTAAATTAAGACTTCTTTACATGAGAACAAGGGCGTAATAAATTTTAAAATTTTAAATTTGTAACTTCAAAATTTATAAAAATGTAACTAAAACCATACGCTAGTTAAAACACATGTTTGTGTGAAAAAAAAGTGTTTTTCGTCAGACTAAAAAGAAATACCTCTAAACAGACCATTAGTATAATTACCTCAGGATTTACATAGACAGATTTTCGCTATAGCCATTAGCAAAGTGGAATAAAACTAAACATGTTAAAAAATATTTAGTGATAACCTTTTTTAAATGCACCTTTTTTATATCAGTGCAGTTTTAAAGTTTTAATTTAAAAAATCTCATTTTTGTTATATAATTTAATATTTCAAATAACTATTGTGAAGTAATATCTATTGAGAACTTATATTTGCCAAAAATTTTAATTTATTTACGGATTAAATTAACAATATAATCAATATAACTAAAACTAAATAAAATTGACAGTTAATTCTTTGTAAAATAAATCTTTCTAGTAAAAAAAAAATACTCGTAAGTCATTGCCCTGCAGTAGCATTCTGGTCTTTCGACACCTCGGCTAGCCTTTTGCTCACAAACCTGAATAGTTTGTAAGCTGATGGAACCCACGTACCCAGTGTCTCCACCCCAAACGACTAAAAACATATTCGTCTCTACGGCATATATATTTGCGCCGTTTGAGGGCCTCGGCGGTAGCCGCAGCCATGCCAGCCTTACATGAGATAGAAAAGCGTGAGAGTGTTGAAGCATGTTGCCTCTTACACCAGCGGCCTTCCCAATCTCCAAAGCACCAGTGTCATTCTGTCCGGTCTCTTGCATCATCCTGAGCCAAACCAAATAGTTCCAAAATGACTGTCAGTGTCATCTGGCTGGATACCAGAGCACGGAGAATAATGTCTTGCTACCGACCAAGATATTTTATTAATAGATTCATTTTAATTTAAATCATAGACATACTTACATAACGCAAGTGACCTTTCATAAACAAAACAATATTTTAAACAAATTGAATATTTCAAATTAGGTATTTCTTTTTTAATAGATGCAAGCGTTAAATAAACGTTTAAACTTTATTCCGCTTTATCAAGGGGGCTGCTCACACTCATCATGAAGTGAAAAACAGAGGTATTAGGCGATTCTTTGAAGAAATATGTCCATTGTGGGTACGAGTGGGGGCGGGGAGTGAATGCTGAGATTTAGTGCACGCAAATCCTACAGTTAAGTTTAATTAGCGGCGTTTTGTTATGCCTGTGCCTGGCAGGTTTGAATGATGTTTTAAAAAAAAGTATGTTATGTCTGTGCTTTTCTTTTTTAACTTAACTAGCTATGGGATTTTTACTTTAATAAAGCAAGGCAAAAGGATTTTTAGGTAATAACTATAGACGTTAACAAATGTACAACTAGGATATGTCCAACACGTGTTTTATTTTTTCAACGGAAATCTAAATTTAAAGTAAACTGTTAAGTGTGCAAACATGCACTTTATCTTCGAAAATAGTTGATTAAGCCATTTAAAATAGTTAATTAATTTTTAACAAAACGCAATCTCACAACGAGTTTGCGTTTTGTTAAACAAAAAAACATCAGTTACATTTTTTTGTTGCCAATATTACCTTTACGTGATTTTTTGATAATACGTGCCCATGTAAATTTTGCTAATAATATTATGTAATCTAATCTCAAACGAGTTGAATAAAATGTATATGTTTCAAATTTATTATAATTTATCAATCTTAGGTACAAACTACAAAGGTACTGTTATTATTCTACAAGAAATATTTTAAGTTCACAGACCCGTACAATAGTTAAACGTATTACATAAATACAAGTCGCAATCTCATAATGTTTCATGGCCCCAAACAAAAAGCTGTTCGACATCCGTCGTCATCCGAGGCGTCTCGGCCAAAAGGGGGTAGCTTGCAAAACTATAAATTGTCCTTTAATTACCCCCGGGCAGCGTCACATCATGGATCTAGACAGTTTTATGACGATTTACGGCACATTTCGATGCGGGGACCAGCGCGCTTAGGGATTCCGACCACCCAAGTCTTCAAGACCCCTTCTTCCTCGCGCGAACTTCAAACGAAAAGAGGAAAATGGGGTAATGTTGAACAAAGTTTGAGGTCTTTTTTCGCTGGTCGGAATACGTCACCTTTTACACTGCTGGGGGGTTTTAAGGCCTCCAGTTCTTTATGGTAATGAAATCTGAGCAGGGTGACGCGCGAGGTGATGCTTCTGAGTTTTTGTTGTGCCCCCTTTATTTATTGTACGTTTGAGGGTGGGGGTGCGAAAGTTTCCGAATGGGACGTGTTCAGACGTGTACAATGTTCGGTTTGATTATATCGAGTACTCATGGAATCGGTTTTCGTGCAGTCGGGTTTTTAAAGTTTCTTATATAAATGAATATTTAAAAGATTTATTTATCTTTAATATTCAGCGAGGACGAAAGTAAAAGTCTCTTGGTGTAACAATTAGCCAGAACATATGAAATAGATATATTTGATATAAAGTATAAGATAACAGTAGAAAGTATTTTACTACCTTTTTCCACTTGTTCGGAACATTATACTCTTTGACAATAAATAATTATGGAAACCATTAATTATGGAAATTTAATTAGTTTTTTAAAGTTATGTGTCATTTGCACGCATGAAATATAAAATGAAGTACATAAATATTTGTACTAAAAGTTAAATTTGATTCTCTTGTAAACTTATACAAAAATAAAATCACATTATGCTACAAATAAGTAATTACTATGCTTAAAATCATCATAGCGAATTTTTACATAGCTATAACAAAACGCTGATCCGTAAGAATCCAAACAAAACGTACAATCAGAATAATTGATATTCGTTACACAAAATCCTCGCAATCATAACCGTTTAACTGCCAATTTTATTTGTCGATACAGTTCGATTCCAACGAGAGTTTATAAGCAATAAATGCGCAAACAGACGTTTCGGTATAACATAAAATCAAATCAACAGTTATCCTGGGCCTACATCACAATCAGGTTTAATCGCGTATGTGACAAGTTAGCTCGTTGCTATCCCTGTCCAAAATTCCTTGATCTCTCGAACAGTTCACGTTTACCCCTATCTCCTCTCGTTGTACACGAAATGGCGGGCGGCGGGAGTTCAAAACAAAATGGCGGCGGAGTAACACGCGCGTCGCTAGCGCTCTCCCGATATCGTCTTGACTGACGGACAAGTATGCATTCAAATTGCTTACTTTACTTGGTTCCTCCCCCTTAGAATAAACATTGTAGGTTCAGATCCGCCAATTTGGTACAGAATTTGTTGCGGAATGCCGAAATGCTTTTTGAGGGTTAAATTGCATTTAATTTGCACTAAACAACGTTGCTTTTGATGGAATTGGCTACGAAGTGGAAACGTAAATGTTTAGAGTCTGGAGTTTACTGTTGAATATTTTCCGACTGTACAAAGTACAGGATTGTAAATCATGAATTTGATTTGTTATTACGTTTGTCTGCAATCTTCTGTTTAAAATATGTGTTGGAAAATAATTTTATTATAAAAATAGACAACTTTTCTGTCAACGATGATATAAATGATTTTCTTTTTTTATAGTAAACAAACACACACAACATAACACATAACACTACAATACCCTTTATTGCACAAAGATACATACGAAGCAGAAAAATAAAAATTAACAAGTCGTGCAAAAGGCGGCCTTATCGCAATGCATTTTCTTCCAGGCAACCTTTGCAAAGCCTTGATGAGCTAAACCTTGATGAGCAGAGCGAACTTCCTAAAAATCCTAGTCAGTTATTGACATCGTCTCTATTTAAAAAGACATGTAGTAGAATTGTATATTTTTTAAAAAATATTTTTGGAGTCACCCTTTTAGAAAGAAAGGGTGACTCCAAAAACTCCGTTATTTTTAGAGAATTTCGATGGCTTTGCGCTTCCGCAGATTAAGCAACCACGGGCGTGGTCTCCACTGGGATGGGTGACCACAAGTGGCATCAAAACATCTCGAACTCCTCCACGCTTCGGAAGTCACTTTAAGCCGTTGGTCCCGGTTGTCATCAGCAGCTTGAAAATCCTGATACCAGTGGTTGGCTGTTAGTGGCATACGAAAAAACAAAAAATAAGCCATCTAGCAATAAAATCTTCTCAGACTAATGTCTCATTGAGACTTGAGTATGCATTGGCATATTACGTCATTTTTATTGCACTCTGCACTCACTGCAACCACACGGGGGGTAAGGAGTAATTTGATTCAAAGAATGTGTGGTTTTTATTGAACTTAGTGATATACGCTGACAGATGGAAAGGGGCTGTAATTGAAGTTATGACTTAATGGGGGCTTCTTTGAACATGCTTTTTAGAAATTGCAGTATAATATCTATGGAAGATACTATCTTCTTTTGCTAAGATGTGAGCATTGGAAATCTTCATCTACATCATCAATGTTTACTAGAGGATTTGATTGTTTATTTGCATTGAATATGCTCCGAAACTACTGGATCGATTTGCAAAATTCTTTCACCATTAGAAATCTACATTATCCCTGATGAATATAGGCTATAGAATGACATGCAACGAATGCCAAAATACATCATATTTTAAATTCAAAATCAATTATAGTATAAAAGGCGACCAGTGTTGATGTTTAATAGCTTTCAAAAAGCACACTAATTAAGAGATCATACAAACAGTACAACAAGGTGAACAATTAAAGTTATTATTTCGTGCAGGTGACACGGTCAATCGATCATGCACACCCTGGTGTCATAGTTCTTCGGAACCGCCTCTCGGCCTCTGACGTGGTTCCTTTAACGACTACCAGATGGCAGCCGGGACCACCGGCTTAACGTGCCTTCCGAAGCACGGAATCATCTTTATTATCAGACAGGTAATCCAAGCCTGCAATGTCCTAACCAAACTGGAAACAACTAAACAAAGTAAGCAGTTATTCCAGTAGCAATCCAGGACCTACGCTACCAACACAAATCGGCGATTTCTATGGCCTATGGTCATCATGCCAGCTTGTCACAGCCTGGCATGATACACCATAGGCCATAGAAATCGTCGATTTGTGAACTTTTTTGTGGCCAGCCAGGCCACAAAAAAGTTTGATTTAGAATAAACAAACATTATTATTCTTTTCAACATTCAGTGATTCTGTCAACTCTGTACCAAATAAATAATAAGTTATGTACTTTGTATCTCATCTAAACTATAATAAAATTAGCATCGCAATCCAATTGAGCAGGGTCTTCCGAAATTATGAAACAAATAAACAGCAATATCTCTGATAGATGGCGCTCCCTAATGACTAGACGGTAATAAAACTCGTCACGACGGGCACTTATAAAACTACGATTTATGTGCGTCTGTCTGCTATAATGAGGACCCCGCGTTGTTTTGGCTAATAAATTTCTAGCCCGAATAACTTTGTATTTATGGATTTTTGTTGAGGAAAAATATTATTGAACAAGTGTAGTTGTTAGACTTGTGGAAATGCATAAGGAACTCTCGCTTTCACGGCAGGGTATATGTTCGAACCAGTGCAAACTACAAGATACTGTCTACGTTGGTACAGTTCTATCACTTTTATAAGTTACACCGTTGTACCTGCGCAGAAATCAAATTTTTACATTGTGCAAAAATCATCATCATCATCGTCAGGTCTTTTTAGTCTCCACTGCATGAGCATGACCTTCTCTGTACTACCGGAGCCATACTTGACAGCCAAAGCAGACAGAGGATTTGGCTTACACTCTCCTCGATGGTCAGATGGGTTGGAGAGGTCTCATTGATGTTTATGAGCTTTGTTTAGCTTGTATTTTCTAAGTCGCCTCTTACAACATCCATGGGAAGACCTGGTCCTATTCTACTCTGCCGGGAACCACACGGCCAAAAATATTCGACCGCAATTGACTGATGGCCAGGGGTGTCATACTTAATTGCCAGTACGGTGATAGCATGTATGGATTGCATCGGGTACCGTCGAACTGTTACTTTCTTATCCACGATCCTTCCGAAGCAAGTAGCATCCCAAATACCTTTTCCCGTTTCCGTCGCGCCATATCTGGAGTTCGCTGCAGGATCACCCAGTAGAAACTCTTGATTGTCCTACAGTCGGCCTCTGCCGCCGAGCTTTAGCAGAAAATCTAAGACATGATTGCTTGATGATATGTATTATATGCATGACAACGGACTTACAGTCAAAGATGCCAAAGCTCAAGTGAACTGTGAAAAGACTGGACAGCTGATCCTGGATCTCGAAAATAATGTAGGTAGAGAAGAAGAAACCTTTAAGCGAAAAGAAAAAGTTTGACCGTCAGTTAGATTTTCCGACCGTCTTTTATCAGTTATGCAATAAACGATAAAGATAAAGCGCGTCAAAATTCATAAGTGGGGCTCGTGACGTCACAATTTGGTAAAAACTATAGCAAACTGTGACGACACACGCAAATTTATTAACCGATTGCGGCGATCTCAAGGGGGGTTATAGTAGTTAGTGCAGGTATTTGGGTCAAAATGTTCATTTAAAATGTTTATTTATTATACTTGTTCTGTCTATTTTATTTATTATTGTATGCGTTTAATCGATGTCTTTATTTTTGTGTACACTTGTTTTTGTTTAATTTAGTTTTATATATTGTTTATGTGCGTGTCGTATAGTGCGTGTTTCAGTTCGCGATGCCTCAGAAGGTGACGGCTGAAAATCAGTGCTGGATTAGGGTATCCCTAGTCCAGCGTAACGCTGAGCCGTCACCTTTTGTAACACTGATGGCACCGAACTTTTATGTTTTGTACTTTTTAATAATTTTATTTTATATCGTTTTGTGTGTGTGTCTAAGTGTTATAATAAATGTTATTCTATTCTATTCTATTCTATTCTAAATATAACAGGCTATCTTTTAATAATTTCATTGACAGAAGAAAAAATTCACGTTTACGTATCGAAATTTTTTGATTATTTTACTGATAAACCAATAATTTTAAAATACAAGCCCATTGTCCAGCAAACATTCACGCAGTCAGACATAAAATGTCAAATATTCAAGGAATAAGGAGGTTTCACCCTCAACTGCCTGTCCGATGTTGCAGATATGGCATCGGGTACGCGCGCCCGGCCTCCCGAAATGCTACTTGCTTATCCCCTATTCATCTGAGTGAGTAGTATCCTAATACCTTCATTTCCTTCCTAAATCCAGAAAATTCCTATCTTTCCCCAACTCAAAATGCTTCCAATGGCCAGCAGCGTCGGAAGCACTAGAAGCCAAACAAACTGCGTTCACCAACTCACCTGCCAATCGTGGTGAGTACGGCAATATCATGGAACAAAGAATCCTTGGCCTTTGCCCAGTCAATCAATTGTCCAATCATCATCATCATTTCAGTTTTTACAACGAAGGCAGTGTTTGCTAGTTGTTTTGAAGGACGCGAACTATCGTTAGGTTACTCATTCGCTAAGGTTCACGTTTAAATTTGCAGGTTACTGGACTTTTTCATCATTTCTGACGTAAAAAGTGGACTTTTTACGACAGAAATGATGATGATGATTCAAGAAGTAAAAAGTAACCTGCAAATTTAAACGTAAACCTGTACGAATAAGTAAGTTAACCTAACGATAGTTCGCGTCCCTCAAAACAACTAGCAAACACTGCCTTCCTTGTAAAAACATATTTACTGTAAAAGTTAATCAGGTCGGCATTACACCGGCTAAAAGCCTTAATCGTGAGGCAGAACGGCATGCCACCAAATACTAATTCTCTTCACAAAACGTATCAAACTTTTCTAATTACGGCAAATGTGATGTCCCTTTCGCTATTGCAATTTTGTCAAAGTATTACGCTGTCTGGCTTGTTGAAAGCGATTCATTTTTGGCCTTTTTTACTGAAGTTTTAGACGGTAGCGTCATTTTGGAATTAACTAAGCTGTAGTAATTTACTGTGGGATTTTTGTTTCTTTGTGTTTTTGAGGAAATAGTACAAGTAAGACTTGAAATCTCTTTGTAGTACCTCGGAAAATTTCTTTTCTGGGTAGAATTGCTCAGTCGCTGTTGAATTACGTTTATTATAAACTAGCTTTCGCCCGCGGCTCCGCCCGCGTCAATGTCGATCCCTCGAAAATAGTACTTTTCCAGGGATAAAGGTAGCCTATGTCCTTCTCCACACTCCAGAGAACTTGTATGCAAAATTTCATGATGATCGGTTCAGTAGTTACGACGTGAAAGCGTAACAAACAAACAAACAAACAAACAAATAAACAAACAAACTCAGTATTAGTTAGGAAGTAGGGATAAGGATAAGGAAGTAAGGATAACTATAAGTAGTAGGTGCTACAAAAAAAACTAGACATTAGTACCTACTTACAAGTACTTATACCAATCTTTAAATATTTAAAGCATAGTATAATATGTAGGTTTATGAGATAATTTTATTTGTAAATAACTTTTACATGCTATCACATTTTTTTCCCTTGCGGGGTAGACAGAGCCCAAATCTTTAAGACCTAACCAGCTAAGTAGCCACGATTTTGGATGTTGGTGGACATGATGGAAAACGGAATCAAAAAAGTGACATGGTTGCTTGCCACATCTCTTACTAATATGATTTCTCAGATTTTCGCTCATTCCCTCGATCGCTTTTACAATCTACGCGGGAAAGACGCAGCTGGTAGATTTTAAGATTTATTTACACTCAAATCAGCTTGGTAGAGTAAACTTTTATAATAATTTAATTTATTAAAAATTTAAAATCAATAAATTAATATTGCAAGTAAGCTTCTTTATTTACGAATACTAGGTATGAATATAAATGTGGTTAATTATACTCTTCTTTAATACAAAACCGTAAAAAAACTGAATAATTCGTCTAATGAACAATGGAATTAAGTATTAAAAGTTTTTATTTAAACACACATAAGAACAACCATGATCTAAATATTTTTCAGTCTTTCCTTTGACGAAAAATATAACCAACAATTCACAATTAGGTATGGAAAGTAACATATTGGGCTAACACACTAACCGGTTCATTTCGGATCATCTATTATCCCGAGAAAATACAAAGCCAAAGCGACACATCCCAAATTAATTCAATAAACAACATATGCAAGCATCGCCAATAATTCGCACGCGCGTATCCGAACGCACCACGTGACCGGACAAAGATGGCCGCCGGCCTTTTGGCGGGAAACAGTCGTTGTCTCAGTAATGGCGTCTTTTTACGCTACCTGCTTGCTAATTGGGAATTAGGGGCCTAATGTGTAGGGTTTTACTTATTGCTCGAATTGTTATTGCCTTTTTCGATTTACGAATTTGTTTGTCTTCTGCTAATTGTTTTGGGCCTTAGAGTTTTCTTGGGGTCTTGTGACTTTAATTTGGAGATGCAGTCATTGATGTGATGGAAATTATCAATAATAAGGTACACTGGACTGGTTGATCTATCTTTATAGAGTTGGTATCGTTAATGATACTACAGATTACAGTAACTCTTTATTGTTTTCGTCTTAATTGTTTACAATCTTATTTATCTACAAAATCAGTAGAGCAAAAAAACCTGCTCGTATCTCTCTAATATTTAACAGCTAGGCTCTCGTCGGTGTCACTGTCGGCGAGATCGGTGGCGCAGTGATTAACAAGCCAGCCTGCGACATGAGGGTGCCAGGGTTCGATCCCCGGTCAGGTCAAGATAGAAAATTATCTTTTTCAGATTGACCTGGTTCTTGGATGTTTATCTATATATATTTGTTGTAAAATATAGCATTGTTGAATTAGTATCCCATAACACAAGTCTCGAACTTACTTTGGGGCTAGCTCAATCTGTGTGATTTTTGTGTATATATATTTATTTATTTATTATGTGGAAAGAAACGCACACAATGACTATTTTTGTCAAGAAATAACAGAGTGGTTTGCCATGGCTTTTTCTATTTACCACACTAATGAACAATCCACTAGCGTGCAGGCTGCCTTACGATGTTTTCAGGTTTAAGGTGTTTATTTCTCATAAAGAATTTAACAAATTCACTTACACGAGAAAATTAAATATTACTTAGTATAAAACACATGCGCGTACAAAATCGACGAGTTAAATCACAAAGTATAAATTAACAAAAACTATACCAAACATTGCACACTCACTCTTCCCTTTACCAGAACCTGGTAGTTGTTGATAAAAGTGACCGTACTTGGTTCAGATTGGTCTACAAACTCAGAGGTACAGTTCCGATTCTTACCGGACGCGGTATGAACCCGGAACCTTTAGCTCATAGGTCGCGCTCTTAGACCACTAAGCCACTTTTTAAGCTTTTCTGCACGCTCGTCACTTTTAATACTTTTTTATTGACTTGTTGAGACTTGACAATATCTTTGGTCCATTAAAGAATAATCTAAAATGTTTCTAAATATTATAATATAATTAAAATTCTATCACCGAGCTATAAGCAAAGCTTTGTATAAAAATCAAAAAGGAGTAAAAATAATTTCAAAGTAATTAACCTCAAACTCGTTTTGGATACAACATACAGTCTCATTTCTTAACTCCCTGCATTCCCCTATTAATTTAAGATGCTTAAAATAATCTACAAAGTAATTAAAATCGATCTCAATTTTTGTTAATTAGATCACTGATGGATATCGCACAAAGGTGACAACATATTCATGCTATTCCTCTTTTAAAAAATGCATTTAATATTTAATCTTATAATGTTTAAAATGATGAAATGACTTAATTTTATCTTAAGTAAAAGACAAAAGCATAAATTAGTTCAGTTTTGCATAAAATGCCTTTTTATGAACTGAAAACTCATAGATAGTCAAAATAACTAAACTAAAACTCATTTTAGATGCAAACACACAAAATAATAATCCTATTTCCTAACTCCCTGCATCCCCCTGCACAACAAAAGCATAACACTCACCTATCACCGCATAACCGTTAGCGTAATTTAAAACAAAAACAAACATTCTACTAATTAGATCACCTATGAATATGGCACAAAGATGGCTGCGCGTTCGCGCCATCTGTCGACCGTAAAATGAATTTATTTATATATCTAATTGTTCCGCACGGCTATGGTCGACGCGTATGCACTTAATTTCACTAATATTCGCGTTAAATGCGCGATTCTGCTTAAAACAAGGGTTATTGGATGAATCCTCGTGAAGTTTTACTATGGGGTGGAATGGTTATAGCGACATCTATCTCTTGGATGGATAATAAGTTTTAAAAGGTAATAAAAATGAAGGAGTAAAGTTTTTGAAGTTGAAGTTTGTGATGAGATCTTTTCTGAGAAGTCATCATTAACGGTCTACAGGTTTAATGTAAAATAGGTATATCGAATCAAGAGATATAAAAATGTCGCTATTAACGATTCTTTTGCATCAACGCAAAAAGACATCGATTGACTTAATTAAAATATTGGTACATTAAAATATATTTATATATATACAGGATGTTAGGGTAAACACCTTTGTCCTTAAAACCATCTTATCAGCCCCTCAAAATGACCAACTTTTCCAATGTGACCAATAATTGAAACTAAAAATTTTTTCGACTTTTTCATTCAAAAGCCCGACAATTTATACGAAAATATAGATTTTTTAAATTCCCGGCGTTAGAATTCCCTAACCCTAACCCATAAATAGTGATGAGAAACAAACCACGTTTTTAAGATCTAATAGCCCTAGGTTGTTTCTATCTTTTAAGGGATAAAGACGTGATTAGTATGAATGTAACAACCTAATTTTACCAGTATATAAAATAAAATAAAGGAACAAAAGTTCATGAACTTCGAATAAATGATTCTGATTCTGATCACTTTTTCCGATTTTCACGAGGCCTTATAGCTCAGACACTTTGAGCGGTGTGTGCTCTCAAAATCTAAAACATACAATGAAGTAAGGAAGGAGTGATGTTTGGCGGTTTCCTTCAGTTTTGACATTTGTTAATAAGACGCACGCCACAGCAGACTCGGCGACGCAGCAGTGTACTAGGCCTTAGTGTCAGTGTGAGTGCGGAGTGAAATAATTGCCACAACATGCCAATTCATTCATTCATTTCGAGTAGGTGTCAAGGTCAATCGACCATGCACACCCTGGTGTCAGAGTTCTTCGGAACCGCCTCTCGGTCTCTGACGTGGTTTCTTTAACGACTACCACATGGCAGCCGGGACCACCGCCTTAACGTGCCTTCCGAAGCACGGAATCATCTTTATTATCAGACAATCAGGTGATTCAAGCCTGCAATGTCCTAACCAAACTGGAAACAACTTAACAAAGTATGCTTCCGGTGGGAATCGAACCCACGACCTCCGGGTCAACAGGCAAACGCCTTAACCACTGGACCACGGAGGCTGTTATAACATGCCAATGATCATAATAAAATTTAAACGGCCTTAAACCAATCCTGCAGTGGAGACTAAAAAGACCTGATGATGATTCGTAGATTCGTCACCTAATTGTCTCTTACAACAGCCATAGAAAGAGTGGGGTCTATCTTAGTTCGAAAACTACGGCACAGTAATAATAATATTTAACTTTGCAAATGAAGATTGTCATTTAGTTTAGGAGTTAACTAGTTGCAAGTTGACTGAAATCCGATGTTTTATTCTTCACACGCGTTAATTGCGCGACCCTCGTCGGGCCTAGTTTTAAACGACAATTTATTTTGAATATTGCTTGTATCAAATACATGGTGTTGTTTATTAATTTTACTTATTAAACTCTGATGAGGCAATTTGTTCTTTAAATAAAAAAGTGTTTTTTTTTTTTAAATTTAGTTTCAGTAATTTTATTTATATTTAGGGAATGGAATTAAAACTGTGTTATAGGTTGTTCAGTAAAAATTAAATAATATTTTTCGTGTACATCAAAGTTAAATTAAATATTTTCTCTTATTTTAAGACTTCTTTAGGAAATTGGCAAAATAAGAATACATCCGAAAACTCAATATTATTTTTTGTTCCAGATATGAAATCCCAAAAAGAGAACTTGCAATATTAAATTGGTAAAAATTCGGCCTACTTAAATATGAAAATAAGGTAAGCCCAATACGGGACGGTAATAATGTCTGTATATATAGTGATATTGGCCGTGTGAGGCGTAGTAATTGTATGTTAGTTTGGGATCTCATTACACAGAAATGAGAACAAAAACCACAGGTTTGTTTGATAAAGAAATGGTGTTTACGTTGTATTAATAATAAATAGGTGAACTGTTTTTTTTCTCGGGTTGGGGAAAGCTTTATTTAGAAAATAGTTGCAATGCAGAATGGCTATTAAAAACTTAGTCTTACTAAAGACGGGCGTTAAATAACAACACTCGTAAAGACGCGTTTTCTCAGAGATGATATCAAATTTAATGACCTCGTATATTATCGAGAAAATTAAATTAAGGTCGTTTTATTGCAGAATCAATTTGTTTGTTAACCACAGAAATATTTCTTTTATAAAAAACAAATCGATTTAAATAATTCCCCATTATTTAATATTTTTTCAACTTAAAACAATGTTCAACCTAATATACTATTTTTTGTTGTTTCGTTAATAACGAACTATTTAAAACATGTTGGCATTAAAATATACATACTTTGAGAGACTTTATAGGTTTCAAACTCCTTACAAGACCGTTTAATTTACACAGAATTTCGTGACAAAAGCCAATCAGTATACATACAAACTGAAAACATATACACCCTGCAAACACAACTTTATGGTATGAAAATATTATTCTATTTTATCCCGGAAACACAGCATCCTGTATACAAAACGAGGACATAAAATTAAATTTATATGACAAACTATTGTTTAAAATTCAAATCGTACGTGTGAAATCTTGCCCGGCTTAATTGTATTGACCAAGGGTTCCCAACGAATTAGTGGGGGGCCCGGGGTCCGTGGGGGGGTGGAGGCGTCCACTTTTGCGTGTAGGATACACAATAATATCCTGATGTAGCGGAGACCCTCCTAATGGCTTTAATAAAGGTACGAATTTACGTCTGTTGCTATTTATGATTTTATTTCGATATATTTAATTAAAATTTTAGTGCTGCTTTGGGTAAGGTTTGACGTTAGGTTTTATTGTATTGTCATGTTTATCGTTTTTAGATAAGGTAATTGGTGTGTAATTTTTGATCATGGCTAGATATTGTACAAATATCGGAATGTAAAATGAAAAATAAATGGCGAAATAATACAAATTTTTTCTTAAATCAGTTTTAAGAGTGCAATACGCTTTGGCAGTGTGTGGAAAACATTTTTAAGACGACTTTTTTGATAAACATTAATCCAAAAAGAATGGTTGCGCGAATGGGGTTTCGTGGACTGTATCTTTTAGGGAATAATTACGGGATAAAGGGGACTATTATGTAGGAAAAATGAAGGAATTCCTCACCTCGCAAAACTGCAACAGACGATCACGTCACAACTCGTGGCTGCATTTCCGACGAGCGCAAAATCTCCAAACGTCCTGTTTTAGCACTTTCGAGGGGCCCCTTAACTTTCTCAAACACAATAGCACAAACAATTAGTGTTTATGCGACGAATCAATCGTATATCGTTCGCGATGTAGATCGAGTATGGCTGAATGTGTGTAATGCATAATATGCGCGCGCGCGGTGGCGATCTGAGCGGGTAACATATTCGACTTTTTTTAGTGTTATATATAGTTTAGTTTAGATCTATACTAATATTATAAAGCTGAAGAGTTTGTTTGTTTAAACGCGCTAATCGCAGGAACTGCTGGTTCAAATTAGAAAATTCTTTTTGTGTTGGATAGTCCAATTATTGAGGCTTTAGGCCATAAAACATCACGCTGCAACTAATAGGAGCGAAGCATCAATAAAAAATGTTTTGTAATTGGGTAAAAATTATTCATCTATACTAATTAATCATAATAACAGAAATTGCCGCGGACGATTATTTATTGAAAATGTCAATATATCAGTAGTTCTACACGTACCTTGTATAATTTTTCAAAATTTAGTAGTGTGTAAGTCCGTTCGTTGTCGGGCTTCGGACGACACACAGCATAACTCAAACAGGCAGTCTTCTCCACCTGCTGCAGTTATCGATGTCACATGATATCAGAATATAACCCTGTAGCTTATATTCTAGGTTTGATAAAGTACTCCTACATAAGCAATATGCTTCTCTTCCTATTTAAGAGCCTGACATTTGTCGGTGGATTCAAGATTAAAAGATTTATTCAGAAAATAGGCCTTTTCTGGTATTTTTCACGTCAATTCACATTTTAAATAATATTTACTAAATTATATTCAAGTTATTAATTATTGTTCAAAAGACACAAACTACTAGCGTTTCGGAACCGACCACTGCAGAGAAGAAGACGCCGAAAAAAACTCTTTTCAACAGTTTTGGAGAAAGTGGAGTGATTTTTCCTATAAAGCTAATATGCACAGAGATTACTATCTTATTAAGAAAAAAAATGGCAGTTCCATACAAAAAATTTCGGCCGCACGGTCAATTTGTATGGGAACGTCAAAATTTTTTTTGAGTTTTCTGCATTGGTCCCATAGGAATAGTTGTTTATATCATCGAGCTGAATCATTCCTTTAAGGGTCCGGAACGATCAAAATTTCACCGTGTATATCCAATATACCTAAGTGTTATGAATTTTAAACTTACCTAATATTTTTGAATATAAATAACATTCTTGTCTCAGATTTTGACTGAAATAACTCGTACCATTAAAGTAATAAAATGGCACTATAACGATAAACGCATCCTTTGAATATCATGGCCTTAAGCTCTGTGTACATCGTAAGAGATAAAGACGCGAAAAATAAACTACATGCTAATATCGTTGTAATAAAAATAAGAAAAAATCAAAATACGTAAGTATGTTTTCTTCTTTTTTTACCAATGTCCAACACCTACGCAGACAATTACCCCAGGCAATCACCGAAAACAGTTCCAACGTAACACAAAACGCCATAAACAATCAGGACAATGGATTCAAAAGGGTTGCGTCCCTTCAAATCAAACACATTTTCGATTCTCATCAAAAAGCACCGTTATGACGGGGCTAATAAAAACGCCGGCAATTTTCGCCGTTCTTGCAGCAATATCGTAATGAACACCCTGTATACACGGCGGCCATTTAATCTCGCACCTGAATCACCCTGTACGGGGAGTGGTGCGATTTACAAGCGGCGGCGGATGATTGCGCATCTTCAAGTAGTAATAATCTATGTCTATTGCCATGCGTGGATGAAACAAAACAAAACGTGAAAATAATTGCAAACTATTAGAGGTAATAAGATTTTTGTGCGGTACTTGTATTCGATTTTCATACATAGTATTTGCTTCGATAGTTTTGACGAAAGAGTGAATGCATGCTTTTAAACATGAGCAGGTAGCTAAACGGCTAATTAGTCAATTATAATATTTGTTTTATTAAACAAAACAACCTGGCCCATAGCGGGGCATGTTTTAGATAATTGCCAATACACTTTGGGCTTGGGTTGCTTATATTTTAGGCACATATTTTAGGCCATAGTATTTGAAAGAGTGATAGCGGCTAGCCGGCACACATACGTATAGGCCGTATGGCAAAATAAAATATTGAGCAGTTTTATTGTCAAAATACATATCATATCCTTTAGTAGTAAGTTTTCCTGCACCAGCTTGTTTTAGTGATTTTTTAAAGTTGATGTACGACCGCTTCCGTCTATGCCTTAAATCGCTTCTTCTCACAACCTGGCCCACTAAACACGGTCGGTCGCTAAACGGTCGGCAGTTAGCCTGTCCTAAACAAATACAGCCATCTGCGTAAGGGAGTTTGGCGCATTAAAACATTGTTTAGCGTCATGTGAACTCATGTGACATTAGCCGATGTGCTGACGCGCTAATGTTTTTTTCTTGATTACTGATATTGGTGTAATGATTTGTTGGGCCACGTTCTAAATAAATGTCTATTTTTCTTCTTTTTCCATCTTCTAAACGTTTTACTTAGATTGGCTTATAGTTAATGAAAAGCTTTTTATTACAATGTTACTTTTTTTCTTAATTTTTATTTTTTATAATTATAATTGTAAAACATCATTATATGTCTATAATATCGATAATGTATGATGTTTCCGTATTGGAAAAGTGTTTGAAATGATTACTTACTGCTCTTATTGGTAATTTTATTTCCAGGTACGTGTTTCTTTCCACACAATGACACCGACAAGACCAAACTCTAATATCGCATGGACTGGGTAGGTAAAGTTTAGTAACATGGAACTAAATACCATGATTAGCGTGGTATTGAGCGTATAGGTGGAATAAGGAAATCAAATAGCGATGGGGTAAAAGACACATCACCAACATGATAACTGAAATATTCGCCCACTTTCTAGACCTCCTAATTACAAAATTCTGCTCTCACAGAATGTTTAATAGTTTAATTATTATAAATAAGGTTTAATGTACATTAACTTTTATACGCATGTTGTGTTCACATCGATGAGATCTTGCACTATCGCATGGTCTCCTGACATTGTATCTTTTTTATATTTGTTTTTGTGTAAGGTCAGTTTTGTGAACCTAATAAAAAAAATAAAATAAAAAAAAAAAAAAATTACTGGCATTGTGATGCAAAATACCCTTAAATAAATAAATATATAGGGACAAATCACACAAATTGAGCTAGCCCTACAGTAAATTGTGAACTAGTCGTAGGATACTAACTCAACGATACTATATTTTATTAAATTACTCATAATTACTTATTTTCTTTCTAGACCAGCATTGAAGAGATCTCTGCATTAATGGTAATAGTTATTTGCAAGGTGTTTGACCCCTACAATGCCGCAGTCCACCGGCTCCGTCGAATGCTCGGGGCGACCTGACGAACTTTTAATTCCTCAACCAGACATTGACGTTTAATTGGGAGGAGGTTGTAAACAATGGAGTCAGCATCAAACCATAAAAGTAGATGCAGCTAATCCTTACTAATATCCTTATCCTTACTTCCTTACTAATATTATAAATGCGAAAGTGAGTTTGTTTGTTTGTCACGCTTTCACGCCGTAACTACTGAACCGATCATCATGAAATTTTTCATACAAGTTCTCTGGAGTGCGGAGAAGGACATAGGCTTCCTTTTATCCCAGGAAAAAGTACTATTTCCGAGGGTTCGACATTGACGCGGGCGGAGCCGCGGGCGAAAGCCAGTTATCTATACATCATATGTCTTTTGGTATTTTGTTATACACCTTAATAAATAAACAATAGGGGCTTATGATATATGTCTAAATGAGATTTCGGCAGCAGCAATCTATTCTTATGACGTGGGTATGGTGTGGGTATTACAATTTCCGAGGGATCGACATTGACGCGGGCGGAGCCGCGGGCGAAAGCTAGTACATTTATAATTCTGGGTGTCATTCTTATTTTATTGAGATACGTGTAAAAGAAAACAACGGGTTGTACTCCAGATGTGTCGGCAAAAGTAAGAACTCCGCGCGGTAGAAAGAGATATTACTTCCTCTCCTACGCCGCGCCGGTGGTCTCAGGTCACGTGTCCGTCTTACCAATTTTCGATCGGCTGTCGCAGGCTGGCGTGTTAACCACTGCGCCACGGAGCTGTCGAATATAAAATTAAATAATAAATGGGTACAATATGGCTTGCTGTTCCAATTTTGCGATACCGGACAGAGTTGATTTACTACTACTATACTTTTAGTACATACCTAATTAGATAAAGTTGATAAGAATAATTAAAAAGAAATGGTAAAATAATTGTTTATTTATGTCTACATATATAACTTGACTCTGTCTTCGCCGTAGAGGAAAAATACTATACCAAAACGACTGCATAAACTGCATTAGGTACCTATCTCCTTGGCCTCATTGACGTTCGATTGCGATTGGCGGGAAAGTTACATTGCACAGATAACACAAAGTTTTCGAATGTGGACGCGCGAGCAATATTAAGATTGCCGAACGTTCACTTGCACAAACTGTGTTTGAAAATGAGATTTGTCAATTTTCGGTGATCCAAAAGAAAAATAAAATACTTCTACCTAAATAAAAAAAAAAAAAACCGTTCAAGTGCGAATGCGCACACACTAAAATATTTCTACCAATTGTGATAATATGATCTTTGATATTTGAAATAAATGTTTGAGATTTGAATTAATTTATTTTTTAAGGGTTATATACGTACAGCAGCTGTGAAACGTCTGGCGAAAATTAGAAGAAAGAAAGACATATATTGCAACACCAAAGTGAGACTTATGCGCACCCTTATTTTCTCCATTTTCTTGTACGCCTCAGAGACATGGACCCTAACAGCCAAGACAAGAGACAGAATTGATGCATTCGAAATGTGGTGCTGACGAAAAATGTTAAGAATATCGTGGACAGAACGCCGCATTAATCTTTCAGCAGTGTTCCTTTCAGTAATATGCCTTCAAAGAGCACTTTCATTTTTCGGTCACGTGGCAAGACGCAAACCAGAGAACCTGGAAAAGCGCATACTAATCGGTCGCGTGGCAGGAGTAAGACCTAGAGGCAAGCCACCAACCCGCTGGACTGATCCACTTCTGAATTCCTTGAAGTGCAACACACATGCTGCCATTCACTTGGCCCAGAACAGATCAGCTTGGAAACATCTTGTGGCTGGGGCAAATTATGGTGGTGACGACCCTCAGTCATGAGGAAAACGACCAAGAAGAAGACGTACAACATAAAGTACATACACAGTATGACGTCTTTTTCCCTTGCAGGGTAGACAGAGCCTGCGTCGGTAAGACTTGAAAGCCACGTTTAGCATGTTGGTTTAACACTATTAGATGAAAAACGGAATCAAAATAGTGATGGGTTGCTAGCCTCATCGCCTATTAACATGATTCTTCAGATTTTACCCATTCCCTCTTATACGATCTGCGTGGGAAGAGAAGCAGATGGTACATTTTACGTTTTTTCTTTTCTCCCAGACCAGCATGGAAGGAATACGTACAACAATTTAATAAAAGAAATTATGTTTCTTGCATGTGAACTCTGATGGTATAACGGCGCATGGAACCTCTTCCATGCAACCTTTATTGTGAGTTTAATCAAACTTTTTCTTGCATGGATACTATTTTTCTTCATTATCTGTGGTTTGACTACTCAGTAATAAATGAGTAGTAAATTTGCCAGAATCGAGAAATAACACCCAAAACTTTTTGTATGGGATCCCCAGCTTATAATTTTATTTTGCTTTTATATGTTGTTATAGCAGCGAAAGGTAACACATATTCTGTGAAAATTTCAAGTCTCTACCTTACAGATATAGCCCTGTTACAGACAGTCAGATGGTCGGATGATCTGATGGATATCGGAGTTTTAGCAATAAGGTCCTGCTTTTACCCTTTACGTACGGATCCCTAGTAAGAAATCACTGGAAAAATTCTGGCCATCAGAGAATAAACTCAAAATTTGACTTACTTGTACGTACAATATATCTGTACCGTCAACACATACATAAAAGGACAGCTATGATAATCTTCATTAACCATTTTTTTTCCTATATGAAAATAAGGTTAAAAACTTATACTTAAACAAACTATTTTAACATAGACGCATGCAGCTTTCCTTTTTTTCTTAAATAAACACAGAGCCTCAAATGAAACGAGTTTCTTCATAATATTAGCGCCGAGTTCATTCGAGATATGCCTCATATAAACAAACATACGAGAACATAAGGAATATTTAGCCGGCGAGCATCTAATTACAAAAATAGAGAGTACAGAAGTGTTTCTCATGTTTAGAATGTTACGAGCTGATACTGGTGTAGTTTTATTTATTTATTTATTTATTATAATTAACATCATAACACCATAACAGTTTTACACCAAAGCGATGCTATATGAATGTAACTTAAACTAGGCTAACTAAATATGTAGGTACTAATATTATGATTTAACACTCATACATTCTATATATTTTTGTACTACTACCATAATTTTCGGCAGGCTTTCTTTAAAAATATCTGTTTTGTTCCAAATACCATTTATTATTTTTATTGCTCGTGACAAAGGGGCAACACGCATCAGATTGGTCCTAGACACGGGTAAGCACAAAAAAGCGGGCTGCCGCCTCGCAAACACGTAGCCGTTCGGAACGGATATTTGCATCATCGATAGTATCTCTGGATGATATATTTGCCCTCTAAATATTCTTATTAAATAATTAACAAGCGCGACGTCCCTCCTTACCTCCAGTCTATTGTATCCTACCATACCCATGACAAATAGACTCGGATACATCAATGGATAAAAGGGATAGACACCGTAATCTTTCAAATATACAAATCTAGTAAATTTATTTTGGATCTTTTCTAGCATTTGCCTATATTTTTCTTCACTCGGGCTCCAAATAATAGCACTTGTTTCGAGATGGCTTCGGACTAGCGCATTATATAAGACCTTCACAGCAGTCGTTCCCTGGAAGTCTTTACACTGTCTCAAAATGAAACCCAGATTCCTATAAGCTTTAGTACAAAGATCAACTATATGCTGTCTGAACGACATATCCGATCCCATGGTCACGCCTAAATCTTTTGCTCTTGCAACCCGAGTCATTGACTCGCTATCTATAACATAGTCGTAATGCAATGGCGTCCTCGCGCGGGTGAATGACATAACACAACATTTTTCCACATTGAAATGTAATTTATTTTCGTGACTCCATTGCACTACCCTACGTATATCGCCCTGAAGCTTCTCACAATCCAAAGCGTCCCCTACTGGTAGATACAACTTAAGGTCGTCTGCAAACAGTAAACACTCTGCATCACGGACAACTCCAGGGAGATCATTAATAAACAGGAGAAACTGTAATGGCCCGAGCGTACTTCCCTGACTAACGCCAGAATACGTGAAATATGGGTTAGACTCATGCCCCGCGTACTCCACATACTGTCTGCGGTCACTCAGGTAACTGGCAAAGAACCTAAGCAGATGTGGCGTAAATCCCATTGCTGCAAGCTTAACAAGTAAGGCATCATTATCGACGATGTCAAAAGCCCGCCGAAAGTCGAAATACCCCACATCTACTTGACCCCCTGCATCGATATTTGGTACCAAATGGGATATAAATGTTAATAAGTTACTGCTTGTACTTCGACCCGGTAGGAAACCATGCTGACTATTTGTCAATTGCGCACTTACTTGCCGATAGACAGACGAGTGCAACGCAAACTCAAATACCCTGGCAAACGCCGAAGGTATAGCCACTGGCCTAAATTCACTCACATCTGCACTACTACCCACTTTGGGAACCGGAGTCACTCGAGAAACCTTCCATTCCTCCGGATAGCGACCCTCAAATAAACATAAATTAAAAATATATAATAACGGTCTTCCCTTTATTGTTAAAAGAATCCCTAGGGGCGCAAGAATAACTGTTGCAACTGCCCTAAAAAAAGCAATCGATAAAGTAGTTTTGATTAATGACAAAGCAAGTTGGGAGCAGTTGCTACTTTTTGCTTTTAAAGTCTTACATGCCCCTAAGGAAAAGGGTAGTGATGTTTCACTTACTCAGACTATTAAAAATAACTGCACCCTCCATACCGTGTCCTCAGATGTTATTTCATATGGCCACAACAGCAATAGAACTCCCCGAGGCGAAAATACGGAGTACAAAATCAAAAAAATCGAAAGCAAAGTTAATGATGGTGATGTAAGGGGAGCCGCTCAGCTTATTTTCTCAAGTGATGCTCTTGCTCCTGATACGGAAGAAACTTTTTCATCTTTAAAACAAAAGCATCCTCAGCCTCAACAGTCAACTTTTCCAATTACATTACCTGATCCTCCGTTACTTTCAGACCCGGCTCTTCAAATCACAGCAGATGATGTAATTAACTCTTTAAACAGTTTTAAGAGTGGCTCGGCTAGTGGACTAGATGGTCTATCAGCTCAGCATCTTAAGGACTTGGTAGGCGGGGTTACGGGTGATTCTGGGAGGACTCTCATCCAAAGCTTAGTCTCTTTAATTAACCTGATGCTCTCTGGTAAGGTGCCAAAAGAGATAACGAAAACTTTGTATGGTGCTAACCTAGTTGCCCTGGTTAAAAAGGATGGGGGCATTCGACCTATTGCAGTGGGATGCACTTTCAGACGACTCGTCTCTAAGATAGCGTGTAAAAGAATGGCTCCCACGTTAACCGCATATTTCCAACCAAGACAATTTGGTTTTGGTATTAGAGGGGGTTGCGAAGCTATTGTACACGCAACGAGAACATTTCTCAATTCAAACGAGTGCCAAGTAATTTTGAAATTGGACATATCCAACGCTTTTAATTCAATAGACAGGGGAGTTTTTTTAAGGGAAGTTAAAGATCAGATTTCAGGCCTATATCCGTATCTATGGCAATGCTACTGCTCACCTTCTGATGTTGTATATAGAGACCGTGTTATTAGTTCTTCAATTGGCTGTCAGCAGGGAGACCCTTTAGGTCCTGCCATTTTTAGTCTAGGTATAAATTCAATCATATCTAGCCTAAATTCACCCCTGAATGCATGGTTTTTGGATGATGCTACGATTGGAGGTTGTGTAAATTCTGTGAAATCAGACCTAATAAGACTGATTGAACGCCTCAAACAAGTAGGATTAAATTTAAATTTTAATAAGTGCGAACTCTTTATAAATGATAAAGTTCAAGGATTAAACAGCTTTGAAATTCACTCTCTTTTTCAGGAGATAACCCCTGGAATTAAACTTTTAACCAAAAGCTCTCTTCAAATTTTAGGCACGCCACTTTTAGAAGAATCAATCCCAAATTACATAGATGAAAAAGTATCTAAATTTCAGCAATCATCCGACCTCTTATTTCAAATAAATGCACATATGGCTTTCTACATACTTAGGAGTTGTCTTTTTGTGCCAAAATTTACTTATGCCTTGCGATGCTCACTCATGTGGAAGCATCAAGAACAACTCACAAAACTGGACGAAGTAATTCGGGAGACACTAGAGAAAATTTTCAATTGTCAAGTTACAAATGAAACATGGAAATTTGCTTCTCTCCCAGTTCGTTTTGGTGGCATCGGAGTACGCAAGGTATCTGCAGTGGCTCTTCCTGCGTTTCTTTCTTCTGTTCACGCCTCTTTGTCATTATGCGGTAAACTTCTACACTCAGCAATGGGTTCCGTTGACATATGCGGCGTGAGCGAAGCGAAAGACGTTTGGAGGTCAAGTGTTTTGGATGATTTCCCAGTAAATGTCTGTTCACAGCGACTATGGGACAATCCTCTTTGTAAAGATATTCAAGAAGAAACCATTGCATTTTGTGACAGTGCGGAAGATCGATCGCGTCTTTTGGCGTTATCTGAGAGGGAATCCGGACACTGGTTACAAGCACTTCCTTCTGCACATGTTGGCTCCCTTCTAGATAATTGCACTTTTACACTCGCCATTGGCCTCCGTTTGGGTGTAAAATTAAATCAACCACATTTATGTCACTGTGGTACAGCTGTGGATGGTTTGGGTCATCATGGTCTTGCTTGCATTAAAAGTGCTGGCCGAATTCCACGTCATGCCTCACTAAACGACATAATTCGTAGAACTTTAGCAACTGTCAATGTTCCGTCAGTTTTGGAACCAAATGGAATCTTCCGCACCGATGGCAAGCGACCAGATGGTCTTTCTTTAATCCCGTGGCGGCAAGGCAAATGTCTAGTTTGGGATGCCACTTGTGTAGATACTTTAGCTCCATCCCACATACCAGCTACTTCCAGCCAAGGCGGAGCAGCTGCCTGTGCTGCTGAAGCTAGCAAAAAGCGAAAATACGCGGGATTGACCGACAGCTTTATATTCTTGCCTTTTGCTGTAGAAACTTTGGGTCCCTGGGGCACTGAAGCCAAAAATTTCTATAAGGAATTGACAACACGTCTCATCGAGGCAACTGGTGATCCAAGAGCTGGCAGTTTTTTTGCACAACGTATCGGACTCGCTGTGCAACGGGGAAATGCTGCCAGCATTTTGGGTACTTTGCCTCGATGTGGTGCGTTGGAAGAAGTTTTTTATTTGTAAGTTATTTATAATTTTTTATTTTTATGTTGTTATTAATTATGTTTAATATTAAGTTGAATTGTTTTTTAGTAAAATATAAATTTAATATACGAATATATAACGGTCTTTCAAATGCACTTCGGCAATCCTTTATTACGTAAGGTGGGATTCCATCAGGACCCACCGAGCGCTTGGGCTTGAGGTGTAAAAGTGCCGCTTGTACTTCGCGCAAGCTCAACTCGCCGACGTGAACACGGGCCGCGCCGGCCGCCGAGCCCGCCGCCCGCTCGGCTTCGAGCGGGTCCAGCACCGGCCGCGTCGGGCTGTACACGGATTGGAAATACTTTGCAAAACTATTCGCACATTCATGCAATTGTATAAGCTGTCCGTCTTTAGTGATTTGGGGTTTTTTGTTTTTTGCCTGCTTCGACCGTATAAAATTCCAAAAAGATTTCGGATCATTAACGAAATTTGATTGGAGCATACGCTGGTGAGAGTCATACGCTTGCTTTATTTTCTTTTTAACTAACATGCGATAATCAGAGTACGCTATATAATCACTACGTAGATTCGATTTTTTATATATTTTATGGTGCTTCCATTTTTCCTTAATATAATGTATAATTTCGGAAGTAAACCAATCGGGATATACATAATTACGTTTGTTTTTGTTTTCCACCTGTAATTTTTGTTTTGGAACTGATTTTTCTATTAAATTATAAACAGTATCGTAAAAATATGACAGTGCTATTTGTGAATTTTGAATTTCGTATAACTTGTTCCAATTTGTATTTCCTATAGTTTCGTATAATAGTAAAAAATTAGCTCGATTGTAATTCCATTTTCTATTAACTTTATTATTGTCATCAAACGGGTAGGATGATATTTGCTTATGGCACCCTCTCTTAATTATCACTCCAATATCCAGCGGAGGGTGTTGCACATCAATATTCACCAAAGGGTCCTGAGACAATTGCACACCTATGTCACTTGCAGATAAAGTTGTAAGCACTAGGTCCAAAGTACGATCATTACTATTTAAGATATTATTTACCTGCCGAAATCCACAGTAGGTGATCACATATTCCAAATAACTTTGTATCTCCATTGTTGTAGAAGGCATATTGAAGTCACCCAATACTAATACATTGTCATACTGTACACAAACATTCTCCAAAATGTAAAACAATCGCATATACTCATTAACATCACTTGATGGAGAAATATATACCACGCAGCAAAACAATAAATAGTTTCTAACATGCAGGGTAGCACAAACTAACTCAAACGCGGCGTCGTCCACACTACCGATAGAAACGCGGTTTAATTCTAGTCGCGGCGAAGCGGCGAGCAATGTTCCGCCTTGCTTGCGACCGTCGGCCCGATCGCAGCGTAGTATTGTGTAATCCGTCGGTATAAATTCTCCATTGTGTATTGAACTATTAAGACCAGTTTCCGTAATACAATAAAGATCACACTCTGATGTCAACACGTTGTTGAAAAAAATTTGCGTTTTTGTTCTGAGTCCTCTAACATTTTGATAATACACTTTTAAAGACAAATCACTTGTTTTCGTTGCTTTTATGTGAGCTTCGAAAAAAACACCCATTCGTTGAACTGTGCATTCACTGGCCAACAATCCGCATTATTTATTTTATTAAAAAGTGATTCTGGAACTCCGATCCTAAACGACGCATAGTCTCTTTTCGTCTTAGGAATAATTTTTTCAATCTTTAAGTCCTTGGACCCACTCAACGCAGAAACATGCTCTTTCAGCATTTCTTCTGTGGTACTAGGATCAAGTGACCATACATGCAAAAATTTCTTCTTCTCAATCGCCTTCAAAGTAGAAATTTGAGAATTTTCTCCTTTTTGGATCGAATTCGACTGCAACCTTCTATTCCTCTTTGGGTGACGAACTGTCTGCCACTGCTCAAGATCATTGCCCACCAAACTACGTCCTGCGATGACTTTCTCGTCATCATCAGTTAAACTAAACTGACTCGCCGTTTTCGGTTCCTTCGAAACGGCTGCAGCTTGCTGGGAAACCGCTTCCCGCTGTCGCTCGTGCACTATCGCCACACCCCTAGTTTGCGATCGCGCCTTAGCTCGGCGTGCGCGCTCCGTTGAAATATTTTGCGGTGCAACCATTGCTTCGCTAGCCTTCTCGCTCTCACTTTGCATACCACATATGCCTGTTGAAATCTCCATCTCGTTCTTATGTAGCACTTTATCCACTTTATTTAATAATTCTTGTATTACCCGAGTTTGCTCTTTAATGGTGGTAAAACAAGTTTCTAAAGTCTTTTGCTGATCGTCAAATTTCTTGTTTTGGGCTTCAATCAGCACTGACTGCGCCGAAATTTTTACTGTCATCGCCGCTACTTTCTTCGACAAATCACTTATGACTGTTTCCATACTTGATTTGGACATTTTTACCGGAAAACGGAATAAAAATCACGGATACAATGTTCGCGTGTCAAAAGGCAGACGCAGAGATATTTATCTAATCTTCTGATTTAGCTTAGATAACGTTGATAATCTAGTGACAATAGACGTGAAAAATAGCTAAAACGAATATTCTACACGTATTTTAGACACCAATATTACAGATAATGAAATAAAAATAGACTCAGGACTCCAAGTTTGTATCTATGAGTTTCGTAATATTTTAAAATTAATTTTGTGTCTTGGCAGTTAAATCTCGTTTTATTTCACATCCTAATCCTAACTAATACATAGGGCGCACTGTAAGTTTCCGGAACTGGCCACTTACATAAACAATATTTAAAAATTTATTGCAACATTTGAAAATAGAACTCTGGCTGTAGAATGCAGTTTGTTTCATTTGACTGTCTTTTGTTTTTACCTTGTGGCGCCATTTAAAAAATTGTGTGTCTGCATCGACATAGATTTAACTCGGGAAAATTTTCGTAGTATGATTTTCTACGATTTTAAGTGTAATTTGACAGCTCAACAGAGCATCGCTCGGCTTGAAACAGCTATTGGCAATGAAGCACCATGCAAGACAACTGTTTATAGCTGGTTTGCAGAATTCAAGCGTGGTCGTATCAATCTCAGTGACGAATCTCGCGATAGTCGGCCGTCCACCGCTGTGAGCAACAAAAACATCAATGCTGTGCGCCGTATGATTGAAACAGACAGGCATGTGACCTACCATGAAATTCGCGCATCCTTAGAAATAGGCATGAGCCAAATACAAATAATCCTACACAAACATTTGGGTGTGAGAAAGCTGTGCTCGCGGTGGATCCCACACAACTTGACCGAGGCTCAAAAAACGGACCGCGTCACTTGGTGCAGTGCCATGCTTACCAAATTCAACGAAGGTGCGTCAAATTTGGTGTAGGACATAGTAACAGGTGACGAAACATGGATTTATTGCTACGATCCCAAAACAAAGCAGCAATCGAGCGTATGGGTCTTTCAAGATGAGCCGAAACCAACCAAAGTGGCGCGCGAGAAAAGTGCATCTAAGCGGATGATTGCTTCTTTTTTTAATAAAACTGGACACGTGGCTACTATTGCTTTAGAGAATCGTCGTACAGTGAATAGTGACTGGTACACGACCATTTGTTTGCCGGAAGTTATTGACGAACTCCGTAAAAATAACCGTAAACGCCGTATCATCCTGCACCACGACAATGCTAGTTCTCACACGGCCAGACAGACAAAAAACTTTTTGAAGGCGAAAAATGTAGAACTCATGAGTCATCCTGCATACAGTCCCGACCTGGCACCTTGTGACTTTTTTCTGTTCCCAAAAATTAAGAACCAATTACACGGTCAAAGATTTTCATCACCAGAAGAGGCTGTCGAGGAGTATGAAAAACACGTTTCAGAGGTCACCACAGAGGAGTGGCACAAGTTTTCAAAACTGATTTCATCGAATGAAAAAGTGCATAGACGCCAAGGGCGATTATTTTGAAAAACAATAAATTAATTTTGTACCTTTAATAGTATTTTTTCATATTCATTCCGGAAACTTATAGTGCGCCCATTATAAATGCGAACGTGAGTTTGTTTGTTTGTTACGCTTTCACGCCGTAACTACTGAACCGATCATCATGCAATTTTGCATACACGTTATCTGGGGTATGGAGAAGGACATAGAGTACATTTTATCCCGGGAAAAAGTACTGTTCCCGAGGGATCGACATTGACGCAGGCGGAGCCGCGGGCGAAAGCTAGTTAATTATAAAGAAGGATTTATAAAAAGCAAGTTTGCTTTTTATATTCCTTCTTTTACAATGACTCATAAGTATGCTTCGAAAAATACTGGATTTAAATTCTGTAATACTGTTCCCGAGGGATCGACATTGACGCAGGCGGAGCCGCGGGCGAAAGCTAGTTAATTATAAAGAAGGATTTATAAAAAGCAAGTTTGCTTTTTATATTCCTTCTTTTACAATGACTCATAAGTATGCTTCGAAAAATACTGGATTTAAATTCAGTATTTCTTTGTCTGCTTTGCCTCTGTTTGCTCTGGCCAAGTATGGCTCTGTTAATACAGAGAGGGTCATGCTCCTGCAGTGGAGACTAAAAAGACCAGATGATGATGATGACTTCTTTGTCGCGGGAAACTTAAATATCTAATAATTTTAGGTAATCATTTAACAGTTGATAAATATTACCCAATGATGGTAGAAACGAAAAATCAAGAAAATATTCAGAAAAGAAGATGTTCCCATTCTATAGACTATTTATTTTGTGTCGTAAGGAATATTTAGCTGCCAGCCTAATGAAGCGCGGTACATATCGACGGCTGATTTCTCCAGGGTGCCTGCCGCCACTTTTATGGAGATGCAGCTAAGAAGCGGTCTGAACCGGCCTTTATTTCTGAATATATTGTATAATTACACTGAAATAGCTTTATAAATAAGAGATTTTCAGTCATTTTTGTAGGTTACCAAGCAATAACTTGATATAAAAATAATATGGTGGCTGCTTCGCTGTTGACGGCATGCTAGGTTTAGGTTTTATAATAATTTTTTCATTTTGTACGATATCTTTATTATTGATTTTGTTAAAACTTAGACAGGTTTGAAAAAGTAAAAAGAAACTGTAATACCATATTTTTCTACCGAGTATTAAACGGATTGTGGAAGTGTATGGAATGCTTCAAAGCAAATATATTAATAGGAAAAAAAAGAATTTTGAAAATCTGTCCACTTTTTACGGAGATATCGGTGAACATACATTAAAAAAATATACAGTCGAACATAAATCCTCCTCCTTTTATGAAGTCGGTTGAAAAACGAGCGCTACGGAGTACTACGCAGAGTATACCGTGTGTGGAATTTAGCTTTGTTAGAAGCTAACAGAGGGAATGCTACAACGTGCTACGATTTGCTACGACTTGCTACAACATCCTATAAGATGCTACGAAAAGACTGCTACGTTGTACTGCATGCTACAAGATGCTACGAATCAAGGGTATTATGAACAGTAGTAGAATATGATAAGGGATATAAAGAGGCAGTGGGAATTCTTTAAACCAACTCACATAAACCTGTTTAATATAAAAATACGCACTAAATGTACTGGATAATTTATGGTAATGAATTCAAAATGGATATTTTTTGTACATCATTCCAAGAGCTACATTTTTTTTTTTTTTTTATTTATTTATCCGTAAATCACATACAGGTTTTTATAAATTCACTATCGCCAAACTGTAAAACAGTTTGTTGGCGAAGACAATGCACTCACTTTTAACTCTAACCTTAATTATCTTATCTAATTTTATATCTAATTATATCAATAGCAAAGTATTTAATATGCAGACATACAGATTGATTGCTGATTGAAAGTTTACGTTCTAATTATAATTTTAACTCAAATTTTCTAACAAGATGTCTTTAAGTTTCCTTTTGAATGTTTTAACATTATCATAGTCTTCTATTTTTAATAGCTTATTGTTATATATTTTAGGCAATAAGTATTCAGTGGTTCTTTCTCCATAAAAATTATTTGCAATTAGTTCTACGTACTTTTTTTTAGAAGTCGCTCTTAAATTAGCTCTGTAGGCTTTAGTGTTCAAATACATAGACATAGTTTGAAATAAGCTCCAAAGATTAATTAAAAATATGCATATTCCGGACGTCAACTCGACTGAGAGATTAGGATGTTCATAGATAAGAGAAATATGGAAATATTTCTAGCTTTTGCACGCAAAATATATTACGCCTACATAGACTCCAATTTAAATATTTTTCAGCCTAAAATGTAAAAAAGATAGAAATTCTACATTGTGGCATTTTCTGTCTTGTTTTAGGATAATTATAAAAAGGAAATTGCGCTTGCCAACCTGCCTGCTAAGCGTAGTAAGTATGGCATTATCTTTATATGGAACAAACAATGCTTGGGGAAGGTCTTTATCTAGACTTCTTGAGGCTGAAATGATGATGATGAACAATACAAAACAGTTACAGTAAACATTTATATTTTAGTATTAAAACAGAAAAAGCAACAAGTAGTGGTAAATTAAGCCGATTATATCTCATGTAGGTAACATAAGATATAATCCGTCTTATTATAAAACAAGGACTAACTTTAGTACCTGGTTTAAACCATTATCCGACCAAAATAAGTCGACACTTGTCACTTTGACGTTTCAACTGTCATTGTCAATTTATTTTGGTCGGATATTGGTTTAAACCAGGTACTAAAGTTAGTCCTCGTTTTATAATAAGACTGAATGGGTTTACATCACTACCAAATGGGCGTAAAAAAAAAGGAAGACCGAGAAAGAGATGGATAGATGATCTTAACCAGTTTAAGAAAGATTACAAGAATAAAAAAAGAATTTGTGGAAACAACGAAGGGAGGCCTTTGCCCAGCAGTAGGACACAAATGGCTATAGAAAAACAAATTAGATTTTAATCATGTTACTTCCAATGTATACAATTTCCCCAAAATTTCAAAGCTTTTTAGGTTTTTGTTCCTCCTATAGTCTTTCTTTAGTTCTTAGTCTTACTTTAAGTTAGTGTACAGTCAGGGCAGATTACCTGACCAGGTCCTCTACCTTTATCTTGTATTTTCTCTGAAACTATAAAAAATAATAACATGAAAATTTATGAACATAAAGAAGTATTTTTAATATAAATTTTCATGAGAGTAGAATTTTCATTAAAGGAGATTCAGGTACCATCAAATTGTTACATCTCTTCATTTCTATTACCCATAAAGTCATCTTTTCCTGGTTTTATCCAGCTATCTCCTGACGACTTCCTCAAGTTATAATTTGATGAGCTCCTACGTTGAAACTTTTTAGGTACCAGCTAATTATTTCAGGTCTTATTTTTCGACATTTAGGAACCATATTTTCAAGTGGCAACTTTGATAAGATCAGGAAAAAACTATTGTATTATTATATAGATGGATATAGTCTGAATGAAGGAATAAAACTTTTTAACAGTAGTAAAGTATTTTAAGTAGTTTTTCTCAAGACTTCCTCAAATTGACTCAACCTCAGTCATTCAAAAGGAATTGGATACTTATGATAAACTATGATTTCCTTAGTTTATCATTAGTAACCAATTCCTTTTTGAAAATGACCATCAGTATAATAAGAGACTAACCAGACTAACAAGTAACAATTGTAAAACAGTTTGAGTTGTCCTCTAATGACTTTGAGCAAAGGAATATTTGAGCAAACGCAGAATGCAGGTAAGTCCAGGATTTCTAATGCCCAAATTTATCTATGGCGCCCAACGTGGTACATATTATTTTATTGCTTTATATTATACCTATACGCCTTGCCTGATGCAGCTTAAAGCTTTTTATGTAGTCTTGCGTTACTGTAAACACATACTGCGTTGCACATTACCAAAATTCGTGTGGGCTTTTACAAAACCCACCCCATTGTAACAATATCAAGCCCCGCACCATTCGCACAATTAATGCCGCCCGCAATGTCCTCAATTATCTCCTTATACTGTCGACTCTGATTTCTCAGGGGCGCACCTCCGACATCTGCATATGTACGAGTGTAAGTGGAAACGAAATGCAGACAAACGACCTACTGCTTATTTCATTTGTGCTAGGACTATTGGTAGAAATTATAACCAGGGTTCACAAAATGAGTTAAGATTGGCTAGATAAGGTGGATCGAGTAAAGTCATAATTTTGGCGCCCAACGTGTAGTTGCTTATTTTTGTTCATTTTGTTGTATTTCAAACCGTCTCAGTAAGAAATATATTTTTATTGTGTTATATTATGCTTAAATAAAAAAAAAATGTAATGAGGTAGGAACTTGGTCCGTTTCCACATATTTTTTAGAAAGCAGCTTGTACAAAATTTTTAGGATATAAAGTTTACAAAGATAGGTACAACTTTTCCCTCAGCCTAAGCGCCACTTTCAAAAAACCGGCCAAGTGCGAGTCGGACTCGCGCAAGAAGGGTTCCGTACCGTTATTTATAAAAACGGCAAAAAAATCATGTCTGTTGTATGCATGGGAGCCCCCCTTTAATATTGATTTTATTTTTATTTAATTATTTACTTTTGAAGTGAATATTTAACTAAATATTCTGTGAATATTTCAAGCGTCTACCTATTGCCGTTATCAATATCGAGCAATAAAATCACATTTGTTGTATGGGAGCCCCCTTTAATATTTATTTTATTCAATTTTTTTTTGTATTTGTTGTTATAGCGGCAACAGAAATACATCATCTGTGAAAATTTCAACTGTCTAACTATCACGGTTCATGAGATACAGCCTGGTGACAGACAGACAGACAGACAGACGGGCAGCGGAGCGATATTAACAGGGTCCCGTTTTTACCCTTTGGACAGTAAGTAACTACAGAACCCTCAAAACAGCAGCCTAGTGATGTCATTTATAAGTTTGTGTATGTGTTGTGAAAACTCTATTTAGCAGCTTTGATAGATATTCCGTTTATGGAACTGGCTTCAAAACAAAATATGCTAGGTATTCTAAAGCCAGGGATCTAACGATCGTCTACGATCAAGAAGGCTACCAGCATCAAAGGCTATCAAATACTAAACTTCAAACAGTTGAGTTCCTCACCAGCACTAAAGTGGAGCATGTTAGCAAAGGATGAACTTCCTTGGTCTACATTTTAGTAATTTATAGACGTGTCAGCTCATCGATTGTTTTCAAACTTTATGTCAAAACATCCTCTCAAGAAACTAAGAACCACTCTTTAATATTGTACACCACATTTTGTAAATAAAAATATATTGACACAACCATGTATATATATTTTGGTGGTAGCATTATTTGTTAGAAAGCATTTGTAAAAAAAATTTGTAAATAGCTGCTTATATTTACAAAAGATTGTAATACCCACACCATACCCACGTCATAAGAATAGATTGCTGCTGCCGAAATCTTATTTAGACATATATCATAAGAGTCCCTATTGTTTATTTATTAAGGTGTATAACAAAATACCAAAAGACATATGATGTATAGATAATGACATTACTTTCAAAAATAGAATGAAATCCTTTTTAACAAAACAAATTGTATTATTCTGTTATCGAATATTTAGAAGAGAGAATTAACTATAAATTACGTAAAGTATTATCATTGTATTGTAATTATCCTTTTTTTTATCGATTTTGAGTAAATTTATCTGTATAATTGTGACATTTATTTTAATATTTTATCTTTGACATATATTCTCCATTGTGTAACCTTCCATTATGTAAAAGTGTTTAAAATGTTGAACTATCGCAACACCCAAGCAGCGTTTTATTGTATTGTGTGTGAAGCGATAAATATATAAATTATAAATTTATACATTTATTAGCTTTTGCCCGTAGATTCGCTCGCGTTAAGAATTTTCATACACACTTTCATCCCCTATTTTATCCCCTTGGGGGTAGAATTGATGAAAATCCTTTCTTAGCGGATGGCTACGTCATAACATCTACCAGCATGCCAATTTTCAGCCCGATCCGTCTAGTGGTTTGGGCTGTGCGTTGATAGATCACTATGTCAGTCAGTCACCTTTGAGTTATATATATAGAAAGAAAGAAAGAAAGAAAAAACGTTTATTTAGTATAAAACATAAAAATAAATAAAAACAACAAGAAACAAATACAAACAAGAACAATCCTATCCTTATGTTTATACCAAAATGGTCTCCGCTCAGCATATGTTGTGGCGTGACCCACAACGCTGGTCTTCCGCTGACGCCATAGAAACTGAAAATTTATAATGAATTAAGTAGAAATAAAAAAAAATAAATAAATAAAAACATTGACAAAAAAGCAGTAGTTAAAGTAATTGCTTGTACAAATAATCTTTAATCTTTAGTGGCACTACATCTTAACACCATAGGTACGAGTATTATAGAAAATGCAGTTTGCTGTTCATACAACACAACATAACCAGTAATAAGAAAAATATATATATATATATTTAGATAAGAAATAAGAGATAGAATTAGGCACTTGTAGCGAAAACGTAATCAAGTACTAAACAAAGGCAAACCCAGCAGTCTTCAATTAGCTACGCCAATATGGCGCTCGAAAAAAGGCAATAGCAATGGCACCAATCGGCATGCAGGGCGAGACGATGCAAAAAGGCGCTAATTTTGCGAAACCAAAAAGTGTAATGGTTATGCGTTGCGGAGCGCGCGTTTGTCTCGCGATAACGCGCGCTTACAATTAACTCGGATGGTGTTATGCAGTAAGCTTTAACGATTGTAAGCGAAGAGAAGTGTAAGATACATACACGTTATAATTGTGGCGCCCAACGTGTAACTAGTTTTGTCTATTTTAATTATAATGACGTTGAAGTAACTATGGAGTACACGTAGAAAGAAGCAGTAATGTATTTATTAGCAGGTTGAGTGGGCTGGGGGATTAGACGAAAATTTTGTGCTATACAACTTGTAACAAAATAGGTCCAACAATACTTAAGTGGTATGATCAGTCCATGATATTGAATAACTTTCCCCAGGGGACGTACATCGATATACGAAAAATATATACATTCCATAGAAAGTCGATCATCTTATTTCTTTTTTATAAATAACTAGCTTTCGCCCGCGACTCCACCCGCGTCAATGTCGATCCCTCGGGAATAGTATTTTTTCCCGGGATAAATGGTGGCCTATGTCCTTCTCCGTACTCCAGAGAACTTGTATGCAAAATTTCATGATGATCGGTTCAGTAGTTACGGCGTGAAAGCGTAACAAACAAACAAACTCACTTTCCCATTTATAATATTAGTAAGGATAAGGATAAAATAAATATATATGGACAAATCACACTGATTGAGCTAGCCCCAAAGTAAGGTCGAGACTTGCCTTATGGAATAAAGTCCCAGGTCAATCTGATAAAGATCGTTTTCCATGATGACCTGACCCATTGAACCAAGGACCCCGCGATTCAACGGCACTTGCGGTACCACTGATCCACAGAGGTCGCCAACAACGATCACAATGATCTGTCATTTAATTGTACCTAGTTAGTTTCCCTTTGTTAAAATATAAAAATATTTTCTAATTCCCCTCTATAGCACTTACATATATATTTAATCTCTTTGAAGATAAGCGATCATAGTGGAAAAAATATGACACATACATTAAATAAAAATAACGGTTCAAATTAGGTCTTAAGGATTATGGACCAGGAAATGTCATCTATTTGGTGTTTTTTAAGTCCGACAATTATACGTCATGCATGCGGATGACGCGATCTCAAAATAATCCTTTTATTATAAAAATGAACAAAACGCAAAAAAAGTTTAAGTTTGACAATTTTTATTAAGATTATGCTAAGAATATTATGTTGAAGCGGTAAGAACAGATCAGAAGTTGTAGATTCCAAGTTGTTCAATAATATAAAGGCAAGCATTGCACATACCTAGATGTATTTGTTACAGCAAAAAATAGGGACTGGTTCTTTCGTGCATACTACAGACCATTCTCGCAATTAGACGTGACTTGGCGGCTATAATCGTTAATGTTTAGCACCGTCCACATATTTCCGTACTCCGGCGATGCACCTCCGTCTAGAATGTATCTACGGACCAATCGCACAGCATTTATGCACACTGTTATTGCTCTCTTTGACAGAACGTTCCATTTTCAAACGACTTTTACGACAAATATTAGTTTGTTGCCTGTATTATTATTAAAATGTCTATGATTAAAATTGGTACTCGTTTTCTAAGTATTTTTTCAGCAGCTTTCAAAATCCACCAATCACATTCAATGCTCATTTTTATGATTGGTGGATTTTGAAGTTAAACTGCTGTCAAAAAAAATACGTCTCGTCACAGTGCAGCCATTTTGGGGATAATCGATTACGTAAATCCTCATTAATAAAAAATAAATACGCTGTATATAGGTATGAATTTAATAGCTTAATAATATTTTAATTCATAGCCAGGGGTTTCATCCTTGCGCGTGTACTCGAAGCAACCACCGGACAGGCACGGTGGTTGCTTCGAGTACACGCGCCCGGCCTCCCGAGCTACTACTTGCTTTCTCCCCATTCATCCGATTAGGTAGTATCCCAATATCTTTATTCTCTTTCTAAATCCAACGAAGTCCTGTCCTTCCCCAGTTTTAAAGGCTTCTGATGGCCAGCAGCGTCGAAAAAACAAGCAGTCAAAGAAACTGTGTTAGCCAACCCGCGCCAAGCGTGGTGAGTATGGCAATATAGTCCCATGGAACGAATGAACAAAGGTACCTTTGGGAAAGGACTTTGTTCAGTAGTGGAATTTTTACGGCTGTAATGATAAGACTTAAAAGTTAAAAAAATACTGACGTGAGTAGCAAAATTGGTTGCTGAAAATGTATTTAATATTACATTACTACACTGTTTGACAGAATGCTCCATTTTCAAAAGAAATATTTAATTTTTTTGCCCATTAAGCTAGTGGCGCCATTGTGAAATATATTTAATGAAGTAAGAGGGGCAATGATAAAAAGTTTGCCTATAGATACAGAGACAAGAGACTGAGAAATAAGAAAGAAAATAAAGAAGACTTTTAATTTAAAACTTTGCGCCAAATACCCCTTGATTATTGAAAATAAAAAGTCAAATCATTCGAAAACTTTCAGGGTATTAATGGGACATTTAATTCGGAATTCATTTCACCGATTGCAATTAGGGGGTGAAGAAAGAAAGGGTTCATCCCCTATTTTGCTCGTCATTGTCTTGAGTCGAGTGGTTTTGAAAAATAGTTTTAAATCATTACTGTGTATTTTATTGCCTTCTAACTTACAGGTTGAATAAACCCATTTACTGATCGATGATCATAAGTCAAGTTTAAGTGATAAATTAAAGAAAATATAAACTGATGAATAATCAGTTTTTATAGTACTTATATTAAAACAATGTTATTGCATTAAGAATTATATATCGTCTGCCCTGCTAAAAATGTGTAGCCTATGTTATTAAGGAACATGAATTTTTCTTGTTGTCAGGTATAACTTGTATTTATTAAGTGCGTGTCGGGCTCGAGCGCTAAGGGTTCTGTACCGTTATCTATAAAAATGGCAAAAAAATCATGTCAGTTGTATGGGAGCCCCCATTAATAATAATTTTATTTCTATTTCATTATTTATTTTAAAAGTGAAAATATCACTAAATATTCTGTGAATATTTCAAGCGACTACCTGTTGCCATTATCGATATCGTGCTAAAACAAGCAACTCAAAAAAAAATTACATTAAATGAATAAAAAAAAAATTACACTAATACATAAAAAGTGTTCAGCCGGCTCAGCAAAAAGTATGAATACGTAAAAACAAAAATTTTAGTTCCCAACATTGGTATAGGAAAAGTTGTTCATTTTGAGGGGCTGAGTCACCCCTTCATGGAAGCGTCGTTGGTTATGTTACACGCTGTATATTTGTAAGTAAGTCTGAGTTGTGATTGAAATAGAAAACTAATATAATATACTAATCTATACTAATATAATTGACAGCCCCGTGGCGCAGTGGTTAACATGCCAGCCTGCGACACGGAGTGCCCGGGTTCGATCCCCGGCCAGCCGGCCTATTTGCTAACTCAGTGTACAACGTTTTGATAGTCATTTCAAAATACATTGCGGCTTTCGTATGATTGACTATTTTTATCTAAGATACATAAAACGTAATGTATGACTGAAGTGACTATCAAAACGTTGTACACTGAGTTAGCAAATAGGCCGGCAGGTCAAGATGGAAAATGATCTTTTTCAGATTGTCCTGGGTCTTAGATGTTTATCTATATATGTATTTGTAATAAAATATAGTATCGTTGAGGTAGTATCCCATAACACAAGTCTCGAACTTACCTTGGTGCTAGCTCAATCTGTGTGATTTGTCCGTATATATATATTATATATATATATATATATATATTTATTATTTATCTATTTAATATTATACATCTGAAGAGTTTGATTGATTATTTGAACGCGCTAATCTCAGGAACTACTGGTTCAAATTGGAAAATTCTTTTTGTATTGGATAGTACATTTATTGAGGAAGGTTTTAGGCTATAAAACATCACACTGCGACCAACAGAAGCGAAGCATCAATAAAAAATGTTTTGAAAGCGGGTGAAAATTATTCATCTATACTATGAAAAAACTAATTAATCATAATAACAGAAATTGTCGTGGACGAAGTCGCGGGCAACAGCTTGTTTTAAATAAAATTACGTTTTTGAGTTTACTAATTTTAGTACAAAAAAAATTAAACATTTTCCTTCTACAGTAAGAAGTCGGCAGTTCATTGTAGCCTAACGAAGCACCATTCCTTGTTTAATTAAACTCAAATTAGTGTTGCCGATTAACAAGTAACGTGTACGCAATGAACTAGGGATGGGACAGACATAACTTTAATTTTAAAGTTATTTTAAATCAAAAGCCTTTTCTTACCATTGATAACTGGTTGGTATTTCTTTTTCTTTGTAAAATAAACTTAGAAGTCTACATATAGTTCTCTCGGTATTCCTAAATGTCTCACATATATCCGTTTGGCCATTTTGGCGTGATTGGGTAAAAAACATTCATAAATACTCACAAACTTTAGCGTTTATAATCATCTTAGCCGCAAGAAGTCCACTGCTGGACATAGGCCTCCCCCAAGGATTTCCAATATGACCGGTTGAAAGTGGCCTGCACCCAGCGTCTTCCTGCGATCTTGGTCAGGTCGTCCGACCACCTGGTTGATGGGTGTCTAACGCTGCGCTTGCCGGTACGTGGTCGCCATTCGAGCACTTTTCTGCCCCCGATGGCCGATCCATCGGTTCTTCGAGCTATGTGCCCCGCCCACTGCCACTTCAAAGAGCTAATTCGCTAAGCTATGTCGGTGACCTTTGTCCTTCTGCGGATCTCCCCGTTTCTGATTCGATCTCGCAGAGAAACACCGAGCATAGCCCTTTCCATAGGTCTTTGAGCGACCCTGAGCCTTCCTATGAGGCCCATAGTAAACGACCACCTTTCATTATGTTAGCTACCGTTCATAATATATATTATTATTATATTATTGTAAGGATGTACATTACTGCAGTTACCGTTACACGCGTAGCTTTATTTTTACAGGCTTCGTTGAGTATAATTTAATACATTTTTTATTATTTATTATTATCAGCAGTACGTAATGTAAAAAACAAAGTAAAATACGGCAAAATATTTTTAAATTCAATCACACTTTTTTGTTGACTAAGTACTTTGCAGTATTATTAATAATAGGTAACAAAAAGCCATAAACTAAAACTACTTTTAAACTTTCGTGTTGCGTATTTACCTAATGCAAAATCGTCCAGCCTTCAGTCGTCCTGTGACCACGATCGGTGTAACCCAGCTAAAACCTCTGAGCAAAAAAGGGATTGTTTGCGTTAACTCACGATTAAGCCATTACCTATTATTTGTGTTTAAAAAAAATGTTAAATTTTATAAATGACAAAGTTGTCACAACACTAGCTATCGCTCGTCTGCCGACAAATGAGCCGATCGCGCCCTCTTACAAATTGGCAACATTAATATAGACAGTGGATAAAGGATGCATGATGAAGCATAGTGCGACTACTATCATGAAAAGAAGAAAATAAATTCCTATTCTTTTGTTTTATTATGTGTACGTATGTACAATTCAATCGTCAATTTTTTTTATATACAGCGTGGTTTTGGACCTCTAAACATGAAATTTAGAGCGAAAAAAAATTTACCTCCCGTGCAATTCTATATTTCATCAGGGATTCTAATTCTAGGATTTCAATATATTGCAGAGGTTCAAAATTAAGCGATATACGACATATGTCAGTGACTAAAAACGAAACAGCGAATAAAACATTGCGAACAACACATAAATAATTATTACTTCATCATTTCTCACTGTTTTGTATATGTATTTATGTATGTTATAAATTTTGTATCTATAAATATTTATGTAACTAAATATATATTTAAGTATTTTACTATCTATTATCTATCTATTATTCCTTCCTTATATTATTTCTATCTCTCATATTTTTTTTTTTTTTCCCACTTTACTACCTATTTCTTTTTCTGTTTACCCTTCTCGAGGTTGACTGGGAGAGAATGCTTTTAGCATTAAGTCCACCTACTGTAGCTCTATAGGCTCGATAAGATTTTTAATTAAAAAAAAAATAAAATAAAAAACATGTTTCTCATTGCTTTTGTCAAATTAGTTATTTCACACGGCAAAATGATTTGAAATATTTTCTTGTTGGAATGATTAAGCGAAACTTATTTATAAGAGATATGTATTAATATGTTTCTAATAGTCATTGATTTTTTTCAAAACTCAGTCTCTTTCGGTGGTTCATAATTATCTCTGAATTCTGTGAAAATTGATTTAACGTAAAATTATTGTAAAAGTTGGTATTCAAGGACAATTTTTTCCACAGTCTGAAGTGAACAATAAAGATCTGATACAAAACGATTGTTAACATATTAAACTCGAATCTAAATCTAATTTAGAAAGTTATTAACAAAATCATTGTTAAACAGCAACTCTTTTAAATTAACTTAGTATTTTAAACTAAAATAATGCACATTAACTTGTCGTGTAGGTTTTACGACAGACGTCGGCGTAGATCCGCCGACGGCCCTGTCGAACGCTCGTCTTGTGAACACTCCCGGGACGAAAAGTCGTGTGGTACAAACTTAGAAAAGAAAGCAGGTTTATGTCAGATACAAAGAATTGCTTGCTACCAGGAAAGCCTCTAACATATACCTAGGTACTCGTACATGATATACGAAGAAAATATTGACATGGTTCTTTTTATTAAATCTTATATCATTAAATTTTACAATTATATATCCAGACAAGTGTGGACCAGTTAGTCGCGTGGTTTCCAGGAGTAGAATAGGACCACTCCAAGTCTTCCCATGGAGGTCATAAGAGGCAACTTAGGAAATACAAGCTAAACAAAGCTCATAAACGTCAATGAGACTTCTCCAACCCGTCTGGCCAGCGAGGAGAGTTTAGGCCAAATCCTCTGTCTGCTCTAGCCAAGTATGGCTCCGGTAGTACAGAGAGGGTCATGCTCCTGCGGTGGAGACTAAAAAGACCTGATGATGGACACTCGCACCGCAAGCGTGTTAGCTTTGCTAACGAAAAGCCAGTCGCAAGATCGGATTGTCGTTGTCGTTTATAGCGGTGTATGAAGGTACACATGTACCTACTCTTTATGCACCTGTCGGTGGATGACGTCGCGTGATGTCCACACTTTTCGAGTCTTAGCACTTTCTTGATATTTTTTTTATACTTTAGTTTTCACCATAACATACATAAATACACAACAGCCTCCGTGGTCCAGTGGTTAAGGCGTTTGCCTGTTGACCCGGGGGGTCGTGGGTTCGATTCCCACCGGAAGCATACTTTGTTTAGTTGTTTCCAGTTTGGTTAGGACATTGCAGGCTTGAATCACCTGATTGTCTGATAATAAAGATGATTCCGTGCTTCGGAAGGCACGTTAAGTCGGTGGTCTCGGCTGCCATCTAGTAGTCGTTAAAGGAACCACGTCAGAGGCCGAGAGGCGGTTCCGAAGAACTCTGACACCAGGGTGTGCATGGTCGATTGACCGTGACACCTACTCGAAATGATGATGACCATAAACTATCGTATCCTTGAATATATAAAGTATTTAACCAGTCAGACTGAAGGTCGTGTGGTATCCGTCAGAGTAGAATAGGACCACTCCAAGTCTTCCCGTGGATGTCGTAGAAGGCGACTTAGGAAATACAAGCTAAACAAAGCTTATAAACATCTAAGAGACCTCTCCAACCCGTCTGGTCACCGTGGAAAGTGTAGGCCAAGTCCTCTGGCTGCTCTGGCCAAGTATAGCCCTAGTAGTACAGAGAGGGTCGTGCTCCTGTAGTGGAGACTAAAAAGGACCTGATGATGATGATGACTGAAGGTCAGGGATGTCATCCTCCCGGTAGTTGCAGGTTTGGCATCGGGTTCCCGAGCTGCTACTCGATTTTCCCATTCATCCGAGTGAGTATCCCAATATATTCAGAATCAGAATCAGAATCAGAATCAGAATCAGAATCAGAATCAGAATCAGAATTTATTTGGTACAGAATATAGTTGGTACAGTAAGTATACGAATCACATATTTTGCCAAGTGTGGCGAGCAAATATTAATGTAAATTTTCATAATTACTGAATGTCATTACATTACAATATGGCATAGAAGTATATATTTTTTTTTAAATCTATGACAATATGGTATACAATTCTAGTCAAATTATTACAATGTCAACCGAAATTTAAAAATAATAAGTAAAATCAAAGTAAATATGCATGTCCTTTGTTTAGTCAGAGCGCCTCTCCATAAATTCCATCACTGAATAAAAACATCTGTCGACCAGCTAAGTTTTCAATTTCTTTGAAAATGTATTCAGTGGAATTATTCTCAGATCCAAAATTACTATCTTTACCCAGCTTAACAATACTTCTAATGGGCAGCAGCGTGGAAAGCACAAGAAGCCAAGCGTATTGAGTATGGCAATATCTTCCTATGGAACGAAAAATCCTTTGAAGAGGCTTTTGTCCAGCTGTGGACTTCTGACGGCTGCAATGATGATGATGAAGATAACTAGGTGATTAAGGATCTGAATGAAGCGAACGAAGGGTATCACCGTGGCCTCCTATTGGTTAAAAACAATATAAACACTAGTGTGTAAATAAGAGTAGAAGTGAATAAGAATACTCGAGGAACAGAAAGTCTGTAGTGCAGACGTGTGATATTGGTGTTACAAAAAAATAAAGTCGTCTTCATATTGCTAACGTGTGTGACCCGATGCTTAATCATTGAGAACAGCAAAGAACAGCGGTGATATATAAACACTGTCTGGACAAATATAACCATGACGACTCGAGAAGAAGAAGAAGTAGGTGATAAAAATAATCGCGATTCCTAACACTTCCACCTTGCGCCACCGGTGTAGCTGTCAATAAGTGCCGAAGTGATATTGGTTTAATTCCGGCTTGACGCGAGGTGAGCCGGAATGTTAATTACAGACTCCACCTAACACCCAGATGTTTTTCATGAAAAATACACTTGGGATTAGAAGACGGATGTTATCTGGGGCAAAACTGGATTTGATAAACTAGCATTTGCTAAATCTTACTTTGGATATTGGCTGTTGTTTGTTTATAGAGTATAATTTTTTTTTTTTCTCTATTACCTTGGAGTATACATTGTGTTGATATCAAAAGTAAAATTTATATAAATAAAAATACTTATAGTGAAAAACGCAGCAATGTACTTACACAGCTCCGTGGCGCAGTGGTTAAGAGCCCGACATATGTCAGGCGGCGTGGCGATACAAACGCGGATGGTGTAAACGCGTTGGCTACTTTGGATATTTTCGTTTTTTAGGAATATTCAAGGGTTATTCGAAAAAGAAAAACATATGATGGCTGCCTTATCTGTAATGCAATAATAATCAAAAGTGTCAAGGTAAATTTTAATGTATTTGGTGAATAATGCTATATACCGAGTAAATTAGACGTGATTTGGAGGCAACTTTGCAAATTTTTTCTATCGAGAAAATTTAACGCAATCGTGTTTTTGAGTCATATAGTTACCAGAGTTAGTCCTGAACTTTGCTGCATTTTTATTTCAACTTGAGTATTTAATTACTATTGATATAACAGTCAATCATGCAAAGCAGTGTGAGGTAGTACGGGCCCTTAACACGCCAGCCTGCGACACGGAGTGCCCGGGTTCGATCCCCGGCCAGGTCAAGATGGAAAATGATCTTTTTCAGATTGGCCTGGGTCTTGGATGTTTATCTATATATGTATTTGTTATAAAATATAGTATTGTTGAGTTAGTATCCCATAACACAAGTCTCGAACTTACCTTGGGGCTAGCTCAATCTGTGTGATTTGTCCGTATATAATTATTTTATTTATTTATTTACTTACAACCTCAAGTTGAGATACTTAGTTATGATGTCATCATCATCATCATCAGGTCTTTCTAGTCTCCACTGCAAGAGCATGACCCTCTCTGTACTACCGGAGCCATACTTGGCTAAAGCAGACAGAGGATTTGGCCTACACTCTCCTCGGCTGGCCAGACGGGTGGGAGAGGTCTCATTGATGTTTAATGAGCTTTGTTTAGCTTGTATTTCCTAAGTCGCCTCTTACGACATCCATGGGAAGACTTGGAGAGGTCCTATTCTACTCTGCCGGAAACCACACGGCTAAAGCTTAGTTATAATGTATGTAAAGTTAACTCACGCGATTATTATTCATTTATTTTTTACAACTGATGGTCATAAACATTTGTATATGCCTCATCAAATATTGACCTTAGTTAGTACATAGGGAACTTATAAACAGATAAAACAATAATTATAATTGTATGTCAGATACCAGTTTACATAAATTTGTGTTTGAAATCCCCTTTTAGGCAAATTATGCCTGTATTATAGATTTCGCTCTTCCATAATAATTAGCACTTTCATTATATTATTGACAGCTCCGTGGCGCAGTGTTTAACACGGAGTGCCCGGGTTCGATCCCCGGCCAGGTCAAGATAGAAAATGATATATATGTATTTGTTATAAAATATAGTATCGTTTAGTTAGTACCCCATAACACAAGTCTCGAACTTACCTTGGGGCTAGCTCAATCTGTGTGATTTGTCAGTATATATTTATTTATTTATATTTATTATTCCAAAGGTATATAATAATAAAAATAAAATATATAAACCGAGTAAATATAATATTAAAGAGGATATAAAAATATGTATTTTGGATACTTTTCTTTGCTTCTGTTTCCCATCAATACACGAATCCCATTAGCATAACACATAGCAGTCCATACAAAAGCAAACCGTTTCAATAAGCGTGTCTGTGTCTCACTTAAATCGGTGTTCAGTTAAACAATGCTTGCGTAGGAGCAGAGTCCGTGAATTATAGATGAAGTTGGCGTCTTCATATTGTTTACCGTGTCGTGGCCGAGCCGATGCTAAGTGATTAAGAATACGCGAGGAACAGAAAGTCTGTGGAGCAGACATGTGATATTGATGTTACAATTACTCGTATCGATGAAGTTGTCTTAATATTGGAAAACATGAGGTCAAGCCGATGCTAAGTGATTAAGAATACGCGAGGAACAAAAAGTCTGTGGAGCAGATATGTGATATTGATGTTAAAATTATCTAAGAAGCCGTCTTCATATTGTTTACCGTTTTGTGACCGAGCCAATGCTAAGTCGCCAGGCTGCGACATGGAGTGCCCGGGTTCGATCCCCGGCCAGGTCAAGATGGAAAATGATCTTTTTCAGATTGGCCTGGGTCTTGGATGTTTATTTATATATGTATTTGTTATAAAATATAGTATCGTTGAGTTAGTATCCCATAACATAAGTCTCGAACTTACCTTGGGGCTAGCTCAATCTGTGTGATTTGTCCGTATATATTTATATTTATTTATCCGAGTGAGTAGTATTCCAATACAAATATTCCCTTGCTAAATCCATTAAATTCCTATCATTCCCTAGCTTTAAAAATGCTTCCGATGGACAGCAGCGTCGGGAACTACATCAGCCAAAAAGTCTTTTATTTATATACACCATCTTTTTCCCCTTATCTCTGTCAGATGTTACTCCCATCCTGTTTCTCAGAAAAGCGTCTAGGTCATCTTTCCAGCGCTTTCTCGGCCTATTGATGATGACCATCTACAGGCGACCACCTTTAAATATAAATACTTATTACCTTTAAATATAAATAGTGTACTTATTATTTTTCTCACCTTGGCATCAACCATTCAAAAATCGCATTCCTAACATTCCTATTTTAAACAGCATCATGTGTAAAAAATACCAATAGCAACTCCACCGCCCTTATTCCGAAGTTCACCGCCAAACTACAAGATACAGTTCTCTAGTCAAATTCCAACTACCCGTAAGTTAAACTGAAATAACTTACGCGAATCGGCCGATCGCCTTTGTCGTTCTAAGCTAGAAGGCAATTATCATTAATTATTATTAAATGTGACATTTTAGTGATTAACGGGCCCCGATAACTTGCGCAAATAACTCAAGTTAAGCGAGGGTACGGCGTTTGAACGCTTGACTCTCTTTGTCAACCGTTTGATTTGTTGTTGTAGTATTGATATCTTAATTGGTTGTGCATATTGGAGAAATCACAATGCATAGAATAAAAATTGAATAGTTATTTATTCCTTAGAATATGGTGATAATATAAAGTCAAGATGTAATTAGGTAATGCAAATATTTTCTGCCAGAATTGTCTTAGGAATTTTTCAAGCTGGCATCTAACGGTGACAGCCGGTACCAAAAGCCTGCGTGGCTTTCCGAGATTCAAGATTCAAAGATTTATTCAGAAAATAGGCCTTTTTAGGCACTTTTTCACGTCAATTCACATTTTAAATAATACTTATTATATTATATTCAAATTATTAATTATTGTTTAAAAGCTACAAACTACTAGCGTTTCGGAACCGACCACTGCAGAGAAGAAGACGCCGAAAGAAACTCTTCAACAGTATTGGTAGCCTACTTGCCTGAAGGGCTTTGAATGATATTTAATATTTTTCTTTTCTTTTTTTTTCTGATGTCATGTTATATACAATTGTAATTTACATATTTTTCTGGAACACGTTATGTTAGCGATCGAGCGTGCAACAACAACAGATATGATAAAAGTCTCAAAGAGGCCGAGCAGACCTGTCCCCCCTGGCACCACCCGTTCACGAGTTGACGCATGGATCAGCCATCGCTGAGCTCAACCATATTAGAGGGAACTCGACGACCCGACACACAACGCCGCCACCAGTTTGAACATTTTAGTGAGCATGACTTACTCGATCTCAAGCACAAAACTCGAAAACTAATTGTCGACACTCGTTGACCGCAAACATATACATGTTTTACAATTGAGAGTTGATTTTAGACAATTATACAAAATAAAATAGCAGCAACAAAAAAAGAAAACAATTATAAGTAAAATTAAAATAAAAGCGTTTAGAGAAGTCCTGCATATCACTCGAGGTCTCGACTCCAAGCATTCTTATCAACGAAATAATCATTAATGCCATAATAAGCTCTTTTAAATAATATATTTTTTGTAACGTCTTTAAACTTCGGAAATGGCAAAGCTTTAATATTGTCAGGAATTTTATTATACAAACGAATACTAAGCCCTAAGAATGTATTCATAGTTTTCTGTAGTCTAAAAGCTTCATTAACTAGTTTACTTTTGTTTCTAGTATTGTATGTATGAACATGACAATTCTTAACATATTTGTGAATATTTTGATGTACGTGCAGTATATTAGCAAGAATGTATTGTGACGCAACCGTTAAAATTCCAGTTTCCTTAAATAACTCTCTAAGAGAATCCCTAGCCCCTAGTTTATAAATTGATCGAATAGCACGCTTTTGCAGAACGAAAGAACCGAAGCACGAAGATTGGCTTGTGAAATTTTGGTGGCCCATCGCAGTGGGGACTACGCCCGGGATTACTGAACAGGCTACGAATAATAGGCGTAAACCCACTGAACTGGCCCATCGAGCTCCTCTAATTCATTGATTTTCATCTCTCTCAGATCTTGAATAAACTACTTCTGCCTCATTCTGTATTTGTCTACCATATTACGGCTTCCCAAGCTGCTACTTGTTACAGAATCCCAATACCTTCATTCCACCATAAAAATCTTCCGCGTCGGAAGGAAAAGTAGCTACTGTGCTCACCAACCCGCCTGCTAAACATAGTGAGTATGGCAATATCTTCCCATTGAATGAAGAATCCTTGGGAGAGGCTTATGATCAGCAGTGGACTTACTGTGGCTGAAATAATTATTTATTAATTTATATTATCATGTCACCTCATAGACTAACTAATACATAACCTAAGGACCTCGAATATAACATATCTAAATAAAAAAAAATATATCCACGTTCTACTTTTGATGATGATAATATTATGTTTTATTTGTGTGGTACATTAATTATTATATTTATTCGTTTAAATCAGATACTCATTTAACTGCCTCTGTGGTCCAGTTAAGGTGTTTGCTTGTAGACCCGGGGGTCGTGGTTCAATTCCCACGGGAAGCATACTTTGTTTAGTCGTTTCCAGTTTGGTTAGGACATTGCAGGCTTGAATCACGTGATTGTCTGATAATTAAGATGATTCCGTGCTTCGGAAGGCACATTAAGCCGTTGGTCCCAGCTGCCATCTGGTAGTCGTTAAAGGAACTATGACAGAGGCCGAGAGGCGGTCCCGAAGAACTCTGACACGAGGGTGTGCGTGCATGGTCAATTGACCATGACATACTAGCCTTCCATGTAGAATAGCAGTTTCTTCTTCTTTTCGAGTAGTAATGTCTTTTTCTACTTATAGTATTTTTGCCCAATATGTGGCGACGGCCACTGCCCTGTCATTTGCCTCCTCTAGATCCTTTTGAGTGCAGTGAGTGGGGCATTTAGGGCACGTCAAAAGGTAGCTCACTTAGATTATCAGTCATCTGATCTTTAACATAATATTACCTTTCAGGAAAATTCAGCCCCTTAAGTGATTTGGAATCCAGCCTATTTTCTGTACATCACCCCTTTTTGGCATGCAAATTTTTCGATCAAAATTAGGATACAACTCTTTATTAACATCCGAATAGATTTTTCGGAATCCTTTGGTGTAATCGATGAATCCAATCTATCTGCTTACATCTCGATGGCTCCCTTCTGATATTAACAAACAAGGTGGCATTGTTCACAAGTTTTCACATTGGATAGAATTTGTTCCTAAACTCGAGGAGTTAATGGGATGTATGGAGTGATAAAGATCGGGGAGTGATTGCTTGGTGGAATGGAGGAGGCATTGAGAAATAAATATAGGATGGGTTAACCGAAAATAGAAATCAGCATCAAAATGAATAACTTTTCTTATGGGACCAACGCAGGTAACTAAAAAAAAATCCTATATGGAAATTTTCATACAAAGCATTTTCATACAAATAGCATGGCCAGTCGAAAGCTTTCTTATGAAAATATCGCAATATTTTCGAGTTTCCATATTGTTCTTTTATGAAAAGTTGTTCATTTTGACGGGCTGATTTAGCATATATAAGTTGCTTCATTGAAACTCTGTCTGTCTGCCTGTCTGTCGCCTTTATTCACGCTTGAACCATTGAACCAATTTGCATGAAATTTGGTGTGGAGGTAGTTTGAGACCCCAGAACATTACTTTTAATTCCGGGAAATTCTACTCATCCCGAGTATAGAGATTAATGTGGGCGGAGCCACAAGCAATGGCTTCATATGTGTACTTTTAGCAAGGTCTTTACTTTTAGCAACCTTAGTCAGAGCAAAAGTTGTCTTTTCCTATAGAATTGTTTATATATATGCTTATCAAGAAAGAAAACATCTTGAGGAGAGCTGGAATTAAAAATAGGAAATTAAATAAGACAATATTCGAACCTAAAATCTGAAAGTTACATGATCGGCATAATAATAGTTAATCACATTCATGATGCTATTCTTTGACTCTAGTATTGCCAATGTGACAGGTACAACAGGACAGGACAAAAATAGATGGAGGGTTTTTGTTTTATATCATATCGTCATCATATAAGATATGCCAAGACATTTTCCTTTGCTATAAATTTGACTAAATGCATTTTTTTAACTAACCTATATTGTCCCACTGCTGGGCAAAGGTCTCCCCCATTTCCTTCCACTTGTCTCTGTCCAATGAAATTTCAGACCATCCACATTGAAAAACGTCGAGGTCGTCGCGCCATATAAAGTGCTAAGGATGTAAATACTAAATACCATATCCTCTGAAATCGTAGCTCCATTTCGCAATAACCAGTCAGTCTGTATCGACGATCTCTTTGTTGCTCTTATACCTTGGATTAACTGGGACTATTCGATACCTGATAAAATAGGGCGACCCACGATCAACTTTTACTAGAAACGGTATTCGTCACCGAAGTATTTATCTACAAGCCCAGTCACACTAGGGATGTTACGAATATTTGTATTCGCATTCGCATAAGCGAATGATTCGCATCATTTTAAAAATTCGCATCAATATTTGCATTTGTATCGAACGATGCGAATGTTTTGCGAATGCGAATCTGTGCATGTCAGTGCATGCTAGAAGTGGGCGGAAATTCGAATACAAAAGATTGTTATAATTTCATATGTTTACCTACCTACTAACTGTACCTTTATTACTATTAATATGTATAAGTATTAATAAATATTGTGATTAAGTACTTATCTTTTGTATTATTTGTTATTTTAATGATTTACCGGAATATTCACATTCGCATTCGCACATTCGCATGACCAAAATCGGCATTCGCATTCGCATTCGCATTCGCGAATGTCGAAAATATGATATTTGTAACATCCCTGAATCACACTTTTCTGATTCCAGTCACTGACGAGAGGCGCGCCGCAGTACGTTGGACGTGATTGGAGATATTTCCAGTCGACTTTAACGTAATTTATCGTCTAGCGACTTTAATATTATGTAGATTTATCAAGCTTGTAAAATCGTAATTATCAGGACGAGGTAAGTGACCCCTTACACTATCCCAGAATCTATACATTATTGTGGTACACTTTACCGAGAAACTATAACACTTTTAGGTTTGACCGACACAGAAAATTCAATTTATATCTTGATGTGTTATCTCATCATCATCATCATCTCACAAGAAGTTTACTGCTGGATATAGGCCTCCCCCAAGGATCTCTAATACGATCGGTTGAAAGCGGCCTGCATCCAGCATCTTCCTGCGAATATAGTCGGTGGGTGTCCAACGCTGCGCTTGCCAATACGTGGTTACCATTCGACAACCTTTCTGCCTTGGGTTAGCTATACATTATCTATAGTTACAATATAATTTTATACAATTTGAAAAATAAAAGATACTATTTTTTTATTACTTTATAAGAAACTAGCTTTCGCCCGCGGCTCCGCCCTCGTCAGTGTTTATCCCTCGGGAATAGTACTTTTTACCGTGATAAAAGGTAGCCTATGTTATTTTCCGTACTCCAAAGAACTTGTATGCAAAATTTCATGATGATCGGTTCAGTAGTTACGGCGTAAAAGCGTAACAAACAAAATCACTTTCGCATTTATAATATTAAGTAAGGATTTATAACATTACTAACGCCATCTTTCGTCAAAAAATATTATTTTCCAAGCTTGCGGGCTTGAAAAATAATATTTTTTGTCGTGTAATATTTAGTGCCCTGTTTGCTAGTTAAAGTTAGTTTAACCAAACAATCTTCTTTACATCTTTGTTTCTAAGACATTTGGGCATTTTAATATGAAATCTCCTCAGCGCTTAGATCCTATCTGCACAGCTGAATTGAGGTGTACAAATGAGTTTTCTCGCCGTTACCAAAGTTGCGCTATCAGAAATCGGATTGTATTCAAATACAAGATGGCGTTATGGGATAAGTAACTATAAGCTGTCTGATTTAAGTAAACTTTACAAAAAGTTTTAAAATATTTTTTAGGTATATTTTTAAGTGTACGCTTACAAAGTGGAAAATTGTCTGTCTGTCCGTCCGTCTGTCACCAGGCTGTATCTGATGAACCGTGATAGCTAGACAGTTGAAATTTTCACAGATGATGTATTTCTGTTGCCGCTATAACAATAAATACTAAAAAATAGAATAAAATAAATATTAAGGGGGGCTCCCATACAACAAACGTGTTTTTTTTGCTTGTTTTTGCTCGATACTGATAACGGCAACAGGTAGACACTTGAAATATTCACAGAATATTTAGTTATATATTCACTTTAAAAATAAAAAATAAATAAATATAAAATTAATATTAAAGGGCGCCCCATACAACAGACATGATTTTTTTGCCGTTTTAATAGAGAACGGTACGGAACCCCTCGTACGCGAGTCCGACTCGCACTTGGTCGGATTTTTTATGGTATAGATCTTTATCTTCTTCTGATGGAGAGACGACCTCGATAGATTTAAACATGGATGGCCAGGAATAGTGAAGGATAGGGATGAGAATCCAAGGCGAGGCCCTTGCCCAGCAATGGAACAGTGTGACCCAACACCAAAAGCTAGGAAAAAAAAAAGATCTTTATCCATACCATAAAAATTTAAGTGATAAAAAAAATATCATTACTTTCACACGTACTGGATACACTATAAATGCTAGCGAAAATTAATTCAAATATTCTGAAAGACAATTAATGACTTGATTTTTTATTAATTGAATTCGTAAAAAATATAAGACAAGAAGATATAGGTACTCGCTGAATACATTTTTGACTAGCTCCGTGGCGCAGCGGTCAACACGCCTGCGACACGGAGTGACCGGGTTCGATCCCCGGCCAGGTCAAGATGGAAAATGATCTTTTTCAGATTGGCCTGGGTCTTGGATGTGTATCTATACATATATGTGTTTGTTATAAAATATAGTATCGTTGAGTTAGTATCCCATAACACAAGTCTTGAACTTACTTTGGGGCTAGCTCAATCTGTGTGATTTGTCCGTATATATATATTTATTTATTTATTTTCTTTAGCAGGTAAAGTGACTATGATGAATAATAAATTAAAACTAAGGGTCATGCCGGTGATTTTGAATCTCTGAACACTGAAATCCTGGGATCAGAATCCCTAATGAAGTATAGAATAGCAAGAAAAAATAGTAAAAATCGAAAAAAAAATTAAGCTTCCCATACAAAGTCGCCGATCAGCTGGGCGAATTTCTAAGGAAGGTCAAATTATTCATTTATCTACCTGCGACCATGAAAACTGTAAAGTTTTTGAAACGTTTGTTGTAAAATTATATAATACTAGCTTTCGCCCGCGGCTCCGCCCGCGTCAATGTCGATACCTCGGGAATAGTACTTTTCCCGGGATAAAACAAAATTTCATGATGATCGGTTCAGTAGTTACGGCGTGAAAGCGTAACAAACAAACAAACAAGCAAACTCACTTTCGTATTTATAATATAAGTAAGGATAAGGATTCTCAAATTATTATTTTTTTCCTTTTTTTACCTTTTTTCGTGCAATTCTATATTCCATTAGGGATTCTGATTTTAGGATTTCAGTATAGTTCTGAGGTTCAAAATCACGCGGTATATACCAGAATTTTAAATATTTTTTTAATAAACATTTTTAAACAGTTATCGAGTATTGTTTTTTTAAGTTATAGATTTTTCGCCTAGTTTCGTAATCATAGTTCTGTTAACTCAACCAAGTAAGAAACAAACAAAACCGGTAGTCTCATTAAATTTTAAAAATATATTATAACTAGCTTTCGCCCGCGGCTCTGCCCGCGTTAATGTCGATCCCTCGGGAATAGTACTTTTCTCGGGATAAAAGGTAGCCTATGTCCTTCTCCTTACTCCAGAGAACTTGTATGCAAAATTTAATGATGATCGGTTCAGTAGTTACGGCGTGAAAGCGTAACAAACAAACAAACATATAAACAAACAAACAAACTCACTTTCGCATTTATAATATTAGTAAGGATAAGGATTCGCGATAATACCGTATTAAAGTGATTTTATTTAAATGTCAAATTACTATTCTTTTTTCGTTTTTTTACCTTTTTTCGTGCAATTCTGTATTCCATTAGGGATTCTGATTCCAGGATTTCAGTATTGTTCAGAGGTTCTAAATTACGAGGTATAGAAAAAAGAATATACTTATAGTGAGTTCATGCTTCAATTTTGATTGAAATTAAATAGTTTACGCAACCGGATTCGCTCGTGTTGATATAGACCGACCTAAAACTAGCTCGCTGAGTTTTCACAAGCAAGCTTCTAATTCCGTTATTGTCCGTGACAACACTGTAACTTATAGCCACTACGGCTTGTCAAATAAATTTATTTGCACATATTTCCTTGTTATTAATACCATCGTATATTACGTCTGTTTTGCCATTTTTATTGTAAGTAAACGTTGTGTCATAAAACAGCGAGCGGCCATGGAACCGCTTCATGGAATGTGTTTAATTCATTTAGCTTATCTACGAGTACAAACCATTTAGATGTTCTCACTACTAGTTTATACCCATAACCCATGTTAAAACTTTGTAATATTACCAAGACAAAAGAATTCAGAATGTGTTTATTTTGCATTTACAATGTTATTTTAAGATATTTTATTTCTTAATTTAATTAGAGTATTTTTAGAGAAGAGAAAATTTGCTTCGTTATTATATGTTTTATATTAAATTATAAATATGAAAGCGCATACACATCTAGACCAAAGTCAATATTTACATACGTCTGGACTGAAGTCATCATCATCATCATCAGGTCCTTTTTAGTCTCCACTACAGGAGCACGACCCTCTCTGTACTACTAGGGCTATACTTGGCCAGAGCAGCCAGAGGCCTTGGCCTACACTCTCCACGCCGGCCAGACGGGTTGGAGAGATCTCTTAGATGTTTAAGCTTTGTTTAGCTTGTATTTCCTAAGTCGCCTTCTACGACATCCACTGGAAGACTTGGAGTGGTGCTATTCTACTCTGCCGGATACCACACGGCTGGACCGAAGTATGTAACTGAAATAATTCAGACTAAAAAATTTCAAATGCACATTTAATTCATGATAAAAAATTAAAATAAAATAAAATTGTGATTTTGTGCTATGCCTCACTAGGTTTCTGCAGTTTTAATCATCCTTATCCTTATCCTTATCCTTACTAATATTATAAATGCGAAAGTGAGTTTGTTTGTTTGTTTATTTGTTTGTTTGTTTGTTACGCTTTCACGCCGTAACTACTGAACCGATCATCATGGAATTTTGCATACAAGTTCTCTGGACTACGGAGAAGGACATAGGCTACCTTTTATCCCGGGAAAAGTACTAATCCCGAGGGATCGACATTGACGCGGGCGGAGCCGCGGGCGAAAGCTAGTAATCTATAAACAAAATCGGTTTTGTTCGAACACTTACATTATAACGTTAGAAGGTTAACCCGATTTTTATAATCTTTGATTTGTTGATCACCCCAAATAACAGCATAACTATTTTTTTTTTATTAATTTAATTAACAACAAAAAAATAAAAGCAAAAGAAGTTCGCTCGGACAGCTAGTAAGTAAATGACCTGTTTTTAATCAAAGTCAATTGTTTGTTGATAGTCAGTTTCGATTTATGTATAATCTTCCGTACTTTCTTTATTTTTTGATGTTGTGCTATGCCTCACTCGCTTCCTGCGGGTCTAATAAATAATAAGCCAATTTTAAGGACGTCATTTTTGCAGAAATTAAATTATGCTGTCTGCTCGTTAGGTTAGATGAGGAATGATATTCAGTGTGGAACGCGAAAAATTTGCATACATTTTTAAAACAAGTTAATTGTAGCTAATTATTAACATCAAATTTCGAATCACAGACCTTTTTTAGTTTTTTTTACGAGATATTTTCACCAATCAGGCGTGAGGTGTTTGCCTTTCGTTCGTCTTTATTTGACTCATACAAACCACATATTACATGTATCTACCACGTGATTTTGAACCTCTGAACTATACTGAAAGCTTGGAATCAGAATCCCAAATGGAATACAGAATTGCAAGAAAAAAAGGTAAAAAATATTTGACGTTCCTCGATTTTGTATGGGAAGAATAATTTTTTATTTGAATTTTTAACTTTTTTTATACTTCCGATTGACAACCGCGCCGGAAACACACGAAGTATAAGAAACTGCGCTCGCCAACCCGCCTGCCAAGTCTAGTAACATGATTAAGGTAATATCCTCCCATAGAACGTAGAATCTTTGGGAGAGGCCCATGTCCATTGTGATGAAATTGGTGATATGAGGTTTATATTAATTAGGTATGCACAGAATAAAAAAAATCACGTTATTTTTGATTCGTTGCTGCTGATGATGAAGGAATCAATATATGAATATCTTTTTATAAGCTAGCAACCCATCAGTAATGTGATTCTGTTTTCCACCTTTACGCCCACCAGCACGCTAAACGTGGCCTTTCGGTCTTATGACCTTAGGCTCTGTCTACCCCGTAAGGGGATGGATACGATAGGATATAAGACGTGATAGTGTGTATGTATGCATGTTTTTTATATGACATATTAGTAAAGAAAAGGGGATATTGATTAATGGAGCAGCGGAAAAGGCTACTTTCCACCCTTGTTTACGAGAGCATCATGGTAACGCAGATTATTTCATTACTCTTTCACAGACCATCGCGTTTTCCTTGTATATAAGTAAGGTCGAGACTAAGAAAAAATAAAGACGCAGTGACAAGTCTATAGGTACTCTAAAAAAAAAAGAAGCAATTAGAACCATTTACAGATAGTGGATCGATGTTGTTTGCAATAGTGATTTTTTCTCCTTTCTATTACATCTGTTTTTATTTGTTACACCTTATCTAGGTAGGTATTCAAGCGATAATCATGTATACACCTTTACCAGCGATATAGGGAAAAGTATACTTTCAAAGGGATCTAAATAAAATAAAGTCTGTATTGTTTTTAAAGCGTCATTTAGCCCGTTTTAGATAATGTTTTCGCGATTGTGACATATTTAAATTAAAATACCAAATCAATAAGGTTTTATCTCGTTTATAACATTTTTAATTATACACGTAAGATTTGAAAACTGTGCAATTTTCATGTTCACAGGCTTATATTTATATATCGGTATCAAGCAAGCCGGAGCAGGACCTCCTTTTTCTTGGTTTGCAGTTGGTGGCAGATCCACTTTAGTAACAACACGAGTCTTGACAAATTACTATTTCAATAACTGCTAGCCTACCTACCTCTGCTATGTTGACGCCATAGCGTTTATTAGATATGTTGACGCCGCCCCGTGACCTTAACGCGGCCAATCGCAAACTAGCTTCGTCTATGAGTGCGTAAGTTTTTCGTTGTGATTTAAGTTTGTTTGCGTAAATGGGACTGATATTGAATCGTTAGTTGTATGAGAGTTACGCTTCCATATTTTTTTTAATTCAATGTAGTAAACTTATCAAAAAATGATTTCGCGACATGTGTTTATTTTATTTTAGATGTTTAAAAGTAATATACTTTAAATTCCTCACTAAGTGTTATAATTGAGGCACAGCTATCTAATGTTCTCACCGCGATCCGACTCAACTTCTTTCTTGTATTTATGATTTGAGATCTGTGGTGAGATAAGGGTGTCAGGGACGAGCTGAAAAACTCCCCACTCTTGTTAAAATAATCACAGCAATACCAGTATGTTTCTCAACCGACTTAAAAAAAAGGACGAGGTTCTATGTTCGACTGAATATTTCGACTAGTGGCTAGATTTGCACTCGTATCATGTTATTACTGACGTATAAACAACCTCCGTGGTCCAGTGGTTAAGGCGTTTGCCTGTTGACCCGGGGGTCGTGGGTTCGATTTCCACCGGAAGCATACTTTGTTTAGTTGTTTCCAGTTTGGTTAGGACATTGCAGGCTTGAATCAACTGATTGTCTGATAATAAAGATGATTCCGTGTTTCGGAAGGCACGTTTAGCCGGTGGTCCCGGCTGCCATCTGGTAGTCGTTAAAGGAACCACGTCAGATGCCGAGAGGCGGTTCCGAAGAACTCTAACACCAGGGTGTCATGGTCGATTGACCGTGACACCTACACGAAATGATGATGACTGACGTATATTTTTAGAATTACTTGATACTATACTTTACTCAATGATATGTATCGCCAATGTGAGACATAAAGCTAAAGTGGGACATTGCGGGTCACGTCCGTATAATACCAGACAAACGGAGAGAAAAAGTGACTCCTTCGATACCTAAAGTTGTTGATGGCAGTCAAGGATTTTTATAAAATATTGCATAATATGTATCTCTTATCGAACGTTATATATCTATTTTTAGGGTTCCGTATCTCAAAAGGAAAAAAAAACGGATACCATAAAGGATCACTTTTTGTCCGGCTGTCTGTCTGTCAAGACCCTTTATCACAAGAACCACCGGAAGCAGGTAGTGATCGATGTACATTACCGTAGTTGAGTCCGATTGGTCTACAAACTCAGAGGTACAGGCCGGGCCGGGCGGCATTTAAACCCGGGACCATTCGCTCATAGGTCGCGCTCTTAGACTACTACGGCTTCTCTTATTACATATATACTATCACGTCTTTTTCCCTTGCGGGGTAGACAGAGCCTAGGTCTATAAGACCTGAAGGCCACGTTTAGATATTCATGGGCATTAGGTGGAAAACGGAATCAAAATAGTGATGGGTTGCTAGCCGCATCGCCTCTTAACTTTTTACCCATTCCCTCGATCGGTTTTTACGATCTGCGCGGGAAGAGAAGCAGCTGGTACATTCTAAGTTTTTTCTTTTCTCCCAGACCGGCATGGAAGATGAATTCTCTTATTGGATACATAATAATCAAGTGTGTAGATATTACTCTCGAAAAAAAAACAAATTACCATAAATAAAGCTGGCCACTCATGACTCTTCCCATTCCCAACCATTCTGGAAGATTTGTGATACCACATCCGCCAAAAGATCGATGGCAATTATTTACTGGCCGACTATCTGTATAACCACTTTATCTTGGCAATATAATTTGCTTAAGAGGCTTGAGATATTTTATTTTCATACATATTAAGTTGTGTTTTTTCGAACATATTGCTTTTTTTTCTTTTATACGAACTATCGAAAAAGTAGGTCATCAATTATTTTCCATACTACTGCTATTTTCGAGTTTTGGACTGGAGTTCTAAGTCAACTGGAAAAAGTATGGCTATACTATACTTTTTCCAGTTGACTTAGCACTCCAGTCCAAAACTCGAAAATAGCAGTAGTATGGAAAAGAATTGATGATTGACGAGCTTGCTAAAATAGGGTTAAGGAGTTTTAACTATGTATGAGAATACTGTTGAAAAGAGTTTCTTTCGGAGTCTTCTTCTCTGCAGTGGTCGGTTCCGAAACGCTAGTAGTTTGTAGCTTTTGAACAATAATTAATAATTTGAATATAATTAAAATAAGTATTATTTGAAAAAGTGCCTAAAAAGGCCCTTTTTTCTGAATAAATCTTTGAATCTTTGACCCTATTTTAGCAAATAACCCAAAAACCATCAATTCTTTTGCATTTTTCTACTATAGCAAGAGAGTGAAGTTTTTTTTTTGCTTGAAATATAACATTTTTACTTATAGATTTAGAGAAATTTTTACATACAGAGCTAATTCAATTATTGGTATGGCTAGTTGAATTGATTTCATCGTACTTTATCTAACTACTACAAAGTCGTGAAAAAAATTACATTTCTGTAGAAGATTTTTTTTTGTTCTTTTGCTATCAATAAAATAGTAAGTTTAAGTAAAATTGGACTCGCGCACCAAGAAGTTCATACTAATTCAAAAAATCTAAATTTAATCACTCACTACGGTTTTTATCGCGTTAATTATATTATTTTTACACCTAATGTTTCGAAGAATTTTCAGGTTTCTTGTTCGCAGGTAGACTAAGTTGACATTTGTCTAATAAGTTATAAGAACCATGCAAAACTACCGCCTATGATACTTATTGATAACGATCCCGATGTACGCAGTATTTGCTCACGATGTCTGAAAGTCAAAAAATATGATTCAATAAAATGTTTATCTCTCAATAGGTAGCTAAAAATTGGCGTTATTTGTGAAGATACGCATTTATGACGCAAGTCTAGTCTTTTAGAACAATGAAAAATTATTCACAGAAGCAAATATTTAGCTATATAAAAGTGCCTTGACAACCACAGCTCAGCCATACCAGGATATTACTATCCCGAATATCCTAATTCTGAAAATTTCAGCCCGTTCCTTTATCAGCTGTAGTGTGCCATGTTGACGATCTCGTTAAGGGTGAGATGACACCAAATGACCGTAATTATACCCAGTTAGGGGAGTAATTGTCAGCGGAGCGTTGTTTCGCCGAATTTACACCCGCTACAACGGTTGTAAAATAGAGAAAATGTAGAATTGATACCGCACAACGGATAGAATGGTTTTTTATGGACATAGGACGGCAAACGAGCAAGTGAACCTGTTGGTAAGTAATCACCGCTGCCCATGGACAACTGCAACACCAGTGTGTGACAGGAGCGTTGCCGGCCTTTAAGGGTGTTTATCATTAGATTACTCACTGGGAAGTCTAGCATCATATTGTAACCAAGATTACTAAAATAAATGACTTTATTTATTTATTATTTATTTATGGGGGAAGAAAATGGGAGGGGGAAGGTTCCCTCCGGCTATTTCTCTCACCGAATGAAGCATAAGTACAAGCGGTAAAGCTTTTACTCAAACGTCAATTTTCTGTGAAACCTTCCCCAAAATGCAGGCAGCAATATGTCTAGACTCATGCTAAGTGGACGTCGGATTAGCGGTATGTTTAGACTAATGAATGTACCAAAATGTAATATTTTAACATGATATATGAAGCTTATAAACTAAATTACTTTCTTTCTTACAAAAATAAAAATCATGGTACTCGTAATATGGGTAAAGCGGTAAAAGAACTACATCATCTGTGAAAATTTTAACTGTCTAGCTATCACGCTTCATGATCATGAGATACAGCCTGGTTACAGACAGACGGACAGTGGAGTCTTAGGAATATTGTCTCAGTTTTACCCTTTGGGTACGAAAGATTCTAAAAGAATTGAAATAAAAGGATTGATATACGACCTTATACGACAAATAATTAAGTGTCCTTCTACGCAATTTTTATTTTAAGCTACAGCATTGTTTATTAAAGTTTTTTTATTGTTATTGTCATTGCGAGGGTCTAATTGGTATTGGAGTGGAGACCGAGACGTTTGATTGTAGGGGCGAATTTTTAATGAGTTTTAGGGTAATGGCTGAACGTACTCTGGTTATTGAAATGCTGCGTTTCGTCTTCTCCCTCTCACTCCCTCTCATCCGAACGTATTCCAGAAGTATATTCAGTTCTTCTTCTTTTCGTGTCGATGGCAAACCTTTTTTATATTTTTTTTTCCAGTATTCAGCCACTTGAATGGCGTTAGTGTTGGCTGTCATCAGGTCATACAATGTACAGGAACAGGTGCACAAGGAACAGGACAACAAGTGGGACATTGTTTGTGGAAGTCAACATTCGCACAATTGGTTTGAGTTAGTAGTGAATCCCCACCTGGAAAGATTTTCCTTACATCGGCCGACCTGAGTCCGAAGTCTGTTTAAAGACTATATAGAAGTCTGTTTATATTCAGTTGAAAAAATACATTCAAACAAATAAGTATTATGTTAAGTAAACTTTTCATTTTTTTAAAGAAATAAGCAGTGTTTTTTTATAGAAAGATATAGATGGGTTTTATTAGTTTTTTTATAGAAATATATAGATGGGCACCAGGTTAGTATTTATCTTGTTTAACAGTGAAAATGTCCAAGTTAGGAATTAAGAAGGGAAAAGTTAAGGAAAAAGGTTCTAGAACCGGTATTTAATAAGTCTCGTCAGTTTGATCTTAAATTCTTATGACTATAGACCTTGTAATTTTTGCCAATTAGAGTCACTAAAACACACAAAAATAAGTGATTATAAGATCTGTGATGATGATATATACAAAGATTACCTATCTCTAATAATACCACAGATATTCTTTAAGGTTACAAGTAGTTATTTCGGAGTTTCATAAAAAAATAAGTTTTCTGTGACATCAGAAAAATAATGTAATCTGTATAATTTTTAGAGTCCCGTAACCAATGGGTAAAAATAGCCCTCTGTCAAGGTGCTGAATCTACTGAACCGAAATAGGGAGCCACTGAAATTTTCAAAAATACTTGGATCTCTGTGCTTTCGACTCTCTCACTCACCAAACGAAGCATAAATAAATATATACGGACAAATCACACAGATCGAGCTAGCCCCAAAGTAAGTTCGAGACTTGTGTTATGGGATACTAACTCAACGATACTATATTTTATAACAAATACATATATATCATTAAAACTAACGTGAGATACAGACATTATGTACTAAAAACGGGTCACTCACGTGCTATTTCGTCGGGATTGCCGACTATAGTTTCGGACTCGTCAGGAACTCGCGAGGCTCGCGCGAACTTCGCGAACTCAGGCGCGTCTCGCACTCGCCTTGGAAATGGGCTCCTGACGAGTCCGAAACTATAGTCGGCAATCCCGACGAAATAGCACGTGAGTGACCCGTTTTTAGTACATAAATACATATATAAATAGACATCCAAGACCCAAGCCAATCTGAAAAAGATAATTTTCCATCTTGACCTGACCGGGGATCGAACCCGGGCACTCTCGTGTCGCAGGCTGGCGTGTTGACCGCTGCGCCACGGAGCTAGCCAACATAAAACATTGCTACTAGCAAGACGCGTTCTTTTATTATCTGTATATCGAAAGTCCCTTCGTTGTGGAGGGCATGCAAAATTGCCTCGCACATTTCCGCCATTCCTAAACAAAAACGGCTAAAAATCTTCAGATAAAATAAACATCCCGAAATCTGAGATCTAATAAAAATTATCATCTTACTCCGAATAAACCTTCGAACAATAAATAATATTTTAAATTAATGCTAATGCCTTCTCCCAAACGCGGGTGGATGCTATAACTCAGGGCAAGTGACGCTTCCTTTGGTTAATGTACGAGTACTTACCTCACTGTCCGTTATTTATTATGATTATGCGGAATAAACGAGTGATAGATAAAGCTTTTTGCGGGTAAGCTGCCGGGTTGTAGCTTTCTAAGGGCTATGTTCTAAATTTCATGCTGGTATTTCTCCCAAGCAGCTGGCATATTCTACGTTTTTTCTTTTCCGATAAAACGTAGAATGTGCCAGCTGCTTCTCTTCCCGCGCAGACCGTAGAAGCCGGTCAAGGGAATGGGCGAAAATCTAAAGAATCATGACAATAGGCGATGCGGCTAGCAACCCATCACTATTTTGATTCCGTTTTCCACTTTTACGCCCACCAACACGCTAAACGTGGACTTTCGGTTTTATGACTTTCGGCTCTGTCTACCCCGTAAGGAATAAAGACGTGATAATATGTATGTATGTTCTAAATTACATATTTTTCTTACAGATAACTAGCGACCCGGACCCCGGCTTCGCACGGGTGCACAGTCAAGCGTGAAAAGTGGAGTGATAATTTCTCATACAATTAGTATGGGAAATTATGCTCGACTTTTGACGCTTTATTGATACACAAGCACAGATAAAGGAAAAATTGCAAAAACAATTTTTTCAGTTATATCATATACAATAAAATTAATTTTCATAATTTATATTTATTATAGACATACGTACGGAATCCATCGTGCGAGAATCCGACCCGCGCTTGGCCGGTTTTTTTTTTAATAAATGTATATTATTGTAGAATTGAAGATGGATGTATCTTAAATGGTGACCTTCAGAGTTGATACACACTTCAACCCTATTCATGCCATTTTAAAACTATTCGTTTAAAAACATACATAAACTGTTAAATATTAAGCCATGTTATACTGTCTTAAAGATGTATCCAATTGAATAACGAACATAATAAAAGTAAGTAGGTAATGTTAAAGCACAGTAAATCCCATCCGCAAACTCCAAACAACATTCAAATACCAAAAATCCTCAATCATTCAATAAACAACGGATACCACCTGGCCACCATAAACAGGGAACAAGAAAAGCAAAATGTATGGCGCTATCGGCGGCAAAGCCCCGTACAAATCTGGCCAGTGGATAGCGGGGCTGATCGACAAATCCTGCAGATTACGCGCTGATACAGGGCATGTTTATGAGACAGCCTGGACTGTGCCGGACCGGACCGTACTCTAGGGTTGGCACTATACCTACACTTTGATCACGTCTGATTTCCTTACGCGGTAGACAAACAGTGCATTTTTACATGACAGGGTTGGACTGTGCTGGACCGGTCCACGCTTCGGGGTTGCCGTTGATGATATACATAGTAATTAAGTTCATTTCCATTACAGGGTAAACAAATCCTGTAGGTTTCGCGTTGATACAGTCCATTTTAATATAGCACTCTAGGGTTGGCAGTATATCTACACACTGATCACGTCTGTTTCCCTTACGTGGTCTACCACCAAAACTCTAGATTACGCGCTAATACAGTGCAGTTTTACATGATAGGGTTGGACTGCGTTAGATCGGTCCACGATTCGGGGTTGCCGTTGCTAATTTACATACTTATTTAATCTATTTTTGTTACGTGGTAGACAAACCTGAAGATTACGCGCTGATACAGGACATGTTTATGAGACAACCTGGACTGTGCTGGACCGGACCGCACTCTAGGGTTGGCACTATACCTACACTTTGATCACGACTGATTTCCTTACGCGGTAGACAAACAGTGCATTTTTATATGACAGGGCTGGACTGTGCTGGACCGGTCCACGCTTCGGGGTTGCCGTTGCTAATCTACATCTTATTTAGTCTATTTTTATTACGTGGTAGACAAACCTGAAGATTACGCGCTGATACAGGGCATGTTTATGAGACAGCCTGGTCTGTGCCGGACCGGACCGCACTCTAGGGTTGGCACTATACCTACACTTTGATTACGTCTGATTTCCTTACGCGGTAGACAAACAGTGTATTTTTACATAACAGGGTTGGACTGTGCTGGACCGGTCCACACTTCGGGGTTGCCGTTGATGATATACATAGTAATTAAGTTCATTTCCATTACAGGGTAAACAAATCCTGTAGGTTTCGCGTGGATACAGTCCATTTTAATAAAGCACTCTAGGGTTGGCACTATATCTACACACTGATCACGTATGTTTCCCTTACACGGTAGACAAACCTGTAGATTACGCGCTGATACAGTGCAGTTTTATATGACAGGGTTGGACTGTTCTGGACCGGTCCACGCTTCGGGTTTGCCGTAGATGATCTACATAGTACAATTTCATTTCCATTACAGGGTAAACAAATCCTGTAGTTACGTGCTGTTACAGAGCATTTTTATGTGACAGTACTGGACTGTGCTGGACCGGTCCACGCTTCGGGGTTGCCGTTGCTAATCTACATACTTATTTAGTCTTTTTTCGTTACGTGGTAGACAAACCTGAAGATTACGCGCTGATACAGGGCATGTTTATGAGACAGCCTGGACTGTACCGGACCGGACCGCACTCTAGGGTTGGCACTATATCTACACACTGATCACGTCTGTTACCCTAACGCGGTAGTGTAGATTCGGAGTCGGAAGCGCAAAAAGCCAAAGAAACTGCGCTTGCCTACCCGCCTGCCAAGCGTGGTGAGTATGCCAATATCCTCCCATGGAACGAAATATTCTTAGGAGAGGCCTTTGTCCAGCAGGGAATCTTACGTCTGTAATGATGATGATGATGATGATTTCACGTCTAACGCTTTGGTTAAAGGTTTGAAAGCATAGGATTAAATTTCATGCGTATCCAATTTAGAAAGAAATATATGCATCAGTTTGTGTATTTTATTTACTCATGTACATATAAGAGACAGAACTGGACTGGTGCCGGCCTACCGTTAATGAGCATCAGTCATTCATAACTACATACGAGTAAGTCTTTTTTCCATTACATTTTGAAAATGGGTCACTGACGTGCTATTATTTGCCGTTTTTATAATAGTTTAATCCAATTTAAAATAAGCATTTTCAAATAACAACTGGTAAACAAGAAATTGCAAAAGTTCACTAGCACATACATTGAAATGACCACCTAAATCCAAAACAAAGCGAAATCCGATAGCACAACTTTAAATTCTAATACGCTAATAAAATAAAGCAAAAATGTAAATGGAGTTGGCAACCCTGGATGATACGGCGCGTCGAGATAGAGGGAAGGTGGACCGAATAATATTTTGGCTTACAAAACGAGACCAAGTTTTAATAGTGTGCCGCATGTTTATGATATGGACGGAATCGAAAGACCAAACTGTCCTCCGGGACTCGTGTATAAAACATTTACAAAGTCAAAAAGTTTGATCGAACCACGGCTTTGTGATTGGATGTTGGTTTTGGGAGATTTGTAAGGATATTTTAGTAAGCCTTTTTTTATACATACATATTATTTTTCCTATGGGATCAATACTATTTATATTAAACTCTAAATCTAAAACAACGGTTTACTCGCGTATTATTAGTTGTTTTAGAGTTTAATTATGTCTCGCATAAGTTTTAATGATATAACTATTATGTTCTAAAAAAATCGTCATTTTTATACAAATTGATGAACTAGCCGAACACTTTTATATGAAAACTAGCTGACCCCATGGACGTTGTTCTGTCTACTAACAAACGAATAGCAATACCTACGATGCTAATGTTACATTTAAAAAGTTACTAAATTAGTAAAGTTTCCATATATTTTTTAATTCTCCGCGCAATTTTCTTAATATTTTCTTTCATAAGAGCTTTCTCCTGAGTATAACCAACACGACAAATAAGAAATAGCCAAAATGTCCAACTGTTCACACGTGATAACGTGACCGAGGGAAATAGGGACTGCTTTTTATATAGATATAGAAATTAATTTAGATTTTTCCATAGGAATGGTTGTTCACTTAGTTTGGCTGTGTTATCCTTTAAATGAAATATTAATGTTAAAATACGATGTATAATTTACATACAAAATGCCTTTCTTATGTATCCTACATGTATGATACAAATCTCCCCAAAAAACTAACTCCGTCTTGTCCCGTGAAGTCCCATGACTTGTACACATGAAAACAATCAAAAAATCTCCCGGTACAATAATGTAGTCAAGGGGGATTCCGCTATTTGTAACCATATTTAATCCTAAATATCTTGTAATTAGTAGCACGTGTCTCCGAAGACCTCGATTTTCTAAATATTCGATCTCATGAATATTCACTCTTCCTTCAGCGGTGTAGTGACACGGAACCTAATCGAGCTGGCGGCCTGTCGATCACATCTAGGAGCTTGCTTTAATAATTAGTGCATGATAACGGAAACGTTGTATTCTATTTGTTTGGTTCGCGACTTATTTTTTAGGGCTCCGTGAAAATTTCAACGGATTTTGAAGTCTTTACCTGTTATGGTTCAATAGATACAGCCCTGGGACAGACGAAAGGACGAATGAATGGACAGCTGACGCTCAGTAATAGGATCCCGTTTTTACACTTTAAAAGCCGGACTCTAGGAATACATACATATTATTACGTCTTATCCCTTACGGGGTAGACAGAGCCTAAGGTCATAAGACCGAAAGGCCACGTTTAGCGTGTTGGTGGACTCTATGACTTCCATAATTTCAAGTATTGGGGTAAAGGTGGAAAGTCGGTTTTATTATATACGAATGATTATTGTAGTTTTTTATTGTAGTGCTTCGGAAGGCACGTTAAGCCGGTGGTCCCGGCTGCCATCTGGTAGTCGTTAAAGGAACCACGTCAGAGGCCGAGAGGCGGTTCCGAAGAATTCTGACACCAGGGTGTGCATGGTCGATTGACCGTGACACCTACTCGAAATGAATGATGATGATTGTAGTTAAATATTGTATCGTGGTTCGGAACCCTTCGTGTGGGATTCCGACTTCACTAGGCCGTATCTAATATCTTTCTCATCTACATCCGTCTTTTATGACAGTTTTTTAACAAGATTTGAGGAGTGATCTTACAGCTTTATACTGGTCTGGGAGAAAAGAAAACAACTTAGCATGTACAAGTAGCTTCTCTTCCTGCGCAGAAAGTAGAAGCCGACCAAAAACATTGGCGAATCTCTTTGGAATCATATCAGAAGGCGATGTGGCTAGCAACTTGGCCGTTAAACGTTAAAGAACGGTTGAAGTCGCGGGCAACATCAAGTGTAAGTTTGAAATTAATAAAATAATTTTTATTATGTGATGTCCTTAAAATTAATGCTTTTCGCAATTTTTCGTTTAACTGTGCTATAAGACGTTGCTTCGAACCAAATTGCAAGATTCTGAGTTCATGGGAAGTACCTTGTAGGTTTTGATTCCCTTGCGAATGTCGAAAAAACATGCAAAGCGGCATAACCGGCTGTATCTTTTGATTGCGTTAGCTTAGAAGTTTGATTTTTTTACAGCTCTAAGAGACAGTAGACCTAAGTATTTGATATGAATTTCAGCTTGATACCTATACTCGCTCCTGAAAAAAGGGTCTTAACACACAGACAGACTGACAACCAATGATCATTAAAGGTTTCCGTTTTTTTCCTTTTAAGGTAAGAAACCCTAAATATAACGGGTTGCATTCTAGGAGTGCCGGCAGAAGTGGAAACTCGCCTTTGCCTTATCAGGTCACGTGTCTGTTTTACGAATTTTCGATCAGGTCACATGTCTTGATGCGAGTTTAAAATATTATACCCATCCCAAAAAGTGTACAACGCCGCTAAAGAAGATTTTATTTCAAAAAGTAGGCACAAATAAACGACAGCTTGGTATCACAAACAAACAGTAAATGTTTTGAAATAAGCAAAATGTAAATTTAATCCCAAATCAAAACACCCCAACGTTTGACCATCGATATGATCTCAATGATGCAAAATTCCCTTATTACGCGTTATTCCGGGGTAAAACAAAACCCATAATTATTTAGTGCCGCCGCCCGTTTTAAAACTACCCCCGTCAGTGATAACGCCAACTATGAGAAGGCTTGTTTATTGAGAGGATGTCAGAGGGTCGCCGTGTTCATATTAGGAGGGTAGTAATTATATTTATTTTCAAAATAATATCTTAAATATAGAAAAAATCTTTTAACGCTTCACATTGAGGCAACGTTCCCAAAATACTGGCAGTGTTTCCTCGTTGAATCGCAAGACTTATCCGCTGGGCAAAATAACTGCCAGCTCTTGGATCTCCCGTTGCGTATTATTTTTTTTATAAAGTGTTTGTACGCCGTTAAGAAGTAACGGGGTTGTGCACTTTTTGGGATAGGTAAGAAATGTTAAACTTGTCTGGACACGTGACCTGATCGAAAATTTGTAAGACACGTCGCCCGGAATAATATCCCCGTCACTTTCTACCGCGAGGAGTTTTAACTACTACCGGCACTCCCGAAGTGGAACCCGTTGTTTTTTTTCTCTTTCTCTCTCGTTCTCGTCTTTCCCTCGCGATGTATGTAGCTCCATTGAAACGTCATAATGCGCCGATCCCAGGTAATGGGATAAGGTAAGACAAATGACTCGGGGTTGGGGGGCTATGAAATGCAGCATGACAAATATCAAAGAAACTGATCGAGTCTGCAACACCACGCTACGTAACCATACACCAAGACCAAAGTTACTGACGTAGCCGATGCAGCCGCAAAACTAAACTGGGTTTGGGCCAGGCACGTCAGCCGTATGCCATCAAAACTTTGGGCTACCATCCTTGGACCCCGACAAATGGACACTGGTGACCTGGAAGACCTCGGAGATAGCGGGATGACTTGTGGTTGGCCAGTCGCGTACGACGCGTACGCATCGTACGCGACTGGCCAACCAAAGCTCAGAATGGAGAAGAGTGGAAAGCAGAGAGGGAGGTTTTGGCCCAGCATTGAGATTCAATGGGCTAGTAATAACACATATATACTGTCTTTTTTGCTGGCCTGGGAGAAAAGAAAAAACATAGAAAGTACCAGCTGCTTCTCTTCCCGCGCCGATCGTAAAAGCCGATCGAGGGAATGGGAAAATCTAACGAATCATACTAGTAGGCGATGCAGCCAGCAACCCATCACTATCTTGATTCCATTTTCCACCTAACGCCCACCAACATGCTAAACGTGGCGTTTAAGTCTTAGAGACCTGGGCTCTGTCTACCTCGTAAGGGAAAAATATTGCGGGTTATCCTATGTATACATACATACTAGTATATAACGTAGTGACACGTTATATAATAGTATGTATGTATAGTATACATACCGCACATCAGCAGTCGGTCCCACAAAACAACAAGACATTAGAAATGGAAAGGGGACGTGGCATGCGCGCCGACAATGCGCTCGATCAGCTCACTTAAATCACCAAGTAGTAAAAAGTGAGATTAACGTAAAAAAAGAAAATCGAAAAATGCCGAAGTGTACTATTTTCATGTAAATCTCATCATCATCAGGTCCTTTTTAGTCTCCACTACAGGAGCACGACCCTCTCTGTGCTACTAGGGCCATACTTGGCCAGAGCAGCCAGAGGACTTGGCCTACACTCTCCACGCTGGCCAGACGGGTTGGAGAGGTGTCTTAGATGTTTATAAGCTTTGTTTAGCTTGTATTTCCTAAGTCGCCTTCTACGACATCCATGGGAAGACTTGGAGTGGTCCTATTCTACTCTGCCGGATACTACACGGCTATGAAATCTCATTTTATAGTTATTATACACAAATTTATAGTTATTCTAAAGCGTAAAATGAGAAGTACTAGTGAAAATCTCTCACCGGTAAATCAAAAATGTTGTGTTGCGTTAGTAGTATGCTTGATATGAGGCGAAACTGGTTTTCATAGAAATCACGCGTGATATAACACTTCTAATGTGTTTGTTGTTCTGTGGTCTCACCCGTAACCAGCCGCTATATATGTTTCACATTAAAAGTCTCGTAGTCTGAACACGCGGCGAGGCTATATATCCGCCGATAAGGCCTTTTGTATCTCAAAATAAATAAAATAGCTTAAATATGTCCGGTCGGGGACGCGCGTGTAACAGCCGTTCCGGAGGTATAGAGCACGGATATACACACAAATGAAGGTAGGAAACTGAACATTAGTTTGATAAGTACAATTGTACGGATGGACGGATCGTTATTAAACACGTGTATTATTGTGTTGTATATACTTACTAGCCGTGTGGTTTCCGGCAGAGTAGAATAGGACTACTCCTAGTCTTCCCATGGAGGTCGTAAGAGGCGACTTAGGAAATACAAGCAAAACAAAGCTCATAAACATCAATGAGACATCTCCAACCCGTCTGGCCAGCAAGGAGGGTGTAAGCCAAATCCTCCGTCTGCTCTGGCCAAGTATGGCTCCGGTAGTACAGAGAGGGTCATTCTCCTGCAGTGGAGACCTGGTGATGATGATGATATACTTACTTACTTGACTTATTTTCCTATATCCCCTGGGTGGGGCAGAGGGCCGCTACAGTGCTTCTCCATCTCGTTCTGTCTTGTGCAACGCGCTTCATTTCGATCCAAGACAGCCCGATTGTCTTCGCCTCCGCCGCTACCAATCGCCGCCAGGTCTGCTTTAGTCAACCACACTTCCTCTTTCTTTGAGGAGTCCATTCCAATGCCTGTCTCGGTATGTGAGAATTTCTTGCGTTTGTCTGCTATTATTCGCATATCGAGGCTGTGCTCATATTCGCGTTATGAGAATTCCTCATGCGGTCATTCCGTGAATCTCAGCACATCCACTGAGATGAATATTTTCATACGCTTAATATATTCTTCTCCCTGGCGCGCAGCTGCATCTTATGGGCAGTGCCGGATTATATTTATTGAGTGTAGGCCACTTATAAACCATGCCATGACCATTGCCAAAGCAATAGAAGGGCAATTCACTCCCGCGACTTCATCGGGCATCTGAGGCCTCCCAGTTGGGACAATCCTCAGCTTTGGGCATTGTCTGTGTGCGTGAGGCTTGCAGAGACAGCAAACTCTCATATTGCATGATATGCTTCGATTTCATGCATGCATGATAGCCTAAAGGGCCAATCTGAGAAACAATGGTTAAAGATGTACCGAAAACTACGTTGTTTCTTTTATGCTGGTCTGGGAGAAAAGAGAAATCCAGTCAAATTTTTTGACTTTTATCCTCTGAAACCTGCCCGCCCCTAGGCCGCGGCCTATACGCTATACGGCCTATTGACAAATCCAAGACTGCTTATGCGGCTGAAGTACTAATAGATAAAAAAAAGAATAATAAACATATTTCAAAGTGGTCTAAGTTGCTTACGTCAGCGAGGACTTAAGGGCCCGTACTACCTCACACTGCTTTGCATGATTGACTGTAATATCAATAATAATTAAATACTCAAGTTGAAATAAAAATGCAGCAAAGTTCAGGACTAACTCTAGTAATTATCTGACTCAAAAACATGATTGCGTTAAATTTTCTCGATGGAAAAAAATTGCAACGTTGCCTCCAAATCACGTCTAATTTACTCGGTATATAGCATTATTAACCAAATACATTAAAATTAACCTTGAAACTTTTGATTATTATTGCATTACAGATAAGGCAGCCATCATATGTTTTTCTTTTTCGAATAACCCTTGAATATTCCTAAAAAACGAAAATATCCAAAGTAGCCAACGCGTTTAGACCATCCGCGTTTGTACCGCCACGCCGCCTGGCATATGGCGGGCTCTTAAGATATTCGTATTCCAAATATCTGCCAAAGCAATAGACGGGCAATTCACATCCGCACACAAATCACTAGGCATTGAGACGCCGCAAGACAACCAGCAGACGCCAGTCAATCTATGTACACCGAGGACATTTGGCCCAAGCCAGCGTTAAATCACTGGGTCTTTGTGCAGGTACTCTGATTTAATATAATGGCCATATGGCCGATAAATTGGCCATCAATTGCGCGTTAATTTGCAGTAAATACCGGTTAATCTGGGCAGTGGATTTGACGACTTGTATGATGGGTTGCCCATTAGTAAAGCGGACTAACACTGGTACTACTTATGTAAGTATGTATTTGTTCATGTTTATTTCTAACGACGATCTAACGATAGATTGTCTAATTAAGGCTATTTCTATGGTTCATTGAGCTTTGACCTCTCAACCCCTAAGCGGGCCAATCGGTCCGCATAACAATAGAAAATCAATCGTGTCTGTGTTTCTCGCACTTTACGGGTTAAAAACATACGTTGCTATTTGGCGAGCTCCGTGGCGCAGTGGTTAACACGCCAGCCTGCGACGAGAGGGCCCCGGGTTCGATCCCCGGTCAGGTCAAGATGGAAAATGATCTTTTTCAGATTGGCCTGGGTCTTGGATGTTTATCTATATATGTATTTGTTATAAAATATAGTATCGTTGAGTTAGTATCCCATAACACAAGTCTCGAACTTACCTTGGGGCTAGCTCAATCTGTGTGATTTGTCCGTATATATATAAAAAAAAATATATAAATATATAAACATAGATACACATCCAAGACCCAGGCCAATCTGAAAAAGATCATTTTCCATCTTGACCTGGCCGGGGATAGAACCCGGGCACTCCGTGTTGCAGGCTGGCGTGTTAACCACTGCGCCACGGAGCTGTCATCTTAATATATATAAATCTCGTGTCACAATGTTTGTCCTCAATGGACTCCTAAACCACTTAACCGATTATAATAAAATTCGCACACCATGTGCAGTTCGATCCAACTTGAGAGATAGGATAGTTTTTAACTTATGGCGAAACGAAGTTCGCCGGGGCAGCTAGTATATTATATATTTATTTACATTTCTAGACTAGTACATACACTAGCATTAAAATATAATACACATCTGTTCTTAAGAGGCCTTCGACACTTGGTTGGCTGGCTCGCTCGTACAAACAAAATTATTCAAGATTATTAAAAAAATGTGTCTCATTTTTAAGATAACTATATCGTAGATATTTTATATATATTTTTGTATTGTGTAGACATAATCATCATTTCGAGTAGGTGTCACGGTCAATCGACCATGCACACCCTGGTGTCAGAGTTGTTCGGAACCGCCTCTCGGCCTCTGACGTGGTTCCTTTTACGACTACCAGATGGCAGCCGGGACCAACGGCTTAACGTGCATTCTGAAACACGGAATCTTCTTATTTATCAGACAATCAGGTGATTCAAGCCTGCAATGTCCTATAAGCAAACTGGAAACAACTAAACAAAGTAGACATGACAACATCGTTGTCATATCTGCACATTACATGTAGTTCATGTCTAATCAGTATAAAAACATGTTTAAAATATCTACGATATAGTTATCAAGGTAATTATGAAACTCTTGTTAAAATGAGACACATTTTTCAATAATCTTTAAAAATGTTTCAATGTGCCCGCGAGGCAGCCAAAAAACTGCCAAAGGCCTCTTAAGCCATTGTGTTAAAGTCTAAAATGAAATGGCTCGTGACTATATTATAATCATCGAAATAACGTTAAAATGTTTTACTGAATAAATAGGTACTTCGAATGTATTTTTGTAGACTAATTTATCGATGTAAAAATAAAAACATACATGTTTCATTGAGACTCCACACACAATTTTAAGTCCTTTCAAGATTTTAAATAATTTATCAATCTTTTGAAACGAATGAATAAAGAACACACACGAATGTACGTAATCTAGACGCAATTCTTGTTCTAATGCAGCTGTCTAATAAGAAACGCACAAATATATTGTTTTTTTATTGCACTTTTCAAGTTTTTTATTTTTTTTTATGGAAAAGCTCCAGTGTCTTCACTGGGCGTTTGAGGGCTCCCAGGAGTCAGTCCTCAGCTTTGGTCGTTGTCTGTGTGCGCTTGAAGAGACAGCAAACTCTCATATTGCCATGTGGGCTGCGATTTCATGCATGCATAGCCTAAAGGGCCAATCTGAGAAACAATGGCAAAAAATATGCCGAAAGCTACGTTGTTTCTTTCATGCTGGTCTGGGAGAAAAGAAAAAAACGTAGAATGAGTCGGCTGCTTCTCTTCCCGCGCAGATCGTAAAAGCCGATCAAGGGAATGGGCAAATCTGACGAAACATATTTGTAGATGATGCGGCTAGCAACCCATCACTAATTTGATACCATTTTTCACCTAACGTGCTAAACGTGGCTTTTAGGTCTTAAGACCTAGGCTCTGTCTACCCCGCAAGGGAAAAAGACGTGATACTTTGTATGTACGATACCCTTACAATTTGAAACACAGCAGTACACGACTTGAGAGTCGTAAATCGACCATCTCAATTTAGCCGAGTGTTCTGGCGAGGCCTTTATTGATAGGCCGTTGTCGCCTTGAGATATGGCGCTATTTGTACCACTGAATTACGGATAATCAATTAGACCGTTTTACAAGAAAAACGACTTAGTTTGGAGGGCGAAGAGTTTAATTGAGAATAAGAAATGGTTAATTTAGAGTTTGGTAAAGGTAACGGCAAAATTACAGTACTATATCAACAACTTCGTCTTCTTCAATCAACTAAAAGGCGTAAGGATTATAAATATTCCTATAACGGCACCCGGGACATCTAATCCTTTACTGCAATTCTTCACTATTATCGCTAAGTTAGTATCCCATAACACAAGTCTCGAACTTACCTTGGGTTTAGCTCAATCTGTGTGATTTGTCCGTATATATTTATTTAGAAGTTATGGAGTTAGTTTGAACATTAAAAAAAATATGTCATGTGCCATAATACGGAATCAGAGGTAGAATACAATATCGCAAAAATAAGATAAAAAGCGAGAAAAAAATTACTTCCCATAGAAATTCGATCAGCGGATCAGTGAATTTGTATAAAGGGGTCCAATTTTTTGGTTGCCATTATTTTTTTTTCTTATGAATTTTTTTTCTAGTAGCTATTTATTTCGAGATTAAAATTTTCCTAAAGGGATCAGAATCAATCGTTATTCCTCAATTTGCGCAGCTTTTTTTGCGAAAATAAAGTGTAGCTCGTCATGAATAAATGAACATGGACATGTCCAAGGGCGACAATAGATGAAAATCTATTCAGTCATTAAAAAGTTTCATCATCATCATCATCATCAGCATCATCTAGTAGCATAAATGGGTCGGCTCGTGCGGGGAAGTACCACACTCTCACAGAAAATCGACGTCTGAGAAGAAGATTTACCGTTTCCATGCTTCATTCGGTGAGTGAGAGAGCCGGAGGCCCATCCTTCCCGCTCCCCTGCCCATTTCCTTTCTCCAACTCCTTGAGAAGCCGACTACGCACCTGTCACACTCTGGTGTTGCAGTTGTCCATGGACAGCGGTAATCTCTTACCATCAGGTGACCCGCTTGCTCGTTTGCAGTCCTATATTATAAAAAAGACATTATTAAAATATGTATAAACGGGTTACTCATGTAAGAAGTCAGCTACTGGCTGACATGTATCGTGATGTTTCGACGTGTTTCAGGACATGTCACATTCGCCCTGAGGGACACCTCCGGATGAGGTCGAAACATGTCGGCCAGTAGCTAACTTCATACGTGAATAACCCGTTGTTACATATTTTAATAATTAAATTCTTCCCAACCACGGCATTAATGGCGAGATAATTTAGATTCTCTAAAGATTGGCCCATGAAAACATAAGATTTTCTTGGTTCAATCTTTAAATTTTTTGTTTGTCCAACAGCTATATGTAATAAAAAAAAATAACATTTTGACAGCCTTGTACAAAATTAAAAAGTAACGCACTACGAAACTGTACACAGCATTACAAACAATGATTCCAAGCACCCTCGCACCTGAGTAACCGCTAACCGGCTGTAACCGGCATGCGCTGGCGGAAGCCGGCGCAATCCGGTTCACAAACTTTGCCCCGTTGGCTTTGCGGCTCACACTCCACTCACCGTGTTGATCTGTGCACACAACTTGATAATAGATTTTAGTTACCCCCACAGGTTATCCTTTAATTCAAGAATTTACTTGGGGCTGATTCTCCTGATCCCCTATTTAGGCTGTCACACGGTCTTTATTCCTGGAACGAATTTTCATTATTATTTTATATTCGGTTTCAATACTTCGACTATTTATATGTACAGATTTTATAAGTGTTATATTTTGCATTCACAATGCTATTTTGATATACATTTATTAAATTAAGAAATAAAATATTGTGAAAAAATTTCAAATGGGTGGGTTTAGAACCTGCGACCTTAAGTCCATGTACGACTTACACTTTTCCAACTGAGCCACCGCCTGTTTTAACGTCGGTGCTGAAATATAAAAATAATTGTTTTCGCCATATTTTATTTCTTAATTTAATTAGAGTTGTACACTCTTGTTATTTTATTTCTTAAGAGTGTACAACGCTTATTAAATTAAGAAATAAAATAGGGCAATTTTTTTTTATATATTTTCGCGCCGAGTTTGGAACAGGCGGTGGCTCAGTTGGAATTCTATTTAAAATAACAAATATCATGTAAAATAACGGTTGAGTGACAAAATCGCCTAACCCACCTGAACTCGCCTAAATCTAACCTGTCTTACTACAAAAACGCAGACTCAAGTTAATAACTACATAAGTTGAAAGAAATGCCTATCAAAATGACAATGATACGAGTAGTTGACAAAATGTCAAAGCAATATGTATTGACCAAGGACGTGAGAAAAACACTTACTATATAGATGGTATTGACTTATTTAAGTCAGAAAAGGTTATAGGCAGTAACTACAGTTACCCTTTTTATGGTAACATGAAATAAGTTAAAAGCCCTGTTGGTCTTTATCTTATTGATTTAACTTTACTGTAAATATTATAAACAAATAATAATAAAATGTAACATTATAATAACAAATAAATAACTGACAAAACATTGAATTAGACAACCGCACGGAAATTGCTAACACCAGTTTACGCCGCCGTAAATCGGTTCAAAGCAGTTTGATCCGGCGCGCTGTTTCAGAACTTTGTTTTGTCATTCGCTCCTAGGCAGTAAGTTGGCTTACCCTGAACCTAATTGAACTGATTACCTGGATTTGAAAGTTGATTTGCTTAGGTAAACGTTAAGTTTGTTGGCACAATAGTTGAGCAAAGGGTATTCAAAGTTAAAACCTTTCAAGATTGCTTGGGAGCAGGTATTAATATAAAAGGTATAATAAAATCACGTGTGATGTGATCATTGAATTAGAAAAACTATGGAAGCAGAATTGCGCTCAAAAACTGACACCACGCAAAGTATGAGTAGCTTATAGTAAAATTGTACAGGAAACGCAAGAAAAGCCGGAAACGTTACATTGGAATAATTTATCATTGGTGAGTACATTATTTTTTGCGACTGCTAGCCTACCTATCTCCGCTATGTTCACACCTTAGCGTTCATTAGACATGTTGACACCGCCCCGTGACCTTCGATTCGTCTGTGCGTACGTTTTTCGTTGTGATTAAAGTTTGTTTGCGTACATGGGACTGATATTGAATAGTTACTTGTATGAGAGTTACGCTTCCATATTTTTTTCTAATTCAATGGGTGTGATACATTCATTATATAATCAAACTTGTACTCACGTTTATTTAGATGGTATGGCCGACTAGTGCTTTGAGAGAAGTAAAACCGCAGTGACGTCTCTAACTCTCACCTCAATGATGGTCTTCGAAAGAGACCGAAACAAGGGAGCAATTCTGACTAAATTTACGTACGTATTTTATAATGAATATAAAATTATTTAGCTGCTTTGCAGAGGAAAAGGGAGAAAATATCGTGATTATTAGGTATAAATGGTGGCCTGGATAGTACGCATAACTTTTAAAAACATCTCAGGTTTTTTACGAATTGTTTATATCGAGATTATTTCAAAAAACATATTTCCTCGACAGGTCCTCGAAAAATTCAAGTATTCCCGTGTTGTGTTGCATTGCTAGGCTCAGATCATAAGCGTCTAAAACAACTAGCTCTGTCTTACTTCAAGTGAGTGGTTTGAAGACTTCATATTTTTAGCAAAAATGAGTGACTAAAGCTAAAAGTGCCAAGAGCAGAGACGCTAAAGACTGTACCTAAGCGCGACGCAATTTAACGACATACATTTTCTATGAAAATGTTTGTCTGATTTATCCGACGTTCGTGGTCAAAGGGTTAATAAGCTTATGTAGCATCGAAAGAAAGCCCAGCATGGGTTCATTGATTAAATTCTCAACGTAAAATGGTAATAATACATGCTATAAACGAATCATAAAATGATTATGAAAGAACCATGTCTGTTGTATGGGAGCCCCCTTTAAATATTAATTTAATTTTAATTACTTATTTTTAAAGTGATTTGAATTTTTCAAGAGTTTACCTGTTGCCTAAAAAACATGCCAATGCCACAGGTGCATTCAAAAGAATGCATTTGTCAATCAATCTAAAAATATCACGGATGAAAAATAATTTAGCGTAAAAATTGTTTTTTAAATATCATTACAATGCTCGGTATATTATTAAAATTGAAAATATGTGTTAAAAAAGAAGTCGGCCAACACAATTTAAGTAAGTAAAAAGCTTTCTTCAATTTAATCAACTTTCTGTTTATCGGATATGAATAAAGTAGAATACCATACTACTAAATAGTGGGTAGTATTGACGAAGTACGCATGCTTGAAATGCGTATATCCTACGGGGGTTATTGACGTGAAAAAGTGCCTGAAAAGGCCTATTTCCTGAATAAATCTTTAAATCTTTGAAATCTTTGGTAATATGTGATGAGAGAAAGCCTTCTTACCTTACGAGTAGACAAATCCTGCAGCCATAGACTTAGGTCTATGGCTTCTTTTGCGATTCTATGGTACAAGTTCAGAGTTCTAACAGCGTGACGAACTAAGACGCTAAAGAACGTAGATACGATGTAGCATCAAGAAAAAACCTGCCACAGGTACATTGTTTAAGATTTTAAAGTAAAATCTTTAAAAGTCATATTCCTATGCACCAATTACAAAAAGTAGCTAACAAAAGAAACATCACTTCTTTCTAATAGTGTCAGTATTTTGTTATTACCGGCCATACATTCGAGGATCCGATGCAATGGTCCACAACAGGCCACGGCGCATTAAGCAGCCATCTTTACGGCGACCAGAAAGCATTTGCGATTCTATGGCACGCCGTGACATTTCGCTAAAAGGGTAGTGTAATTGTCGCCAGTTTTATTTTTCTACGGCCATTTGCTTAGACTGGTATTTGGCGGCCATATTTATTGTCACAGCTGCAGTCTGGGTGATTTAGCTAGAGTATCCTTCGAATAGTAACCTACGTTTGACCGAGGCACATAAAGGCTAGTGGTTTTTATTCAGCGCAGATCGGAAAATTTGAAGGTCTAGGCGTAAACTTGGAGTTGAAAACATTTGTAAATCGGCTTGACAAGGCTAGACACCTTTTAATTTTATCCAATTTAAGTTTTCCGACCTTTCCGCCGTAACTACTGAACTGATCATCATGAAATTTTGCATACAAGTTCTCTGGAGTGCGGAGAAGGACATAGGCTACCTTTTATCCCGGGAAAAAGTACTATTCCCGAGGGATCGACATTGACGCGGGTGGAGCCGCGGGCGAAAGCTAGTAATGCTATAAATGCGAAAGGCACTCTGTCTGTCTAACCACTTTCGCTTCAACTACTAAACCAGTTGCGATGAAATTTAATGTGGAGGTACTAGGCCCAGGGGAAGACATACACCTTTCATCCCGGAAAAATCTACTGTTCCCGAGGGATCTACATTAGCGCGAGCGGAGCAGCGGGCAAAAACTAGTTTTATATATGTTTTTAGCTCCTATTTATAACAGTTTGTATTAAATGTCAATAAGGCTAAAATTTAATATTTATCGTGCAAAAAGGAATTAAGAGTAAAGAAAAATATATTGTAATTAATTATCGATAAAAATAATAAGGTAAAAAATATACATGCTTTCATTCAGCTATCAGTTAACATGATACAAGGTCCTCGATCAGAAATTATATAAGTACTATATTTTAAGTTGTACCTACAAAATGTTTGAATAAATTATATAATAACAATATCTCAATATTCTTACTGAGACTTCTGACTTCAAAAAATAATAATGTTTATAATAAAAATTGTAATCATTACAATAAATGAAAAAAAAAGAAATGATAAATGAAAAAAATTGATGATAGAATTAAAAAAGCCCTTTAGGCGAGTATGCGACCAATACTATTGATAAGAGTTTCTTTTGGCGTTTCTTCTCTGCAGAGGTCGGTTTCGAAACGCTTAGTCTGTAGTTTTTGCACATTCATAAATAATTTAATATGACTAAATTAGATTTATTCTCAGCGATGGCTGATCCTTGCGTCAACTCGTGAACGGGTGCTGCCGGGGGGACAGGTCTGCTCGGCCTCTTTGAGACTTCTATCTATATTTGAGACTTTAATCATGTCTGTTGTTGTCGCACGCTCGATCGCTAACATAACGTGTTCCACAAAATATGTAAATTGAAAAGCCCTTCAGGCAAGTAGGCAACCAATACTGTTGAAAAGAGTTTCTTTCGGCGTGTTCTTCTCTGCAGTGGTCGGTTCCGAAACGCTAGTAGTTTGTAGCTTTTGAACAATAATTAATAATTTGAATATAATATAATAAGTATTATTTAAAATGTGAATTGACGTGAAAAAGTGCGTGAAAAGGCCTATTTTCTGAATAAATCTTTAAAATGTGATTTGACGTGAAAATTGCATGCAATATTTTCAGAATAAACGTTTTGATTTGGATTAATTTCATAAACAAAATTTCGGCCTCTACTATAAAAAATAAATTGTCACCATTTAATCATTTTTAAGGAACGAAATGCTATTTGTATAAGAAAAGATTATTCAGACAAAGCGATCTCCTAAAAATTAACATGGAAAGACAGTTGACCTGATTCTGTCGCCGCCCGGCACTTGTCACGAGTTCACCTGCTCGTTTAGCGACGTGTTTATATTTAGAGGAGTTTTATATATAAGCAGGTATTTGTTCGACACAATTAGGTTTTAAATGATAATAAAGAAAAACCCTTGCGATCATTGAAGGGGTAATTCAGCCCGTCGATATGATTAACTTTTCCTATCGGACCAACAACATTTAACATTAACATTTTTTTTGTCTTCCTAATTTTAACTAATATTGTAAATGCGAAAGTGAGTTTGTTTGTTTGTTTGTTTATTTATTTGTTTGTTTCTTTGTTTGTTTGTTTGTTTGTTTGTTTGTTTGTTACGCTTTCACGTCGTAAATACTGAACCGATCATCATGAAATTTTGTATACACGTTATCTGGGGTACGGAGAAGGACATAGGGTACATTTTATCCCGGGAACAAGGGAGTTCCCGAGGGATCGACATTGACGCGGGCGGAGCCGCGGGCGAAAACTAGTTTCCATATAAATTGACCGAACATTTTTGTAAAAATGTTTTTTTTTGAGTTCCCAGCTTTTATCTCATAGGACGTGACGTGAAAAAGTGCGTGAAAAGGCCTATTTTCTGAATAAATCTTTAAAATGTGATTTGACGTGAAAAATTGCATGCAATATTTTCAGAATAAACGTTTTGATTTGGATTAATTTCATAAACAAAATTTCGGCCTCTACTATAAAAAATAAATTGTCACCATTTAATCATTTTTAAGGAACGAAATGCTATTTGTATAAGAAAAGATTATTCAGACAAAGCGATCTCCTAAAAATTAACATGGAAAGACAGTTGACCTGATTCTGTCGCCGCCCGGCACTTGTCACGAGTTCACCTGCTCGTTTAGCGACGTGTTTATATTTAGAGGAGCTTTATATATTAGCAGGTATTTGTTCGACACAATTAGGTTTTAAATGATAATAAAGAAAAACCCTTGCGATCATTGAAGGGGTAATTCAGCCCGTCGATATGATTAACTTTTCCTATCGGACCAACAACATTTAACATTAACATTTTTTTTGTCTTCCTAATTTTAACTAATATTGTAAATGCGAAAGTGAGTTTGTTTGTTTGTTTGTTTATTTATTTGTTTGTTTGTTTGTTTGTTACGCTTTCACGTCGTAAATACTGAACCGATCATCATGAAATTTTGTATACACGTTATCTGGGGTACGGAGAAGGACATAGGGTACATTTTATCCCGGGAACAAGGGAGTTCCCGAGGGATCGACATTGACGCGGGCGGAGCCGCGGGCGAAAACTAGTTTCCATATAAATTGACCGAACATTTTTGTAAAAATGTTTTTTTTTTGAGTTCCCAGCTTTTACCTCATAGGACGTGACGTGAAAAAGTGCGTGAAAAGGCCTATTTTCTGAATAAATCTTTAAAATGTGATTTGACGTGAAAAATTGCATGCAATATTTTCAGAATAAACGTTTTGATTTAGATTAATTTCATAAACAAAATTTCGGCCTCTACTATAAAAAATAAATTGTCACCATTTAATCATTTTTAAGGAACGAAATGCTATTTGTATAAGAAAAGATTATTCAGACAAAGCGATCTCCTAAAAATTAACATGGAAAGACAGTTGACCTGATTCTGTCGCCGCCCGGCACTTGTCACGAGTTCACCTGCTCGTTTAGCGACGTGTTTATATTTAGAGGAGCTTTATATATTAGCAGGTATTTGTTCGACACAATTAGGTTTTAAATGATAATAAAGAAAAACCCTTGCGATCATTGAAGGGGTAATTCAGCCCGTCGATATGATTAACTTTTCCTACCGGACCAACAACATTTAACATTAACATTTTTTTTGTCTTCCTAATCTTAACTAATATCGTAAATGCGAAAGTGAGTTTGTTTGTTTGTTTGTTTATTTATTTGTTTGTTTCTTTGTTTGTTTGTTTGTTTGTTTGTTTGTTTGTTTGTTTGTTTGTTTGTTTGTTTGTTTGTTTGTTTGTTACGCTTTCACGTCGTAAATACTGAACCGATCATCATGAAATTTTGTTTACACGTTATCTGGGGTACGGAGAAGGAAATAGGGTACATTTTATCCCGGGAAAAAGGGAGTTCCCGAGGGATCGACATTGACGCGGGCGGAGCCGCGGGCGAAAACTAGTTTCCATATAAATTGACCGAACATTTTTGTAAAAATGTTTTTTTTTGAGTTCCCAGCTTTTATTTCATAGGAAAAGATGTGCATATCGCCGGCCTGAATCATCCTTTCAAGGATCGGACACAAACAGCCTCCGTGGTCCAGTGGTTAAGGCGTTTGCCTGTTGACCCGGGGGTCGTGGGTTCGATTCCCACCGGAAGCATACTTTGTATAGTTGTTTCCAGTTTGGTTAGGACATTGCAGGCTTGAATCACCTGATTGTCTGATAATAAAGATGATTCCGTGCTTCGGAAGGCACCTTAAGCCGGTGGTCCCGGCTGCTATCTGGTAGTCGTTAAAGGAACCACGTCAGAGGCCGAGAGGTGGTTCCGAAGTACTCGAAATGATGATGACCCGTTATAGATGATAACGTTATGATACAACGTGATTTTGAACCTCCTAGCTATATTGAAATCTGGGAATCAGTTTCCATAATGGAACACATAATTGCAAGACCGAAAATAAAACGCCGAAAGAAACTCTTTCCAATATACTGGCCGATATTTTATATTTTTCTGCTTTTTATTTATTTATTTTTTTGGCGAGTTCGAGGGTGCCCGGGTTCGATTCCCGGTCAGGTTATGATGGAAAACGACCTTTTTCAGATAGACCTGGGTCTTGGATGTTTATCTATAATACGTATCTATGTATTATAAAATATGGTATCGTTCAGTTATTATCCTAAGACATAAGTTTACAACTTACTGTGGGGCTAGCTCAATATGTGTGATATGTCCATATAGGTATATTTACTATTTATATATATTTTCTTTTTTTTTCTAATTTCATGTAAATTTTAATTTAAATGTACATATATTATACGTTGGTGTTGGAGACGAATGCTGCGCATACCCTGGACGGCACACAGGACTAATTTATCCATCTTGAAAGAGCTCCGGATAGACCAAAGGCTTCTGACTACCTGCCTCCAGAGAGTGGTCCAATACTTCGGACATATTGCAAGAAAACCTGCCGACAATCTGGAAAAACTTGTGGTCACCGGAAAGATGGAAGGAAAGAGATCCAGGGGCCGCAGTCCGATACGATGGACAGACCAAGTAAAAGACCACGCTAACAACAAGATCTCTGACGCTCTACAACAGGCCAAAGATCGCCAAATATGGAAAGAGATCGTAATGAAGTTGGGTCGGGGACATCACGACGCTCAGCAGTGAGCAGACGACTGAAGGAGGAGGATATTAGTACTTTAAAAAAAGGTTAAAAATAGACATAAATGTCAGTCAGTAGTCGCAGTATTCCACTAAATCCTAAGTTTCACGCCTGTTATACTGTCACGCAAAATGCAATTGCTGCTACAATAGCTGTATCCGTGCTCAAAATACAGCCAATAACCAAAGAGGTCGTAAGTAAGTCGTGTAATGGCTTAATTTGCCTTCCACGTCAGTTGTGGTGTGTGGTGAACTCTAAACTCTGTATGTTAGGTGACATGTGTGGAGTCAGATCGGAAATTTACTCACTATTCTGAATATTCTTCTTCTAGGTCGTTTTCCTCATCTCTGAGTGTCGTGACCACCATAAATTGCCCCAGCTACAAGGTGTTTCCAGGCCGATTTGTTCTGGGCCAAGTGAAATAGCTGACATTTGCACTTTGAGGCATTTAGGAGTCTGATCTTCTCCTAAACGCCTCGAAGTGCAAATGTCAGCTATTTATGCCCCCTTTAATATTAATTTTATTTCATTATTTATTTAATCTTCTACCTGTTGCCGTTATCAATATCGATAAAAACAAGCAAAAAAAATATGTTTGTTGTATGGGAGCCCCTTTGAATATATTTTTTAGTATTTGTTGTTTTATCGGCAACAGAAATACATCATCTGTGAAAATGTCAACTGTCTGAAAAATGTGATTTTTTTGCTTTTTATTGCTCGATATTGATAACGGCAACAGGTAGACTCGCACTTGGCCGGTTTTTAAACTTCGATTTTCTGATTTTCTGTTTACTAGTGGTTTTCTACGTTATCCCTTGATAAAAACCTGATAAGAATGTACTCAAGTAATTAACAGAGATGTCCAAAATTAACTGAGAGTGACGCAGTGGACGTTTTCTTAAAACTCCCAAAACTAATGCAGTTAGTTAAAAATGAAACATTACCATTAGCGTCAGAGGGTGCTGCCGTCAATTTGGACGAATCGCGGCGTGGAGTGTTTTTTAATTAATTTCATGAGTGAATTTTGGTGGAACAGAGGTGCTGTTGAGTCATCGTAATTATTTCAAGTTGATAGTCACAAGTAGTTAAATATAGGTTTAAGGTCACACAATGAGTCCAAAAAAAACAGAAAAAGTCTGTCTGTATCATTGAAAATGTTAATAAAAAAATGGATTCTACATAAATAAAACAGCTTTTTTGTATGTAATTGTTTGATAAAAGAACAATTTATAAATATATTCATTTAATAATAAAATATGTCGAATAGAAGAATACTTACAATAATTTTGTAAACTTAGTTTTTATTTGATATTATTATTTGATGAGTTTACAACATTGCTGTTCGCGTGTCTGACCACACCGTGATCGACATACGAGTACTAATTCAATATGGTCAACGTAAGCTATTTATTTTTGTCATACGTATAAAAGAATAAATGTGATATATTTAAATCTACAGTAAAAAAGAATAACTTTTTAACTATTTCACGACTCCACAGCTTCTTTGTTCGTGCGAAAGGTAACACTCGTCCACTCAATAATTCAATATGGTTGACGTAAACTATTATTTTTTAAAGTACTGGAGTTAATACATTTTTATTATTTCATAAAATGACTTAAAAGTGTAAGTTTTTAACTATTTCACGACTCCACAGCATCTTTGTTCATGCGACAGGTGACACTCGTCCACTCACTAATTTAATATGGTTGACGTAAAGTATTTTCTATTTTAAAGTACCTACTGGAGCAATTATTATATTTTTATTATTTTATAAACTAAAAAGTGTAACTTTAAAACTATTTAACGTCTCCATGATAACGTAGTTCGCACGCCAGGCGACATTGTCATCCATGCACTAATTCAATATGGTTGACATATGCCATTAATCTTCCTAAATCACAGGAGTAATTATTATATGTTAACTATCTTCTGCCAGCGGCTCCGCCGGCGTCGCTGTTGGTCCCTCGGGAACAGTACTTTTTCCTGGGAAAAATGCACTTTATGTACTTTTTCGTACCCCAGATAACGTGTATGCAAAATTTCATGATGATCGGTTCAGTAGTAAAGATGTGAAAGCATAACAAGCAAACGAACAAACTCTCTTTCGCATTTATAATATTAGTTAGGCTAGACTTACGTTATAACTATTTAGTAATCTGTGGTTAGGCTTAGGATTTCTTCGACCATAAATTATTTTTAATGTTTGCCCATATTTTAACTATTTCTCGACTTCATGACACATTGGTCGCGCGACAAGCGTACCATAAATTTGCCAAAAGTGTGACTATATTTTTTTACTATTTGACGACTCCATGACACTATTGTTCGCGCGACAGGCGACACCGTCGTCCACGCACTAATTCAATATGGTCGACGTAAGCCATTTGCGATGGCGCTTGACGCATCGCCCGTGAAAAAATCAATTACGATTTTTTGATAGCCGCTGCGGTGACCGGGAGGATAGTGTGGAGAGGAGTTCCTGATAAAAATAAAAAGGTCTTACGCATCCCGGTTTTTTCGTCCGCAAAATAGTGATTCCACAATGAATTTATTCCGCGTTGAAACTTACGCGAGATAAATCCATTATGGATTAGCCGTGTGGTTTCCGGCAGAGTAGAATAGGACAACTTTAAGTCTTCCCATGGATGTCGTAAGAAGCGACTTAGGAAATACAAGCTAAACAAAGCTCATAAACATCAATGACACCTCTCCAACCCCCCCGTCTGGCCAGCGAGGAGAGTGTAGGCCAAATCCTCTGTCTGCTCTGGCCAAGTATGGCTCCGGTTCCAGTAGTACAGAGAGGGTCATGCTCCTGCAGTGGAGACTAAAAAGACCTGATGATAAAATTTTAATATTATTATCGGTCTTATACGCATACGCATAATATTAAATAAATAAATATATACGGACAAATCACACTTATTGAGCTAGCCCCAAAGTAAGTTCGAGACTTGTGTTATGGGATACTAACTCAACGATACTATATTTTATAACAAATACATATATAGATACACATCCAAGACCCAGGCCAATCTGAAAAAGATCATTTTCCATCTTGACCTGGCCGGGGATCGAACCCGGTCACTCCGTGTTGCAGGCAGGCGTGTTGACCGCTGCGCCACGGAGCTAGTCTAACATTATTATACTAATATTAATATTAGAATGAATGAAAGTAACTTTGACTTCCGCAAAGTAACCAGTCAGTAATAAATTTACTGAGTCGGAGGAGGTCTAGTAAGTACACTACGTTGAAAAAAAAAACAAGGTTGCACTCCTAGAATGCTGGCAAAAGTGAAAACTCGCTATCTATATATTCTTTGCTATTGCGGCGGTCTCAGGTCACAGTCCGTCTTACCAATTTTCGATCAGATCACGTGTACTAACGCTAGTTTATAATTTTTTACCCATGCCAAAAAGTTCACAACGCTGCTCAACAAGTTTTCACTTCAAAAAAATGTTTTGTATTATATTTTTAATTTTAATTCACAATGCTATTTTGATATACTCTTATTATATTAAGAAATAAAATATGGTGAGATAAGAAAAAAAATCAAGCGGGTGGTATTTGTACCTGCGATCTTAAGTCTATGCACGACTTAAAGTCGCAGGTTCAAATGCCGCCCGCTTTAAATTTTTTCACCATATTTTATTTCTTATTTTAATAAGAGTATACAAAAAAAATGTTATTAAATTCCTTGGTAAGCGTAAAACCTCGTTAACGGTAAGGCGTGGTGTCGCGAGTCGTGTCGTGTGTTCCGTGAAGCGTTTTCTGCATGAAGAGGCGCGCGCGTCCATCGCAGCGTCGCACGCTCAATATGAAACATATGAAACTCCGTACATTCGTTTATGGCGACGCGGCGCGACAGGCGACGCAGCGATCAAAGAAAGTATCGCAAATGTGGATGCACCATTACCAACTCTCACCTGACAGGTTATTAAGAGGAAATTTTTATTGGTATCCATACAATGGCGCGTAGCAATCGCTTGATGTTTTCATCGATGGCAGTGGCACCTCAATCTAAATGGAGCACTATGTCATAGTTTGAGTGTCATATAAAAAGTTGCGACGTTTTCATTGCACGATGCACTGCACTTTTATTTATGGACTGTCACTTTGGAGTGGGCATGGATATTTTATTGAGGTTGACAGTTAATTCGAATGGATTTTGAAGGGTTCTATCCGGATATGGTAAAGCCAGACAAAGGGAGTGTTATGATTGGTATATATTATGTTGTACAATTAGCCGTATGATTTCCGGCAGAGTAAAATAAGACCACTCCTAGTCTTCCCATAGAGGTCGTAAGAGGCGACTTAGGAAATACAAGCTGAACAAAGCTCATAAAAATCAATGACGATGTAGGCTTAATCCTATGTCTGCTCTGGCCCAGTATCGCTCCGGTAGTACGGAGAGAGAGTCAGAGTGGAGACTAAAAAGACCTGATGATGTTGTACAATTGATTGAAGTTCTAAAACTACATAATTAAGGTAAGTTAAGAAGGGGTAAGTTATGAAGGACTTCTTAAGCTTAAAAATGCTTCTGATGGGCATCGAAAACATAAGTTGCCAAGGAAATAGTGCTCGCCAACCCGTCGACGTGGTGATTATGATAATAGCATCATCATCATCATTTCAGCTGTAAAAACTCGACTGCTGGAAAAAAGCCTCTCCCAAGGAGTTTCTGTGGCTTCTTGTACTTCCGATACTGCTATTCATCGGAAGCTTTTTTAAGCTAGAAAAGAATAGAAATAAATTGGATTTTGGAAGCGAATTAAGGAATTGGGATATTACTCAGTCGGAGGAATAGGGGAAAATATATGTAGCAGCTTGGGAGGTCGGGCGCGCGTAGCCGATGTATATATAGGATGACACCCCTGACCATAATAGTAGGGCAAGATTCATCATATTCCATTCAGTGGTTGAAGCGTGCTATGTAACAAACTACAAAATATGACGATTAATAGTAATCCTACACTATTGCATTTGTTATAAGCGTTCTTTGTGTGCCGTTATCCAGCCATATCTCATGTAGCGAGTATATTAATACTGCAGCATACATCACCGGCTTACATTTATCACGCGCCATATGTTTGTAATGCGCGAGCGCAATACACAGTGACTTACTGCTTTAGACCGAGAGGTTGTTTTTAAAATGCTGTTATTTGAAGACGCTATCGTGTCGTCTCGGCACAGTGGCGTCTTCAGTAACCGAGGTGGATTCGACTCTCAGCCAAGACAATATAATAATATTCTTGTACTTATTTTTAAAGGGATATGTAATATATATGCTTTTAAAGGTACTTATGGGGGTTGGCGTCAAGCTATCAATGATCTATCGTTCCCCAGCTTTAAAGAGCCCGCCATAGGCCAGGCGGCGTGGCGGTACAAACGCGGATGGTCTAAACGCGTTGGCTACTTTGGATATTTTCGTTTTTTAGGAATATTCAAGGGTTATTCGAAAAAGAAAAACACATGATGGCTGCCTTAGCTGTAGTGCTATACTAACCAAAAGTTTTATGGTTTATTTTAATGTATTTGGTGAATAATGCTGTATACCGAGTAAATTAGACGTGATTTGGAGGCAACTTTGCATTTTTTTTCTATCGAGAAAATTTAACGCTTTCGTATTTTTGAGTCAGATAGTTACCAGAGTTAGTCCTGAACTTTGCTGCATTTTTATTTCAACTAGTGTATTTAATTATTATTGATATTACAGTCAATCATGCAAAGCAGTGTGAGGTAGTACGGACCCTTAAACTGCTTTTGATGGTCAGCAGCGTTTCAAGTACAAGAAGCCAAAGAAACTGCGCTCGTGTCGTGAGTATTGCAATTTGGGAGAGGCTCTGTCCAATTGCTCTGTCCAAAAAAACAAACTTTCGCGTTTATAATATAGTAAGTAATAATCTTCCATGCTGGCCTGGGAGAAAAGAAAAAACGTAGAATGTGCCCGCGCAGACCGTAGAAGCCGGTCGAGGGAATGGGTTAAAATCTAAAGAATCATGACAATAGGCGATGCGGCTAGCAACCCATCACTATTTTGATTCCGATTCCCACCCTTACGCCCACCGACATGCTAAACGTGGCCTTTCGGTCTTATGACTTTAGGCTCTGTCTACCCCGTAAGGAATAAAGACGTGATAATATGTATGTATGTATGTATGTAAGTATAATGTAAGATAGGATTATTTATTTTTGAAGTGAAAACTTCTTTATAGTCGTTGGGCACTTTTTAGGATGGGTAAAACATGTTAAACTCGCGTCAGGACATGGATCGAAAATTCCTTAAATGGACACGTGACCTGAGACCGCGAGAGGAAATAATATCCCCCTCTCTTTCTACCGCGCGGAAATTTCACTTCTGTCGAGTGCAACACGTTGTTTTTTTTATTGATTTATAATTCTTCTTTATCTATTTTTATTGATGTATCATTCTTCTTAATCATTTTTGTGTAGTGTACGATTTCACATACGTGAATTTTATTTATTTTTTTTAATGTTAAATGACTCATTTATTTATATTTTTGAAACTAAAATAATACAAAAAAAAAAAATAACCTACTTAAAAATATATATTTACAAATCGTATAGTCCCTCCAGATGCTCACCTCTGGGCATCGTGCCTAAAAGGCTGGCAGCATTGCCTAATTGAATGGCAATGCTGATACGCTGAGCTAGGTAATCCAGCCCTATTCTACGTGAAAATTGTTAAAGTTCATAATTAAAATTCATCCAAATTGGCTTATGTATGAAATAATTTAATCTTATTTTTCTTTCTGTCATACCAGCATGGAAGAAAGTGCAGACAAAAACGCATTTAGCAAATGAACAGCACTCGCCCGTACATAACAGCCATCTATTGTCAACAGGTGCATCGAATGCGCGCTCTGTAGCATACCGACTGCAGTATAAGCTCTGACGTACAACCAACGGCCCTGACTCGAGCGATAAATACTAAGCTTCAACTATCAAGCATGATAAATTATTTAAATTTAAATAAAATCACTTTAATACGGTATTATCGCGTATATTACATCATTTTTACACCTAACGTTTCTAAAACTACAGTTTTCATGGTCGCAGGTAGACTAAGTTGACATTTGTCTTTGTGTTATAAGAACTACACAATACGCTGCAATACCAGGGTGACAGGTGCGTTGTCGGCCTTTTAAGGAGTTTGGGAAAGGAAATGGGGAGGGGGAGGAGGAAAGATGGGCCTCCGGCTCTCTCACTCACCGAACGAAGCATAGAAGCGGTAAAGCTTCTCTCAGACATCGGTTTTCTGTGAGAGTGTGGTACTTCCCCGTTCGCAAACAAAGGTTGAAAAGTGAAATATAACAATATTTCACTTTTCAATTGTTTTTTTTTTGTGTGTCCATATATACCCCAAGTTTTGACTTTCAAAATTTTGAAATTCATCCAATATGTAGGAAGCCATGCAATCCTTATCCTTGTCCTTTCCTTACTAATATTATAAATGCCGAAGTGAGTTTGTTTGTTTATTTGTTTGTTTGTTTGTTACGCTTTCACGCAGTAACTACTGAACCGATCATCATGAAATTTTGCAAACAAGTTCTCTGGAGTACGGAGAAGGACATAGGCTACCTTTTATCCCGGGAAAAACTACTACTACCGGGTACTATTCCCGAGGGATCGACATTGACGAGGGCGGAGCCGCGGGCGAAAGCTAGTATTTTATAAGCTTGTATTCACAATGTTATTTTGATATATTATTAAGTTAAGAATTAAATTTTTCTTAATATTATAAGAGTATTATTAAAATAGCATTGTGAATGCAAAATAAAACACTCCTAAATATGGTCATTTATTCCATAAAACGATAGTTTAAAGTGTATAGAAAGTTCTTCACGAAAGCAAGCAGATTCTTGCCACCCATTAAAAAATCAAGGGTTCTTCTGATCTCGTCGACACATCACCAGGTAACGTCCACCTCGTCTAATTCAAGACTGTGTCCGCAATGTTGTGAGTCAGCGTATATTGATGGCTTGAGAAGGTAAGAGAAACTGGAAGTGAAGTATTATACCTATACATTGTGTTTCTGAACAAAATTTGCAACAATAAGATAGACTCTCCATGACATCTCTGACAGCCTCCGTGGTTCAATGGTTAAGGCGTTTGCCTGTTGACCCGGGGGTCGTGGGTTCGATTCCCACCGGAAGCATACTTTGTTTAGTTGTTTCCAGTTTTGTTATGACATTGCAGGCTTGAATCACCTAATTGTCTGATAATAAAGATGATTCCGTGCTTCGGAAGGCTCGTTAAGCCGGTGGTTCCGGCTGCCATCCAGTAGTCGTTCAAGGAACCACGTCAGAGGCCGAGAGGCGGTTCCGAAGAACTCTGACACCAGGGTGTGCATGGTCGATTGACCGTGACACCTACTCGAAATGATGATGATGATGACTCTCCAGAGCTATTCAAATCAATTAATTTAAACGTTTCCACTAGATCTTTGCGTAATAGGCATTGTCCTTTATATGTTCCAATGTGTAATACAAATTATCGTTTAAACTCCTTTATCTGCAGGGCATGTGCACAGTTCAACAAGTTCGTAAGTTGCAATCCACACATTGACATTTTTAGTAGTAAGCCCACAACAATAAGATGGCTACTAACCATCCGTTCTTCCTTTAAGCAATGTTTTTTTTTTTAATTTTTTTTTACTCTTTTTTATATACAACTTTATTTTCTTACTTCCCGACTAAGTCTCGATTATATCTTCTATCTGTGAAAACTTGTAAATGGCGCATAGATATTTACTAAATATATATACAAATTGTAATTCATAGCTGTAAGTTTTCCGAAGATATAAATATACCTTACTTATATGAATATAGCTATGGAACATAAATAGCTAGTAAAAAAAATATGAATATAACCATTTAATATCATAATGAATGCCCGTGTAGTACCCGGAAAAGTAGAAGGCGACTTAGGAAATACAAGCTAAATAAAGCTTATAAATATCTGAGAGACCTCTCCAACCCGTCTGGCCAGCGTGGAGAGTGTAGGCCAAGTCCTCTGGCTGCTCTGGCCAAGTATGGCTCTAGTAGTACAGAGAGGGTCGTGCTACCTGTAGTGGACACTAAAAAGACCTGAGGCCTTGTAACAGTGGACTTTTAGCGGCTGATGATGATTATAATTATAATTGACTAGCTCCGTGGCGCAGCGGTCAACACGCCTGCCTGCGACACGGAGTGACCGGGTTCGATCCCCGGCCAGGTCAAGATGGAAAATGATCTTTTTCAGATTGGCCTGGGTCTTGGATGTGTATCTATATATGTATTTGTTATAAAATATAGTATCGTTGAGTTAGTATCCCATAACACAAGTCTCGAACTTACTTTGGGGCTAGCTCAATCTGTGTGATTTGTCCGTATATATTTATTTATAATGAAGGAGTTCAATGGCCCAATTGGCGTCTGCATTATAAGCGCTAACGCATGAAAAACAGCCCCGGACGAGGTCCCTACTGGGACGGGTGACCGAATTCAAGTAGCACAAAAAATTATCGTGCTCCACCATGTTAAGTTGTTAGTTTAGGTTGTCAGCAGTAGATGGCAGTTTTTAAGCTTTTTTCTTTTAGGTTATATGACGATAAACGAGCAAGTGGGTCACCTGATGGTTAGTGACCACCGCCGCCCATGGACAACTACAACACCAGGGTGTGGCAGGTGCGTTGTCGGCCTTTCAAGGAGTTGGGGGAAGGATGGGCCTCCGGCTCTCTCACTCACCGATCGAAGCATAGAAGCGGTAAAGCTTCTACTCAGACGTCGATTTTCTGTGCTATGTCAGTAAGCTATGTCAGATGCCTTTAGGCAGCATGAAAAATCAGACACAATTGTTGGCCACCTACACATACGAAAAGCAAGACATATTACAATAACGAGTATGTCAGTTTTTATGACTATATAAGTTAAGGCTTTTGAAGGCAAGGGCAAATTAAACCTGTATAGGTAACAGTAAAAAGGGTTTCTAGGTGAGAGTTACCTGTGTGTACAAGGCTTAAAAGGCAGCAAACTCTCATGTTGCCTGATTGTTGGTCCCAGTTGTCATCACGAGATTGCGATTTATGCAACTTGAAAAATCTAACACAAAAAGGTAGCAATATTATAATTAAGATAATGTAAATTTGTATGACTATTATTTTGTAAATACCTCCAAATCCTCTGCCTGCTCTGACCAAGTATGGCTCTAGTAGTATAGAGAGGGTCGTGCTCCTGTAGTGAAGACTAAAAAAGACCTGATGATGATGAAGTATCAATATAAAACACTAACTAGTTCTTATCTAGAAATCAAGATCTATGGCAAGAGAAATGTGGGGCGGGGAGGGGCCTTCAGGTGACGGCCGTTAACTGGCGTTAACCGGATTAATTTGTGGGAGTGTACGACATGGGACGATCGAGTGCCGAGATGCCATCTCAATTTGTGCGGGCTTTATTGAGATCTGTACTGATCACTAAGTACCTAATGTAGATGAATTAAAATTTATTTATACAATTCTCTCAAGGTTATTATCACTACGAAACTAACTACGATTGGTTTCTTGGTTGTCACAAGCAATGGAATGGAATTGAATCCTGTATTGGTTGTTGTTATAGCGGCAACAGGAATACATTATCTGTGAAAATTTGAACTGTCTAACTATCACGGTTCATGAGATACAGCCTGGTGACAGACGGAGAGATCGGCAGATAGACAGACGAACAGCGGAGCCATATTAATAGGGTCCCGTTTTTACCCTTTGGGTACGGATATCCAAAAACGGTTCCACTTCCTAGCACGTTAAGCCGTTGGTCCCGGCTGCCATCTGGTAGTCGTTAAAGGAACCACGTCATAGGCCGAGAGGCGGCTCCGAAGAACTCTGATACCAGGGTGTGCATGGTCGATTGACCGTAACACCTACTCGTCATGATAATGATGATGACTTCCTAGCAAAAGATATGGTGAGTATTGCAGACACATGCAGCGGAAAAGCAGACGTGATAGTCACATTGAACCCAGATGTTACTGAAACTATTTTTTGTTTCATATCACAATGAATTTTTGATATTACAATATTAAAGAAACTAGTAAACAGGGAAAAATAGTAAAAAAAATCGGAATTATCTGGAAATCCCGGAAAATGTGGATCGTTTTAACGATCGGTAGTAACGACCGGTTAGATTACCGCCCATACATCATTAATCGACAAAGCAATCTAAATTAAAGGAATAAAAAACAAGGTATTATAAAAAGTTTTTATTACAGAATCAGCAACAATTAAAAAAAACATTAGATAAATTATTTAGGGGTGTGATACACCAAAAAACATATTTTAGGGTCCAAATGGACTTTACATTTCTGACAAGTGAAGTTAGTGTTTTTTTACATACAAAACATAGAAGTTGCGAGTTATTGTATACTAAGTATAATATGATCTAATCTATCAAAGCGTAAAGTTTCCAGATGATGAGTAGGAGTTGAACAAGGACCGCGTTTCTCAGATTTTTTTATGTGTCTTTAATATACCTCTGCCAGAGTTATAGAAAGAAAGGTGATCGTACATTCCTCCATAAAATTTATAAAGTTGCCACGAATTGTTAACAGCCATGTTAGGCCAGGAGTTGGACAACGACCACGAGCAGTGACAAAATAGGGCAACGGCATCAAAAAAGACACATTCAAAGTAATATAAGGTTGTTTGAAGATAGTTTGGCCCCTGGTTTGATTGCAACTTTGGTCGATAAGGGGGATTATGGGTATTCCTCCAGGTATAGCTTTGATTTTTGGTCACGGTAGGTTCAACAAAAAGAACGAATGATGAAGGAATGGCAGTGGCTGATGTAGATGTAGATGGCATAGATTCACAACCTTCCTCGATCAAAGGTTCTTCGATGATTCGACTTCGTTTTGCTAAAAAAGACAAGCCATCATCGCTGTCAGATTTATATTCAACCCTAGATTCAACCTCCCAGAGGAGCCCGGAGTTGAGATCCTGTAAAAAAAGGCACGTTGAGAACTTAGATGCATAAAAAAACAACAAAAATATGTATAAAAAATAATACCATACCTGCAAGATTATCCAATGTGACCAACTCTTCATCACCAGAATCTTCATCTGTTACATCTGCATTCGCATTATCAGGTAGAAAAATAGTTATAGCTGTTGTAAATGTTTCACAATATCAATTAGTCAATAATTTCGCTGAGAGACAGTGGTTTACTGTGCCTAGACCTGAAAATTTAAATACATCCTTAAATTACTACCGATTGTTATAACTATCATTAAATGTAACGTATTTTTTTTCGATTAAAACTTCATAAGAGATCGACTTATATATTATCATTCTCTAACGAACATTATAAATTTATAAAAAACACTAGTAAAGTAAATCCATATGCCAAGGAATTTTGTAAAAACTTACCTTTTCGAAGACGTGGTGAAATTAAATTTCACTTGCTCGAATAGAAACACAATAAGTTGCTCAAAAATTTGATTTACTTTTATTATGAGTATGATAAAATATGCTCAAACAATCACTACGACGATTCGTGAACAATAAACCATCTTATTTACTTCATTTATATATTTAAATCGAGTGTACTTTAATTATAATTTTTTGATCTTTATAACGATCGGTCGCTGTAAATGGGTTAAATCGTAATCAACTCGTGAACGGGTACTGCCAGGGGGGCAGGTCTGCTCGGCCTCTTTGAGACTTTTATCATATCTGTTGTTGTTGGACGCTCGATCGCTAACATAACGTGTTCCAGAAAAAGATGTAAATTAAAATTGTAAATAACATGACATCAGAAAAAAAAGAAAAGATAAAAATATTAAATATCATACAAAGCCCTTCAGGCAAGTAGGCGACCAATACTGTTGAAAAGAGTTTCTTTCGGCGTCTTCTTCTCTGCAGTGATCGGTTCCGAAACGCTAGTAGTTTGTAGCTTTTGAACAGTACGTAGTAAGTAGTTTTAGTATTATTTAAAATGTGAATTGACGTGAAAAGATGCCTGAAAAGGCCTATTTTCTGAATAATTATTTGAATCTTGAATCTAAAGCTAAAAGAAATTGAACTAAAGTGATGTTGATAGCAATGTTTCTCTAACCTAGAATATTCCAAGAGGGCAAGTGACCATTGGTAAATTTAAAAGACGAATGGTTTTAAGAATACCACCCAAGAATACCACTTGAAAATAGAAAAATAACATTTATTATGTCCATTGCGTGTTTTTTTAGGGTTTTGTACCTCAAAAGGAGAAAACGGAACCCTTATAGGATCACTTTGTTGTCCATCTGTCTGTCAAGACCCTTTTTCTCAGGTACGCGTGGAGGTATCAAGCTGAATTAAATACTGAAGTCTACTGTTTCTTGTAAGTAAAATTACGCGGTATATCAATATAAGTACCACAGATATAGTTGTACATAGATGACCCAAGTATCACAATTTGTATGAGAACCAAGCGAGCCGACTTACGCCTTTTTTTCTACACCAGCCTTTAACACCTTCTGTTTCGTTGCAGGCTAAAATTTGTGGTAGGAAATCCAAATCGATTCAAGTTTTTGGGGTATTGCAGTTAATATTACATAGAATAAGTACTAGTACTTACGTAGCAATGTGACATTTTTAGTTTCCACAGACTTCCGGCTATAACAACAGCACTCTGCAAAGGTATTCAAAGAAATATCAACTCAATTTAGTTAGCAATACAGCGTAATTTACCTCCCCTTAGAACACAGCACCATTCAGTTTAGATACCGAAAGCAAGCCAATTTAATACTTATAGCTATGACCAAAAGATTCATAATTCGCTGAAGTCGGTGAACACATGTGACCAAACGCGCGTAGTCCTGCCGGGTTTTTTTTTTTTTTTTAATAGTATGGTTGGAATCCTCATGGACACCTGGGAAGGGCACCCAGGTAGTGCCGGACTCTTACCGGCTAAACCACCACCTACTTGTACATAATATCGTTGAAATTGAAGTCTCATTGCATATAGTCATATTTATTGTTACTGGGTATTTGTTTTATAGTTGCAAGTGTTTGTTCCTGCAATTTGATACAGGAAACCGTCCTACCGGTTTTGTTCGGTTTTCCACTTCAAAGGGGTCGCCGCGCGTAGATATGTTTTAGATACCGACAAGGGTGAGACAGACCTGCCGCGGCCAACCTTGACGCTTGGTCGGGGTTCCGCAAAGTAGGTGCTTTTACGTCATCTATGTTCATCTATATCTGCAATTAATACCATACTTGGCATTCGTTTAAAGTCGAAATTTAAGCGGAATTAGCCACTCCATATAACAAAACAGTGTCAGTCTATGTCAAAGGTACAATTACGTCCGTTTTTCGCCTGCGTGTATCTACTCGCTAAGAGATAAAGTGTCCATTAGATATGTCAGCGGCGGGACACGGGCCGACGTAATCCTGACGTGACTTTTGATGACGTTTTTGGACGACAGTGATGGGATAAGTCGACGGTTTTGGACTTACAAATGGTTGCTTATTCGAAATGAATTTAATATTCCTTTTGATGTTTAGACAAGACGAATTAATTATTGTTTTGAAAATAAGTTAATACCTACGCATTTTTCATTTATTACTTTCATTTTGTGTTTACAGAATAGCTTTATTTTAGATGAGACCTGCATTATTCCTTACTGGTCTGGGAGAAAACACAAAACGTAGAATGTATCAGCTGCTTCTCTTCCCGCGCAGATTGTAAAAGCCGATCGAGGGAATAGGCGCAAATCTGACGAATTATATTAGTAGGCGATGTGGCTGGTAATCCATCACCACTTCGATTCTGTTTTTCACTTAACACCCACTAACATACTAAACGTGGCTTTTAGGTCTTAAAAGACCTGGGCTCTGTCTACCCCGGAAGGGAAAAAATGTGATACTATAAGACCTGCATATTTACTTACTCCTCAGAAAAAGAAATCATTTATAAGTATTCTATCATTCGCCCGCAGCTTCCCTCGCGTCAACGTCGTTCCCTCGGAAACAGTCCTTTTTTCCGGGATGAATGATAGCCTATGTTCTTCTCTGTACTTCAGAGAACTTGTATGTAACATTTCATACATACATAGTATCACGTCTTTTTCCTTTGCGGGGTAGACAGAGCCTAGGTCTATAAGACCCGAAAGCCACGTTTAGCATATTGGTGGGCATTAGGTATAAAACGGAATCAAAATAGTGAAGGGTTGCTAGCCGCATCGTCTATTAATATGATTCCTCAGATTTTACCCATTCCCTCGATCGGCTTTTACGATCTGCGCGGGAAGAGAAGCATGAATGAATGTAACATTTCATGATGATGGATTATGGAATCACGGCGTGAAATCATAACAAACAAACTTACTATGCTTTCTTAAATTCCTTAGTTCATGAGCATTGTTGTAGATAAATATTAAAAACTACTATTTGAATCATGCAATAGCTAATTTGTCAAGATATCATACAATGGTTAATTTTTTTAAATATTTCGACAAGATATAGAGTTTTTATTTTTGTATTATAAAGTTTTATTTATATTAATGTTATTTTAATTCAGTACTCCTAAATCCTCCTCCTTCTCCATTGACCCTGTTAAATTAAGGTTTATATCGGTTTAAAAACTAGTCTAGCTAGCATTAATCACGTATCACAATAGCCCCTGATTTATCATTGAGAGCCTAATTTGACGACCCAGCACTAGCCAAATTAATCTAACGCCTAACACACTAACACAACAGAGTTGGGTGACCATTCTTCATTAGCACAAAGGAGGCCGCCTTTTGTCTCTTGTCCATTCATTTACAATTGTTGACTACTCCCAACATCCCTATTCTGGACTCCAAGCCTTCAACGAAAATTCTACACCCATCTCTTTCATATTCAATACATTAAACAAAGATAGATAGATGAATTAATGTAGAATTTCGTGCTTGGTTGCAGGAATAGGCCGCTGTCGTCCGGACGTGATCCCTGTCAACAAATCCACAATACAGGCTGAGTCGTTGTCACCCCAGTTCAACAATGAAATGATTAATGATCACCTTTCTTGTACTTAACTATTGGGCTACGATTTGATGTAACGCCGTGCGTAAGTGGTTTTTTATTATGTCAGGGATGGGGTGTAAAAATATTGTTGTGATAACGGAAGCTTATAGGTAATGTAAATAAATGATGCAACAGATTCGTGTCAAGCGTTGAAAGGGGGCGACTTGTAACAGATTTTTCTTTTCATTGAGCATATTCAGATTTGGATTCGATTTTCATCTTGTATGCCTGCATTTTGGAAAAATACGACGCTTGTTTCTACAGAATTAACAACAAAAGAGGACTAACATCTCATTTCACAGTGTAAGATCAGTTTATAGAATCTAACAGGTATTTACTAACCCTTCAAAAAGTAACAGCTTAGGATTATCTTATACCTTTAAACGAGCAATTCTTGTATATTTATTTATATGTATCTATATAAATTTATTTCTATGATGTCGGAAACGGCTCTAACGATTTCGCTAAAATTTGGTAGATGGGGGTTTTCAGGGGTAAACAATCGATCTAGATTAGTCTTATGTTTGGGAAAAAAGAATGTTTAGTTTAGGCACGCAATATACACTTTCCATGTTTGTAGAGGCTGTACCTCTAGAAAATTGAAAAGTAGGACTAAATTGTCAGGATGTGGCGGTGATTTGTTTTATCAAAAATATAGCCAGTCTATCTGACGCACCTTTTTCTTGGTTAGCTCTAGGACCGTTCACCTACAAATACTCATGCAAACAATTTTCCCAGTATTAAATGCGAGATAATTTTAAGCATCTCCCGGACCCCGGTTATCCAAGCCGCAGACATGTCGTAAAGAACTCCACATTAGCACGTCGTACTAAGTAAAAAATAATGATGACAAACGTCCCGCCGTACACCAGGACATAAACATGTCCCGCAGGTGTGCACCTGACACAAAATAAAGTAATTATAGGTATGTCATCCATATAAACTGTAAGATTTATGTTAATATTCGCCTACCATATTTTATTTTTATTTATTCCGAAGGTTGACTGGTAAATAATAAATAAATATATAAATATATACGGACAAATCACACAGATTGAACTAGCCCCAAAGTAAGTTCGAGACTTGTGTTATGGGATACTAACTCAACGATACTATATTTTATAACAAATACATATATGGATACACATCCAAGACCCAGGCCAATCTGAAAAAGATAATATTCCATCTTGACCTGGCCGGGGATCGAACCCGGGCACTCTCGTGTCGCACGCTGGCGTGTTGACCACTGCGCCACGGAGCTAGCCATGTTAGCCATGCTAGCCATGTGAGCTAGCCATGTAGATAATGCTATTAGCATTAAGGCCACCTTTTGTACCATTTTCTTTGGTAAATAAAGTCTAAATAAAATAAATAAAAAATAAACTGAACTTGGCGGAAGTTTGCCTATTGCGCTTTACTTCTAGCGAAATTTGGCAACACTTACAGTAAGTAAATTTTTGGATTTACCGGAAGAACTCCATATTATCATGTATGACAAACGTTCCGCCGTACATCGGGACATAAGCAATTATACAAGTCCCGCACTAAACCAGTCAGAACATAATGTAATTATGGAAACCACCCCTCAGAATAAAATGCTAGGGAATGTATAAAATATTTTAAGCATTGATTTTTCGTCGACTTTGTTAAGATCTGTAGGAAGACTAAATAAAAATGATAATGACCGCCGTGCTGTGGGTCATAAGCACATTAAGAAAATGAACTGACTCAAAGAAAAATTTTATAGATTTTTATTTTTTAGTTTACTTCTAGACTTCTAACGACCTCCGTGGTCCAGGGGTTAAGGCGTTTGCCTGTAGATCCGGGGGTCATGGGTTCGATTCCCACGGGAAGCATACTTTGTTAACTTGTTTGCTTAGGACGTTGCAGACTTGAATCACCTGATTGTCTGATAATAAAGATGATTCCATGCTTCGGAAGGCACGTTAAGCTGTTATTCCCGGCTGCCATCTGGTAGTCGTTAATTGAACCACGTCAGAGGCCGACACTCTCGGCCTCTGACGTGATACCTTTAACGACTACTTCCTAAGAACTCCGACACCAGGCTGTGCATGGTCGATTGAACATGACACCTATTCGAAATGATGATGATCTAGACTTTAGAAGTAAACTTCTGGACTCTCATTAATTCGTTGCTCCGCTTTATACACTTTGCAGCGGCCGGATGAATTTTTACAAGCCTCTTGATTTATGCGAGTTTGGCTCACTAGATAATGAGATAATCTGCTGTCAACAAGGCAGGAACAAACTTTGAAGATACACTACTTTGAACACGAACAGCTTCCGACTTTCTCAGTTTTGTATTATGACATTTCATGCAATCAACTTCATCGTCATCATCAATGTTCTACGATCTACTGCTGGAGTTATAAGCCTACTTTTATCTGCGCTATCCTTCTCCGTTCCTAGCCTTAACAGAAATCAATCATAATGGTTTCTGATATTTTCGCGATTGTTACACATTTAAATAAAATCACTATAATAAGGTATTACCGCGTATATTACATTGTTTTTACCCCTAACGTTTGTAAAGTGATTTTATTTAAAAAGACATCGATCACTTAACTTAAAACAGATAAAATATTGAAAGATTAGATTCCACATACACAACATATAATTAGCCTGATAGCTCGAATTGAACAATTATCAAAATGTGGGACACCCCCGCCTAGGTGGTGCGACGATCTGCGTAGGTAGCAGCAATTGGATAAGCATAGCTAGTGATTGAACATAGTGGCGCACCTTGGGAGAGGCCTAAGTCCAGCAGTGGACTGCCGCAGGCTGCTGATGATCATCATCATCAGGGGGGCGATTCTCGCATGCTCGACATGAAGTCGAATTCGATATATATCGAAAAAACATGGCGGATATCGAATTGTGCTATTCTCACTTTATCACATTCGATAAATGTCTACTGCTAGCGTTCGACATACATCGAATGGTCGGTAGCACTCGAGATGAATGTCTAATGCAATAACATTGAAATTTTCATGATGTTTAGGTTAGGTTTCGAAGTAATATGGGGTTGTTTTTAAATAAAATATCTCTAATATAGGTATTTAAACATTTATTTTTAATCCACACTTCACTACATCAGTTATTGCTGATTTCTTGTTGTTCCAATGTCTTATTTTTAAGTCGTCTTTGCCTGCGGTTTTTGGGTTGAAACTTCGCCGTTACAATCTGAAAATAAAAGGATAATGGTTGATAATAATACCAATCAAATGTTAATAAATAATATAAAGCCTAATTACTGTGTCCCAAAATACTGCTTTTTTATTTAATGTAATACCATTGTTCATATTAACAATGAGACCAAACATAGGACAAATACGAGTAGGACCTTGAAATAATATGGTCTAATTGATTAAATCTTTAATCAAATACATATGCCGATGTGAGTTTGTAATTTTTGATCATCAAATCCGATATCACTAGGTGCTCGAAGCAATGAGATTAGGTAAATTAAAAACACTTATTTGGGAGGGAGTTGTAAACAGAAATAGATACCTATTAGGATAAATATGCTTACCTTTGGTTACGAAATCCATCATTTCAAAGTTATTTTATCAAATTAACCGCCAGAGACTGCTATTTTCTTCATGAAAGAAGAAGGTGTAGGTAGATGGGGACTCGTCCCACTTGCACGTTTTTGCACGCTCCATATTTATAAGTTCATAACAAGAAAAACACATTCACACACACTTTTAAGTCAAAAATTAAAATAATATTATATTTTGAAGAAAGATTTTACAAATAATTCAATTTTCTAGATATTTTGACAAAAACACAAAACGCGCGCTTCAATGACCGCACGTTGATACGTTTCATTTCAAGCAAACACCCCATCAAAAATAACAAAACGAGCTATTTATTATTATGGAAAATAAAATACAATACATTAAAAATATTATTATTTAACGTAACCTAATGCTATAAGTAAAGATATTTTATCAGTTATTACGATATAGCACAGAATAATTTTACTTTAAAGTTATTTAATATTTTCTCGATCATGATTGGTTACAATCGAGCAAAACGGAACGTTTTGCAGTAGAGATGTAAAATGTCATGTCTATTATGCCCCAGAATAGCATTAGTGATATTTCAGTGATATTTGCATGCGATATCGTGCCTTCGATATTTTTGTCGAATTCGATAAATCTCTATAGAAACGAGAATTAGGCCCCTGGTCTTTTTAGTCTCCACTGCAAGAGCATGACCCTCTCTGTACTACCGGAGCCATACTTGGCCAGAGGATTTGGCCTATACTCTCCTCGCTGGCCAGACGGGTTGGAGAGGTCTCATTGATGTTTATGAGCTTTGTTTATGACATCCATGGGAAGACTTGGAGTAGTCTTAGTCCAATCATGCCGGAAACCACACGGCTATGCTAATTATGATGAATAATTACCATATTTTATCGCATACGAGAATGGACAAATGATAGGCGTTTTTGAATTGCTAGTTACAGCGAGGAAATGCCGCCAATGGGAAATTTTGAGCCAGATATGAAACGGCCTCCCCGTTTCATCATTCACTCATTATCATCATCTCTTAGATTATTTTATTTGACTAAGCAAGTTATGGATAATTGTAACCTTTTTACTGAAGCATATTGTAGATTATTTTTCTGTGAAAACATTTATTTACGAATTATGAAATACGTTGTAAGTATAATCGATGTAGATTTTTATAACGGGAATATATCGAACAATTTAATATTGAGTCAATGAGTATTTTACGTTCACACAAAGCTGTAAGCAAACATCCTTATACTGTCCGAAAGTAGCTATGATTTATAATTTATAACTTATTTATGATAATTCCATAACGAAACGAGTCAGTAAACCGACTTTACAGGCAACTTATTGTTTTTTTTGGGTTCCGTACCCAAAGGGTAAATATGGGACCCTATTAATATCTGTCTGCCTGTCCGTCTGCCACCAGGCTGTATCTCATGAACCGTGATAGTTACACAGTTGAAATTTTCACAGATATTGTATTTCTGTTGACGCTATAACAACAAATACTAAAAAAAATATTTTTATTTATTTATTATAATTAACATCATAACACCATAACAGTTTTACACCAAAGCGATGCTATATGAATGTAACTTAAACTAGGCTAACTAAATATGTAGGTACTAATAGGTATTATGATTTAACACTCATACATTCTATATATTTTTGTACTACTACCATAATTTTCGGCAGGCTTTCTTTAAAAATATCTGTCTTGTTCCAAATACCGTTTATTATTTTTATTGCTCGTGACAAAGGGGCATATAAATAGATATTTACGGGGGCTCCCATACAACAAACGTGATATTTTTGCTTGTTTTTGCTCGCTATTGATATCGGCAACAGGTAGACACTTGAAATATTCACAGAATATTTAGATATGTATTCAATTAAAAAATAAGTAATTAAATTAAAAAAAAAATAATATTAAAGGGGGGCCCATACAACAGACATGATTTTTTTGTCATTTTTATAGAAAACGGTAAGGAACCCTTAGTGCGCGAGTCCGACTCACACTTGGCCGGTTTTTTATTATAATAGATAAAACAGACTTTCTAACATACAAATAAATAACTTCTAAACTATATTTTGAAAACGTCCGACGCTATAGCACTGACGAGTCCGAAACTGTAGTCGGCAATCCCGACAAAATAGCACGTGAGTGACCCGCTTTCAAAATATAATGTATTTATCTCACGTTAGTTTTAATGATATAATAGTTAACCTTCTAAAGTGGTTACATATTTTTTATTTAGCTAAAAAACAATTTAACTTAATATTAAACATAATTAATAACAACATAAAAATAAAAAAATATAGATAACTTACAAATAAAAAACTTCTTCCAACGCACCATATCGAGGCAAAGTACCCAAAATGCTGGCAGCATTTCCCCGTTGCACAGCGAGTCCGATACGTTGTGCAAAAAACCTGCCAGCTCTTGGATCACCAGTTACCTCGATGAGACGCGTTGTCAATTCTTTATAGAATTTTTTGGCTTCAGTGCCCCAGGGACCCAAAGTTTCTACAGCAAAAGGCAAGAATATAAAGCTGTCGGTCAATCACGCAAACTTATCCCGGTTACATATTTGGCTCACTATTCACAGAGCGGTCTAATATACGTCCATAGACTATCTATTGGCAGAAACACTGTAACGCTAAATATCTCCTGTTTAAATTTATTAACAAACTTGGGCAGTTTGTCCCCGCGTGCATGTGCAGGCAAGTTTCGATACTAGGGGCCCATAAATTGATAAGCTTATGCATGCCTGTTCCTGATTTACTGGTGTGTATGTTAATTGTATTATGGTTAAGAGACCATAGTCTCTGACCAGAAATAGTTGGAACGTAAATTAGTACTTGTGGCTCTGTGAACTGTCGACCTTAGCACCGGAAGTCTGTAAAATTATTTACATTTCAACTAATTTTGATTGCTAAGGCATACAGGCTGTCAACAATGTGTACTAAGGCCTGTAAGCGATGTAAAGGCTAGTGTGTGAATAGGCCACCGACGTGTTAATGTTACCTCGGATGAAAAACAGTGGAAAGTATCTATCAACGTAGCGAATTTAATCTTAAAGATATCTCTAGCAAACTTGAGACAGCGTACCGTTTTCATCATAGACGAATAGCCTACAAAAAATCCTAATCCTAACTAATATTATAAACTAGCTTTCGCCCGCGGCTCCGCCCGCGTCAATGTCGATCCCTCGGAAATAGTACTTTTTCCCGGGATAAAAGGTAGCCTATGTCCTTCTCCGTACTCCAGAGAACTTGTATGCAAAATTTCATGATGATCGGTTCAGTAGTTACGGCGTGAAAGCGTAACAAACAAACAAACAAACTCACTTTCGCATTTATAATATTAGTAAGGATGCGAAAGTGAGTTTGTTTGTTTGTTTGTTACACTTTCACGCCGTAACTCCTGAACCGATCATCATGAAATTTTGCATACAAGTACTCTGGAGTACGGAGTAGGACATAGGCTACCTTTTATCCCGGGAAAAAGTAATATTCCCGAGGGATCGACATTGACGCGGGCGGAGCCGCGGGCGAAAGCTAGTTACCCATAAATTTTAACCCTTCACCGTTCAAGCGTGAGAAACGCAGACACAATAGATTTTCTATTGGTGGTAAACAGTGTTAATTTAAAACAATTATGTTTGGTAATTGAATCTATGTTACTGTGATTTCGTATGAAAGAACAATTCGCGGTGGATATACAGTTTTAATCGGTTCGGTACTGCCTTTCAGATAGGCAGATGCACGTAATCGCGGCCCATCAGGCAATATGAGAGTTTGCTGTCTCTCCAAGTCTTGTGGACACAGGCAACGCTCAAAGCCGAGGTTCGTCCCTCCTGGGGGCCCTTTAGTGATGTTGTCTATAAAGGCTGAGGGCACTCTGCCCTCGCCTCAAGCAACACAACGCAACAGACAGACATCGCATTTTTAATTATTAGTATGGAGTAGCAGCCTCCAGCCTCCGTGGTCCAGTGGTTAAGGCGTTGCTTGTAGACCTGGGGGTCGTGGGTTCGATTCCCACTGGAAACATACTTTGTTTACTTGTTTCCAGTTTGGTTAGGAAATTGCAGGCTTGAATCACCAGATTATCTGATAATAAAGATGATTCCGTGCTTCGGAAAGCACGTTAAGCCGGTGGTCCCGGCTGCCATCTGGTAGTCGTTAAAGGAACCACGTCATAGGCCGAGGGGCGGTTCCGAAGAACTCAGACACCAGGGTGTGCATGGTCGATTGACCATGACACCTACTCGAAATGATAATGAGTATGGAGTATGGATATGGAAGGAACCCTTCATGCGCAAGTCCGACTCGCACATGGCCGGTTTTTTTAACAAATTTTGAACTTTTCAAAATTACACACACGAAAAACAAACAATAAATAAATAATATACGGACAAATCACACAGATTGAGCTAGCCCCAAAGTAAGTTCGCGACTTGTGTTATGGGATACTAACTTAACGATACTATATTTTATAAAAAAACATATATAGATAGACATCCAAGACCCAGGCCAATCTGAAAAAGATCATTTTCCATCTTGACCTTGCCGGGGATCGAACCCGGTCACTCCGTGTCGCAGGCTGGCGTGTTGACCGCTGCGCCACGGAGCTAGTCAAAACACATAGAAGTCATATATTATCTAAATCCTCATCGGTCAATTACAGCATGGTAACCCATCCGATGGAAGTCGTTGCGGACCGCGCCCCGGGTCCATAAACATGTCGCTAATACCGTCCCAGGTGCGCCGTACGTCGCTATGACGCGCTTAGATAACCACTGTATTTTGATAATGTTGCGCTAATGGGTTGTTTGGGCCGTCACAATTATTTTTAATGGCGTCGGGGGTTAATTATGAGCGGTTGTTTAATTTTAATCAAGAAATGAATGTATTTCTTCCATGGCGCAGTGGCTAACACAGCTTGCTGCACGAGGGCTCCGGATTCAATTTTTATGCGTCGTCCTAATATAACGCGACTACGCAAATATCGTTGTAAATATAAATATGTCGTTGAAATACCAAAGAGTCGAACTAAACGCTTTGACAGTTCCTTTTTGGTTCTAGTAGCTAAGGTGTGGAATGAACTACCTGCGTATATATTCCCAGACAGTACAGACGGGGGACATTAAAAAAATTGAATAAATGGATATCTCTTGGATAGGCATGTAACATTCTCGTCTTCATCGTCACTTACCATCAGGTGTGATGGGAGACAAACGCCTACTTCAAAATTTAGTAAAAAAAAAAATGGCGCAAGTAAGCGATGCGACCATCGTGTGGTCGTGAGATAATAAAAACTGGGTGTCCTAACACGAATACGCGATCATCACGCGATTAACGACGCGATCGGTTGTAATCATTTTTACGTTTATCCTAAAAAGTATTGATTACGTACCTCAATTAACAATTTACCCTCAAATGTAATTAAAAAAAAACTATTAAATCAACTAACTAATGAGTGCTGTCTACAAACTAATGACATTTCTAAACTGGAATGGGGGCGGGCGGCCGGCAAACGCGTAGTTGGACACGTCTTGCCTTGACCCCCGCCAACCCCGCCACTTGTAGTTACCCATCCCAGTGGGACCTACGCCCGCGGTGGCTTAACATGCGTAAACGCTTAAAATGCTCTCGTTATATCCTAATCCTATCCTTACTAAAATTATGTGAAATGCGAAAGTGAGTTTGTTTGTTACGCCTTCATGCCATCTATCTACTCATCATCATCATTTCGTTTAGGTGACACGGTCAATCGACCACGCACACCCTGGTGTCAGAGTTCTTCGGAACTGCCTCTCGGCCTCTGACGACAACCTTCCGAAGCAACGCCCTATCTACTCTATCTACTGACATCGGTTCAGTAGATAGGGCGTCATGAAATTTTGCATATCGGTTATCTAGGGTACAAAGTAGGACATAGTAGGGAAAAAGTTCGGGTACTGTTCCCGAGGGAACGACTTTGATGCGGGCAGAGCCGCGGGTGAAAGCTAGTACAAGAAGAATTGAAACATTCAAGAAATTTCTTGAAAATTGCATGCATTACTTGGTAAACAAGATGCACGCTGCTATTCAGCACAGATTTGATTACTCATATGAATGGACAGAACTTCCTCACATACTCCCTTGTCTGCCTTTTACTTAATTACCTGGGCATAAATAGAAATTCATGGTTCATTACCAAACAACGCTGCAGGACACCGGCCAAGTTGGACGCTAAATCACGGCCTTTGCTGCGGACCTTAGTGAAAATATACGGGTCAATATTACGGCCGGGCACGATACGGTCAAATTCTAGTTCATCAAGAAATATTATTGTACCAAAGAACGTTACAGGACATTAGCCTAGTTGGATGCTATATAGTGATATAGCATTGGCTTTTGCTGCATACCTCCTGGAAAACATTAATGTCAATCACGATACATATATATGTCAAATAGTAATTTATGAAGTATTACTATTTTACCAAACATCACCACAGGATACTTGTCTAGTTGAACGCCAAATTACTGCCTTTGCTGCAGACTCCTGGAAAACATAAATATCTATATTAGTCACCTTTTAACGTGCCTTGAACGTCCCACTCAATGCACACAAATGGATCTAGAAGAGGCAAATGACAGGGCAGTGGCCGTGGCCTGGCCACAATATGGGCAAAATTACTATAACTAGTAAAAATACATTACGACTCGAAAAGAAGAATAAGAATTAGAGTCCGGTACGATACAGTTTAATTCTAGTTGATTAAAAATTACTATTTACGTTACTAGACAACGTTGGAAGACATTATCCAAGTTGGACTATATATCACAACCTTTGCTGTGGGTCTGGAAAACAAATAAGTCAATATGTACGTTTGTTGTATAAGTAGAATATTTTTTGAGTTATCCTAGCAAAAATGTATATAGGGCACAGCGACCCAATTATTCACAAGTTATTTCAGTCCTATGTAATACGTTTTTGCTGCTTATCGAAGGGTATAATTTAAAATATGCGTTTATAACAAATACATATACACATATTCTAATAATTTAGAATATGCGTTTATAGCCGTGTGGTTCCAGCATAGCTGTGTCATTTCCGGCAGAGTAGAATAGGACCACTCCTAGTCTTCGAATGCAGGTCGTTAGAGGCAACTTAGGGAAATAAAAGCTTAACAAAGCTCATAAACATCAACGAGACCTCTCCAACCCGTCTAGCCAGCGAGGAGAGTGTAGGCCAAATCCTCTGTCTGCTCTGGCTAAGTATGACTCCGGTAGTACAGAGAGGGTCATGCTCCTGCAGTGGAGACTAAAAATACCTGATGATGATGATGATGTTTATAAACGCAGCGTGCCCTTACCCAATGTAATCCCATGTATTCTTGTGGTGTTTCGCGCACTGACCGGAAGCAGAAACTTATTCGTTGTTCATGAGAGTTGGACACTTTGTCAATTTATGGGGCACAGCGACGCAAGTCGGCGATCCGTCCCACGACTTAATTGAGCCACTCTGTTTAACTATTGAGAGATTATGTCGCAACCTTTGATAGGGACGTGATCTGAATCTAACCCATTTGAGACAGAAACTATATTTATACTAGTATTTTAAAACTAGCATGCTGTTATACAAATTCTTATACAAGGTTTTATATGTATACATAATATAGAAGTAGCGTTGAGATTCCATGTATAAACTTGCTCAGTTCAAACAACAAGTAGAAACTTATATGTTCAACTGACAGGACAGTTATGTTACTCAACCAAGTAAAAATTTTGTTAATTTTAAACATTAAATTATTCCATATATACAGTTGTATTAAAATGCAGAAAAAGAGGTAGGTTCCTACCTGCTACTCATGAGGGTACCTACATATGATAAATAAAACTATGTCACTAATCAAAATACCTTTATTCTTAAAAATCCTTCATACAAATAATATGCACCACATTAGTTTTATTTTCTTACAATACCTACATCACATTACTAAAATTATATATCAAATTACCTACAATGTATACAATAATATAATTAAATAACTTCAAGTAGTGAGCCACTACACAACATAGATAATATTTCTATAAATCTCTAGACAAATCATTTTACATAAATTTTACATCAAAATAAATAACTTACCTACAGCAAAAGTACACAAGTACATTAATCACAAATCACTAATCAGTACGACTTTTCCAAAAATCGGCTAAATCTCTAAACCTATTAGAACACTCCCTTTGCCTCCTAGGGCTACATAATACGGCTGGACTGTTAAGTATACAACTAAACTTCCTTACAAGAGTAGTCACCGATTCTCTCACCGATTCTTCATCAATTTCTTGACCAACACTCGCCAATGTAGAATTTAGCTGCTCAAATGCCTCATCAATGTAACCGTCAATATCATCATCACATTTTTCTTTTTGAGAGTCATCAGTATCATCAAAAGATAGATCACCAATGGAAATACTGCACTGAACAAATTCTGGAATCACTTTTTTCTTCTGACGCACGGTGCTTGTAGCCGAACATAACTTCTCAACAGACTTAAATATGTCGTCAATTTGATCACATATTTCTTCGACTGACAGCGCTGATAATATCTGCCCGCTGATATAATAAAACTGCTTAGCTGGTAGGTTATCTGGTGCATCTTGTTCTAAATCGTGTATAAACTCCTTGTAGTCCAAAACAGATCTTTTCGACGCCCTTCTTCCAACTTTTCGGCGAACTCTCTTGAATAGGAATGATGAATCAAAAGTTGTTTTCTTCAAGTCTAGAGTACTGAAGACGGATTTAAGTGTTGGTGTGTAGTCTTCTTCTGTTTCAAGGTCTACCGGGTTTCCCCAGGCTTCTTCTAACTTCATCCATTGCTCGTTGCAGGACAGAATAGCTTCGGCGTCTAATAAACTGGCCATAGTGTATTGACGTGACTACGTATTGGGCGTGACTGATGAGATGTCGACTTGTTTGTAGTATTAATACACTTTGCGGGTAATTAGTTAATTTGTTGTCATTCTTTCTGTTTTGTCGTAAGTCATTAGTTAGTTGAAGGTATTATTTTTACCTTTAAAAAATTAAGTAGAAAGTAATTAAGACAACACAATAATCATTAACTTATTAAGTTCGAATAATTTTCGTATTTACAATAATTAATACAATAATATCTTATCTAACGAGTAAGAACCAGCAGTGGAACAGTACAGTTTGATGACAAAAAAAATGGATTTGTAATAAATTAGGTAATATAAGTAACTTAAAAACATAGCTGGTTTATTTTTTGTTTATTTAGTTATTTCTTAGAAAAGTAGTAGCTGTCAATAAATTCTATTTTTTCCTGTAGTTACATGAAATACTTTTATGTGTCTAAAAAAAAACTAACACCATTTTAACTACTCAAGGAGCAGAAAAAATCCAAACATGGATCAACTGATTAATCGACTATGAATCATAAGATCTTAATATCTTATTTGCCTATGCCATTATATAATTCACCGTGCTTCGGAAGGCGCTTTAAGCCGTTGCTCCAGCTATGATTATTGGTGGCAGTCGTTAAGCTGTGTCAGATGTCTTTAAGCAACTTCAAAAAACATTGTAGGTACAATCTATTGAGAAAAATCAGTATAATTATTAAGACCCTTTGAAATAATCAGATAATTTAAGAAATTACACACGCCAAATCTTATTTACCTATGTTATTTATTACATTATACAATCCTCCGTGCTTCGGAAGGTACGTTAAGCCGTTTAGCTCCGGCTGTCATTATTGATAGTAGACGTTAAGCTATGTAATACCTGTAGATAGCTTGAAAAATCTCCAAACCAAACATACAATCTATGGTAAGAAAAAGGCCAAGTGCGAGTCGGACTTGCGCCCTAAGGGTCAGTACCATTATCTATACAACATTAGACTAAAAAAGTCTCATTGTTATTGTATGGGAACCCCCTAGAATATTTATTTTATTCTGTTTTTAGTATTTATCGTTTTAACGGCAACAGAAATACAACATCTGTGAAAATTTTAACTGTCTAGCTATCACTGTTTATGAGATACAGCCTGGTGACAGACGGACAGACATACAGACGGGCATCTATGTCTCAGTTTTAGGGTCCTGTTTTTACCCTCTAGGCACGGAATGCTAAAAATCAATATAATTAGACGTACACAAGATTCAAATATTCAAAGATTTATTCAGAAATAGGCTTTTTCAGGCACTTTTTCGCGTAAATTATTAATTATTGTTTAAAAGCTACAAACTACTAGCGTTTCACAGCAGAGAAGAACGCCGAAAGAAACTCTTTTCAATAGAATTGGTCGCCTACTTGCCTGAAGGGCTTTGTATGATATTTTATATTTCTATCTTTTATTTTTTTCTGATTTCATGTTATATACAATTTTAATTTACATAAATCCACTATAAAATAATCAGATAATTATGAAATACATACACAAAATTCTTATGTCTAATCCATAATGTAGTTATTATCTTAACAAAACAAAGAGACAACACCAACATTCTATACAAATGATTCGTACTTTCTAATTAGCTATATTTTCGTTATATTTCAGTGGGAATGGGAATTTACATAAGTACAGTCAGAAGCAGATACCGGTGCGTTATAAACAAGGCACCTTTTGTATACAACGACCGGGTGTCGCTTAATTATCGTTTTCAAATGAACATTCGGCGGATTTATGCTGGTCGGTACAGTCACCCAAATATAAAACTGGATTGAAACATTGAAAAGAATTTAAACACAAAAATTTGAAAGAACTGTTCTTTTTGATGACGCAGGAACAAGATCAACTGACCATCATCCTCTGTGTTACTTTATGCTTTTCACGCTGTAATATGATTTGGCAAAAGGTTTACAGCACACCAAACCTTGCAGCTCCTCCGTGGTCTAGTGGTTAAGGCGTTTGCCTGTAGACCCGGGGGTCGTTTCCCACGGGAAGCATACTTTGTTTTGTTGCTTTCAGTTTGGTAGGACATTGCAGGCTTGAATCACCGTTAATAATGTGTCACTGTTAATAAAGATGATTTCGTGCTTCGGAAGGCACGTTAAGCCGTTAGTCCCGACTGTCATCTGGTAGTCGTTAAAGGAACTACCTCAGAAAATGAGAGGCAGTTTCGAAGAACTCTGTCACCTACACGAAATGATGATGACCAAACCTTGAATAATTCCAAAATTCGTGAAAACATCCTTGTTAATGATGTACAAGCACTGGGAATCGATAGATCTCTCTGAACTAGCGGAATCGATGGCCGTCAGATTTAATTAATCTGACGGCCATCGATTTGTTATTTACTTGTTCTTAGGGTTCTGTATCTCAGAAGGTAAAAAGGAACGTTACCGAATAACTCGGATGTCCGTCTGTATGTTTGTCTTTCAAGAACAATTTTCTCAGGAACACGTGAACGTATCAAATTAATATTAATTTCGCATATGAAAAAAACAATCACTTAGGTTAACAAGATCAAAATATTTCTGATTCTCGTAATTTTTTTTTGTTTTAGTTAGTACTAAAAAATACTCTATGTATGGAAACCTCGGGGCGTGAGTCTAACTCTCATATAACTGGTTTATTAATTGCTTGAATATTTTTTTGTTTTCTTTTTTCTATTTGTTGCGGTCCAAGCAAAATAATACATCCGACTGTACACAAAAATAACGCGGTCCTAATGAGAGGATCTGATATCACTTGTACGTTGTAAAGTTGTTTAAAATTGTTTGCAACATTGTAATATTCTGCTGTTTATTTTTCACTACGTGTTCCATAATAATAATTAATTTTGAGCATATAAGTACTTCGTATCATACTAATGAAAAAATCCTTAAATAAAGAAGGAACATACTTAAATTGTTTTTAAATAGCATTGCTCGGTATATTATTAAAATTTAAAATATGTGATGAAAATGAACTCGGCTACAGATAGGATTCGAACCCACGTCTCTTAGGTAAAAAGCTTTCTTCAATTTAATCAACTTTCTATTCATCGGAGAATGAAGTGGAATACCACACTACTAAATTGTGGGTAGTATTGAAGAAGTACGCATGCTTGAAATGCGTATTCCCTACGGAGTAATATGTGATGAGAGAATTTGACGCGGTGATTCGAAGTCACGGTGGTGTAATGGTATCACACTTAGGGCGTAAACCTAAGCGACGTGGGTTCTATTCCTACCTGTGGCCGAGTTCTTTTTCATCACATATTTTCAATTTTAATAAAGGAGGAACATGTTTAAACAAAAGGGTTTAAAGTTTATAAAGAAATATACAAACTTTAAACCATTATATTTATATATAAAAGGCAGACCGCCTTGGCAAAACATTGCCTAAGTACTCGAAAGGGTGTAAGGTTTCTATCGATATTCCAAACATCTAAATCCGTTGAGGCGTTGAAAAGTTAATGTGGCTCACATATATAAACTCGAATAACAATTTTTGGCAGTTGTGTAAAAAATATAGTACATTTATTATTTAAGGTTTATTTAAAAAAAGGTTTAAACGGTCCCATAGGAAAAGTTGTTTATATCGATGGGCTGAATCATCCCTTTAAGAGTCCAGAACGATCATAATTTCACCATGTACATATAAAAACTATGTTTTAATATTTTTATTAATATATTAGTAGATCTTTACACAAGATGGTTAGTACTTATATTAATTCTGTGACCAGATAGTTACGAATACACAATAACAGCCCCTATCGACAATACAGAAACTAGAAGTACCTTAATCTTATTTATCTCGCTTGCTAAGCGTCCGAGGCAATTAAACGCATCCAGTGCCGCCATGTATCACGACGGTAATCCAGGGGACAGGATCATAATAACAAAAAACAATAAAAATAACGAATTACCCCGCGAACGGAGCGCGAATCGGGCGGACGACGCGGCACAAGGAAATCTGTGGAGAGGACTGTTAACATTTTGATGTGGATACGACTAAGTTTTTGTTTGTAATAAGGATCATTTTGTAAACAGGAATTTATACATTATCACATTTTTTTGGTTTGAATGAAGGATATGAAATCTAATCTCTTTTTTTATGTTCTTAAACATAAATAAAATGTATGGACCAGTCTTTTCTTTATTAAATTACTAGCTATTTTCTCACGTCTTCCTCCGCAGAAATCATAGCCTTACGTTATCCGCTAAAAATTTTTAACTTGATCCAGTAAATTATGGGTAAAAAGTATAATTAAAATTATATAATACAATAAATAAAATAAATAGCGCTAACAATTTTTTGTAAATAGCTCAGCTGCTCCATTCCCTTCTTATGTCCTGAGTATATTTATCACAGTCCAATGATTACATAAGAACCTTTTTAGTCTTTATAACATTCAACTACCTACATATTGTAAAAATTATATTTTTGTAAAACCAACAGCTACTCCATCCCCTTATAGAATCTTTATTCCAAATCCACATTCTGTTTGTGCTCATTCTTAATATGGGGCAAAACTGTTGGAAGAACAACAGTTTTTGTTGTATATTTTATGTTCTGTGACGCTATAACTCAGCAGCGTGACACGTCGCCCTGCTCCTCGAGTATACTTCAAAGTTATTTATATTGGGCAGTTATTTTTATTTATATACATGTTTTATTGGTTTACTGCGTTATGGGCTGTTGCTCATGTTTTTGGTTTTACTTAAGTGGTTATTATGATGGGATATATAGTCTGGACGCTGTGAAAATGTGGCTTTGTTTATGATACTCGACAAAGCATTTTATGTTTCTTTATTTCAATTTCTTTATTATTTAACGCTCTTGTAACATCCCTGATGTTGCAGTTGTCCGTAGGCAGCAGTGATCACTTGCCATAAGGTGACGCCCTCGTTGGCCGTTCAATGTCATAATAAGTCCAGGGCCAGTCTCTGTTTGGGGTGGTAGCCGGATCTCTTCCGGAGATTTTTCGCCTCCCTGCCCCGCCGTTACCATGACCGCTACCGGAGTCAGGAATAGCGGGGCCGCCGGGGACGGGGGGCCTTGGTGCGTTATCCATCTTCATGGGGGGTTTTGCCATACTCACCACGCTTGGCAAACGGGTTGGTGAGCGCAGTTATTTGGCTAATCTAGGTTCCGATGCTGCTGCCCATCGAAACCACTTTTAAGCGTGGGAAGGGTAGGATTTTATTGGGATAGGGGAGCGGGAGAAGGTTGATGGGATACTACTCACTCGGATGAACTGGGGATGAGCAAGCAGCAGCTCGGGGAGCCGGGCGCGCGTACCTGAAGTCATATCTTCTACCACCGGACAGGCAGTTGAGAATGACACCCCCTGAGAACATTTTTTACCCAACCCAAAAAGAGCACAACGCCGCTAAAGCAAATTCCACATCAAAAAAGAAATAACAATTAATAACTCATTCGACGACTCACAAGAAGATTTTGGTATAGTGACTAATTCATCTCTCACAGTATTTGCTACGGTTTTAAACCAAACCTTTCATAATTCAGGCCATTTTAGATGAATTGTCATCAGTCTTACAAGTGTACGTAAAACGAGCTGAATGGACTACCTGAATTCCGATCAAATTGACCTAGCAAACTTTAAGGGCCCGTACTACCTCACACTGCTTTGCATGATTGACTGTTATATCAATAATAATTAAATACTCAAGTTAAAATAAAAATGCAGCAAAGTTCAGGACTAACTCTGGTAACTATCTGACTCCAAAACACGATTGCGTTAAATTTTCTCGATAGAAAAAAATTGCAAAGTTGCCTCCAAATCACGTCTAATTAACTCGGTATATAGCATCATTCACCAAATACATTAAAATTAACCTTGAAACTTTTGATTATTATTGCATTACAGATAAGGCAGCCATCATATGTTTTTCTTTTTCGAATAACCCTTGAATATTCCTAAAAAACGAAAATATCCATAGTAGCCAACGCGTTTAGACCATCCGCGTTTGTATCGCCACGCCGCCTGGCATATGGCGGGCTCTTAATCATACACCACACAGAGATCGGCTCAGAGTCTAAAAAATCAACTCCCATGATATAATCGCTCGTGCATACGTGTCCGTGATAAGGAGATTAAAATACTCGATTCGTAGCACTCTGTAGCATTTTAGTGCTACGAATCGCTATACAGTGCCATAGTTTACTCGTAGTAGGCAATGTTAGTTGTAAATATAAAGAACAGACGTTTATACAGAATTACGTCTTTATATAGCTACTAGCAGCCTGCCCCGGCTTCGTACGGGTAGCTAAAGGTATTAATTCTATAGCCTATGTTCATCGGGGATAATGTAAGATTTTTTAAACCGGTCCAATGCAAACAAACAAATAGGTGATTTTGAATTCCCTGGCTGTATTTTGATGTCGGAATCAGTTTCTCTTAAAGAATATAGACGTGCAAGAAATCAGGTAATTAATAAAAATAAAATTGGAACTTCCATACAAATTCACCAATTACCTCATCAAATTGCAATGGGAAGTAAATTTTTGTTAACCTTCTAGTTTTTATTGTGAAAGTATATACTACTAGGGTTTATTTTTGCTTCTTTTAAATTTTGCCGAGTAATTGAAAATGACACTGTATACATATAAGTTAATTTAAATTAAAGCTTGCACCCATAAACTAGAAAAATGCTTAGAAGCAGAATAAAAAAAAGCTAACTCAGTGTACAACGTTTTGATAGTTATTTCAAAGTACATTACTTTTTATACATCTTTAATAAAAATAGTCAAACATAGGAAACCCGCAATGTATTTTACAGTGACTATTAAAACGTTGGTCATTGAGTTAGCAAATAGGCCGGCTGGACATCTAGAAAAACAGACGATAAAAAACCCTGTATACAAAAAACACTTTTTGGCCAACAACTTTTGACTATTATCTACTATGGTTACTAAGTCACTGACATGGACAATCAAAACAAATGATTTAACGATTCTAATAAAAAATAAAAAAAAGTGTAAAAAAAATACAACAAAATTTGCGTGTCATTTCTTAAAGTTTGTTACGTACGCATTTTTTTGATCTATGAGACCCAGCTCTTAAAATATTTGCGCTTAAGACGAGGCCTCAAAGGTTTGGTACCATCGCTCGGCAAAGGCGTACGCAGACTGATCAAGTGCGCGCAAGGGATAGCGCTTGGCGGTTTAGCCCGTGAATGATGAGATAGGTAGAGTCTCGAGTCGCTCAAAGAAAAAAACGTAAAGCGCCAAATTCGTTATTTCTATTTTATATAAAATCAGACCGGTTAATTGTATTTTCATATTTAAATTTTGATGAATTACTAATAACCTACCTTCAGTCTAAAAATCATTATTTCATTCGTCGCATTTGAGCTACAATAAAAAAAACTCTGCGAACGAAGACCATTTTTCAAAAAATATTTCTATCGAGAAAATTTTTCAAAACGTGTTTTCATCTTACACTTTTGGAGATGAAATAGTCAAAAATCATATTACTTAGATTTGAAACTCTTAATTTAAATATTTTGCGAGATAAATAAGGTTCAGAACGACCTTATTTACAGTGGTATCGCCTTAAATGGACTTTGTATAGAATATATAATTTTAATAAAAAACTTGTAGTTCCAAATGCCCGGAGTGCAAAAAATCTGGCTGATATTCAAAAGTGTTGTTTCAATTAAATAAACAAAACTGAGTGAAAATAACAAAATAATAAGTCTCAATCGCTCGCTCATTAGCATGCTGATTGCTGCAAATGGCCGACAACATTAACAGATTAAAAATTATCATTTACGGCCTTTGCAGCGGAAGCGACGCTTTACTGTACTCTCAGTGAAAATTGTTATAAGTCGAAAATTGTTGTTTTGAGATAATCGAGCTTAAAGTTTCAAAAAATTATTACACTAATTCTAAACTATCGAAACGAATTCAAATTTTTAATATTAATAGATAATAATGATATCTACTTTTTAGCGTAAAAAATAATATTGTAAATCACGTAATTTTTCAGAAATAAAAAAAAAATGTAAAGATGTATCGTTTAACACCAAGAAAATAGGTATAAATTTTTGTGTTTATTGCTATAAAATGATTAGTAACTTTTTACACATGCTCAAAATCTTTGGTGCAAAATGATACATCAAAATTAAATTGGAACACATACCTACTTAAAAAGCAATAATAAAATAACTTCCAGAAGAAAACTCACTAAGTTCATCATCATTTATTCTCCGGTGAGGTCAATTTTATGATAATGTTAAAAATCATGACTTATAACAGTATACACCATTAAATTCAACAAAACATAATGTGAATATTGATATGTTTTAAGTGTAAAGTGGTACAACTATTAAGGCAATGATGTGTAAAATGTTATAATTAGAAAGCATAAATAAAAATAATTTATATTATTCCTCTGGAATTGTGAAATTTATTAAACTTATGCCAGTATCTTTTTTTAATATTATAAGCACATTCTTGATTTATACTAATTCTTTAAGCTTCGTATATCAGGATCCGCTAAAGTGTTAAAAATAACAGTTAAAGAACAAATGAAATATTTATTTATATTTAAATGACTTAGTAATGAATAAGGCAACAGTTTTCTTTATATTTAAGTAAATGCAAATGTTGCACACGATTAATATTCCTAATTATCACGAAGTATTCATATCAAAACTATAACATAATAAATAAAATGACAATAATATCATCATCATATCAGCCGCAAAAAGTCCACTGCTTAACATAGGCCTCCCCCAAGGATTTTCAATACGACTAGTTGGATGCGGCCTGCATCCAGAGTCTTCCTGCGACCTTAGTCAGGTCACCCGACCATCTGGTCGGTGGATGTCCGACGCTGCGCTTGCCGGTACGTGGTCGCCATTTAAGAACACTTCTGCTCCATCGGCCATCGCTTTTACGCGCTATGTGAACCGCCCAATGCCACTATAAAGAGCTAATCCGCTGAACTATGTCGGTGATCTTTTCTTCTCTTACGAATCTCCTCGTTTCTGATTCAATCTCGCAGAGAAACACCGAGCACATCTCCCTCCATATCTCTTTGAGCGACTTTGAGCTTTCTTATGAGGTCCATAGTAAGGAACCACGTTTCGGACCCGTAAGTCATTACTGGTAACACACATTGATAGACTTGTCTTTAGGCACTGAGGTATTTTGGATGAGAAGACACTGCGGAGCTTCCCGAACGCCGCCCAGCCGAGTCGGATTCGCCGAAAGACCTCGTCCTCAAAGCTGGAAGTTCCAACCTGGATCAATTGACCCAAGTAGACATATTGGCCCACAGCTTCAAGGATGGAGTTCCCAAAAGATACTGGTGAAGGCACAACATGGACATTCGACATTTTTTTCGTCTTGTCCATGTTTAAGGCCCATTGTTTAGAAACTCCATTGAGGTCATTTAGCATATTACTTAAGTCCTCCAGCATCTCCGCCATAACAACGATGTCATCAGCAAATCTGAGATTTTCAGCCTTTGATATTAATGCTAAGTCCTTCCCATTTCAGGAGCATCCTCCAGAGCAGCGGTGAACAGTTTTGGAGATATCACGTCTCCCTGTCTCACGCCTCTCTGTAATAGTATAGCCTTCGTGCTCTGCTCCTGTACTCGAACTGACATGGTGGTGTTTCTGTATAAGCACTTCAACACTTCGATATACCAATGGTCGATGCGGTATCGCTGGAGGGACTGAACACGGTCCATGTTTTGATCGAATCAATGGCTTTCTCATAGACCACAAACGATAAGCATAATGACCGGTTATACTCTCTGGTCTTCTGTATAATCTGCCGCAGTATAAATGTGGTCTATAATGCCTTTTCGGCAACCGGCTTGTTTGGGAGGCTAGAAAGCATCGAGCCTGTTCGTGAGACGATTTGTAATCACCCTCGAAAACAGCTTATAGACCTGGCTGGAGTGTAAGGGATCTGTAGTTCTTCAGTAGAGTATTTTCACCCTTTTTGAAGAACAAAACCACCACACCCCTGTTCCACACTTCTGGCTTAAAACCCTCGAGCAAAACGGAATTAAAAAGCTTTTGAAACTTTCTGGTACGGTACGGCGTTGCGCTCGCTTTCAAAAGCTCTGCTATGATTCCGTCTTCGCCCGACACCTTGTTGTTTTTGAGCTGTTTAAGGGCAATCCTAATCTCGTACAGGCTGATGTCCAGGATATCTTCGGTATAGTGTCGGGTTAGCTTGGCTCTCGGATCTTTGGCCATGCTGACAATAAGTTTGGCTAATGAGGTATAAAGCTGCATAAAACCTCTCAATCTCTCCCAGCACCTCGGCCTTGGTCGACGCCACACTGCCGTCCTCCGTCTTCAGACGGAGGACGGCACTGAGTGGCTTTGTTAATCGACCTTACCGAATAGACTCCACCCTTGCAAACACTTTGGAGCCCTTATTCTGGTCTATCGTCTCCTTAATACGCTCGGTATTAAAGGAGCGCAGGTCGTGTTGCAAGGATTTTTGGTTTTGTCTATTGAGCTGCCGTTGCACGTTTGCAACTTCGGAGGTCTGCAGCGGCGTGGACTGTCGCGCAGCCATCAACTTTTGGGTCTGTGCCGAGATCTTTTGAGGTTAGTGTTTCGGGCGGGACCTCAAATACTTTGATCCAACCGCTTGGACAGTTTCTACGAACCGATTGTTTAACTCGTCAACTGTACCGCATTCCTTCAGACAATGGAAGCGATTTGAGAGTTCCAGTTGAAAACTGTCGACATTTTGGATATGGGCCGGTGACGGTCGGAGCGTAAACTTCATCAAGCGAGTCCTCTCTCGTCCGAGATTGATATTCATGATGCCTCTGACGATTCAGTGATCACTACCAATTTTAATCCTATTGATCACAGAGACATCGTTCAATATCTCTCTCCTCGTCAAAGTTTATATGTAGATTTATAATAAAGCTTTAAGTATCAAACAAAACAGTTTACAAAATAGTGATCGGTTGCTATTGAAGTTTTTTAGGATTTCGACCATTCCCTCTATCGGCTTTTAAGGTCACAGGATTACACATGATGAAAATAATTTATATGGAGGATTATTTTTCCATGATCACAAACCAACAGAAAAAAAAAGAACAATTTATTTTCTTTACGATACAGTACCTAATTCTATTGAAAAATGATACTTATTATAATTCAATTGGTATTGACATTTTGTAACATTATTTACTGTTTTGTAAATAACGTTACAAAATGTCACATAGCTTTGTGTAAAATGTTACAAATCGATACTTACGCGAGACATTTTTATGTAGTTCGGTACACGCTGCCCTGACGGATGCCTCTTCTACACTAAATCCAGGACGCGGGTGTGCTAGGTTTACCACTTTATGTTCTCTTTCACGCATTGCAGGAATCTAATCGCCCTATCTTCTTCTAATGAGCGATGATCACGAAGTCAGGAAAAAATGTTGATACAAGTCATTCTTAGTAATTTGATTTCAGCGAAAAATTAGGTGTCTAATGGTACAACTTGACAAATATCATTTGCCACAAATATCATAAAATAAAAATTGTTCGTGTAAATTGATATAAATGGAATAATATCATTTTACACAATGATTCAGTGTATGCAAAGTTTCTAATTCATGTTATTAGTTGAGATGTACCCTTTTTCACCACTTTATTCTACAAAAAAAGCAACGTGTCAAGTACTTTATGTAAACTTAGATCACTATTCACGAATTTACATCAAATTTTTATCATTGTGTAAAATAAGTCAAAATAAGTTACATCATTTTACACGTCCAAAAATAGAATTACAGGTCAGTTCATTTTGTTTCAAATACAATTATATCAAAAAACACAAAAAATCGCATCGAAAATCCGAAAAAACAGTCACTTATAACATTATGCACACAAAAAAACTTTGGCATTTTAAGCCCTAGGAACATGGCGATAAGACAGAAAAATAGCATTTTTTTTGCTGAATCTAGCAATGTAAAATTATCAAAAGCGATATATATCGACTTATAACAATTTTCACTGAAGGCACAGTATTTACGTCACCGAACATACAATCATTTTATGCGTTTTTTTAATTATTATTATTAGGTTTTCTAAATGTTTATTATTTACGAACTGTTTTGTTTTATTAATTCAATGTAAATTTAGTTAGATATAACGTTCAATTCTAAATTAATGGAGTTTAACATATTAAAAAATAAATATATACAGGTAGATTTTGAATTCGCACATGAAAAAGTGGGATAAGGAAAAGGAAGAAGAAGAAAAAGTGTGCTTTTAATTTCCCTGGCAATATTTTCGAAATCATAGGAACTTAAAATAAATAAATAAATAAATATATACGGACAAATCACACAGATTGAGCTAGCCCCAAGGTAAGTTCGAGACTTGTGTTATGGGATACTAACTCAACGATACTATATTTTATAACAAATACATATATAGATAAACATCCAAGACCCAGGCCAATCTGAAAAAGATCATTTTCCATCTTGACCTGGCCGGGGATCGAACCCGGGCACTCCGTGTCGCAGGCTGGCGTGTTGACCACTGCGCCACGGAGCTGTCCTAAAAGAAAACTGCAAGAAGAAAAGGTAAAAAAAGAAAAAAGAAAATGGGCCTACCATACAGGTACATTGATCAGCTGGTCTAAATTCTATGAAAATGTAGTTTTTTTTTTCATAAAATACCCTTTTTCATGCGGATGTATATTCTGTGATTTTAATGCCATCATTCAAATATTGCCAGAGGGTCAAAACGCGTCTTTATATTAAAAAAAATTTGAAGTGGCAACGGCAGGATATTTTTTTAGGCTTAATACTTCGCGTATAAAAAAATGCCCAGATTAGCCTATTATACCAAAATTTTCAGACTCTTCTGTAGTAGTGAAAATATACAAGGATGATAATAGCCTAGTAGTACTAGTAGTTCCGAAGTCAAGATATTAATATTAAAATTAGTACATTATACTCTTTTTAAATTAAAAAAATAACATATTTTATTTTCTTAATATAATAAGAGTATATCAAAATAGCATTGTGAATGCAAAATATGTTTATACACTTTAAAATATTAGTACGTTAGTTAGTTTATAAAAAAATTTTGGACCTTTTTTTTCTTTCTTCAATTAAACAATAAATGATAAAGATAAAACGATACATCCATTATGAGCGGGGGTCGTGACGTCACAGCCAGCTAAAAAATTTACCTAACTGTGACGCTATACGGATTTTTTACGGGCCATATCTTTATAATTTTAAGTTACGTAAAAAATACGTGTCTGTAATAAAAAGAAAACCAAAGGACTTCTTATACTTTTTACTAAAACCAGCCTATTTTAGCCTTTAGATTAATTTTATTCGGTATAATGTAACAATAGTCATAAACATCGGTAACGGGATCCGATCGCTGCGACCGGCCGATACGCGCTATGTCCGTCACCAAACCGCTCGTAAAGCAGGGTTAAACACAGTCAATAGTTTGATTGGGATGTAAAATGTGGGATTCATAGCCGGAGGGTTAATCCCCGTAAAAAAGTCAGCTGATAAAAAAATTTTTTTGTTAACAGACATTTTAACTGACAAATATTTTAATGATGACCTTTAACTGACATTTATTTTTAATAGTAACTTTATTACTTAGTATAAAACAAAGTCGCTTCCCGCTTTCTGTCTGTCTCTTTTTTTTTACATGTGTATGCATACTGATTTGCTACGGGGGTACAGAACAGTTATGCAGGACCCGTAGCCGCTAAAACCACATGATTGCTTTCTCCACGCCATATTACAGGAATGGTGGGCACGGTGGAGCTACCACCACTCTTCCACCATATCCCTATTTGTCCCTAAATATCTTTAAAATTAGGTACGCGTCGAATTTTGATGCGGTTTTTTTTAAATACATTGATTCAAAAGGGAGGATTATATGTATAATTTATCGCACCCGTGCAAAGCGAGGGCGGGTGGCTAGTCCTTACTAATATTATAAATGCGAAAGTGAGTTTGTTTATTTGTTTGTTTGTTACGCTTACTTGCCGTAGCTACTCAACCGATCATCATGACATTTTGCATACAAGTTCTCTAGAGTACGGAGAAGGACATAGGCTACCTTTTATCCCGGGAAAAAGTACTATTCCCGAGGGATAGACATTGACGCGGGCGAAGACGCGGGCGAAAGCTAGTCCTTACTAATATTATAAATGCGAAAGTGTGTTTGTTTGTTTGTTACGCTTTCATGCCGTAACTACTGAACCGATCATCATGAAATTTTGCATACAAGTTCTCTGGAGTACGGAGAAGGACATAAGCTACCTTTTATCCTGGGAAAAAGTACCAATCCCGAGGGATCGACATAGACGCGGGCGGAGCCGCGGGCGAAAGCTAGTATATTATAAATGCGAAAGTGAGTCGTTTGTTTGTTACGCTTTTACGCCTTTACTACTGAACCGAGAATCATGAAATTTTGCATACACGCTATCTGAGGTACGGAGAAGGACATAGGGTACATATTATCCCGGGAAAGTACTGTTCCCGAGGGATCGACATTGACGCGGGCGGAGCCGCGGGCGAATGCTAGTAAGTAATTAAATTAAGTAAACTTTTTAACTTTTATTCAATAAAATAGCAATTGTTTATATGGTGACGTAATTAATATTGCTTCCGCTACAAAGGACGTAAATGATAATTTTCGTACATTTGCTGCAATTAGCATGCTAATGAGAGAGCGATTGAGAATTATTGTTTTGTTATTTTCACTTAGTTTGGTTAATTATGGATTGATCATCTCTGTTTTTTTTTTGTCAAACTACTACCGTTAATATTAAACTGTCCTATATTATAAGATAAACATATCTGAATAAACATTTTAGTTAATGTAAAAAAGATAATTTTGCATCTAGACCTGTCTGGAGATCGAACCCGGTACCCCCAGTGTGATGACAGCCTGGCCTGATGCTCGGCCACATAGGTCGTCAAACGAAAATTATGACAAAAAATACAATATCAGCTACATATGAACGGTACAAGTAGCATATGTAATATATCACTGATTATAAAGTGTCAGTTTGTCTGTTGCTATCTCATTATATTAACTCTGTCGCTCAAAAACAGACGGTTTCATCAAATAATCCTTTAATTTTATCTAATTCCTTAATTAGTACAACAAAGGGTTATTCTTACAATTTATTAATATTAGGCCATTCCACACCAGCGGGGGTAGTAAAGATTAATTTAATGAGACTATGAGTGCGCAGGCTCCGATGATTACCCCTAAATCACATTTAGTGCAGTCATTATCACCGCCCGATATTATTGAGTGCTGTGACGATAAATAACGGATGTTGGGACGCGCGATAATTTTGCGAGCGTATTTCAGAATAGTCGCCTACTTGATTTTATCTATCGGTCTTTGTTTAGGATTTTAGGCAGGTAAGAACGTATACAGGTTGATTTTGGATACCCTGGCATGTTGCAATATCGGAAAAGAAAATCAGTGGTTAACACGCCAGTCTGCGACACAGGTCAAGATGGAAAATGATATTTTTCAGATTGGCCTGGGTCTTGGATGTTTATCTATTTAAGTATTTGTTATAAAATATAGTATCGTTGATTTAGTATCCCATAACACAAGTCTTGAACTTACTTTGGGGCTAGCTCAATCTGTGCGATTTGTCCGTATATATTTATTTATTTATTATCTATATCAGGAAGAAAAAAAGATAAATCTATACAACGTGATTTTGAACCCCCTAGCTATAATGAAATCTGGGAATCAGATCCCCAATGGAATACAGAATTGCAAGAAAAAGGTAAAAAACGAAAAAGAAAATTAGGTTTCCCATACAAAGTCACCGATCAGCTGGACAAATTTCTGTGAAAAGTAATTTTTTTTTTTGTATTTTACCTTTTTTTCTTACAATTCTGTATTCCATTAGGGATTCTGATTCCCAGATTTCAGCTAGGGGGTTCTAAATCACGCTGTATACAGCGTTTAACATAACCAACATTCTAGTAAAGGGGTGACTCAGCCCGTCAAAATTAACACCTTTTACTATGTGATCAATGCTGGGAAATCAATTTTTTTTTGTATTTTCATAGTAATAGGCTAGTTTCCTGGGTCGTAATAATAACATAACAATTAGTCCGTCAGTTAGATAATCAAAAAATATTGGACACGTATTTTTTCTTGTGTCAAATAAACAATAAATAATAAAGATAAAGCGCGTCAAAGTTCAGGAGTGGGGGCTCGTGACGTCAAAGTTTGCTAAAAATTGTAGCAAACTATGACGTCACACGGAACTTCAAATCTTTAATATTTTTTTTTAATCGATAAAAGAAAAAATACGTGTCCAATATTTTTTGAATACCTAACTGACTAATTTTTTTTTAGGAAGCTAGCCTATTGTTGGGCCGACCGAACGCTTTGTATGAAAATGTCAATTTTACTTTTGATTTCTCTCCCAGCATTGATCCTATAAAGTGTTGTGCCGTGATTGAAATTTTCGAGAACGGTACCAACGGCTTGACGTGCCTTCCGAAGCACGGAATCATGAGAGAGATAAAATTCCAAACCATCTTGGTTAGGAATTTTATCCTGACAATTTCTTCTTCTTTCTCTCATCATTCTCTCATGATTCCGTGCTTCGGAAGGCACGTTAAGCCGTTGGTACCGTTCTCGAAAATTTCAATCACGGCACAACACTTTATAGGAACAATGCTGGGAGAGAAATCAAAAGTAAAATTGTCATTTTATACAAAAGCGTCATGAGAAAAAGAAGAAGAAATTGTCAGGATAAAATTCCAAACCAAGATAGTTTGGAATTTTATCCTGACAATTTCTTCTTTCTCTCATGATTCCGTGCTTCGGAAGGCACGTTAAGCCGTTGGTACCGGCTGCCATCTGGTAGTCGTTAAAGGAACCACGTCAGAGGCCGAGAGGCGGTCCCAAATAACTTTGACACCAGGGTGTGCATGGTCGATAGACCGTGTCACCTATACGAAATGATGATGATGATAAGCAACAGACCTGTTCCCAATATGGATGCGACAAAACAAATGACATAAAAGTTATCGAGTTCATCCATGTTTCAGAAGGCACGTTGATCCGTTTGTTTCGACTGTCATTACATCATTGATGGCTATGGACAGTAAGAAAAAGTATACTGTAAAGTCGGTGTACTGACGATAATTTACGTGATAATGGTTGAAGAGAGATAGATGCGTCACAAGCCGAACGCTTTGGCGGATCGTGCCTCTCTATCGCTTGTTCTGCGCTCTCGCTTGCACACGCAGCGTGACACTTTATCGTGCGTGCAGCCGGCGTTCATCGACTTATAAAACGTTATCATGTCAAAATCTGACACCAATGTTGGCCGCCTTCAATCTCGAAAACAACGACAGCTTCATTAATGGTCCATGCGGCTAAAGTCGCGAAATTTTAACTTATTTCAATTCAGTGTTATTTTATTTTGGTTAATTGAATATAACAGACAACCAAAACTCGTTTTGTGCCTGCAGCAGTGAAATTTGATTGTAATAACATATAATTATCATCAGGGGATGCAGTTTTAATTCGGGCAGTTTGTTGCTTATGGAAACGAATTAATTTGCACTTTGAAACATATAAGATTTTTGTCGTTTTATTTGAAGGATCTAATTAATTAAACGATAGTAGCTCAGTGGTCTAAGAGCGCGACCTGTGAGCGAAACGTCTCGGGTTCAAACCCCACCCAGCCCCACTTGTGCCTGCACTCCTGCAGCAGTGAAATTTGATTGTAATTACATATAATTATCATCAGGAGATGCAGTTTTAATTCGGGCAGTTTGTTGCTTATTTAAACACATTAATTTGACTTTTGAAACATATTAAAATGTGACTAGCTCCGTAGCGCAGCGGTCAACACGCCAGCCTGCGACACGGAGTGACCGGGTTCGATCCCCGGCCAGGTCAAGATGGAAAATGATCTTTTTCAGATTGGCCTGGGTCTTGGATGTGTCTATCTATCTATATATGTATTTGTTATAAAATATAGTATCGTTGAGTTAGTATCCCATCACACAAGTCTCGAACTTACTTTGGGGCTAGCTCAATCTGTATGATTTGTCCATATATATTTATTTATTTATTAAAGGAGTTTGTGATTTGATACAAATGACCTAATTATTTAACGGGCTTAAACTAGCTAAACCAGTGCTACACTTCATTTAATTCTTCTACTCCTAAGCCCGACCGAATAAAAATAAAATGTACTTCGGTAGTAGATTACTTGTAGTATTTTTATATCAATTGCCATTATTTTGCATTTGATAAAAAAGACCTACTGATTACCGCCAGAACGGGCCACTTTTGGCGGTGATCAGTAGTTCTCATATACAATATCGTATACAAGCCCGAGGTTTACCCTGTGTGCTATGACTTGGGGTCCTTCAAAGGGCGTGTTTACAGGTCTCAGGTTATCTTAAGAGTCGGCAACGAGTCAACGTATCAGCCTCGAATCAATCCGGGGAATCGAACCCACGACCTCCGGGTCTACAGGCAAACGCCTTAACCACTGGACCAACGGAGGCAGTTACATTTATATATGTACAACATTTATACATGTAGATAAACTGTTGGTTCACAGCTGGCCACTAAATCTGCAGCTTGTAGCCACCGAGGTAACGACTACTCAGATATTGGCAATACCCACGCAGATTTAAGATGGCTGACGACTTGCCCGGTTTTAATTGGTCGGATCTGTTTGGAACTACACCGAGATGATAATACCATTTTACTTGTATTTTGCTAATGGTTGCATGTTTAAGGCATGAAGCATCGAGGGATTCTTAAAAGAAAGCATTTTTATTAAAGCTCTTAAATATTTAATTAACTTCCTAAATAGCTCAGAACAATGAATGAAACTAACTACTTCAAAACACACCTCCACAGTCTTCTGATCAACAAATGCTAAAGAAAAATCGTTTATTTGGTATAAAACAAAAGAAAAAAAAACAGAAGCAATTAAAAAAAAATCAAATCTTTATGTTCATATCAAAATGGTCTCAGCTCAGCATACATATGTTGTGGCGTGACCTACAACACTGGTATTATGCTTTTACACGACACATGATTATTTAAGTGATTACATGGAAAAATTTACTAATTATTAAGCTTTGTTGGTAGAATACATAAATTCATCAATTCTAACAAAATACTTTACTTTGACAGTAATTGCTATTCATTCAATCTTGATTAGGTAATTGTAAACCCTAGCGATAGTACACATTGCTACCAATAATTTAAACATGTAACTCCAGCTAGGTAATAATCTACCTTATGATCCACAATACAGATGATTGAATGATTGATCGGTGATTTGATTTGCCTTTAAAATCTGTTTGAAATCACACGAAGATGATCATTTTGTTAACCCCTTCGGTTGTTTTGGGTACTCAATATACCAAAAGCGTTAAGTCATAACTAATTTAAATTAAATAATTAACTAATTTAAAGCGGCTAAAACGGTATTCTCACCTCTGTACATTTCCCCATGCAGTGACCACACGCTCAAGTTACGAGCGGGCTGCGTGTAGACACCGTTAGTATTGCACGCAGTTTATTGGTACTGTGACACTTGTGTGGACACCCTGTCCGCCGACAATATGAGAGTACATACTCTATGACTGTGAACATTTGCGAATGCTGAAATGTAAGAGAATAGGCACAGTATAAATATTAAATACTAGCTTTTGCCCGCGGCTCCGCCCGCGTCAATGTCGATCCCTTGGGAATAGTACATTTTCCCGGGATAAAAGGTAGCCTATGTCCTTCTCCGTACTCCAGAGAACATGTATGCAAAATTTTATGATGATCGGTTCAGTAGTTACGGCGTGAAAGCGTAACAAACAAACAAACAAACAAATAAACAAACAAACAAACTCACTTTCGCATTTATAATATTAGTAAGGATAAGGATTTTTAATAAAAATTTAAAATATAATGCCCTTTAGGCGAGTAGGCGACCAAAACTGTTGAAAAGAGTTTCTTTCGGCGTCTTCTTCTCTGCAGTGGTCAGTTCCGAAACGCTAGTAGTTTGTAGCTTTTGAACAATTAATAATTAAATGTGAATTTGCTCAAAAAATTGCCCGAAAAGGCCTATTTGCTAAATAATTCCTTGAATCTTAATCCATTAGGATATGAAAATAGGTTATGCCTAGCTAGCTTAAAAAAATGGTAAACACAATGATACTTAAAAAATGCCTTCCTTTTGTGATTGGCTGTGTATCCGTGATAATAATAAATATATACTTATGACTTTTTCTTTATTCAGGAATTTTCTTTTCTGTCTGGAGCAGGTCTTCTTAATTTTTTAAGTTTATCTTCTTGCAATAGATCCATAGACATACCTTAGACTTTCAAGATGAAAATGAGTAGTACGTCATTATACGGCTTCACTGTGCTTTAGAAAGAGAGATAAGACTGCTGACAGCAGGCCCATTTTTAATGACATTTGACATTACCTGGGCACAACAAGGCCCGCTGAATTTGAAAAGGAAATTATTTTACCTAAAATATAAATAATCTTTTAACTTACACAATAAAATTAGGTAAATACCAACATGGTGTCTTGTGCGGTTGTCGAGTGCACTACAACCCGTAGGAATAATCCTAGCAAATATACATTTCATCAGTAAGTATACATTTTTGTCACCGGTATAATTTCGGTAAAAAACTCGAACAGTTTTGATTTCTACTAGGATAGTATTGTTAAGTATGCTTTATAATTGATAGGAAAATGAAAACATTTAAACATAAACGAGAATTAGCGAAAATATTATGTAAAGAAAGTTCGCACACGTTTACACTAGTGCTTGAAGTTATTCATATTTTATCGACATCGACAATAGTTTCGATTGCACTCACTGAAATATTGTTACTTGATATTTTACGCGACTGCGTCCGGAGCAGGTTTATTGTAGCTTTCACGTACTTATATGTATGGTATGCTATTTCACTCTTCCATACTGTTCAGACAGAAAAGAATAAAACTGAGAATGAACCGACTGCTTCTCTTCCAAAAAAATCTTGTAAAAGCCGATCTAGGAAATGGGCAAAAATCTGATAAATTATATTAGTAGGAGATGCAGCTAGCAACCCATCAATATTTTGATTCCGTGCTGAACGTGGCTTTTGGGTTAGACCTGTCTACCTCGCGAGGGAATAAAAATGTAATAGTACGGATGTATCTATACATTTTATGGTACGCTCCATAGCCCAAACTAACATAATTGTTTGTGTTTTATTTATTGCATTACAGTTTTTAATAAGAGCAGAGCTAGTACAGCATCATTAGCATACTTTGAGTACGATGACCAATTTGTAAAATATTGCATTGTTGTAAATTGCTATGAATAACAAGTGTCATGGTTGTATTATTTCTTTTAATTTTTAACTTGTTCATTGAAGTTGTTCCAAAATTAACGTCATCATCATCATCATCTCCTCAGCCACAAAAAGTCCTTTGCTGGACATAGGCCTTCTCCAAGGATTTCCAGTACTATAATTGGAAAGGTCAACTCAGGTCGTCAGACCACCTGGTCTGTGGGTGTCCAACGCTGCGCTTTCTGGTACATGGTTGCCATTCGAGAACCTTTCTATTCCATAGGCCGTCCGTCCACTTCACGTAACGATATCTAACAAAAGTGTGCTCAAAAGTATTTTCAGCTAGATGGTTACGTCGCCGTATTTTTTTAGAATCTATTTGTTATGCATGTTTCTTATTCTTGCAGACTCGCGGGTGAAACTATTCAGATGGACATAAAAAAATCATACAGCGAATCTTTAATAAACATCATAGAGTTTATTCAGGTACGACTAACTAAACAAATTATGTTTAGAGTAGCCTGAGCCTGTATATCAGGTGTGAAATATGTTTGTATACTTATGGTTTATTTTTCGTAAAATATTTTGATATGCATAGTGAAAATGTACGTATTATATATCCTCGGTGGGGTCATTTAGTCTGTGCACATGACAAATTTTCTCTATAGGAGCAATACTAGTTAAAATACATTGCTAAATATATTGATTGTCTGGTTAAATTATTATCTTTTTATCTATTATTATTATATATTATTAGCTGACCATTCAAAAATGGGCTGATTTGTTACCCGACTTCAAAAAAGGACGAATACTACGAATTCGGCCGTATGCCTTTTTTAATCGCATGACTGTTTGTGTCCTCATAACCGCATAAATCTTTTTTTATATAAAACGGTATGCTTTCAAGTATTTTCCATTTAAATTTTATCAAAATAAGTTCTGTAGTTTGATTGAAGTCGGTTTTTTGTATGAAAAATATTTAAACTATTATTTATGTGTCAATAAAGAAATGAAAAAGGTATCTATGTTTTATTTGCTGTGTTTCAATGTAAATAAATTATTTATAGAAGTTCATTGCCTTTTACTCTTTGTGAAGTTTCTCTTCGGAAAATGTATATATCCTTGTAAAACTGTATAATTTTGCTTCTTTTCTCAATGGGAAGGTATAATGATTTGACTATCGATACATTGACATACACCAGGTACATTTTAGCCAAACACTACTGAATACATATGCAAAATCACACCCACAACTGCATTTCAAAATCGGTCTCGTTTGACAGCATCCTTTTATATCTCTATCCGTCAGGATTATATTACCTCTATGAATAGATCAGTTAATTGAATAGACATTTTGGTCTGTTTGTTTAACACAAACATTACGTCAATGAATAGTCAACAAAGAGAAAATTAAAAGAAAAACAAAAAATATATATCCATGCGTTAATCTCCCGAACGTCCCGTCCCGTTCGGGACAGATTTCGAAAAAAGAACGACTGACAACCGCCTGTCGAGATAGTGACGCGGACGACCAAAAGCGCACAAATTTATTACGTTCCTGGTAGACAACGTTATTTCGTAAGCACTTAGGTTTCATTTGCTATTACTTTCAATCAAATAAGTTTGTTTTGATATTTGTCAGCCATTATTATTTGTTTGATGATTATTTTTTTTTTAGATTTAATTCTAAAATCAAATCTATACGTGTCTTTGAGCTAGCATTTGTCATCTTCATACTTGCAAAATATTTTGTGCACTATTGTTATGTTTTTAGGGTTTATTTTTCCAGAGAAAAGTTGAGTTTATTTAGTCGTCCAATGGACAATACTGTATGTACTACGTCAACTACGTGGAACATGGTGTTAGTAAAATGAACAATGAGTTTTGTTCTGACAGAAAAGGAGTCGTTTTTGAAAAACCAATAGTCCGTGATCTTTACGTATAAAACTGAAATTGAAATGATTTGATTCCGTTAGAAGAAGGTTTCTTGTATCAACACATACGTGAAATTACCAAACCTTTTTATTTTTAGACGTCTTCCTATTTACAAAATAGAGTAAGTTGGCTTTCAGGGTTCATCTTAGTATGTAAGTAAAAAAAAATCGACTTTGTTTGTTTTTGTGCGTATTGTGCAACACTGCTGTCAGATTTTTCTAGCTGCCTAAAGGCATCTGACAGGTTAACGATCGCCATCAATGGTGGCAGCCTGGACCAACGGCCCGCCGTGCCGAAGCACGGAGAAGGTCGAGATATTTTTATGCTACTTATGAAGTAATGGCTCATAAAAGTTTTTTTTTATTAATTATATGTGATTGGGCTGTTTACAGTACCTAATAAAATAATGAAACAAATATTTTTATGAGCCATAATTTGTGTTGTGTTCCACAGATAGACAAACGTTTAAATAACTATGGAAATACGAAATGTGAAATGTACGAGGTATTATTACATCGTATAGTTAACTTATCGTTATTATTATTAACGGAACGTCGTTCCCGGCAACTATTCTAAAATACGATGGCTAAATTAGCGTTATTTATAGTCGCGACACAATATCGGGTAATGAGTGCGGTAGATATGATTTATAACATATTTATATTTAGTGCAACGTTAGAGACGCCACGCGGGAGCTGTGCCACAGTGATATACGAATACTCGCCGTTAGTCATCATCATCATATCATAACTGCCCCCGTGGTCCAGTGGTTAAGGCGTTTGCCTGTAGACCCGGGGATCGTGGGTTCGATTCCCACGGAAAGTAAACTTTGTTTAGTTGTTTCCAGTTTTATTAGGACATTGCAGGCTTGAATCACCTGATTGTCAGATAATAAAGATGATTCCGTGCTTCGGAGGGCACGCTAAGTAGTTGGTCCCGGCTGCCATCTGGTAGTCGTTAAAGGACCCACGTCAGAAGCCGAGAGGCGGTTCCGAAGAACTCTGACACCAGGGTGTGCATGGTTGATTAACCGTGTCACCTACACGAAATGATGATGATGATCATCATTATCATTCCAGCCGTAAAAGGTAACAAAGGATTTTTCGTTCCATGGGTGGATATTGCCATATTCACCACGCTTAAGGGTCCATACTACCTCACACTGCTTTGCATGATTGACTGTTATATCAATAATAATTAAATACTCAAGTTGAAATAAAAATGCAGCAAAGTCCAGGACTAACTCTAGTAACAATATGACTCAAAAACACGATTGCGTTAAATTTTCTCGATAGAAAAAAATTGCAAAGTTGCCTCCAAATTACGTCTAATTTACTCGGTATATAGTATTATTCACCAAATACATTAAAATTAACCTTGAAACTTTTGATTATTATTGCATTACAGATAAGGCAGCCATCATATGTTTTTCTTTTTCGAATAACCCTTGAATATTCCTAAAAAACGAAAATATCCAAAGTAGCCAACGCGTTTAGACCATCCGCGTTTGTATCGCCACGCCGCCTGGCATATGTCGGACTCTTAACAGGCGGGTTGGCGAGCGCAGTTTCTTTGGCTTTTTGTGCTTTCAACGCTGCTGCCCATCGGAAGTATTTTAAGCTGAGGAAATATACGAATTTGTTAGATTTGGGAAGGGTATGAAGGTAGTATGGAAAAGCAAGTAGCAAATCGGGTTGCCGGGCGTGTATACCCAATGCCATACCTTCATCCATCGGCTAAGCAGTTAAAGATAACACTCTTGACATAAAGCTCTCTTTCTTTCCAGATTGCCTATTGTACTGTCAGACCCTAGGGTCTACTGTGACTTGGCGAAAGTTTTGGCCAACCCTTCTTGAGTATCGGCAAAGAGAACATCAGGGTCTAGGGTCCCCCGACTTCCTCAGAAAGATTTCCAAACACGGCAAAAACGAAAGAAATAGTAACGCCAGAAACCAAATTTTAAGTTAATTTAAAATTACCATTGTATTGAAACAATTCAATGGTATTTAATACCGCCATTATTACCCTGCCAGTGAGTAGTGCCCCGTGATTATCGTAACGGGTACATGTTTATGTGTTTTTAATTCCGCCGTATTTCGGCCGCGGCAATACGCTTCGGATATCGCACTCGTAAACTGGGTTTAATGTATTTAATGTAGGATAGTTTTATTTTTACCCACTTCACAAAAGGACAGCTAGGATATTGTGACGTGGAGATGAGGCACTACTAAAGACCGAACGGTGGAATAACACTGATTTAGTTTGATTATAATACTTCTTATATAATAGTCGGTTACATAATCAATACATATAATAAAAGAGTAAAAAAAAATGTGTCTGTGCATTGAATATATTTCGACAGCTCCGTGGCGCAGTGGTTAACACGCCAGCCTGCGACACGGAGTGCCCGGGTTCGATCCCCGGCCAGGTCAAGATGGAAAATAATCTTTTTCAGATAGGCCTGGGTCTTGGATGTTTATCTATAAGTATTTGCATTAAAATAAAGTATCGTTGAGTTAGTATCCCATAGCACAAGTCTCGAACTTACCTTGGGGCTAGCTCAATCTGTGTGATTTGTCCGTATATATTTATTTATTTATATTTACAAAAAAAAACCGGCCAAGTGCGAGTCGGACTCGCGCACGAAGAGAGTTCCCAGCATTAGTCCCATAGGAAAAGTTGTTCATAGCGACGAGTTGAATCATCCTTTTAAGGGTCCAGAACGATCAAAATTTCACCGTGTATAACAGAAAGTAAGCTATCGATTACAAAGTTATCGTGTACCTAGTTGTTTTTGTGATCCTTTGATATCTACATAAAAATCTCGTATGTAATTTTTTTGTAAATAGGCACTTCATACAGTATTTTTGCTACATAAATAAAACATGATATTGTGATATGACAAAAACTTACTACTACTAAACTACTAAACTTTATAAAAGTATTGATGTTTTTTACTCTTCAATCAGCTGAACGAATAGAAATTCGTCAAAATTCGGAAGGTCAATTTTTTTCTCGTTTTTTACCTTTTTTTCTTGCAATTTTGCATTCAGAGGTTCAAAATCATACTGTATAGTAATGAAAGTACAGTCAAAACCATCGCTTGATGACAGTGAGGCATAAATATGACATTATTAACCGGAATGCACAAATTGCGCGCCAAACGGCAACAATTTGACCAATCAACCATGCACAGCCATAAAATTCCGAATAGTATTATCGTTACTATAACCCATCCGCTAAACTGAAGTGCAGCCGTATAAATTGTCCTAAGCGCGGGCAATGCGGCGAATCACGCGGTCTATCGCCCTATGATGACGGCTTTACGATCACATTAATGCTAATTTTGGACGAAACGATCGCCCGGCCGGCGTTGATGATGTTTTGTCATTTTAATGGATGCACCTTGTTTTAGTTAATGGGTTGCAGTTGACAATGCGACGATTTGGTAGTGATTCTTTATAAGTGATGCGATTATGGTCTAATTTGCAGACATCACTTATAAACTAAGGGCATTATAATTTCGACTCAATCCATGCGTCACCTTGTGAATGGGTGCTGCCGGGAGTGACAGGTCTGCTCGGCCTCTTTGAGACTTCTATCTATCTTTGAGACTTTTATCATATCTGTTGTTGTTGCACGCTCGATCGCTAATATAACGTGTTCGCCAAAAATATGTTAATTCAAATTGTATATAACGTGACATCAGAAAAAAGAAAAGATAAAAATATAAAATAATATCATACAAAGCCCTTCAGCCAGGTAGGCGACCAATACTGTTGAAAAGAGTTTCTTTCGGCGTCTTCTTCTCTGCAGTGATCGGTTCCGAAACGCTAGTAGTTTGTAGCTTTTAAACAATAATTAATAACTAGATGTCGCTCTGTGCGCGGGCTGCGAGCAGCCCGCGAGGCGGTCGTGCGGCTGTATGGGCGGGGTCAGTAAGGTTTGCAGTCTTAGATGCGTCAGGTGACTTGTGGTGGTTGAAAAAGCCGTATTAAGATCGACAGTCAGTTGAAATTGCACTAAAACTGAGGAGGGAGGGAGGGTTGTGACACTTTAAAACGGCTCGGGCTTCGCCCTCGCCTTGGAGCTCGGCCTTCGGCCTCGCAGACCCAAGTGGTCGGCAGTTCGGCCTGCGGCCTCACTGCAGCCCACTTGGGGGGGTGGAGGGAGGTGTCGCGCTAAAAATTCGACGGCTCGGGCTTCGCCCTCGCCTTGGAGCTCGGCCTTCGGCCTCGCATACCCAAGTGGTCGGCAGTTCGGCCTTCGGCCTCACTGCAGCCCACTTGGGGGGGTGGTGGCGCGCTAAGTCTTCGACGGCTCGGGCTCCGCCCTCGCCTTGGAGCTCGGCCTGCGGCCTCGCGTCCCCCGTGTGCAGCAGTTCGGCCTTCGGCCTCACTGCAGCACCTCGGGGGGAGGGGGAGGGGGGTGCCTCGGGCTTCGCCCTCGACACCCCGGTCGGCTCGGGCTTCGCCCTCGCCCCGAAGCTCGGCCTGCGGCCTCGCAGGCTCGCCCTTCGGGCTCGCTTAGTATGACGGGAATTGGTCTTGTATGGCGGCCATCTTGAATTTTGAAAAAAAAAAAAAAACTTTATCAACACTTGAAATTGCTTACAACCCCCTACATTTTGGCACAAAAATCAACCCCCTAACCCTTACCGTTTTTGCAGGCAGTACACCTCATCCACCAGGTTTCTTCGATCCTCAAGATGTCAGATTTTTCTGGTACTCACTGGAACACCCACTATACGATGGTATGCATCACAACACCCCACCATACCGGGAACAGGTCAAACAACCATGTCAATCAGTCAGTCAGTCAGTGGTATTGTAGCTTTATATATTATAACTAGTGTTTTGCGTGGGGGCGCGGGCTGCGAGCAGCCCGCGAGGCGGTCGTGCGGCTGTATGGGCGGGGTCAGTAAGGTTTGCAGTCGTAGATGCGTCAGGTGACTTGTGGGGGTTGAAGAAACCGTATTAACATTGACAGTCGTTTGAAATTCCACTAAAACAGAGGGGGGAGAGAGGGTTGTGACACTTTAAAACGGCTCGGGCTTCGCCCTCGCCTTGGAGCTCGGCCTTCGGCCTCGCAAACCCAAGTGGTCGGCAGTTCGGCCTGCGGCCTCACTGCAGCCCACTTGGGGGGTGGTGGAGGAGATCGCGCTGACTCTTGGACGGCTCGGGCTTCGCCCTCGCCTTGGAGCTCGGCCTTCGGCCTCGCAGACCCAAGTGGTCGGCAGTTCGGCCTTCGGCCTCACTGCAGCCCACTTGGGGGGGTGGTGGGGGGGGTCGCGCTAAGTCTTCGACGGCTCGGGCTCCGCCCTCGCCTTGGAGCTCGGCCTGCGGCCTCGCGCCCCCCGTGTACAGCAGTTCGGCCTTCGGCCTCACTGCAGCACCTCGGGGGGAGGGGGAGGGGGGTGCCTCGGGCTTCGCCCTCGACACCCCGGTCGGCTCGGGCTTCGCCCTCGCTCCGAAGCTCGGCCTGCGGCCTCGCAGGCTCGCCCTTCGGGCTCGCTTAGTATGACGGGAATTGGTCTTGTATGGCGGCCATCTTGAATTTTGAAAAAAAAAAAAAAACTTTATCGACACTTGAAATTGCTTACAACCCCCTACATTTTGGCACAAAAATCAACCCCCTAACCCTTACCGTTTTTGCAGGCAGTACACCTCATCCACCAGGTTTCTTCGATCCTCAAGATGTCAGATTTTTCTGGTACTCACTGGAGCACCCTCTATACGATGGTATGCATCACAACACCCCACCATACCGGGAACAGGTCAAACAACCATGTCAATCAGTGAGTCAGTGAGTGGTAATGTAGCTTTATATATTATAATAACTAGTGTTTTGGGTGGGGGCGCGGGCTGCGAGCAGCCCGCGAGGCGGTCGTGCGGCTGTATGGGCGGGGTCAGTAAGGTTTGCAGTCGTAGATGCGTCAGGTGACTTGTGGGGGTTGAAGAAACCGTATTAACATTGACAGTCGTTTGAAATTCCACTAAAACAGAGGGGGGAGAGAGGGTTGTGACACTTTAAAACGGCTCGGGCTTCGCCCTCGCCTTGGAGCTCGGCCTTCGGCCTCGCAGACCCAAGTGGTCGGCAGTTCGGCCTGCGGCCTCACTGCAGCCCACTTGGGGGGTGGTGGGGGAGGTTGGACTTATTCTCGGACGGCTCGGGCTTCGCCCTCGCCTTGGAGCTCGGCCTTCGGCCTCGCAGACCCAAGTGGTCGGCAGTTCGGCCTTCGGCCTCACTGCAGCCCACTTGGGGGGGTGGTGGGGGGGGTCGCGCTAAGTCTTCGACGGCTCGGGCTCCGCCCTCGCCTTGGAGCTCGGCCTGCGGCCTCGCGCCCCCCGTGTGCAGCAGTTCGGCCTTCGGCCTCACTGCAGCACCTCGGGGGGAGGGGGAGGGGGGTGCCTCGGGCTTCGCCCTCGACACCCCGGTCGGCTCGGGCTTCGCCCTCGCCCCGAAGCTCGGCCTGCGGCCTCGCAGGCTCGCCCTTCGGGCTCGCTTAGTATGACGGGAATTGGTCTTGTATGGCGGCCATCTTGAATTTTGAAAAAAAAAAAAAAACTTTATCGACACTTGAAATTGCTTACAACCCCCTACATTTTGGCACAAAAATCAACCCCCTAACCCTTACCGTTTTTGCAGGCAGTACACCTCATCCACCAGGTTTCTTCGATCCTCAAGATGTCAGATTTTTCTGGTACTCACTGGAACACCCACTATACGATGGTATGCATTATATTACTCCACCATACCGGGAACAGGTCAAACAACCATGTCAGTGAGTCAGTCAGTCAGTGGTAATGTAGCTTTATATATTATAATAACTAGTGTTTTGGGTGGGGGCGCGGGCTGCGAGCAGCCCGCGAGGCGGTCGTGCGGCTGTATGGGCGGGGTCAGTAAGGTTTGCAGTCGTAGATGCGTCAGGTGACTTGTGGGGGTTGAAGAAACCGTATTAACATTGACAGTCGTTTGAAATTCCACTAAAACTGAGGGGGGAGGGACACAACAAAACGGCTCGGGCTTCGCCCTCGCCTTGGAGCTCGGCCTCCGGCCTCGCGGACCCAAGTGGTCGGCAGTTCGGCCTGCGGCCTCACTGCAGCCCACTTGGGGGGGTGGTGGGGGGAGTTGGGCTAACTCGTAGACGGCTCGGGCTTCGCCCTCGCCGTAGAGCTCGGCCTGCGGCCTCGCCCCCCCCGTGTGCAGCAGTTCGGCCTGCGGCCTCACTGCAGCACACTTGGGGGGGGAGAGGGGGGTGCCTCGGGCTTCGCCCTCGACACCCCGATCGGCTCGGGCTACGCCCTCGCCTTGGAGCTCGGCCTGCGGCCTCGCGCCCCCCGTGTGCAGCAGTTCGGCCTTCGGCCTCACTGCAGCACCTTGGGGGGAGGGGGAGGGGGTGCCTCGGGCTTCGCCCTCGACACCCCGGTCGGCTCGGGCTTCGCCCTCGCCCCGAAGCTCGGCCTGCGGCCTCGCAGGCTCGCCCTTCGGGCTCGCTTAGTATGACGGGAATTGGTCTTGTATGGCGGCCATCTTGAATTTTGAAAAAAAAAAAAAAACTTTATCGACACTTGAAATTGCTTACAACCCTCTACATTTTGGCATAAAAATCATCCCCCCAACCCCCACCGTTTTTGCAGGCAGTACACCTCATCCACCAGGTTTCTTCGATCCTCGAGATGTCAGATTTTTCTGGTACTCACTGGAGCACCCTCTATACGATGGTGTGGGTCATTTCACTCCACCAAGTCGGGAACAGGTCAAACAACCATGTCAATGAGTGAGTGAGTGAGTGAGTGGTAATGTAGCTTTATATATTATAATATAACTAGATGTCGCTCTGTGCGCGGGCTGCAAGCAGCCCGCGAGGCTGGCGTGTTATGTTTATGACCAATAAAGGCATTCAGTTGAGCCAAAAGTTAAAAATGTTATGAAATACGGAAATAGTAGGAAAAGGAGTGGGCGGCCATCTTGGATTCCAAAATGACATCCAGATTCGAGTCGGGCGGGGTCCCAAACCCCCAAATCCAAAGTTTCAGTCAAATCCGACGAGGTTGAATAAATTAAAAAAAAAAAATTTCGCCGCCATCTTGCATCCAAAAAAGGAGTGCAGATTCGAGTTGGGGGCGGTGAGGGTGTCCCAGATTTCGATTTTGAGTCAAATCGGGTAAAGTTGAGAATTGGGGGCAATTAAGGGGGGGGGTGGGTTAAGGAGGAAGGGATTGAAACTTTCGCTCGGCCTGCGGCCTCGCCACTCTGCGAGCCCTTCGGGCTCGCGGCCCCCAGTGGCCGGCAGTTCGGCCTTCGGCCTCACTGCCGCCCCCTTTGGGGGCCCCCCCCTAGGGGGGGGGTCATCCGAAGGGCTCGGGCTTCGCCCTCGCCCTTCAGATGACGGAGGAAGGGATCGACCAATTGGCTCGGCCTGCGGCCTCGCCACTCTGCGAGCCCTTCGGGCTCGCGGCCCCCAGTGGCCGGCAGTTCGGCCTTCGGCCTCACTGCCGCCCCCTATGGGGGCCCCCCCCTACGGGGGGTCATCCGAAGGGCTCGGGCTTCGCCCTCGCCCGTCGGATGTCGATTTAAACGCAGCTCGGCCTCCGGCCTCGCTTTCGCTCGCCCTGCGGGCTCGCGAGAGTTACTCGGGGAGTCGTGGGGGGAAAAGGGGGGGGTGGGATGAGCAAATTTGGCTCGGCCTGCGGCCTCGCCACGCAGCTCGGCCTTCGGCCTCGCGTTTGCTCGCCCTGCGGGCTCGCAAAGCCCTGCGGGCTAGTGACTTGGGGGGAGGGGGGGGTGGGGGGGGTGATTTTCCGAGGGGCTCGGCCTTCGGCCTCGCTACACAGCTCGCCCTTCGGGCTCGCGGGGAGCCGAGTCTTCGGCCTTCGGCCTCAGACTCGGCTAAAGACACTCGGGGGCCCGATTTGTATGGCGGCCATTTTGTTTTTCGAGAAAATTAAAAAAAAAATACCGGCTCGAGAATTTGACCGTGACCCCCTACAAAAGTCACTATGGGGGCAAACCCCTAACTCTTATAGTTTTCGCAGGCCGTACCCCCTTCCACCTCGGTTTCCGTGATCTTCAACTTTTCGGATTTTTCCCCTGGTGAGACAAAAATTCCACATCCAGTCCACCAGGCACCATCACCCCTTTCAGTCTCGAAGTGGGAGAACAACTATGTCAATCAGTCAGTCAGTGAGTGAGTGGTAGGTGTAGCTTTATATAATATAGACTAGATGTCGCTCTGTGCGCGGGCTGCAAGCAGCCCGCGAGGCTCGCGTTTGAGCTCTATGACGAATAAATTCATTCAGTTGAGCGAAAAGTTAAAAATGTTATGAAACACGGAAATAGTAGGAAAAGGAGTGGGCGGCCATCTTGGATTCCAAAATGACATCCAGATTCGAGTCGGGCGGGGCCCGAAACCCCCAAATCCAAAATTTCAGTCAAATCCGATAAAGTTGAAAAAATAAAAAAAAAAAATTTCGCCGCCATCTTGGATCCTAAAAAGGAGTGCAGATTCGAGTTGGGGGCGGTGAGGGCATGCCAGATATCGATTTTGAGTCAAATCGGATAAAGTTGAGAATTGGGGGCAATTTAGGGGGGGAGTGGGTTAAGGAGGAAGGGATTGAAACTTTCGCTCGGCCTGCGGCCTCGCCACTCTGCGAGCCCTTCGGGCTCGCGGCCCCCAGTGGTCGGCAGTTCGGCCTTCGGCCTCACTGCCGCCCCTTTGGGGGCCCCCCCCTAGGGGGGGGTCATCCGAAGGGCTCGGGCTTCGCCCTCGCCCTTCAGATGACGGAGGAAGGGATCGACCAATTGGCTCGGCCTGCGGCCTCGCCACTCTGCGAGCCCTTCGGGCTCGCGGCCCCCAGTGGCCGGCAGTTCGGCCTTCGGCCTCACTGCCGCCCCCTTTGGGGGCCCCCCCCTACGGGGGGTCATCCGAAGGGTCGGGCTTCGCCCTCGCCCGTCGGATGTCGATTTAAACGCAGCTCGGCCTCCGGCCTCGCTTTCGCTCGCCCTGCGGGCTCGCGAGAGTTACTCGGGGGGTCGTGGGGGGAAAGGGGGGGGTGGGATGAGCAAATTTGGCTCGGCCTGCGGCCTCGCCACGCAGCTCGGCCTTCGGCCTCGCGTTTGCTCGCCCTGCGGGCTCGCAAAGCCCTTCGGGCTAGTGACTTGGGGGGAGGGGGGGGTGGGGGGGGTGATTTTCCGAGGGGCTCGGCCTTCGGCCTCGCTACGCAGCTCGCCCTTCGGGCTCGCGGGGAGCCGAGTCTTCGGCCTTCGGCCTCAGACTCGGCTAAAGCCACTCGGGGGCCCGATTTGTATGGCGGCCATTTTGTTTTTCGAGAAAATTAAAAAAAAAATACCGGCTCGAGAATTTGACCGTGACCCCCTACAAAAGTCACTATGGGGGCAAACCCCTAACTCTGATAGTTTTCGCAGGCCGTACCCCCTTCCACCTCGGTTTCCGTGATCCTCGACTTTTCGGATTTTTCCCCTGGTGAGACAAAAATTCCACATCCAGTCCACCAAGCATCATTACGGTTTTCAGTCGAGAAGTGGGAGAACAACTATGTCAATCAGTCAGTCAGTCAGTCAGTGGTAGGTGTAGCTTTATATAATATAGACTAGATGTCGCTCTGTGCGCGGGCTGCAAGCAGCCCGCGAGGCTCGCGTTTGAGCTCTATGACGAATAAATTCATTCAGTTGAGCAGAAAGATCAAAAAGTTAGGAATTTGGAAATGAGTAGGAAAAGGAGTGGGCGGCCATCTTGGATTCCAAAATGACATCCAGATTCGAGTCGGGCGGGGTCATATACCCCCAAATCCAAAATTTCAGTCAAATCCGACAAGGTTGAAAAAATAAAAAAATAAAAATTCGCCGCCATCTTGGATCCAAAAAAGGAGTGCAGATTCGAGTTGGGGGCGGTGAGGGTGTCCCAGATTTCGATTTTGACTCAAATCGGGTAAAGTTGAGAATTGGGGGCAATTTAGGGGGGGGGTGGGTAAAGGAGGAAGGGATTGAAACTTTCGCTCGGCCTGCGGCCTCGCCACTCTGCGAGCCCTTCGGGCTCGCGGCCCCCAGTGGCCGGCAGTTCGGCCTTCGGCCTCACTGCCGCCCCCTTTGGGGGCCCCCCCCTAGGGGGGGTCATCTGAAGGGCTCGGGCTTCGCCCTCGCCCTTCCGATGTGAGGAAGGGATCGACCAATTGGCTCGGCCTGCGGCCTCGCCACTCTGCGAGCCCTTCGGGCTCGCGGCCCCCAGTGGCCGGCAGTTCGGCCTTCGGCCTCACTGCCGCCCCCTTTGGGGGCCCCCCCCTACGGGGGGTCATCCGAAGGGCTCGGGCTTCGCCCTCGCCCGTCGGATGTCGATTTAAACGCAGCTCGGCCTCCGGCCTCGCTTTCGCTCGCCCTGCGGGCTCGCGAGAGTTACTCGGGGGGTCGTGGGGGGAAAAGGGGGGGGTGGGATGAGCAAATTTGGCTCGGCCTGCGGCCTCGCCACGCAGCTCGGCCTTCGGCCTCGCGTTTGCTCGCCCTGCGGGCTCGCAAAGCCCTGCGGGCTAGTGACTTGGGGGGAGGGGGGGGTGGGGGGGGTGATTTACCAAATGGCTCGGCCTTCGGCCTCGCTACGCAGCTCGCCCTTCGGGCTCGCGGGCACCCAAGTCTTCGGCCTTCGGCCTCAGACTTGGTTGTAGACACTCGGGGGCCCGATTTGTATGGCGGCCATTTTGTTTTTCGAGAAAATTAAAAAAAAAATACCGGCTCGAGAATTTGACCGTGACCCCCTACAAAAGTCACTATGGGGGCAAACCCCTAACACTGATAGTTTTCGCAGGCCGTACCCCCTTCCACCTCGGTTTCCGGGATCCTCGACTTTTCGGATTTTTCCCCTGGTGAGACAAAAATTCCACATCCAGTCCACCAGGCACCATCACCCCTTTCAGTCTCGAAGTGGGAGAACAACTATGTCAATCAGTCAGTGAGTCAGTGAGTGGTAGGTGTAGCTTTATATAATATAGACTAGATGTCGCTCTGTGCGCGGGCTGCAAGCAGCCCGCGAGGCTGGCGTGTTATGTTTATGACCAATAAAGGCATTCAGTTGAGCCAAAAGTTAAAAATGTTATGAAATTCGGAAATAGTAGGAAAAGGAGTGGGCGGCCATCTTGGATTCCAAAATGACATCCAGATTCGAGTCGGGCGGGGTCATATACCCCCAAATCCAAAATTTCAGTCAAATCCGACAAGGTTGAAAAAATAAAAAAAAAAAAATTCGCCGCCATCTTGGATCCAAAAAAGGAGTGCAGATTCGAGTTGGGGGCGGTGAGGGTGTCCCAGATTTCGATTTTGAGTCAAATCGGGTAAAGTTGAGAATTGGGGGCAATTTAGGGGGGGGGTGGGTAAAGGAGGAAGGGATTGAAACTTTCGCTCGGCCTGCGGCCTCGCCACTCTGCGAGCCCTTCGGGCTTCGCCCTCGCCCTTCCGATGTAAGGAAGGGATCGACCAATTGGCTCGGCCTGCGGCCTCGCCACTCTGCGAGCCCTTCGGGCTCGCGGCCCCCAGTGGCCGGCAGTTCGGCCTTCGGCCTCACTGCCGCCCCCTTTGGGGGCCCCCCCCTACGGGGGGTCATCCGAAGGGCTCGGGCTTCGCCCTCGCCCGTCGGATGTCGATTTAAACGCAGCTCGGCCTCCGGCCTCGCTTTCGCTCGCCCTGCGGGCTCGCGAGAGTTACTCGGGGGGTCGTGGGGGGAAAAGGGGGGGGTGGGATGAGCAAATTTGGCTCGGCCTGCGGCCTCGCCACGCAGCTCGGCCTTCGGCCTCGCGTTTGCTCGCCCTGCGGGCTCGCAAAGCCCTTCGGGCTAGTGACTTGGGGGGAGGGGGGGGTTGGGGGGGTGATTTTCCGAGGGGCTCGGCCTTCGGCCTCGCTACGCAGCTCGCCCTTCGGGCTCGCGGGGAGCCGAGTCTTCGGCCTTCGGCCTCAGACTCGGCTAAAGACACTCGGGGGCCCGATTTGTATGGCGGCCATTTTGTTTTTCGAGAAAATTAAAAAAAAAATACCGGCTCGAGAATTTGACCGTGACCCCCTACAAAAGTCACTATGGGGGCAAACCCCTAACTCTTATAGTTTTCGCAGGCCGTACCCCCTTCCAGTCTGGTTTCCGAATTCTTCGACTTTCAGATTTTTCTCCAGGAGAGACAAAAATTCCACATCCAGTCCACCAGGCACCATCACCCCTTTCAGTCTCGAAGTGGGAGAACAACTATGTCAATCAGTGAGTCAGTGAGTGAGTGGTAGGTGTAGCTTTATATAATATAGACTAGATGTCGCTCTGTGCGCGGGCTGCAAGCAGCCCGCGAGGCTCGCGTTTGAGCTCTATGACGAATAAATTCATTCAGTTTGACTAAAAGTTAAAAAAGTTATTAAATTCGGAAATAGTAGGAAAAGGAGTGGGCGGCCATCTTGGATTCCAAAATGACATCCAGATTCGAGTCGGGCGGGGTCATATACCCCCAAATCCAAAATTTCAGTCAAATCCGATAAGATGAGAAAATAAAAAAAAAAAAATTTCGCCGCCATCTTGGATCCAAAAAAGGAGTGCAGATTCGAGTTGGGGGCGGTGAGGGCATGCCAGATATCGATTTTGAGTCAAATCGGGTAAAGTTGAGAATTGGGGGCAATTTAGGGGGGGGGGTGGGTAAAGGAGGAAGGGATTGAAACTTTCGCTCGGCCTGCGGCCTCGCCACTCTGCGAGCCCTTCGGGCTCGCGGCCCCCAGTGGCCGGCAGTTCGGCCTTCGGCCTCACTGCCGCCCCCTTTGGGGGCCCCCCCCCTAGGGGGGGTCATCCGAAGGGCTCGGGCTTCGCCCTCGCCCTTCCGATGTGAGGAAGGGATCGACCAATTGGCTCGGCCTGCGGCCTCGCCACTCTGCGAGCCCTACGGGCTCGCGGCCCCCAGTGGCCGGCAGTTCGGCCTTCGGCCTCACTGCCGCCCCCTTTGGGGGCCCCCCCCTACGGGGGGACATCCGAAGGGCTCGGGCTTCGCCCTCGCCCGTCGGATGTCGATTTGAACGCAGCTCGGCCTCCGGCCTCGCTTTCGCTCGCCCTGCGGGCTCGCGAGAGATACTTAGGGGGTAGTAGGGGGAAAAGGGGGGGGTGGAAGGAGCAAATTTGGCTCGGCCTGCGGCCTCGCCACGCAGCTCGGCCTTCGGCCTCGCGTTTGCTCGCCCTGCGGGCTCGCAAAGCCCTTCGGGCTAGTGACTTGGGGGGAGGGGGGGGGGAGGGGGGGGTGGGGGGGGTGATTTTCCGAGGGGCTCGGCCTTCGGCCTCGCTACGCAGCTCGCCCTTCGGGCTCGCGGGGAGCCGAGTCTTCGGCCTTCGGCCTCAGACTCGGCTAAAGACACTCGGGGGCCCGATTTGTATGGCGGCCATTTTGTTTTTCGAGAAAATTAAAAAAAAAATACCGGCTCGAGAATTTGACCGTGACCCCCTACAAAAGTCACTATGGGGGCAAACCCCTAACTCTGATAGTTTTCGCAGGCCGTACCCCCTTCCACCTCGGTTTCCGGGATCCTCGACTTTTCAGATTTTTCTCCAGGAGAGACAAAAATTCCACATCCAGTCCACCAGGCACCATCACCCCTTTCAGTCTCGAAGTGGGAGAACAACTATGTCAATCAGTCAGTGAGTCAGTCAGTGGTAGGTGTAGCTTTATATAATATAGACTAGATGTCGCTCTGTGCGCGGGCTGCAAGCAGCCCGCGAGGCTCGCGTTTGAGCTCTATGACGAATAAATTCATTCAGTTTGACTAAAAGTTAAAAAAGTTATGAAATTCGGAAATAGTAGGAAAAGGAGTGGGCGGCCATCTTGGATTCCAAAATGACATCCAGATTCGAGTCGGGCGGGGTCATATACCCCCAAATCCAAAATTTCAGTCAAATCCGACGAGGTTAAAAAAAATTAAAAAAAAAAATTTCGCCGCCATCTTGGATCCAAAAAAGGAGTGCAGATTCGAGTTGGGGGCGGTGAGGGCATGCCAGATATCGATTTTGAGTCAAATCGGATAAAGTTGAGAATTGGGGGCAATTTAGGGGGGGAGTGGGTTAAGGAGGAAGGGATTGAAACTTTCGCTCGGCCTGCGGCCTCGCCACTCTGCGAGCCCTTCGGGCTCGCGGCCCCCAGTGGCCGGCAGTTCGGCCTTCGGCCTCACTGCCGCCCCCTTTGGGGGCCCCCCCCTAGGGGGGGGTCATCCGAAGGGCTCGGGCTTCGCCCTCGCCCTTCAGATGACGGAGGAAGGGATCGACCAATTGGCTCGGCCTGCGGCCTCGCCACTCTGCGAGCCCTTCGGGCTCGCGGCCCCCAGTGGCCGGCAGTTCGGCCTTCGGCCTCACTGCCGCCCCCTTTGGGGGCCCCCCCCTATGGGGGGTCATCCGAAGGGCTCGGGCTTCGCCCTCGCCCGTCGGATGTCGATTTAATCGCAGCTCGGCCTCCGGCCTCGCTTTCGCTCGCCCTGCGGGCTCGCGAGAGATACTTGGGGGGTCGTGGGGGGAAAAGGGGGGGGTGGGATGAGCAAATTTGGCTCGGCCTGCGGCCTCGCCACGCAGCTCGGCCTTCGGCCTCGCGTTTGCTCGCCCTGCGGGCTCGCAAAGCCCTGCGGGCTAGTGACTTGGGGGGAGGGGGGGGGTGGGGGGGGTGATTTTCCGAGGGGCTCGGCCTTCGGCCTCGCTACGCAGCTCGCCCTTCGGGCTCGCGGGGAGCCGAGTCTTCGGCCTTCGGCCTCAGACTCGGCTAAAGACACTCGGGGGCCCGATTTGTATGGCGGCCATTTTGTTTTTCGAGAAAATTAAAAAAAAAATACCGGCTCGAGAATTTGACCGTGACCCCCTACAAAAGTCACTATGGGGGCAAACCCCTAACTCTTATAGTTTTCGCAGGCCGTACCCCCTTCCACCTCGGTTTCCGTGATCTTCAACTTTTCGGATTTTTCCCCTGGTGAGACAAAAATTCCACATCCAGTCCACCAGGCACCATCACCCCTTCCAGTCTCGAAGTGGGAGAACAACTATGTCAATCAGTCAGTGAGTCAGTGAGTGGTAGGTGTAGCTTTATATAATATAGACTAGATGTCGCTCTGTGCGCGGGCTGCAAGCAGCCCGCGAGGCTCGCGTTTGAGCTCTATGACGAATAAATTCATTCAGTTTGGCTAAAAGTAAAAAAAGTTGAGAAGTTGGAAATAAGTAGGAAAAGGAGTGGGCGGCCATCTTGGATTCCAAAATGACATCCAGATTCGAGTCGGGCGGGGTCATATACCCCCAAATCCAAAATTTCAGTCAAATCCGATAAGATGAGAAAATAAAAAAAAAAAAATTTCGCCGCCATCTTGGATCCAAAAAAGGAGTGCAGATTCGAGTTGGGGGCGGTGAGGGCATGCCAGATATCGATTTTGAGTCAAATCGGGTAAAGTTGAGAATTGGGGGCAATTTAGGGGGGGGGGTGGGTAAAGGAGGAAGGGATTGAAACTTTCGCTCGGCCTGCGGCCTCGCCACTCTGCGAGCCCTTCGGGCTCGCGGCCCCCAGTGGCCGGCAGTTCGGCCTTCGGCCTCACTGCCGCCCCCTTTGGGGGCCCCCCCCTAGGGGGGGTCATCCGAAGGGCTCGGGCTTCGCCCTCGCCCTTCCGATGTGAGGAAGGGATCGACCAATTGGCTCGGCCTGCGGCCTCGCCACTCTGCGAGCCCTACGGGCTCGCGGCCCCCAGTGGCCGGCAGTTCGGCCTTCGGCCTCACTGCCGCCCCCTTTGGGGGCCCCCCCCCTACGGGGGGACATCCGAAGGGCTCGGGCTTCGCCCTCGCCCGTCGGATGTCGATTTGAACGCAGCTCGGCCTCCGGCCTCGCTTTCGCTCGCCCTGCGGGCTCGCGAGAGATACTTAGGGGGTAGTAGGGGGAAAAGGGGGGGGTGGAAGGAGCAAATTTGGCTCGGCCTGCGGCCTCGCCACGCAGCTCGGCCTTCGGCCTCGCGTTTGCTCGCCCTGCGGGCTCGCAAAGCCCTTCGGGCTAGTGACTTGGGGGGAGGGGGGGGTGGGGGGGGTGATTTTCCGAGGGGCTCGGCCTTCGGCCTCGCTACGCAGCTCGCCCTTCGGGCTCGCGGGGAGCCGAGTCTTCGGCCTTCGGCCTCAGACTCGGCTAAAGACACTCGGGGGCCCGATTTGTATGGCGGCCATTTTGTTTTTCGAGAAAATTAAAAAAAAAATACCGGCTCGAGAATTTGACCGTGACCCCCTACAAAAGTCACTATGGGGGCAAACCCCTAACTCTGATAGTTTTCGCAGGCCGTACCCCCTTCCACCTCGGTTTCCGGGATCCTCGACTTTTCAGATTTTTCTCCAGGAGAGACAAAAATTCCACATCCAGTCCACCAGGCACCATCACCCCTTTCAGTCTCGAAGTGGGAGAACAACTATGTCAATCAGTCAGTGAGTCAGTCAGTGGTAGGTGTAGCTTTATATAATATAGACTAGATGTCGCTCTGTGCGCGGGCTGCAAGCAGCCCGCGAGGCTCGCGTTTGAGCTCTATGACGAATAAATTCATTCAGTTTGGCTAAAAGTAAAAAAAGTTGAGAAGTTGGAAATAAGTAGGAAAAGGAGTGGGCGGCCATCTTGGATTCCAAAATGACATCCAGATTCGAGTCGGGCGGGGTCATATACCCCCAAATCCAAAATTTCAGTCAAATCCGACGAGGTTGAAAAAATAAAAAAAAAAAAATTTGACGCCATCTTGGATCCAAAAAAGGAGTGCAGATTCGAGTTGGGGGCGGTGAGGGCATGCCAGATATCGATTTTGAGTCAAATCGGATAAAGTTGAGAAGAAGGGGCAATAAGGGGGGGGGTGGGTTAAGGTGGAAGGGATTGACACTTTCGCTCGGCCTGCGGCCTCGCCACTCTGCGAGCCCTTCGGGCTCGCGGCCCCCAGGGGCCGGCAGTTCGGCCTTCGGCCTCACTGCCGCCCCCTTTGGGGGCCCCCCCCTAGGGGGGGTCATCCGAAGGGCTCGGGCTTCGCCCTCGCCCTTCCGATGTGAGGAAGGGATCGACCAATTGGCTCGGCCTGCGGCCTCGCCACTCTGCGAGCCCTTCGGGCTCGCGGCCCCCAGTGGCCGGCAGTTCGGCCTTCGGCCTCACTGCCGCCCCCTTTGGGGGCCCCCCCCTACGGGGGGTCATCCGAAGGGCTCGGGCTTCGCCCTCGCCCGTCGGATGTCGATTTAAACGCAGCTCGGCCTCCGGCCTCGCTTTCGCTCGCCCTGCGGGCTCGCGAGAGATACTCGGGGGGTCGTGGGGGGAAAAGGGGGGGGTGGGATGAGCAAATTTGGCTCGGCCTGCGGCCTCGCCACGCAGCTCGGCCTTCGGCCTCGCGTTTGCTCGCCCTGCGGGCTCGCAAAGCCCTTCGGGCTAGTGACTTGGGGGGAGGGGGGGGTTGGGGGGGTGATTTTCCGAGGGGCTCGGCCTTCGGCCTCGCTACGCAGCTCGCCCTTCGGGCTCGCGGGGAGCCGAGTCTTCGGCCTTCGGCCTCAGACTCGGCTAAAGACACTCGGGGGCCCGATTTGTATGGCAGCCATTTTGTTTTTCGAGAAAATTAAAAAAAAAATACCGGCTCGAGAATTTGACCGTGACCCCCTACAAAAGTCACTATGGGGGCAAACCCCTAACTCTTATAGTTTTCGCAGGCCGTACCCCCTTCCACCTCGGTTTCCGTGATCTTCAACTTTTCGGATTTTTCCCCTGCTGAGACAAAAATTCCACATCCAGTCCACCAGGCACCATCACCCCTTTCAGTCTCGAAGTGGGAGAACAACTATGTCAATCAGTCAGTGAGTCAGTGAGTGGTAGGTGTAGCTTTATATAATATAGACTAGATGTCGCTCTGTGCGCGGGCTGCAAGCAGCCCGCGAGGCTGGCGTGTTATGTTTATGACCAATAAAGGCATTCAGTTGAGCAGAAAGATAAAAAAGTAAAGAAGTTGGAAATAAGTAGGAAAAGGAGTAGGCGGCCATCTTGGATTCCAAAATGACATCCAGATTCGAGTCGGGCGGGGTCCCAAACCCCCAAATCCAAAGTTTCAGTCAAATCCGATAAAGTTGAAAAAATAAAAAAAAAAAATTTCGCCGCCATCTTGGATCCAAAAAAGGAGTGCAGATTCGAGTTGGGGGCGGTGAGGGTGTCCCAGATTTCGATTTTGAGTCAAATCGGATAAAGTTGAGAATTGGGGGCAATTAAGGGGGGGAGTGGGTTAAGGAGGAAGGGATTGAAACTTTCGCTCGGCCTGCGGCCTCGCCACTCTGCGAGCCCTTCGGGCTCGCGGCCCCCAGTGGTCGGCAGTTCGGCCTTCGGCCTCACTGCCGCCCCCTTTGGGGGCCCCCCCCTAGGGGGGGTCATCCGAAGGGCTCGGGCTTCGCCCTCGCCCTTCAGATGACGGAGGAAGCGATCGACCAATTGGCTCGGCCTGCGGCCTCGCCACTCTGCGAGCCCTTCGGGCTCGCGGCCCCCAGTGGCCGGCAGTTCGGCCTTCGGCCTCACTGCCGCCCCCTTTGGGGGCCCCCCCCTACGGGGGGTCATCCGAAGGGCTCGGGCTTCGCCCTCGCCCGTCGGATGTCGATTTAAACGCAGCTCGGCCTCCGGCCTCGCTTTCGCTCGCCCTGCGGGCTCGCGAGAGTTACTCGGGGGGTCGTGGGGGGAAAAGGGGGGGGTGGGATGAGCAAATTTGGCTCGGCCTGCGGCCTCGCCACGCAGCTCGGCCTTCGGCCTCGCGTTTGCTCGCCCTGCGGGCTCGCAAAGCCCTGCGGGCTGGTGACTTGGGGGGAAGGGGGGGTGGGGGGGGTGATTTACCAAATGGCTCGGCCTTCGGCCTCGCTACGCAGCTCGCCCTTCGGGCTCGCGGGCACCCAAGTCTTCGGCCTTCGGCCTCAGACTTGGTTGTAGACACTCGGGGGCCCGATTTGTATGGCGGCCATTTTGTTTTTCGAGAAAATAAAAAAAAAAATACCGGCTCGAGAATTTGACCGTGACCCCCTACAAAAGTCACAATGGGGGCAAACCCCTAACTCTTATAGTTTTCGCAGGCCGTACCCCCTTCCACCTCGGTTTCCGTGATCTTCAACTTTTCGGATTTTTCCCCTGGTGAGACAAAAATTCCACATCCAGTCCACCAGGCACCATCACCCCTTTCAGTCTCGAAGTGGGAGAACAACTATGTCAATCAGTCAGTGAGTCAGTCAGTGGTAGGTGTAGCTTTATATAATATAGACTAGATGTCGCTCTGTGCGCGGGCTGCAAGCAGCCCGCGAGGCTCGCGTTTGAGCTCTATGACGAATAAATTCATTCAGTTTGGCTAAAAGTAAAAAAAGTTGAGAACTTGGAAATAAGTAGGAAAAGGAGTGGGCGGCCATCTTGGATTTCAAAATGACATCCAGATTCGAGTCGGGCGGGGCCCGAAACCCCCAAATCCAAAATTTCAGTCAAATCGGATAAAGTTGAAAAAATTAAAAAAAAAAATTTCGCCGCCATCTTGGATCCAAAAAAGGAGTGCAGATTCGAGTTGGGGGCGGTGAGGGTGTCCCAGATTTCGATTTTGAGTCAAATCGGGTAAAGTTGAGAATTGGGGGCAATTAAGGGGGGGGGTGGGTTAAGGAGGAAGGGATTGAAACTTTCGCTCGGCCTGCGGCCTCGCCACTCTGCGAGCCCTTCGGGCTCGCGGCCCCCAGTGGCCGGCAGTTCGGCCTTCGGCCTCACTGCCGCCCCCTTTGGGGGCCCCCCCCTAGGGGGGGTCATCCGAAGGGCTCGGGCTTCGCCCTCGCCCTTCCGATGTAAGGAAGGGATCGACCAATTGGCTCGGCCTGCGGCCTCGCCACTCTGCGAGCCCTTCGGGCTCGCGGCCCCCAGTGGCCGGCAGTTCGGCCTTCGGCCTCACTGCCGCCCCCTTTGGGGGCCCCCCCCTACGGGGGGTCATCCGAAGGGCTCGGGCTTCGCCCTCGCCCGTCGGATGTCGATTTAAACGCAGCTCGGCCTCCGGCCTCGCTTTCGCTCGCCCTGCGGGCTCGCGAGAGTTACTTGGGGGGTCGTGGGGGGAAAAGGGGGGGGTGGGATGAGCAAATTTGGCTCGGCCTGCGGCCTCGCCACGCAGCTCGGCCTACGGCCTCGCGTTTGCTCGCCCTGCGGGCTCGCAAAGCCCTTCGGGCTAGTGACTTGGGGGGAGGGGGGGGGTGGGGGGGGTGATTTTCCAAGGGGCTCGGCCTTCGGCCTCGCTACGCAGCTCGCCCTTCGGGCTCGCGGGCACCCAAGTCTTCGGCCTTCGGCCTCAGACTCGGTTGTAGACACTCGGGGGCCCGATTTGTATGGCGGCCATTTTGTTTTTCGAGAAAATTAAAAAAAAAATACCGGCTCGAGAATTTGACCGTGACCCCCTACAAAAGTCACTATGGGGGCAAACCCCTAACTCTTATAGTTTTCGCAGGCCGTACCCCCTTCCACCTCGGTTTCCGTGATCTTCAACTTTTCGGATTTTTCCCCTGCTGAGACAAAAATTCCACATCCAGTCCACCAGGCTTCATCACCCCTTTCAGTCTCGAAGTGGGAGAACAACTATGTCAATCAGTCAGTCAGTGAGTGGTAAGTGTAGCTTTATATAATATAGACTAGATGTCGCTCTGTGCGCGGGCTGCAAGCAGCCCGCGAGGCTCGCGTTTGAGCTCTATGACGAATAAATTCATTCAGTTTGGCTAAAAGTAAAAAAAGTTGAGAACTTGGAAATAAGTAGGAAAAGGAGTGGGCGGCCATCTTGGATTTCAAAATGACATCCAGATTCGAGTCGGGCGGGGCCCGAAACCCCCAAATCCAAAATTTCAGTCAAATCGGATAAAGTTGAAAAAATTAAAAAAAAAAATTTCGCCGCCATCTTGGATCCAAAAAAGGAGTGCAGATTCGAGTTGGGGGCGGTGAGGGTGTCCCAGATTTCGATTTTGAGTCAAATCGGGTAAAGTTGAGAATTGGGGGCAATTAAGGGGGGGGGTGGGTTAAGGAGGAAGGGATTGAAACTTTCGCTCGGCCTGCGGCCTCGCCACTCTGCGAGCCCTTCGGGCTCGCGGCCCCCAGTGGCCGGCAGTTCGGCCTTCGGCCTCACTGCCGCCCCCTTTGGGGGCCCCCCCCTAGGGGGGGTCATCCGAAGGGCTCGGGCTTCGCCCTCGCCCTTCCGATGTAAGGAAGGGATCGACCAATTGGCTCGGCCTGCGGCCTCGCCACTCTGCGAGCCCTTCGGGCTCGCGGCCCCCAGTGGCCGGCAGTTCGGCCTTCGGCCTCACTGCCGCCCCCTTTGGGGGCCCCCCCCTACGGGGGGTCATCCGAAGGGCTCGGGCTTCGCCCTCGCCCGTCGGATGTCGATTTAAACGCAGCTCGGCCTCCGGCCTCGCTTTCGCTCGCCCTGCGGGCTCGCGAGAGTTACTTGGGGGGTCGTGGGGGGAAAAGGGGGGGGGTGGGATGAGCAAATTTGGCTCGGCCTGCGGCCTCGCCACGCAGCTCGGCCTACGGCCTCGCGTTTGCTCGCCCTGCGGGCTCGCAAAGCCCTTCGGGCTAGTGACTTGGGGGGAGGGGGGGGGTGGGGGGGGTGATTTTCCAAGGGGCTCGGCCTTCGGCCTCGCTACGCAGCTCGCCCTTCGGGCTCGCGGGCACCCAAGTCTTCGGCCTTCGGCCTCAGACTCGGTTGTAGACACTCGGGGGCCCGATTTGTATGGCGGCCATTTTGTTTTTCGAGAAAATTAAAAAAAAAATACCGGCTCGAGAATTTGACCGTGACCCCCTACAAAAGTCACTATGGGGGCAAACCCCTAACTCTTATAGTTTTCGCAGGCCGTACCCCCTTCCACCTCGGTTTCCGTGATCTTCAACTTTTCGGATTTTTCCCCTGCTGAGACAAAAATTCCACATCCAGTCCACCAGGCTTCATCACCCCTTTCAGTCTCGAAGTGGGAGAACAACTATGTCAATCAGTCAGTCAGTGAGTGGTAAGTGTAGCTTTATATAATATAGATATAGACTAGATGTCGCTCTGTGCGCGGGCTGCAAGCAGCCCGCGAGGCTCGCGTTTGAGCTCTATGACGAATAAATTCATTCAGTTTGACTAAAAGTTAAAAAAGTTATGAAATTCGGAAATAGTAGGAAAAGGAGTGGGCGGCCATCTTGGATTCCAAAATGACATCCAGATTCGAGTCGGGCGGGGTCCCAAACCCCCAAATCCAAAATTTCAGTCAAATCCGATAAGATGAGAAAATTAAAAAAAAAAAATTTCGCCGCCATCTTGGATCCAAAAAAGGAGTGCAGATTCGAGTTGGGGGCGGTGAAGGCATGCCAGATATCGATTTTGAGTCAAATCGGGTAAAGTTGAGAATTGGGGGCAATTTAGGGGGGGGTGGGTTAAGGAGGAAGGGATTGAGACTTTCGCTCGGCCTGCGGCCTCGCCACTCTGCGAGCCCTTCGGGCTCGCGGCCCCCAGTGGCCGGCAGTTCGGCCTTCGGCCTCACTGCCGCCCCCTTCGGGGGCCCCCCCCTAGGGGGGGTCATCTGAAGGGCTCGGGCTTTGCCCTCGCCCTTCCGATGTGAGGAAGGGATCGACCAATTGGCTCGGCCTGCGGCCTCGCCACTCTGCGAGCCCTTCGGGCTCGCGGCCCCCAGTGGCCGGCAGTTCGGCCTTCGGCCTCACTGCCGCCCCCTTTGGGGGCCCCCCCCTACGGGGGGTCATCCGAAGGGCTCGGGCTTCGCCCTCGCCCGTCGGATGTCGATTTAAACGCAGCTCGGCCTCCGGCCTCGCTTTCGCTCGCCCTGCGGGCTCGCGAGAGTTACTCGGGGGGTCGTGGGGGGAAAAGGGGGGGGTGGGATGAGCAAATTTGGCTTGGCCTGCGGCCTCGCCACGCAGCTCGGCCTACGGCCTCGCGTTTGCTCGCCCTGCGGGCTCGCAAAGCCCTGCGGGCTAGTGACTCGGGGGGAGGGGGGGGTGGGGGGGGTGATTTTCCGAGGGGCTCGGCCTTCGGCCTCGCTACGCAGCTCGCCCTTCGGGCTCGCGGGGAGCCGAGTCTTCGGCCTTCGGCCTCAGACTCGGCTAAAGACACTCGGGGGCCCGATTTGTATGGCGGCCATTTTGTTTTTCGAGAAAATTAAAAAAAAAATACCGGCTCGAGAATTTGACCGTGACCCCCTACAAAAGTCACTATGGGGGCAAACCCCTAACTCTGATAGTTTTCGCAGGCCGTACCCCCTTCCACCTCGGTTTCCGTGATCTTCAACTTTTCGGATTTTTCCCCTGGTGAGACAAAAATTCCACATCCAGTCCACCAGGCACCATCACCCCTTTCAGTCTCGAAGTGGGAGAACAACTATGTCAATCAGTCAGTGAGTCAGTGAGTGGTAGGTGTAGCTTTATATAATATAGACTAGATGTCGCTCTGTGCGCGGGCTGCAAGCAGCCCGCGAGGCTCGCGTTTGAGCTCTATGACGAATAAATTCATTCAGTTGAGCAGAAAGATCAAAAAGTTAGGAATTTGGAAATGAGTAGGAAAAGGAGTGGGCGGCCATCTTGGATTCCAAAATGACATCCAGATTCGAGTCGGGCGGGGTCCCAAACCCCCAAATCCAAAATTTCAGTCAAATCCGACAAGGTTGAATAAATTAAAAAAAAAAATTTCGCCGCCATCTTGGATCCAAAAAAGGAGTGCAGATTCGAGTTGGGGGCGGTGAAGGCATGCCAGATATCGATTTTGAGTCAAATCGGGTAAAGTTGAGAATTGGGGGCAATTTAGGGGGGGGTGGGTTAAGGAGGAAGGGATTGAGACTTTCGCTCGGCCTGCGGCCTCGCCACTCTGCGAGCCCTTCGGGCTCGCGGCCCCCAGTGGCCGGCAGTTCGGCCTTCGGCCTCACTGCCGCCCCCTTCGGGGGCCCCCCCCTAGGGGGGGTCATCTGAAGGGCTCGGGCTTTGCCCTCGCCCTTCCGATGTGAGGAAGGGATCGACCAATTGGCTCGGCCTGCGGCCTCGCCACTCTGCGAGCCCTTCGGGCTCGCGGCCCCCAGTGGCCGGCAGTTCGGCCTTCGGCCTCACTGCCGCCCCCTTTGGGGGCCCCCCCCCTACGGGGGGTCATCCGAAGGGCTCGGGCTTCGCCCTCGCCCGTCGGATGTCGATTTAAACGCAGCTCGGCCTCCGGCCTCGCTTTCGCTCGCCCTGCGGGCTCGCGAGAGTTACTCGGGGGGTCGTGGGGGGAAAAGGGGGGGGTGGGATGAGCAAATTTGGCTTGGCCTGCGGCCTCGCCACGCAGCTCGGCCTACGGCCTCGCGTTTGCTCGCCCTGCGGGCTCGCAAAGCCCTGCGGGCTAGTGACTCGGGGGGAGGGGGGGGTGGGGGGGGTGATTTTCCGAGGGGCTCGGCCTTCGGCCTCGCTACGCAGCTCGCCCTTCGGGCTCGCGGGGAGCCGAGTCTTCGGCCTTCGGCCTCAGACTCGGCTAAAGACACTCGGGGGCCCGATTTGTATGGCGGCCATTTTGTTTTTCGAGAAAATTAAAAAAAAAATACCGGCTCGAGAATTTGACCGTGACCCCCTACAAAAGTCACTATGGGGGCAAACCCCTAACTCTGATAGTTTTCGCAGGCCGTACCCCCTTCCACCTCGGTTTCCGTGATCTTCAACTTTTCGGATTTTTCCCCTGGTGAGACAAAAATTCCACATCCAGTCCACCAGGCACCATCACCCCTTTCAGTCTCGAAGTGGGAGAACAACTATGTCAATCAGTCAGTGAGTCAGTGAGTGGTAGGTGTAGCTTTATATAATATAGACTAGATGTCGCTCTGTGCGCGGGCTGCAAGCAGCCCGCGAGGCTCGCGTTTGAGCTCTATGACGAATAAATTCATTCAGTTGAGCAGAAAGATCAAAAAGTTAGGAATTTGGAAATGAGTAGGAAAAGGAGTGGGCGGCCATCTTGGATTCCAAAATGACATCCAGATTCGAGTCGGGCGGGGTCCCAAACCCCCAAATCCAAAATTTCAGTCAAATCCGACAAGGTTGAATAAATTAAAAAAAAAAATTTCGCCGCCATCTTGGATCCAAAAAAGGAGTGCAGATTCGAGTTGGGGGCGGTGAGGGCATGCCAGATATCGATTTTGAGTCAAATCGGGTAAAGTTGAGAATTGGGGGCAATTTAGGGGGGGGTGGGTTAAGGAGGAAGGGATTGAGACTTTCGCTCGGCCTGCGGCCTCGCCACTCTGCGAGCCCTTCGGGCTCGCGGCCCCCAGTGGCCGGCAGTTCGGCCTTCGGCCTCACTGCCGCCCCCTTTGGGGGCCCCCCCCTAGGGGGGGTCATCCGAAGGTCTCGGGCTTCGCCCTCGCCCTTCCGATGTGAGGAAGGGATCGACCAATTGGCTCGGCCTGCGGCCTCGCCACTCTGCGAGCCCTACGGGCTCGCGGCCCCCAGTGGCCGGCAGTTCGGCCTTCGGCCTCACTGCCGCCCCCTTTGGGGGCCCCCCCCTACGGGGGGTCATCCGAAGGGCTCGGGCTTCGCCCTCGCCCGTCGGATGTCGATTTAAACGCAGCTCGGCCTCCGGCCTCGCTTTCGCTCGCCCTGCGGGCTCGCGAGAGTTACTCGGGGGGTCGTGGGGGGAAAAGGGGGGGGTGGGATGAGCAAATTTGGCTCGGCCTGCGGCCTCGCCACGCAGCTCGGCCTTCGGCCTCGCGTTTGCTCGCCCTGCGGGCTCGCAAAGCCCTGCGGGCTGGTGACTTGGGGGGAAGGGGGGGTGGGGGGGGTGATTTACCAAATGGCTCGGCCTTCGGCCTCGCTACGCAGCTCGCCCTTCGGGCTCGCGGGCACCCAAGTCTTCGGCCTTCGGCCTCAGACTTGGTTGTAGACACTCGGGGGGCCCGATTTGTATGGCGGCCATTTTGTTTTTCGAGAAAATTAAAAAAAAAATACCGGCTCGAGAATTTGACCGTGACCCCCTACAAAAGTCACTATGGGGGCAAACCCCTAACTCTTATAGTTTTCGCAGGCCGTACCCCCTTCCACCTCGGTTTCCGTGATCTTCAACTTTTCGGATTTTTCCCCTGGTGAGACAAAAATTCCACATCCAGTCCACCAGGCACCATCACCCCTTTCAGTCTCGAAGTGGGAGAACAACTATGTCAATCAGTCAGTCAGTGAGTGAGTGGTAGGTGTAGCTTTATATAATATAGACTAGATGTCGCTCTGTGCGCGGGCTGCAAGCAGCCCGCGAGGCTCGCGTTTGAGCTCTATGAGGAATAAATTCATTCAGTTGAGCGAAAAGTAGAAAAAGTTGAGAATTTGGAAATGAGTAGGAAAAGGAGTGGGCGGCCATCTTCGATTCCAAAATGACATCCAGATTCGAGTCGGGCGGGGTCCTTAACCCCCAAATCCAAAATTTCAGTCAAATCCGACGAGGTTGAAAAATTAAAAAAAAAAAAATTTCGCCGCCATCTTGGATCCAAAAAAGGAGTGCAGATTCGAGTTGGGGGCGGTAAGGGCATGCCAGATATCGATTTTGAGTCAAATCGGGTAAAGTTGAGAATTGGGGGCAATTTAGGGGGGGTGGGTTAAGGAGGAAGGGATTGAGACTTTCGCTCGGCCTGCGGCCTCGCCACTCTGCGAGCCCTTCGGGCTCGCGGCCCCCAGTGGCCGGCAGTTCGGCCTTCGGCCTCACTGCCGCCCCCTTTGGGGGCCCCCCCCTAGGGGGGGTCATCCGAAGGGCTCGGGCTTCGCCCTCGCCCTTCCGATGTGAGGAAGGGATCGACCAATTGGCTCGGCCTGCGGCCTCGCCACTCTGCGAGCCCTACGGGCTCTCGGCCCCCAGTGGCCGGCAGTTCGGCCTTCGGCCTCACTGCCGCCCCCTTTGGGGGCCCCCCCCTACGGGGGGTCATCCGAAGGGCTCGGGCTTCGCCCTCGCCCGTCGGATGTCGATTTAAACGCAGCTCGGCCTCCGGCCTCGCTTTCGCTCGCCCTGCGGGCCCGCGAGAGTTACTTGGGGGGTCGTGGGGGGAAAAGGGGGGGGTGGGATGAGCAAATTTGGCTCGGCCTGCGGCCTCGCCACGCAGCTCGGCCTACGGCCTCGCGTTTGCTCGCCCTGCGGGCTCGCAAAGCCCTTCGGGCTAGTGACTTGGGGGGAGGGGGGGGTGGGGGGGGTGATTTTCCGAGGGGCTCGGCCTTCGGCCTCGCTACGCAGCTCGCCCTTCGGGCTCGCGGGGAGCCGAGTCTTCGGCCTTCGGCCTCAGACTCGGCTAAAGACACTCGGGGGCCCGATTTGTATGGCGGCCATTTTGTTTTTCGAGAAAATTAAAAAAAAAATACCGGCTCGAGAATTTGACCGTGACCCCCTACAAAAGTCACTATGGGGGCAAACCCCTAACTCTGATAGTTTTCGCAGGCCGTACCCCCTTCCACCTCGGTTTCCGTGATCCTCGACTTTTCGGATTTTTCCCCTGGTGAGACAAAAATTCCACATCCAGTCCACCAAGCATCATTACGGTTTTCAGTCGAGAAGTGGGAGAACAACTATGTCAATCAGTCAGTGAGTCAGTGAGTGGTAGGTGTAGCTTTATATAATATAGACTAGATGTCGCTCTGTGCGCGGGCTGCGCGAGGCTGGCGTGTTATGTTTATGACCAATAAAGGCATTCAGTTGAGCCAAAAGTTAAAAATGTTATGAAATACGGAAATAGTAGGAAAAGGAGTGGGCGGCCATCTTGGATTCCAAAATGACATCCAGATTCGAATCGGGCGGGTCATATACCCCAAATCCAAAATTTCAGTCAAATCCGACGTGGTTGAAAAAATAAAAAAAAAAAATTCGCCGCCATCTTGGATCCAAAAAAGGAGTGCAGATTCGAGTTGGGGCGGTGAGGGTGTCCCAGATTTCGATTTTGAGTCAAATCGGGTAAAGTTGAGAATTGGGGGCAATTTAGGGGGGGGGTGGGTAAAGGAGGAAGGGATTGAAACTTTCGCTCGGCCTGCGGCCTCGCCACTCTGCGAGCCCTTCGGGCTCGCGGCCCCCAGTGGCCGGCAGTTCGGCCTTCGGCCTCACTGCCGCCCCCTTTGGGGGCCCCCCCCTAGGGGGGGTCATCCGAAGGTCTCGGGCTTCGCCCTCGCCCTTCCGATGTGAGGAAGGGATCGACCAATTGGCTCGGCCTGCGGCCTCGCCACTCTGCGAGCCCTGCGGGCTCGCGGCCCCCAGTGGCCGGCAGTTCGGCCTTCGGCCTCACTGCCGCCCCCTTTGGGGGCCCCCCCCTACGGGGGGTCATCCGAAGGGCTCGGGCTTCGCCCTCGCCCGTCGGATGTCGATTTAAACGCAGCTCGGCCTCCGGCCTCGCTTTCGCTCGCCCTGCGGGCTCGCGAGAGTTACTCGGGGGGTCGTGGGGGGAAAAGGGGGGGGTGGGATGAGCAAATTTGGCTCGGCCTGCGGCCTCGCCACGCAGCTCGGCCTTCGGCCTCGCGTTTGCTCGCCCTGCGGGCTCGCAAAGCCCTTCGGGCTAGTGACTTGGGGGGAGGGGGGGGTTGGGGGGGGTGATTTTCCGAGGGGCTCGGCCTTCGGCCTCGCTACGCAGCTCGCCCTTCGGGCTCGCGGGGAGCCGAGTCTTCGGCCTTCGGCCTCAGACTCGGCTAAAGACACTCGGGGGCCCGATTTGTATGGCGGCCATTTTGTTTTTCGAGAAAATTAAAAAAAAAATACCGGCTCGAGAATTTGACCGTGACCCCCTACAAAAGTCACTATGGGGGCAAACCCCTAACTCTGATAGTTTTCGCAGGCCGTACCCCCTTCCACCTCGGTTTCCGTGATCTTCGACTTTTCGGATTTTTCCCCCTGGTGAGACAAAAATTCCACATCCAGTCCACCAGGCACCATCACCCCTTTCAGTCTCGAAGTGGGAGAACAACTATGTCAATCAGTGAGTCAGTGAGTGAGTGGTAGGTGTAGCTTTATATAATATAGACTAGATGTCGCTCTGTGCGCGAGCTGCAAGCAGCCCGCGAGGCTCGCGTTTGAGCTCTATGACGAATAAATTCATTCAGTTTGGCTAAAAGTAAAAAAAGTTGAGAACTTGGAAATAAGTAGGAAAAGGAGTGGGCGGCCATCTTGGATTCCAAAATGACATCCAGATTCGAGTCGGGCGGGGTCCCAAACCCCCAAATCCAAAATTTCAGTCAAATCCGATAAGATGAGAAAATTAAAAAAAAAAAATTTCGCCGCCATCTTGGATCCAAAAAAGGAGTGCAGATTCGAGTTGGGGGCGGTGAGGGTGTCCCAGATTTCGATTTTGAGTCAAATCGGGTAAAGTTGAGAATTGGGGCAATTAAGGGGGGGGGTGGGTTAAGGAGGAAGAAATTGAAACTTTCGCTCGGCCTGCGGCCTCGCCACTCTGCGAGCCCTTCGGGCTCGCGGCCCCCAGTGGCCGGCAGTTCGGCCTTCGGCCTCACTGCCGCCCCCTTTGGGGGCCCCCCCCTAGGGGGGGGTCATCCGAAGGGCTCGGGCTTCGCCCTCGCTCTTCAGATGACGGAGGAAGGGATCGACCAATTGGCTCGGCCTGCGGCCTCGCCACTCTGCGAGCCCTTCGGGCTCGCGGCCCCCAGTGGCCGGCAGTTCGGCCTTCGGCCTCACTGCCGCCCCCTTTTGGGGCCCCCCCCTACGGGGGGTCATCCGAAGGGCTCGGGCTTCGCCCTCGCCCTTCCGATGTCGATTTACACGCAGCTCGGCCTCCGGCCTCGCTTTCGCTCGCCCTGCGGGCTCGCGAGAGTTACTCGGGGGGTCGTGGGGGGAAAAGGGGGGGGTGGGATGAGCAAATTTGGCTCGGCCTGCGGCCTCGCCACGCAGCTCGGCCTACGGCCTCGCGTTTGCTCGCCCTGCGGGCTCGCAAAGCCCTTCGGGCTAGTGACTTGGGGGGAGGGGGGGGTGGGGGGGTGATTTTCCGAGGGGCTCGGCCTTCGGCTCGCTACGCAGCTCGCCCTTCGGGCTCGCGGGCACCCAAGTCTTCGGCCTTCGGCCTCAGACTCGGTTGTAGACACTCGGGGGCCCGATTTGTATGGCGGCCATTTTGTTTTTCGAGAAAATTAAAAAAAAAATACCGGCTCGAGAATTTGACCGTGACCCCCTACAAAAGTCACTATGGGGGCAAACCCCTAACTCTGATAGTTTTCGCAGGCCGTACCCCCTTCCACCTCGGTTTCCGGGATCCTCGACTTTTCAGATTTTTCTCCAGGAGAGACAAAAATTCCACATCCAGTCCACCAGGCACCATCACCCCTTTCAGTCTCGAAGTGGGAGAACAACTATGTCAATCAGTCAGTCAGTGAGTGGTAAGTGTAGCTTTATATAATAGAGACTAGATGTCGCTCTGTGCGCGGGCTGCAAGCAGCCCGCGAGGCTCGCGTTTGAGCTCTATGACGAATAAATTCATTCAGTTGAGCCAAAAGTTAAAAATGTTATGAAATACGGAAATAGTAGGAAAAGGAGTGGGCGGCCATCTTGGATTCCAAAATGACATCCAAATTCGAGTCGGGCGGGGTCCCAAACCCCCAAATCCAAAATTTCAGTCAAATCGGATAAAGTTGAAAAAATTAAAAAAAAAATTTCGCCGCCATCTTGGATCCAAAAAAGGAGTGCAGATTCGAGTTGGGGGCGGTGAGGGCATGCCAGATATCGATTTTGAGTCAAATCGGATAAAGTTGAGAATTGGGGGCAATTTAGGGGGGGAGTGGGTTAAGGAGGAAGGGATTGAAACTTTCGCTCGGCCTGCGGCCTCGCCACTCTGCGAGCCCTTCGGCTCGCGGCCCCCAGTGGTCGGCAGTTCGGCCTTCGGCCTCACTGCCGCCCCCTTTGGGGGCCCCCCCCTAGGGGGGGGTCATCCGAAGGGCTCGGGCTTCGCCCTCGCCCTTCAGATGACGGAGGGAGGGATCGACCAATTGGCTCGGCCTGCGGCCTCGCCACTCTGCGAGCCCTTCGGGCTCGCGGCCCCCAGTGGCCGGCAGTTCGGCCTTCGGCCTCACTGCCGCCCCCTTTGGGGGCCCCCCCCTACGGGGGGTCATCCGAAGGGCTCGGGCTTCGCCCTCGCCCGTCGGATGTCGATTTAAACGCAGCTCGGCCTCCGGCCTCGCTTTCGCTCGCCCTGCGGGCTCGCGAGAGATACTCGGGGGGTAGTAGGGGGAAAAGGGGGGGGTGGGATGAGCAAAATTGGCTCGGCCTGCGGCCTCGCCACGCAGCTCGGCCTTCGGCCTCGCGTTTGCTCGCCCTGCGGGCTCGCAAAGCCCTGCGGGCAAGTGACTTGGGGGGAGGGGGGGGTGGGGGGGGTGATTTTCCGAGGGGCTCGGCCTTCGGCCTCGCTACGCAGCTCGCCCTTCGGGCTCGCGGGCACCCAAGTCTTCGGCCTTCGGCCTCAGACTCGGTTGTAGACACTCGGGGGCCCGATTTGTATGGCGGCCATTTTGTTTTTCGAGAAAATTAAAAAAAAATACCGGCTCGAGAATTTGACCGTGACCCCCTACAAAAGTCACTATGGGGCAAACCCCTAACTCTGATAGTTTTCGCAGGCCGTACCCCCTTCCAGTCTGGTTTCCGAATTCTTCGACTTTCAGATTTTTCTCCAGGAGAGACAAAAATTCCACATCCAGTCCACCAGGCACCATCACCCCTTTCAGTCTCGAAGTGGGAGAACAACTATGTCAATCAGTCAGTCAGTGAGTGAGTGGTAAGTGTAGCTTTATATAATATAGACTAGTGTTTTGGGTGGGGGCGCGGGCTGCGAGCAGCCCGCGAGGCGGTCGTGCTGTATGGGCGGGGTCAGTAAGGTTTGCAGTCTTAGATGCGTCAGGTGACTTGTGGGGGTTGAAGAAACCGTATAACATTGACAGTCGTTTGAAATTGCACTAAAACAGAGGGGGGAGGGAGGTTGTGACACTTTAAAACGGCTCGGCTTCGCCCTCGCCTTGGAGCTCGGCCTTCGGCCTCGCAGACCCAAGTGGTCGGCAGTTCGGCCTGCGGCCTCACTGCAGCCCACTTGGGGGGGTGGTGGGGGAGGTTGGACTTACTCTCGGACGGCTCGGGCTTCGCCCTCGCCTTGGAGCTCGGCCTTCGGCCTCGCAGACCCAAGTGGTCGGCAGTTCGGCCTTCGGCCTCACTGCAGCCCACTTGGGGGGGTGGTGGGGGAGGTTGGACTTACTCTTGGACGGCTCGGGCTTCGCCCTCGCCTTGGAGCTCGGCCTGCCGGCTCGCGCCCCCGTGTGCAGCAGTTCGTCAGTTAAAATCGACAGTCGTTTGAAATTCCACTAAAACTGAGGGGGGAGTGGGGGGAGGGACACAACAAAACGGCTCGGGCTTCGCCCTCGCCTTGGAGCTCGGCCTCCGGCCTCGCGGACCCAAGTGGTCGGCAGTTCGGCCTGCGGCCTCACTGCAGCCCACTTGGGGGGGTGGTGGGGGGAGTTGGGCTAACTCGTAGACGGCTCGGGCTTCGCCCTCGCCGTAGAGCTCGGCCTGCGGCCTCGCCCCCCCCGTGTGCAGCAGTTCGGCCTGCGGCCTCACTGCAGCACACTTGGGGGGGGGGGAGGGGGGTGCCTCGGGCTTCGCCCTCGACACCCCGATCGGCTCGGGCTACGCCCTCGCCTTGGAGCTCGGCCTGCGGCCTCGCGCCCCCCGTGTGCAGCAGTTCGGCCTTCGGCCTCACTGCAGCACCTCGGGGGGAGGGGGAGGGGGGTGCCTCGGGCTTCGCCCTCGACACCCCGGTCGGCTCGGGCTTCGCCCTCGCCCCGAAGCTCGGCCTGCGGCCTCGCAGGCTCGCCCTTCGGGCTCGCTTAGTATGACGGGAATTGGCCTTGTATGGCGGCCATCTTGAATTTTGAAAAAAAAAAAAAAAATTTAGTCACACTTCAAATTGCTTACAACCCCCTACATTTTGGCAAAAAAATCAACCCCCTAACCCCCACCGTTTCTGCAGGCAGTTGACCCCTTACACCAGGATTCTTCGATCCTCAACATGTCAGATTTTTCTGGTACTCACTGGAACACCCTCTATACGATGGTATGCGTCACAACACCCCACCATACCGGGAACAGGTCAAACAACCATGTCAATGAGTGAGTGAGTGAGTGGTATTGTAGCTTTATATATTATAATAACTAGTGTTTTGGGTGGGGGCGCGGGCTGCGAGCAGCCCGCGAGGCGGTCGTGCGGCTGTATGGGCGGGGTCAGTAAGGTTTGCAGTCGTAGATGCGTCAGGTGACTTGTGGGGGTTGAAGAAACCGTATTAACATTGACAGTCGTTTGAAATTCCACTAAAACAGAGGGGGGAGAGAGGGTTGTGACACTTTAAAACGGCTCGGGCTTCGCCCTCGCCTTGGAGCTCGGCCTTCGGCCTCGCAGACCCAAGTGGTCGGCAGTTCGGCCTGCGGCCTCACTGCAGCCCACTTGGGGGGTGGTGGCGGAGGTCGCGCTGACTCTTGGACGGCTCGGGCTTCGCCCTCGCCTTGGAGCTCGGCCTTCGGCCTCGCAGACCCAAGTGGTCGGCAGTTCGGCCTTCGGCCTCACTGCAGCCCACTTGGGGGGGTGGTGGGGGAGGTTGGACTTATTCTTGGACGGCTCGAGCTTCGCCCTCGCCTTGGAGCTCGGCCTGCGGCCTCGCGCCCCCCGTGTGCAGCAGTTCGGCCTTCGGCCTCACTGCAGCACCTCGGGGGGAGGGGGAGGGGGGTGCCTCGGGCTTCGCCCTCGACCGGTCGGCTCGGGCTTCGCCCTCGCCCCGAAGCTCGGCCTGCGGCCTCGCAGGCTCGCCCTTCGGGCTCGCTTAGTATGACGGGAATTGGCCTTGTATGGCGGCCATCTTGAATTTTGAAAAAAAAAAAAAAACTTTAGTCACACTTCAAATTGCTTACAACCCCCTACATTTTGGCAAAAAATCAACCCCCTAACCCCCACCGTTTCTGCAGGCAGTTGACCCCTTACACCAGGATTCTTCGATCCTCAACATGTCAGATTTTTCTGGTACTCACTGGAACACCCTCTATACGATGGTATGCGTCACAACACCCCACCATACCGGGAACAGGTCAAACAACCATGTCAATGAGTCAGTGAGTCAGTGGTAATGTAGCTTTATATATTATAACTAGTGTTTTGGGTGGGGGCGCGGGCTGCGAGCAGCCCGCGAGGCGGTCGTGCGGCTGTATGGGCGGGGTCAGTAAGGTTTGCAGTCGTAGATGCGTCAGGTGACTTGTGGGGGTTGAAGAAACCGTATTAACATTGACAGTCGTTTGAAATTCCACTAAAACAGAGGGGGGAGAGAGGGTTGTGACACTTTAAAACGGCTCGGGCTTCGCCCTCGCCTTGGAGCTCGGCCTTCGGCCTCGCAGACCCAAGTGGTCGGCAGTTCGGCCTGCGGCCTCACTGCAGCCCACTTGGGGGGTGGTGGCGGAGGTCGCGCTGACTCTTGGACGGCTCGGGCTTCGCCCTCGCCTTGGAGCTCGGCCTTCGGCCTCGCAGACCCAAGTGGTCGGCAGTTCGGCCTTCGGCCTCACTGCAGCCCACTTGGGGGGGTGGTGGGGGAGGTTGGACTTATTCTTGGACGGCTCGAGCTTCGCCCTCGCCTTGGAGCTCGGCCTGCGGCCTCGCGCCCCCCGTGTGCAGCAGTTCGGCCTTCGGCCTCACTGCAGCACCTCGGGGGGAGGGGGAGGGGGGTGCCTCGGGCTTCGCCCTCGACACCCCGGTCGGCTCGGGCTTCGCCCTCGCCCCGAAGCTCGGCCTGCGGCCTCGCAGGCTCGCCCTTCGGGCTCGCTTAGTATGACGGGAATTGGCCTTGTATGGCGGCCATCTTGAATTTTGAAAAAAAAAAAAAACTTTAGTCACACTTCAAATTGCTTACAACCCCCTACATTTTGGCAAAAAATCAACCCCCTAACCCCCACCGTTTCTGCAGGCAGTTGACCCCTTACACCAGGATTCTTCGATCCTCAACATGTCAGATTTTTCTGGTACTCACTGGAACACCCTCTATACGATGGTATGCGTCACAACACCCCACCATACCGGGAACAGGTCAAACAACCATGTCAATGAGTCAGTGAGTCAGTGGTAATGTAGCTTTATATATTATAACTAGTGTTTTGGGTGGGGGCGCGGGCTGCGAGCAGCCCGCGAGGCGGTCGTGCGGCTGTATGGGCGGGGTCAGTAAGGTTTGCAGTCGTAGATGCGTCAGGTGACTTGTGGGGGTTGAAGAAACCGTATTAACATTGACAGTCGTTTGAAATTGCACTAAAACTGAGGGGGGAGGGGGGGAGGGACAAAACAAAACGGCTCGGGCTTCGCCCTCGCCTTGGAGCTCGGCCTTCAGCCTCGCAGACCCAAGTGGTCGGCAGTTCGGCCTGCGGCCTCACTGCAGCCCACTTGGGGGGGGTGGTGGGAGGGTGTTCTAACTCTTTGACGGCTCGGGCTTCGCCCTCGCCTTGGAGCTCGGCCTTCGGCCTCGCAGACCCAAGTGGTCGGCAGTTCGGCCTTCGGCCTCACTGCAGCCCGCTTGGGGGGGTGGTGGGGGAGGTTGGACTTACTCTTGGACGGCTCGGGCTTCGCCCTCGCCTTGGAGCTCGGCCTGCGGCCTCGCGCCCCCCGTGTGCAGCAGTTCGGCCTTCGGCCTCACTGCAGCACCTTGGGGGGAGGGGGAGGGGGGTGCCTCGGGCTTCGCCCTCGACACCCCGGTCGGCTCGGGCTTCGCCCTCGCCCCGAAGCTCGGCCTGCGGCCTCGCAGGCTCGCCCTTCGGGCTCGCTTAGTATGACGGGAATTGGCCTTGTATGGCGGCCATCTTGAATTTCGAATTTAAAAAAAAAAAATTAGTGACACTTGAAATTGCTTACAACCCCTTACATTTTGGCAAAAAAATCATCCCCCTAACCCTCACCGTTTTTGCAGGCAGTTGACCCCTTACACCAGGATTCTTCGATCCTCAACATGTCAGATTTTTCTGGTACTCACTGGAACACCCTCTATACGACGGTATGCGTCACAAAACTCCACCATGTCGGGAACAGGTCAAACAACCATGTCAATGAGTGAGTGAGTCAGTGAGTGGTAATGTAGCTTTATATATTATAATAACTAGTGTTTTGGGTGGGGGCGCGGGCTGCGAGCAGCCCGCGAGGCGGTCGTGCGGCTGTATGGGCGGGGTCATTAACCCTTGCAGTCGTCGATGCGTCAGGTGACTTGTGGGGGTTGAAAAAGCCGTATTAAGATCGACAGTCAGTTGAAATTCCACTAAAACAGAGGGGGGAGAGAGGGTTGTGACACTTTAAAACGGCTCGGGCTTCGCCCTCGCCTTGGAGCTCGGCCTTCGGCCTCGCAGACCCAAGTGGTCGGCAGTTCGGCCTGCGGCCTCACTGCAGCCCACTTGGGGGGTGGTGGGGGAGGTCGCGCTGACTCTTGGACGGCTCGGGCTTCGCCCTCGCCTTGGAGCTCTGCCTTCGGCCTCGCAGACCCAAGTGGTCGGCAGTTCGGCCTTCGGCCTCACTGCAGCCCACTTGGGGGGGTGGTGGGGGAGGTTGGACTTACTCTTGGACGGCTCGGGCTTCGCCCTCGCCTTGGAGCTCGGCCTGCGGCCTCGCGCCCCCCGTGTGCAGCAGTTCGGCCTTCGGCCTCACTGCAGCACCTTGGGGGGAGGGGGAGGGGGGTGCCTCGGGCTTCGCCCTCGACACCCCGGTCGGCTCGGGCTTCGCCCTCGCCCCGAAGCTCGGCCTGCGGCCTCGCAGGCTCGCCCTTCGGGCTCGCTTAGTATGACGGGAATTGGCCTTGTATGGCGGCCATCTTGAATTTCGAATTTAAAAAAAAAAAATTAGTGACACTTGAAATTGCTTACAACCCCCTACATTTTGGCAAAAAAATCATCCCCCTAACCCTCACCGTTTTTGCAGGCAGTTGACCCCTTACACCAGGATTCTTCGATCCTCAACATGTCAGATTTTTCTGGTACTCACTGGAACACCCTCTATACGACGGTATGCGTCACAAAACTCCACCATGTCGGGAACAGGTCAAACAACCATGTCAATGAGTGAGTGAGTGAGTGAGTGGTAATGTAGCTTTATATATTATAATTATAACTAGTGTTTTGGGTGGGGGCGCGGGCTGCGAGCAGCCCGCGAGGCGGTCGTGCGGCTGTATGGGCGGGGTCAGTAAGGTTTGCAGTCGTGGATGCGTCAGGTGACTTGTGGGGGTTGAAGAAACCGTATTAACATTGACAGTCGTTTGAAATTGCACTAAAACAGAGGGGGGAGGGGGGGAGGGACACAACAAAACGGCTCGGGCTTCGCCCTCGCCTTGGAGCTCGGCCTTCGGCCTCGCAGACCCAAGTGGTCGGCAGTTCGGCCTGCGGCCTCACTGCAGCCCACTTGGGGGGTGGTGGGGGAGGTTGGACTTACTCTCGGACGGCTCGGGCTTCGCCCTCGCCTTGCAGCTCGGCCTTCGGCCTCGCAGACCCAAGTGGTCGGCAGTTCGGCCTTCGGCCTCACTGCAGCCCACTTGGGGGGGTGGTGGGGGGGGTCGCGCTAAGTCTTCGACGGCTCGGGCTCCGCCCTCGCCTTGGAGCTCGGCCTGCGGCCTCGCGCCCCCCGTGTGCAGCAGTTCGGCCTTCGGCCTCACTGCAGCACCTCGGGGGGAGGGGGAGGGGGGTGCCTCGGGCTTCGCCCTCGACACCCCGGTCGGCTCGGGCTTCGCCCTCGCCCCGAAGCTCGGCCTGCGGCCTCGCAGGCTCGCCCTTCGGGCTCGCTTAGTATGACGGGAATTGGCCTTGTATGGCGGCCATCTTGAATTTTGAAAAAAAAAAAAAAACTTTAGTGACACTTGAAATTGCTTACAACCCCCTACATTTTGGCACAAAAATCAACCCCCTAACCCTTACCGTTTTTGCAGGCAGTACACCTCATCCACCAGGTTTCTTCGATCCTCAAGATGTCAGATTTTTCTGGTACTCACTGGAACACCCACTATACGATGGTATGCATTATATTACTCCACCATACCGGGAACAGGTCAAACAACCATGTCAGTGAGTCAGTCAGTGGTAATGTAGCTTTATATATTATAATAACTAGATGTCGCTCTGTGCGCGGGCTGCGAGCAGCCCGCGAGGCGGTCGTGCGGCTGTATGGGCGGGGTCAGTAAGGTTTGCAGTCTTAGATGCGTCAGGTGACTTGTGGGGGTTGAAAAAGCCGTATTAAGATTGACAGTCGTTTAAAATTCCACTAAAACTGAGGGGGGAGGGGGGGGGAGGGACACAACAAAACGGCTCGGGCTTCGCCCTCGCCTTGGAGCTCGGCCTTCGGCCTCGCAGACCCAAGTGGTCGGCAGTTCGGCCTGCGGCCTCACTGCAGCCCACTTGGGGGGTGGTGGGGGAGGTCGCGCTGACTCTTGGACGGCTCGGGCTTCGCCCTCGCCTTGGAGCTCGGCCTTCGGCCTCGCAGACCCAAGTGGTCGGCAGTTCGGCCTTCGGCCTCACTGCAGCCCACTTGGGGGGGTGGTGGGGGGGGTCGCGCTAAGTCTTCGACGGCTCGGGCTCCGCCCTCGCCTTGGAGCTCGGCCTGCGGCCTCGCGCCCCCCGTGTGCAGCAGTTCGGCCTTCGGCCTCACTGCAGCACCTCGGGGGGAGGGGGAGGGGGGTGCCTCGGGCTTCGCCCTCGACACCCCGGTCGGCTCGGGCTTCGCCCTCGCCCCGAAGCTCGGCCTGCGGCCTCGCAGGCTCGCCCTTCGGGCTCGCTTAGTATGACGGGAATTGGCCTTGTATGGCGGCCATCTTGAATTTTGAAAAAAAAAAAAAAACTTTAGTGACACTTGAAATTGCTTACAACCCTCTACATTTTGGCAAAAAAATCATCCCCCTAACCCCCACCGTTTTTGCAGGCAGTACAACCCTTACACCAGGTTTCTTCGATCCTCAAGATGTCAGATTTTTCTGGTACTCACTGGAACACCCACTATACGATGGTATGCATTATATTACTCCACCATACCGGGAACAGGTCAAACAACCATGTCAGTGAGTCAGTCAGTGGTAATGTAGCTTTATATATTATAATAACTAGATGTCGCTCTGTGCGCGGGCTGCGAGCAGCCCGCGAGGCGGTCGTGCGGCTGTATGGGCGGGGTCAGTAAGGTTTGCAGTCTTAGATGCGTCAGGTGACTTGTGGGGGTTGAAAAAGCCGTATTAAGATTGACAGTCGTTTAAAATTCCACTAAAACTGAGGGGGGAGGGGGGGGGAGGGACACAACAAAACGGCTCGGGCTTCGCCCTCGCCTTGGAGCTCGGCCTTCGGCCTCGCAGACCCAAGTGGTCGGCAGTTCGGCCTGCGGCCTCACTGCAGCCCACTTGGGGGGTGGTGGGGGAGGTCGCGCTGACTCTTGGACGGCTCGGGCTTCGCCCTCGCCTTGGAGCTCGGCCTTCGGCCTCGCAGACCCAAGTGGTCGGCAGTTCGGCCTTCGGCCTCACTGCAGCCCACTTGGGGGGGTGGTGGGGGGGGTCGCGCTAAGTCTTCGACGGCTCGGGCTCCGCCCTCGCCTTGGAGCTCGGCCTGCGGCCTCGCGCCCCCCGTGTGCAGCAGTTCGGCCTTCGGCCTCACTGCAGCACCTCGGGGGGAGGGGGAGGGGGGTGCCTCGGGCTTCGCCCTCGACACCCCGGTCGGCTCGGGCTTCGCCCTCGCCCCGAAGCTCGGCCTGCGGCCTCGCAGGCTCGCCCTTCGGGCTCGCTTAGTATGACGGGAATTGGCCTTGTATGGCGGCCATCTTGAATTTTGAAAAAAAAAAAAAAACTTTAGTGACACTTGAAATTGCTTACAACCCTCTACATTTTGGCAAAAAAATCATCCCCCTAACCCCCACCGTTTTTGCAGGCAGTACAACCCTTACACCAGGTTTCTTCGATCCTCAAGATGTCAGATTTTTCTGGTACTCACTGGAACACCCTCTATACGATGGTATGCGTCACAACACCCCACCATACCGGGAACAGGTCAAACAACCATGTCAATGAGTGAGTGAGTGAGTGGTATTGTAGCTTTATATATTATAATAACTAGTGTTTTGGGTGGGGGCGCGGGCTGCGAGCAGCCCGCGAGGCGGTCGTGCGGCTGTATGGGCGGGGTCAGTAAGGTTTGCAGTCGTAGATGCGTCAGGTGACTTGTGGGGGTTGAAGAAACCGTATTAACATTGACAGTCGTTTGAAATTCCACTAAAACTGAGGGGGGAGGGACACAACAAAACGGCTCGGGCTTCGCCCTCGCCTTGGAGCTCGGCCTCCGGCCTCGCGGACCCAAGTGGTCGGCAGTTCGGCCTGCGGCCTCACTGCAGCCCACTTGGGGGGGTGGTGGGGGGAGTTGGGCTAACTCGTAGACGGCTCGGGCTTCGCCCTCGCCGTAGAGCTCGGCCTGCGGCCTCGCCCCCCCCGTGTGCAGCAGTTCGGCCTGCGGCCTCACTGCAGCACACTTGGGGGGGGAGAGGGGGGTGCCTCGGGCTTCGCCCTCGACACCCCGATCGGCTCGGGCTACGCCCTCGCCTTGGAGCTCGGCCTGCGGCCTCGCGCCCCCCGTGTGCAGCAGTTCGGCCTTCGGCCTCACTGCAGCACCTTGGGGGGAGGGGGAGGGGGTGCCTCGGGCTTCGCCCTCGACACCCCGGTCGGCTCGGGCTTCGCCCTCGCCCCGAAGCTCGGCCTGCGGCCTCGCAGGCTCGCCCTTCGGGCTCGCTTAGTATGACGGGAATTGGTCTTGTATGGCGGCCATCTTGAATTTTGAAAAAAAAAAAAAACTTTATCGACACTTGAAATTGCTTACAACCCTCTACATTTTGGCATAAAAATCATCCCCCCAACCCCCACCGTTTTTGCAGGCAGTACACCTCATCCACCAGGTTTCTTCGATCCTCGAGATGTCAGATTTTTCTGGTACTCACTGGAGCACCCTCTATACGATGGTGTGGGTCATTTCACTCCACCAAGTCGGGAACAGGTCAAACAACCATGTCAATGAGTGAGTGAGTGAGTGAGTGGTAATGTAGCTTTATATATTATAATAACTAGTGTTTTGCGTGGGGGCGCGGGCTGCGAGCAGCCCGCGAGGCGGTCGTGCGGCTGTATGGGCAGGGTCAGTAAGGTTTGCAGTCGTAGATGCGTCAGGTGACTTGTGGGGGTTGAAGAAACCGTATTAACATTGACAGTCGTTTGAAATTGCACAAAAACTGAGGGGGGAGGGAGAGTTGTGACACTTTAAAACGGCTCGGGCTTCGCCCTCGCCTTGGAGCTCGGCCTTCGGCCTCGCAGACCCAAGTGGTCGGCAGTTCGGCCTGCGGCCTCACTGCAGCCCACTTGGGGGGTGGTGGGGGAGGTTGGACTTACTCTCGGACGGCTCGGGCTTCGCCCTCGCCTTGCAGCTCGGCCTTCGGCCTCGCAGACCCAAGTGGTCGGCAGTTCGGCCTTCGGCCTCACTGCAGCCCACTTGGTGGGGTGGTGGGGGAGGTTGGACTTACTCTTGGACGGCTCGGGCTTCGCCCTCGCCTTGGAGCTCGGCCTGCGGCCTCGCGCCCCCCGTGTGCAGCAGTTCGGCCTTCGGCCTCACTGCAGCACCTTGGGGGGAGGGGGAGGGGGGTGCCTCGGGCTTCGCCCTCGACACCCCGGTCGGCTCGGGCTTCGCCCTCGCCCCGAAGCTCGGCCTGCGGCCTCGCAGGCTCGCCCTTCGGGCTCGCTTAGTATGACGGGAATTGGCATTGTATGGCGGCCATCTTGCATTTCGAATTTAAAAAAAAAAAATTAGTGACACTTGAAATTGCTTACAACCCCTTACATTTTGGCAAAAAAATCATCCCCCTAACCCTCACCGTTTTTGCAGGCAGTTGACCCCTTACACCAGGATTCTTCGATCCTCAACATGTCAGATTTTTCTGGTACTCACTGGAACACCCTCTATACGACGGTATGCGTCACAAAACTCCACCATGTCGGGAACAGGTCAAACAACCATGTCAATGAGTGAGTGAGTGAGTGGTAATGTAGCTTTATATATTATAACTAGATGTCGCGTGGGGGCGCGGGCTGCGAGCAGCCCGCGAGGCGGTCGTGCGGCTGTATGGGCGGGGTCAGTAAGGTTTGCAGTCTTAGATGCGTCAGGTGACTTGTGGGGGTTGAAGAAACCGTATTAACATTGACAGTCGTTTGAAATTGCACTAAAACAGAGGGGGGAGGGAGGGTTGTGACACTTTAAAACGGCTCGGGCTTCGCCCTCGCCTTGGAGCTCGGCCTTCGGCCTCGCATACCCAAGTGGTCGGCAGTTCGGCCTGCGGCCTCACTGCAGCCCACTTAGGGGGGCGGTGGGGGAGGTTGGACTTATTCTTGGACGGCTCGGGCTTCGCCCTCGCCTTGGAGCTCGGCCTTCGGCCTCGCATACCCAAGTGGTCGCAGATGCGTCAGGTGACTTGTGGTGGTTGAAGAAACCGTATTAACATTGACAGTCGTTTGAAATTCCACTAAAACTGAGGGGGGAGGGGGGGAGGGACACAACAAAACGGCTCGGGCTTCGCCCTCGCCTTGCAGCTCGGCCTTCGGCCTCGCAAACCCAAGTGGTCGGCAGTTCGGCCTGCGGCCTCACTGCAGCCCACTTGGGGGGTGGTGGCGGAGGTCGCGCTGACTCTTGGACGGCTCGGGCTTCGCCCTCGCCTTGGAGCTCGGCCTTCGGCCTCGCAGACCCAAGTGGTCGGCAGTTCGGCCTTCGGCCTCACTGCAGCCCACTTGGGGGGGTGGTGGGGGAGGTTGGACTTATTCTTGGACGGCTCGGGCTTCGCCCTCGCCTTGGAGCTCGGCCTGCGGCCTCGCGCCCCCCGTGTGCAGCAGTTCGGCCTTCGGCCTCACTGCAGCACCTCGGGGGGAGGGGGAGGGGGGTGCCTCGGGCTTCGCCCTCGACACCCCGGTCGGCTCGGGCTTCGCCCTCGCCCCGAAGCTCGGCCTGCGGCCTCGCAGGCTCGCCCTTCGGGCTCGCTTAGTATGACGGGAATTGGCCTTGTATGGCGGCCATCTTGAATTTTGAAAAAAAAAAAAAAACTTTAGTCACACTTCAAATTGCTTACAACCCCCTACATTTTGGCAAAAAAATCAACCCCCTAACCCCCACCGTTTCTGCAGGCAGTTGACCCCTTACACCAGGATTCTTCGATCCTCAACATGTCAGATTTTTCTGGTACTCACTGGAACACCCTCTATACGATGGTATGCGTCACAACACCCCACCATACCGGGAACAGGTCAAACAACCATGTCAATCAGTGAGTCAGTGAGTGGTATTGTAGCTTTATATATTATAATATAATATAACTAGTGTTTTGGGTGGGGGCGCGGGCTGCGAGCAGCCCGCGAGGCGGTCGTGCGGCTGTATGGGCGGGGTCAGTAAGGTTTGCAGTCGTAGATGCGTCAGGTGACTTGTGGGGGTTGAAGAAACCGTATTAACATTGACAGTCGTTTGAAATTCCACTAAAACTGAGGGGGGAGGGACACAACAAAACGGCTCGGGCTTCGCCCTCGCCTTGGAGCTCGGCCTCCGGCCTCGCGGACCCAAGTGGTCGGCAGTTCGGCCTGCGGCCTCACTGCAGCCCACTTGGGGGGGTGGTGGGGGGAGTTGGGCTAACTCGTAGACGGCTCGGGCTTCGCCCTCGCCGTAGAGCTCGGCCTGCGGCCTCGCCCCCCCCGTGTGCAGCAGTTCGGCCTGCGGCCTCACTGCAGCACACTTGGGGGGGGAGAGGGGGGTGCCTCGGGCTTCGCCCTCGACACCCCGATCGGCTCGGGCTACGCCCTCGCCTTGGAGCTCGGCCTGCGGCCTCGCGCCCCCCGTGTGCAGCAGTTCGGCCTTCGGCCTCACTGCAGCACCTTGGGGGGAGGGGGAGGGGGTGCCTCGGGCTTCGCCCTCGACACCCCGGTCGGCTCGGGCTTCGCCCTCGCCCCGAAGCTCGGCCTGCGGCCTCGCAGGCTCGCCCTTCGGGCTCGCTTAGTATGACGGGAATTGGTCTTGTATGGCGGCCATCTTGAATTTTGAAAAAAAAAAAAAAACTTTATCGACACTTGAAATTGCTTACAACCCTCTACATTTTGGCATAAAAATCATCCCCCCAACCCCCACCGTTTTTGCAGGCAGTACACCTCATCCACCAGGTTTCTTCGATCCTCGAGATGTCAGATTTTTCTGGTACTCACTGGAGCACCCTCTATACGATGGTGTGGGTCATTTCACTCCACCAAGTCGGGAACAGGTCAAACAACCATGTCAATGAGTGAGTGAGTGAGTGAGTGGTAATGTAGCTTTATATATTATAACTAGATGTCGCTCTGTGCGCGGGCTGCGAGCAGCCCGCGAGGCGGTCGTGCGGCTGTATGGGCGGGGTCAGTAAGGTTTGCAGTCGTAGATGCGTCAGGTGACTTGTGGGGGTTGAAGAAACCGTATTAACATTGACAGTCGTTTGAAATTCCACTAAAACTGAGGGGGAGGGGGGGGAGGGACACTTCAAAACGGCTCGGGCTTCGCCCTCGCCTTGGAGCTCGGCCTTCGGCCTCGCAGACCCAAGTGGTCGGCAGTTCGGCCTGCGGCCTCACTGCAGCCCACTTGGGGGGTGGTGGAGGAGGTTGGACTTACTCTCGGACGGCTCGGGCTTCGCCCTCGCCTTGCAGCTCGGCCTTCGGCCTCGCAGACCCAAGTGGTCGGCAGTTCGGCCTTCGGCCTCACTGCAGCCCACTTGGGGGGGTGGTGGGGGGGGTCGCGCTAAGTCTTCGACGGCTCGGGCTCCGCCCTCGCCTTGGAGCTCGGCCTGCGGCCTCGCGCCCCCCGTGTGCAGCAGTTCGGCCTTCGGCCTCACTGCAGCACCTCGGGGGGAGGGGGAGGGGGGTGCCTCGGGCTTCGCCCTCGACACCCCGGTCGGCTCGGGCTTCGCCCTCGCCCCGAAGCTCGGCCTGCGGCCTCGCAGGCTCGCCCTTCGGGCTCGCTTAGTATGACGGGAATTGGCCTTGTATGGCGGCCATCTTGAATTTCGAATTTAAAAAAAAAAAATTAGAGACACTTGAAATTGCTTACAACCCCCTACATTTTGGCAAAAATATCAACCCCCTAACCCTTACCGTTTCTGCAGGCAGTTGACCCCTTACACCAGGTTTCTTCGATCCTCAAGATGTCAGATTTTTCTGGTACTCACTGGAACACCCTCTATACGACGGTATGCGTCACAAAACTCCACCATGTCGGGAACAGGTCAAACAACCATGTCAATGAGTGAGTGAGTCAGTGAGTGGTAATGTAGCTTTATATATTATAATAACTAGTGTTTTGCGTGGGGGCGCGGGCTGCGAGCAGCCCGCGAGGCGGTCGTGCGGCTGTATGGGCGGGGTCAGTAAGGTTTGCAGTCGTCGATGCGTCGGGTGACTTGTGGTGGTTGAAAAAGCCGTATTAAGATTGACAGTCAGTTGAAATTCCACTAAAACAGAGGGGGAGGGGGAAGTTTGACACTTTAAAACGGCTCGGGCTTCGCCCTCGCCTTGGAGCTCGGCCTTCGGCCTCGCAGACCCAAGTGGTCGGCAGTTCGGCCTGCGGCCTCACTGCAGCCCACTTGGGGGGGTGGAGGGAGGTGTCGCGCTAAGTCTTCGACGGCTCGGGCTTCGCCCTCGCCTTGGAGCTCGGCCTTCGGCCTCGCAGACCCAAGTGGTCGGCAGTTCGGCCTTCGGCCTCACTGCAGCCTACTTGGGGGGGTGGTGGGTGGGGTCGCGCTAAGTCTTCGACGGCTCGGGCTCCGCCCTCGCCTTGGAGCTCGGCCTGCGGCCTCGCGCCCCCCGTGTGCAGCAGTTCGGCCTTCGGCCTCACTGCAGCACCTCGGGGGGAGGGGGAGGGGGGTGCCTCGGGCTTCGCCCTCGACACCCCGGTCGGCTCGGGCTTCGCCCTCGCCCCGAAGCTCGGCCTGCGGCCTCGCAGGCTCGCCCTTCGGGCTCGCTTAGTATGACGGGAATTGGCCTTGTATGGCGGCCATCTTGAATATCGAATTTAAAAAAAAAAAATTAGTGACGTCTGAAATTGCTTACAACCCTCTACATTTTGGCATAAAAATCAACCCCCTAACCCCCACCGTTTCTGCAGGCAGTTGACCCCTTACACCAGGATTCTTCGATCCTCAAGATGTCAGATTTTTCTGGTACTCACTGGAGCACCCTCTATACGATGGTGTGGGTCATTTCACTCCACCAAGTCGGGAACAGGTCAAACAACCATGTCAATGAGTGAGTGAGTCAGTGAGTGGTAATGTAGCTTTATATATTATAACTAGTGTTTTGGGTGGGGGCGCGGGCTGCGAGCAGCCCGCGAGGCGGTCGTGCGGCTGTATGGGCGGGGTCAGTAAGGTTTGCAGTCGTAGATGCGTCAGGTGACTTGTGGGGGTTGAAGAAACCGTATTAACATTGACAGTCGTTTGAAATTCCACTAAAACAGAGGGGGGAGAGAGGGTTGTGACACTTTAAAACGGCTCGGGCTTCGCCCTCGCCTTGGAGCTCGGCCTTCGGCCTCGCAGACCCAAGTGGTCGGCAGTTCGGCCTGCGGCCTCACTGCAGCCCACTTGGGGGGGTTGGTGGGAGGGTGCTCTCACTCTTTGACGGCTCGGGCTTCGCCCTCGCCTTGGAGCTCGGCCTTCGGCCTCGCAGACCCAAGTGGTCGGCAGTTCGGCCTGCGGCCTCACTGCAGCCCACTTGGGGGGTGGTGGGGGAGGTTGGACTTACTCTCGGACGGCTCGGGCTTCGCCCTCGCCTTGCAGCTCGGCCTTCGGCCTCGCAGACCCAAGTGGTCGGCAGTTCGGCCTTCGGCCTCACTGCAGCCCACTTGGGGGGGTGGTGGGGTAGGTTGGACTTACTCTTGGACGGCTCGGGCTTCGCCCTCGCCTTGGAGCTCGGCCTCCGGCCTCGCGCCCCCCGTGTGCAGCAGTTCGGCCTTCGGCCTCACTGCAGCACCTTGGGGGGAGGGGGAGGGGGGTGCCTCGGGCTTCGCCCTCGACACCCCGGTCGGCTCGGGCTTCGCCCTCGCCCCGAAGCTCGGCCTGCGGCCTCGCAGGCTCGCCCTTCGGGCTCGCTTAGTATGACGGGAATTGGCCTTGTATGGCGGCCATCTTGAATTTCGAATTTAAAAAAAAAAAATTAGTGACACTTGAAATTGCTTACAACCCCTTACATTTTGGCAAAAAAATCATCCCCCTAACCCTCACCGTTTTCGCAGGCAGTTGACCCCTTACACCAGGATTCTTCGATCCTCAACATGTCAGATTTTTCTGGTACTCACTGGAACACCCTCTATACGATGGTATGCGTCACAACACCCCACCATACCGGGAACAGGTCAAACAACCATGTCAATCAGTGAGTCAGTGAGTGGTATTGTAGCTTTATATATTATATAATATAATATAATAAGAATATCCTTATCCTTACTAATATTATAAATGCGAAAGTGAGTTTGTTTGTTTATTTGTTTGTTTGTTTGTTACGCTTTCACGCCGTAACTACTGAACCGATCATCATGAAATTTTGCATTCAAGTTCTCTGGAGTGCGGAGAAGGACATAGGCTACCTTTTATCCCGGGAAAAAGTACTATTCCCGAGGGATCGACATTGACGTGGGCGGAGCCGCGGGCGAAAGCTAGTAATGATATAAATGAGTATTATTTAAAATGCGAATTGACGTGAAAAAGTGTCTGAAAAGGCCTATTTTCTGAATAAATCTTCGAATCGATCTATCTTATCTTGTTCCTGGTTGCATCCTCAACTACAGTTCTTTGGAATCCGGGTTCCGCAATCATCCGACCGTAAAAACTTTTCCAAATGATATTACAGCGTAAATACTGTCATAATAGTGGATTATGGGCTCCAATGTACCCACAGAATAAGAGAAGTGTTTACGTACAGAAGTCGCGCTCTGCAAAAGCATTCAAAGAAATATCAACTCAATGTTGTAAACAATACGGTGTAAATTGGCTCGCGTCAGACCGCAGTTACTTTTCGTTTGATACCTACAGAATCCATTGCAAGCCAATTTTATTCTCATATCTCTAACAAACGATTCATAGTTCGGTGAAGTCGGTGATCACATGTGACCAAACGTGCGTTGTTTCTACTGAAATTGCCCGGCTTTACGCTTCGAAGTGGTCACCGCGTGTAGATATGTCCAATACCGACACCGGAAGTGAGACAGACCTGCCACAGCTAAGTTTGGAAATAAGTTCTAATAAACACTAATTGGCTGCTTCCAACCGGTCATTATGGAAATCATTGGGAGAGGCCTATGTCCAGCAGTGGACTTCTTGCGGCTGATATGATGATGATGATGAAAAAACACTAATTTAGCTCATTGTAAAAACACGATTTCACTCACATTTATTCAGTTGGAGTAAGAGAAAACTTTTGGCCTTCGTAAAATAAGCGAAGCTATTGAGATTACGCGACTTCGAATTTCAGTCGAGACGGATGGACATTGCCGGCCACTTGGAAACCAGTACTTTAAAGTTTAGGAAACACTTATAGCAATACTGTTAGAGGTATCGATACAGTCAGCTCAGTGCATACAAGTGCGCTCGTTATACCAGAGTCACAACAGCCTACGTGGTCCAGTGGTTAAGGCGTTTGCCTGTTGACCCGGGGGTTGTGGGTTTGATTCCCACCGGAAGCATACTTTGTTTAGTTGTTTCCAGTTAGGACATTGCAGGCTTAAATCACCTGATTGTCTGATTATAAAGATGATTCCGTGCTTCGGAAGGCGCGTTAAGCCGGTGGTCCCGGCTGCCATCTGGTAGTCGTCAAAGGAACCACGTCAGAGGCCGAGAGGCGGTTCCGAAGAATTCTGACAACAGGGTGTGCATGGTCTATTGACCGTGACACCTACTCGAAATGAGGATGATGACCGGAGTCAGAAAGTGATGATGAAACACCACAGGCAACACCGACCGGAAGCTCGACATCCCCTCTAGCCATCGTTTCGAGCGGAGGCGCGGGCGTCGACGCGTGGGCAGCCCTCAATGCTTTGAGGGAAGCGAAACCGCCGTGTCGCCACCCCTAAAACTCACCCTGATGATGGTCTTCGTAACAGACCAAAAGTAGTTGGCGATTCCAACTGAATAAACGTGAGTGAAACCAAGTTTTATAATGAATTTATCTCGTGTAAGTTTTAATACTATTACTAATTTAGCTCTAAAAAGCTGGTGATGGCATCACTAAGATACGCAATATTTTGGGATTCTTTATTGATGACTCAGACTTGTTTGCTTCATCATGATACAACAATCTGATGACGACAAACCAAAGAGTATTCTCCTTGCGTCAAACCCACTAGCTTAAATAAATATAAACGGACAAATCACACAGATTGAGCTAGCCCCAAAGTAAGTTCGAGACTTGTGTTATGGGATACTAACTCAACGATACTATATTTTATAACAAATACATATATAGATACACATCCAAGACCCAGGCCGATCTGAAAAAGATCATTTTCCATCTTGACCTGGCCGGGGATCGAACCCGATCACTCCATGTCGCAGGCTGGCGTGTTGACCGCTGCGCCACGGAGCTAGTCGAAATACATATATAGATACACATCCAAGACCCAGGCCAATCTGAAAAAGATCATTTTCCATCTTGGCCTGGCCGGGGATCGAACCCGATCACTCCGTGTCGCAGGCAAGCGTGTTGACCGCTGCGCCACGGAGCTAGTCACAGCTTATATCGATACCAACATAAAACACATAATTAAATTCGCCAATAATCTGACCCAAATCAACTGAATCGTTGCCAACATTCAAAAAACTAGAACACAATGAGCACAAATCAAAACAGGGTGTTCTGATTAAATTCCCGGGTTCGATTCCCGGGAAATGGCGGCGCGTAATGACCGGGATTGTTCTGTTTTGATTTAATGACTTGAAATAATAGCAATCATGCGATCACAGGCTCATATATTGAGACCTGTTAATGTAAAGGGTGATGTTAAAACATTTGGATTTTTTATCACTTATTAGTTATTAACACGTGTACAATTTAGGTGTGGGAAAAGTACTTTAAATATACATACATACTTAGTATTCCCTTGCGGGGTAGACAGAGCCTAGGTCTATAAGACCCAAAAGCCACATTTAGCATGTTGGTGGGAAACAAAAAAAAAAAAAAAAAAACAACCGACTTCAAAACTGCCCTCAGCACTTACTATGCTTACGCTCACGCTTGGTTAAGTTACGGGATAATATTATGGGGAAACAGTACAGATGCTAACAAACTATTTATAATACAAAAAAAATGTGTCCGGATTCTAATGAATATAGATAACAGGGATAGCTGCAAACCGCATTTTATCAAACAAAAAATATTAACCCTTACGTCAATATACATACTGGAAATTTGCAAATTTGTCCGTAAAAATAACCACTTCTTCACACTTACCAGTAACCATCACACTCGATCGTATAACCTGAGGAATAAGAATAGACTGGCCTTGCCTGTATCTCATTTAAAAATACATTCGTCAGGCCCATACGTACATGCAATAAAAATATACAATAACTTACCCAGACACATACAAAACGAGATAATATAAAAATGTTTTTAAAACTACTAAAAGAGTATCTCATTGAAAACAGCTATTACAATCTGCAGGATTTTTTTGCTAAATAGTAAAATTGTAATTTAATGTAATTTAGTATAATTTAATTGTAATGTAATATAATTTAATTGTAATTTTATATAACTTATTTGTAATTTTATATAATTGAATTGTAATTTTATATAATTTAATTGTAATTTAATATAATTGAATATTAATTTAATATAATTGAATTGTAATTTAATGCAATTGAATTCAGACATATTCATACATTCTATATAATTTAATTTTAATTATTTTTTGACATTATGCATGATAGTTATTGTAATTTACTAAAAAGATATCGATTTATTTTATTTTATTTTGCTGTGCCCTTACAGGGTTCATGTCTGAACTTTAATGTACTTCCTACACCATATGTACATACAATGTAAACACATGAGATGCAATAAATGATTGAGTATTGAGTATTGAGTATTGAGTATTGAACGGTTGCTAGCCGCATGGCCTGTTAACATGATTCTTCAGAATTTTGCCCGTTACCTCGATCGGCTTATACGATCTGCGCGGGAAGAGAAGGAGCTGGTAGGTAAACTCTACGTTTTTTTTTCTCCCAGACCAGCATGGACGATTTTAAAATCCAATCTAATATGATATTGCACCTGACTTATTACAATTACATTGTTTATTCATCCATGCTAATCACTTGACCCAAAAATCGAGGTTTCAGGTGTGATATTTAATCAGCAGGTTGGTCCAATTTCCATTATCAAAGTTAAGAATCTAGCCTTGTCCCTTTGGTCAGAAATTAACAATTCAATTTAATTCAATTCAAAACGTTTATTCAATATAGGTGAACACTTTGATTGTAATAAGTCATATTAATCCTAACTAATATTATAAATGCGAAAGTGAGTTTGTTTGTTTGTTTGTTTGTTTGTTTGTTTGTTACGCTTTTACGCCGTAACTACTGAACCGATCATCATAAAATTTTGCATACAAGTTCTCTGGAGTGCGGAGAAGGACATAGGCTACCATTTATCCCGGGAAAAAATACTAATCCGCGGGCGAAAGCTAGTTGTCATTTATATCACACTTATTAATTGTCATATTTCACTTCTCAACAATTGTTGACGTCAGTAATTTACTTATGGCTAAGTTTAATGCCTCTTACAAAGCGGAATGCAGAAGAAGCGGCAACAAACTGCACAGCGCATTTTCTCCAAAAGACGTCAAATCACAATTTTAACAAACTCTTAACAAAGTTATCTGTTTGTTACGATATTCGGATCAACGATGACATTTAGCAGGTGTGATATTGGTCGGTAGGTAGAGCATTATATGTACATGGATGAAAGTATTAAACCTCTCCCTACGAGAGACATTAAATTTTTATATTAAAAGCACATATCAGTAAAACGTTTTATATCTTTATATATTTTTTTCCTTTTCTAGCATCAACCTGTATGAGTGTCTTTGACACCGCGGTATGGGAGGTGCTTTGTTTTGCTGTTATTAAATAATCGCCTAAAATGTATAAAACATTTTTATTTTAAAAATACGCAGTTTGTTACATAATTATAATTCCATTTTACGCCATTATTTATAACCTGATGCTTAAAATAGTAATAATTACTAATGGAATTTTATTTCCATTTCTAGTATCACCCTGTACGAGTGCCGTTGACACCGCGGTAATGGAGGCGCATTATTTTGCTGTAATTAATTTACGATAATTCCGATTAATGGTTACGCCAAATATTACGCTCTGATTGCGAAGTTAGATTCGTTTATTCAAATGAACATACATACATAGTATCACGTCTCTTTCCCTTGCGGGGTAGACAGAGCCTAGGTCCATAAGACCTTATGTCAACATTTAGAATGTTGGAGGGCGTGTAGATGGAAAACGGAATCTAAATAGTGATGGGTGGCGGCTAGCAACCGCATCGCCTATTGACACGATTTCGCAGATTATAGCCCAATCCGTCAATCGGCTTAAACGAGAAGCAGCTGGCATATACTACGTTTAGTTGTTTCCAGTTTGGTTAGGACATTGCAGGCTTGAATCACCTGATTATCTGATAATAAAGATGATTCCGTGCTTCGGAAGGCACGTTCAGCCGGTGGTCCTGGCTGCCATCTGGTAGTCGTTAAAGGAACCACGTCAGAGGCCGAGAGGCGGTTCCGAATAACTCTGACACCAGGGTGTGCATGCTCGATTGACCGTGACACCTACACGAAATGAATGAATGAATTCTACGTTTTTTTATTTTCTCCCAGACCACCATGGAAGGTAGCTAAAGCCTCCAAAAAAACTAGCGAGGACAAAAATTGTAGACCTTATTTCATGATCATTTCTGGTCACAAAACAAGAACAATGGGCCAGGCATTTTACAAAAGCCTGGTAAATAGATGTCATAATTATGAATACTAATTAATTGTACGTCACACCGTGATTTGTAGCCCACTGTTTTGAGGTTCCGCGTAATATTTTCATTCCAATTTAATTTCGTTGTGGTGGGAAACTGTACAATAGGCTAGTTTCCTAAAAAAATATAATTAGTCCGTCAGTTAGATATTTAAAAAATATTGGACACGTATTTTTTCTTTTCCGATTAAACAAAAAATTATAAAGATATAGCCCTTTGAAGTTCCGTGTGACGTCATAGTTTGCTACAATTTTTAGCAAACTTTGACGTCACGAGCCCCCACTCCTGAACTTTGATGCGCTTTATCTTTTTTAATTTATTATTTATTTCAGGAAAGAAAAAATACGTCTCCAATATTTTTTGATTATCTAACAGACGGACTAATTGTTATGTTATTATTATGACCCAGGAAACAAGCCTATAATAGACTAGGTACCTACATATGACCTGATGGCCAATATTGCTGTCATTTAATTATTGATGGAATTTCGTTTTTAGGGTTCCGTACCCAAAGGGTAAAAACGGGACCCTATTAATACCGCTCCGCTGCCAGTCTGTCTGTCCGCCTGTCACCAGGCTGTATCTCATGAACCGTGATAGATAGACAGTTGTAATTTTCACAGATGATGTATTTCTGTTGCCGCTAGAACAACAAATACTAAAAAATGAAATAAAATAAATATTAAGGGGGCTCCAATACAACAAACGTGATTTTTTTGCTCGATATTGATAATGGCATAAGGTAGACGCTTGAAATATTCACAGAATATTTAGTTATATATCTACTTTAAAAATTTATAATTAAATAAAAATAATACTTATATTAAAGGGGGCTCCGATACAAAAGGCATGATTTTTTTTGCCGCACTTGGCCGTTTTTTTTTTATGAATAATATGAGTGCGTTTGATCATCGTTGCTTCCCATCAGGCAAGATAGAGGTTATCTTGCCTGATGGGAAGCAACGATGAGGGTTAGGGTGGTCCACGCAAACTCAAATAATGCCTATCCACTCTTGCCTTGAAAATCCCTAAATTGTACGAGTCGGGAAACAGTGACGCGGGGAGGGAATTCCATTCCTTCGCGGTTCGCATAGTGAAGGAGGAGGCGAATCTAGAGGTACGATGAACAGGAATATCGACCACGTACGGGTGGAATCCCTGCTTACGCTGTGTCGTCCGAAAATGGAATGGTGCAGGGGGAATTAGATCGTGCAGTTCCTGTGCGCACTTACCGAAATGCAGCCTGCAAAAGACACACAGACTTGTTTCTAACCAGCGGTGTCTAAGGCTCTGAAGCTGTTCTGCTGTAAGCAACTCATCAACGAGTCTTCTGGCACATCTATCAATAGCTTCCAGGGTTTCGAAAATTATAAGATTTAAACAAAATTTAAAAAAATAAAGTTTTTAATAAGAGTCAAAGAAAACATACGAAAAAGTATAAATATGTATTTAAAAAAAAAACAAAAACTTTAAAATATTGCTGGATCTTATGCTAGGCCTAAAGTGAATTGCAAAAAACTATTGGTGTGTAATATTTTACGTCACTTTTTCTTATGAAACCTAAGATATACTTATAAAAACAGACTTAATAATCGTTCTGTTATATAAAAGAAAATGATAGATTTTGTAAAATTTCTCCATGACTAGATCCAAGCTCCAAAATATCGGGCGTTAAAAGCACCTCTAGCGTCAAGTAAAGATTAGGACATTACTTATGTACAATGAGATGAAGCATACAATCACTTACTGCTCTTACAAAATAAAAACCCTTGGATGTTATTTTACGTACACGAAAGGTATTAAGGGCCCGTACTACCTCACACTGCTTTGCATGATTGACTGTTATATCAATAATAATTAAATACTTAAGTTGAAATAAAAATGCAGCAAAGTTCAGGACTAACTCTGGTAACTATATGACTCAAAAACACGATTGCGTTAAATTTTCTCGATAGAAAAAAATTACAAAGTTGCCTCCAAATCACGTCTAATTTACTCGGTATATAGCATTATTCACCAAATACATTAAAATTAACCTTAAAACTTTTGATTATTATTGCATTACAGATAAGGCAGCCATCATATGTTTTTCTTTTTCGAATAACCCTTGAATATTTCTAAAAAACTAAAATATCCAAAGTAGCCAACGCGTTTAGACCATCCGCGTTTGTACCGCCACGCCGCCTGGCTAGTGATGGGCAATCGACCCACCCGGGTTTAAACCCAGATGGGTAAAAACCGGGTGTTTTGGGTGTTTTGGGTTTAAACCCAATAAGCACCCAATTTTTTGGGTGTTTACGATTTTTGACTTTAATTATGCTACTTTTCGACCTGACTAAGTGTAAGCTGGTACAGCGAGCTAGAGTTCCAACCCTTCAGGTCCAATTGGCTAACTTCCCGAAACCGGCAACTTCTAATATTTGCGTTTTATCCTTTCTCTCTCATCAAATAGTATTTTTTGCGATAGAACGAGGTAATATGACCAGAAATGGGTAGTTTGAGCTGTGTGCGGCCCTCCGTACTCACGTGGTTATACCTGTTGGTTTTGAAAAATAAAAGCATGTCAAAATTAATGTCATTTAAAATTCATTTCAAACATGACATATACATTTCGTTGTCTCTGTAACTCTCTCGATCTCACTGTGTGATTCGAAATCGGATCCACAAACAACATAGAAATGTTATTGTGACCTACAAAATAAAAATGTTTGAGGTTCAGGTTGAATTTATTAAAAAAAAAAGTGTAAATAAAATAAAAATGCAGTCAATCACTATCGGATTCAGAGTTGTCACAGACGATGAATTGAAAAGGTTCCATCTCTTCTGAATTATTATGGTCATTTACTTGATCGATGAAAGCTTCTATGACATTTTCTTCTTCATTTTCTTCATTAAACTGAATGTCCTCATGTTCAAGTTTATGTTTAAGATTCCAGTTATAACAAATAAATGAAATTTTTTCAGATCTTTCAGTTGTAAGTCGATTTCTTTTGTTATTATGTATGTAGCCTTGGATACTAAAGGAACGCTCGGTGGCTGCAGAAGTACACGGAGCTGATAGAATACGAATTGCTACTTTGCTTAACTCAGTGGAACCACAAATACCTTTCCACCATACTATGGGCTCAATACTATCCAATAAGCTCCATATAAATTGTCTGGCCCAAAACTTTTCCTTAGCTTTGTAACACGCCAAATCTGCCATTACATTAAACAAACTTAAGTGTTGGCTTAAATTGTATATAAACTCCATAGCCTGAAGTTCTTCCTCTTGTGTAAGTTCTAATCCCAGAGTCCTAGGATCTAGCATATATGCTGCCAAATGTATTGGTTGAATTGCCATATTGGATCTTGAAGAGACTGATGCAAGAATTTGCTGTTTGCTTTCTTCGTTCAATGTTGAAATATCAGTTAACGTAAAACGTATCTTAGCTTCTATATCTTTAAATGTAATGTATGTGCGATGTATACGATTCTGGTCGCTCTCTAAGAAAAATATGCTTTCAGTGACTGGTTCCAAAATACTTAAATATTCCCCTGTCTTCGTCCAGAAATCATCATTTAGAATTAAATCTTTAATATCTCTTGCAATTACCACATCTTCTCTAACTGCCAATATTTGCAAAGCTGTCTTATTTGCTTTTAAACTTTTTAATGAAGTAACGTGACTTCCCCATCTAGTTAGACAAGGCAATTTTAGTGTTTGTGTAGAATCTTGACCCTGACTTAATTCTCTCAATAGAGAAGTCAGTCGTTGGCTCTTTTTAACGGATTTAATAATACTTATAGATTGTAGTATAAAAAAAGATATTTCTTGTATCTTCACGAAATCTTGGCATAACAAGTTAAGGACATGTGCACAGCAACCAAGAGGAACAACATGTGGATATTTAAGTTTTATTAATTGAAATGCCTTTTGTATATTTCTAGCGTTGTCACCAATAAGTACAAGAAACTTATTTAATCCATACTCTTTCATTACTTTTTCAATTTCTTGACTAAGGTATTCGCTAGTATGAGGATTACTTTCTGTATTCAAACTTTTTAAGTAAGCAGGTTGAGGTTTTGATATGAGAAAGTTTATTATTCCTTCATTTCTTACATTAGACCAGCCGTCACATTGAAGGTGTAAGTAATTACAAGCGTTTAGTTCCTCAACTAACTCATTACGCATCTCTCTATATATTTTATCTAAGTATTTTGTCGCTAAAGCTTTACGGGAGGGTATTTTAAACTTTGGTTGCAACTTTTCAAAAAATTGTATCCATAAAGGATGTTGCACCATTGATAATGGCGTCCCTGTTACAAATATAGCTCTCGCTAATTCTGTTTTGATTTCATCTTGATCATTTGTGTTTTGAAATTCAGTATTCATTGTACTGTTACCAGACGAAGAGATACTTGGCAGAGAATAATTTATCTCTGGCAGTTCGGGCTTTTTAGTTTTGGACAAGCTATCTTTTATAGTTTTCATAGAGTCCTTTAATGTTTCTGGAGTTTTTGGACAAGTAATAAGATGTTGAAGCATTTTGGAAGAATTACTAAATTTATAGACCTTATTACAAAACTTGCAAGAAACAGACTTGTGTGGTAAGGTACGGTAGTGCTCCCATATGCGTAAATCTTTAGGTCGCCCCATCGAACCTAAAAAACAATATACATTTAAGAAACGAAATCAACAGGTAACGAAAAATAATGTTTTGTTATTTTCTTTTTTCTGTTTATAATAAAAAATCTAATTCTATTTAAATCGTTGCTGTTTAAAAACTAAGTACTTGGACGACCGAGCTTCGCTCGGTTATTACTATTTTTTTATAATATGGTGATAATCTATATTTATATGAAATAGATATTGTTATCTCAAATATAAGCTACATTTTTTTAACATGTCTAAAACAATAAACAAATTATTCATAAACGTACAAATAAAAAAAAGTAATGCACCGAGCGGGATTCGAACCCGTAACACTCGTTTCTAGCCATCCGCGTCTTAACCCGCTGGACCAGATGGACAGTGGTCGGCAGAACGAAAGTAGCGACCACATTCTGCGTGGAAAGAAAAACGCATGAAAACTCGAAAACACGCGTTTTTCCAAACATCGACTAATCTAGTTCGATTGTTCACCCCCGAATGTATGTATATAAACTTATTTCTATGATCTCGGAAACGGCTCTAACGATTTCGCTGAAATTTGGAATATGAGGGTTATTCCAAATTTCAGCGAAATCCTTAGAGCCGTTTCCGAGATCATAGAAATAAATTTATATACATACATATAAATAAATATACAAGAATTGCTCGTTTAAAGGATGATACAATACTAGCAACCCGGACACCAGCTTTGCACGGGTGCAATGTACATATAAACTTTCCTATCAAACACTCTTTAAAAAAAAACCGCATCAAAATCCGTTGCGTAGTTTTAAAGATCTAAGCATACATAGGGACAGACAGCGGGCGACTTTGTTATATACTAAGTGATAGTGATAAATCGTTATTTAAAACAGTTTGGTTGATTTTGATTTCAATCAGTAAACCCTGACCTCAAAAGTAAAAATATCGTACAGATATCGAAAATGTGTGTTTTTTTATAAATCCCTAAATATTCTCATTTAAAAAGAGAGTAATTATTTTTATCATGAACTAAAATAACATGAAGTTAGCCAATAAAATAATATTTCCTGTATCAACTATCAAGACAAGACAAATAAAATCGTGTTAATTTCTAAAAAAAAAATTAACAGAAATCCACTTACCCTTATAAAAACAGACAGTTAAATCAATTTACTTTTATTATTTTACTCCTTACACGTTAATGCTACACTCAAAGTACACACACACGTCTATAATTTCCATTTAATACCCGCGACTGACAGTTTTGATTACGTCCAGTCTTTAGCTTCGATGAATGGGGGAATCCCCGTGACTACACTTACACTATAGTCATGCAATACATTATGATCGGGGATTCCCTTGTTCTTAGATGGCATGTATGCAATCATGGTAGTCTCACTTCAAACCCATAGACTAAAATGTTTCAGAGCAGTAAATCTCTATAAAAATTACTAAGTAAAATATTTTTTTATAGAATTTCACGTTACGTTTAAATTATTAAGTAATTTTTAAAACATTTTTTTATATTACTTAAGCTTTTCACAAATTAAGTAAACACCCGATTTTTTGGGTGTTTATGGGTGTTTAAGGGTGTTTATTGGGTTTTTACCAAAGCACCGGGTTTAAACCCGGTGCTTTGCCCATCTGTACGCCTGGCATATGTCGGGCTCTTAAGAAAATAATTTAAGAAATTACTCCAACGACAACAATGAAATTTAGTTACTAGGTTGTTTTTCGCGGGCGAAAAATCGATGGATATGTTCGATATTTTTTCTAAATCTCGTTTGCCCAGATATGTCATATTATTTGTCATTTTGAAGACCTCAAGCTTCAATAGCGCTTCTAGCTAAAAATAAAAACTCATATTATCAAGAAAAGATTTGTTTGCTTGTTTGCATTGAATAGGCTCCGTAACTACTGGACCAAATTCAAATTCAAAACGTTTATTCAATATAAGTTTCTTAATTGTCATATTTCACTTCTCAACAATTGTTGACGTCAAAAATTAACTTATGGCTAAGTTTACCGATTTCAAAAATTCTTTAACCATTAAAATAATTACAATCCTGAATTATACTTCATAATAATACAAATCATTAATCATATCTACCCATGTAAAGCTGGGGAGGGCTAGTATATTACAAGAGTATTTAACTTATTTGATAAAATGTTTTTATTTATGCAAATTTATCGCAATATAAAAGTATACAACACAAATTATGAGATTTAAATCAGGAGATGTAGTATCTTGTTTTAAGTTTTGTTTTTGGGATTATGTTTTATCGACATGTGTCGTTTTTGTATCAATGTGATTTCTAATTAGAAATTATATAATTTAAGATACACTTGAGATTTGCTTTTAATTAAAATACGAATTTATTTATTTTCTTTTGGTACGTAAGGTATAATCTGTACTAGCAAAAAATGGTGCTTCAAAAAATTCGTAATTTTTTGTAATTAGTATTTTTTTATAAATATGGCAATATTATTATTTTGGGCCAGGAAATAAGCCTATTGTAGCACAAGCATGAAAAGATTTTGGCATAGTTATAAGATTATCTGGGCTTATTTCACTCGCCCTGATAATTTTTCAGATAAAAACACGAGTTTAACCAAACTACGGACCGAAGTTTGATGGAATTTAATTGAATCAAAAAAAAATCTGAAGAATAGAGAACATCATCCTCTTTTTGCAGTCGGTTGAAAATAACTTTAAATCTCTGCAGCTCTCTCGTAGCAGTACGTAGCACAGTCGTAGCCATTTGTAGAACTTTGTAGCTACAAACTTTATTGTTGTAGCATTCTGTTGTATATCATATAATTGTAGCGCTTTGAAGCATTTAATTACGTATATAAACGGGACTTAGCGCGAACCTTTTCATTATTTGTTTCCGTTGACGTTTCAATGGAGTTACATCTAACTATGTGTTTAAAGCGCAAAAGTTTAAAAATGAACTTTGAAGCATTATCGCCGCGGTATATGTGACACCTCACCGTTCATTTGACCCTTCATAAGTGCGTCATTTTTGGAAGTTACATTGATGATCATAATAAAGAACATATCGCTGACGATAAGAATAGACGGTCAATTAAGTCTACAGTCTGTGAACATGCTCTGGACGAACCCAACCACTAATATACATTTTGATAATCCTTTAGTCCTTGCAGAAGAAAAAAGATACATTTCAAGAATACTATGTGTATTTTTAGCTTTTTAGCCAAGCACCTACAAAGCTTATGCGATGATGGACCTGACGGAATCAATGTTTCAACCCCAAATGTCTCAAAAAAATAACCGATACCTTCATATTTGCGCCTTTTAGGGGTTTTAATCTTGAGATCATATTTTCCAACCTACCGAAATGCATCTATCTATATCTATACATATAATAAAACAGTAAAAATATTTTGTCTGTACATTTAGAATTTTTGACTGAAATGGATAGAGGGACACTTAAAAAGAATAATAGAAAGCAAAAATTTATTTTGGATTTCTTGTCTGTCTGTCTGTCTGTCTGTCTGTCTGTCTGTATGTATGATCACGATTATCTCCGAAAATACTGAACCGATTTACTTCAAACTTTCACCAATTGCTTTGTTTTAACTCAGAAAAACATTTAAACTTTGTTTCATCAAAATCGGTTTATAACAAAAAAAGTTATCGTCATTTGAATGAACTCAAGGCATGAGTTTGCCTGCAAACATATAGCAAAAATAAAATAAAATAATAAGTGACATGAGAAAATTAAAATCCAAAGTCAATTCATCATCATTATACGATTCATTATACCTATCCATGCTATCCATAGTAATCCATACTAAAAAAAGGAGAAGCTTACTGACTGACTGACATATCAACGCAGGGCCTAAGCTATAAGGGTTAGGAACTTGAAATTTAGCACAGGGATTCTTTTTATGATGTTAATGAGCACTAAGAAAGGATTTTTAGAAAATCAAAGGGGATTAAGTTTTATGGAATTTTCTCATTTTTGGACTTAGAAATTTGAATGTACACAAGTTCTCAATTAAAATTAAAAAATATCTCTTTAGGTGAACCAAACAACATTCTCCCTTGAAGGGGTAAATAGGGGGTAAAGTTTGTATGGAATTTTTCCAATTCTAGACTTACCAATTATAAAAATAGGGACGTAGGTTCTCGATTACAATTAAAAAGATCTGTGTAGGTAAAATGTATAAAATCCCCCCTTAAGGGATAAAGGGGGCGGTTGTATGGCATTTTTCTCATTTCTGGATGTTCTGGATTACAATTAAAAAGATGTATGTAGGTAAAACCAACGAAATTTTCGCCTGAAGGGATAAAATAGGGGAGTAAAGTTAGTATGGTTTTTTTTTCATTTCTAGACTTAGAAATATATAAATAAGTATATACGTTCTAGATTACAATTAAAAAAAAATCCCCCCTTACTGGATAAAGGGGGGGTTGTATGGTTTTTTTCTCATTTCTGGACATAGAAGTATAAAAATAAGTATATATGTTTACATTACAATTGAAAAGATCTGTGTAGTTAAAATGGACGAAATTTCCCCTTGAAGGGGTAAAATAGGTAGGGTAAAGTTTGAGTGGTTTTATTCACTTAGAAATATGACAATAAGAAGTTCTCCATTACAATAAAAAAATATATGTGTAGTTGAAATGGGCAAAATCCCCTCCTTAAGGGCTAAAGATCTATGCAGGTGAAATGTATTAAATTCCCCCTTAAGGGGAAAAAGCAGAGGGGGAGGGGTTTGTATGGAATTTTTATCATTTCTACTGTTTCTAAGGGAACGACATTAACGCGGGCGGAGCCGCGGGCAACAGCTAGTCATAGCTATGATCACAAGATCATGGTCATTAAGCTTAACGACCATGATCTTGTGATAAGATGATAACAGGGACCAACTACTTAGCTGAGGAGCTAGAGAAATTTTTGTGTCACTTGTGGTCACCCATCCTAGTAAGGACCACCATCAGGGTTGCTTTCCATGCGTAAGCGTTAATAATGCGCACGCTATCTAGGCCGTCGAATACACATATTCAATACTTATATTAAATTTATTACACACTCAAACTTACACCAAACTTTCTGTTAAACTCCACATTGCTCCTCACTCCCATTCCAAAGAAGAAAAAACATCGCCAACACTACGAGTTTAAACTTTGATATTTCATAAACTCGGAGTTAAATATAATTTAAGTTTATTTTTCTTATTACCGGGTAACAAGGAGTGTTATCGGTGCGGGCGGGCGCAGTTAAGCAAATTTATACTTTCGATTACTGCGCAGGATGAATAAAAAACAAATGAGCCGACAATTTGTTGCGCCTGCCCTGCCGTGTGGTTAGACTAGACGGGATATGGCTTTCTTCTATTTTCTTTTATACCAGACTGCCAAGAAGGCTTTTCTGTTCCGTACTTATCTTGTATATTGTAAATTTCTTTATTACCTCGTATCTTCCAAACTTGATGGATTTCGATAATTATGATAGCATTATGTTCGTCTCAAAAATCCAAGAGGTAAGGCTACAGGGCGCTTACGTTTTTTATGTTTTGAAATACTTCAAGTTTATTTTTATAAGGGTTTATTTTGCTATTTTGATATAGGTACTCTTATTAAATTAAAAAAATATATTAATAGAAATAAATATTTTATTTCTTTGGAACTATTATCGATTTATCTATACATATAATAAAACAGAAAAAATATTTTGTCTGTACATTTAGAATTTTTGACTGAAATGGATAGAGGGACACTTAAAAAGACTTACTTACTTACTTCTAAGTCCAGAAATGAGAAAATTCCATATAAATTTTACCCCTTTAGAAGTTAAATTTCTAAAAATCCTTTCTTAGCGCTCACTCACGTCATTAAAAGACCCCCTGTATCAAATTTCAAGTTTCTAGGCGTAGCAGTTTCGGTTGCGTTGATATAAACTCATCATGCCTTAAGTTCATTCAATTGACGATAACTTTTTTTTAATGAACCGATTTTGATGAAACAAACTTTAAATGTTTTGCTGAGTTAAAACAAAGCAATTGGTGAAAGTTTGAAGTAAATCGGTTCGGTATTTTCGGAGATAATCGTGATCATACATACAGACAGACAGACAGACAAGAAATTCAAAAAAAATTGTTTGCTTTCTATTATTCTTTTTAAGTGTCCCTCTATCCATTTCAGTCAAAAATTCTAAATGTACAGACAAAATATTTTTACTGTTTTATTATTATGTATGTATAGATAAGATATTCTTCACGGTTAAGGCTGCACCATACCCCAGCGGAAATCTAAGTTTTGCCCCCGCCACCCGGGGCTGCGCCGCGCGACCCGCCCCGCACGCATCGCTTGTAGATTTTGCGCGCGCGTAATAATGTGCCGATAGAGGTTATTCGAGGTTACGCAAATCTAGGTAAAGAATATATAAATGGCATGCAGATTATTTCAGTACCTGCATATTCAAAATATTAAGTATCCTAACTAATATTATCCTAACTAATATTATAAATGCGAAAGTGAGTTTGTTTGTTTGTTTGTTACGCTTTCACGCCGTAACTACTGAACCGATCATCAAGAGATGGACCGAGAAGGACATAGGCTACCTTTTATCCCGGGAAAAAGTACTATTCCCGAGGGATGGACATTGACGCGGGCGGAGCCGCGGGCAAAAGCTAGTAGTATATATATGTTAGTGTAAATTCCAAAGTTCTAAATAGTCTGAACTGACTAGAATATAGACTAGTCCTAACTAATATTATAAATGCGAAAGTGAGTTTGTTTGTTTGTTTGTTACGCTTTCACGCCGTAACTACTGATCCGATCATCATGAAATTTTGCATACAAGTTCTCTGGAGTACGGAGAAGGACATAGGCTACCTTTTATCCCGGGAAAAGTACTATTCCCGAGGGATCGACATTGACGCGGGCCGAGCCGCGGGCGAAAGCTAGTTGGGTTATAAAACATGAAAAAATATAATACCTACTTTAAACCATAAACTATTCTAAAATAATGAAAAAGTGAATATAATTATAAAAAGCCATAACATCGGATAGCTACCACCTTCATCTGTTTACGACCGCTAGTGAGCTGGTTAGTGACCAGTTTTTTAATATTATAAATAGTGTTTACATATATATATTATATATTTTACTAAAGTATGATTATATTAAAAATTGACAAGTTGCATCTAAGCGGAAGAAATTTTATTTTACTTTTACCTAATTTATTTTTTTAATGAATTTTTGAAAAACCTTTATGAAGGATTTATAAAGCAATATTCCCATGTTTAATCACACGACGTTGTCAATCTGTCAAATAATGATAACGTTGACAGCCAGGTTTTATGAGTTGCCAGGTGGGGAATATTTTCCCGGAAAATTAAAAAAACTACAAGGATCATTTTAGGAATAATATCATAATAATTTGGAGTATTTTTACTCATGTTTATTTGTTTATTTTCCCTTCTCTTTCTTTCGAATATCATTGTAACATTTTTATACGGCGTACTGGACAGTCTTCCTTTTTATTTGGTGCCTAAATGGATGTCGTTGTTTTGTCTGATTTTCACAACCTATTCGAACAGGAAAATAGTAATCTTTACTATTCGTCAGATTACACTAACAAATTAATTAGAAGAAAACACACTTTGGTTGGCGGCTGTTGTTCGAATGTCGGTGGCCGTAAACCGTGTTATATCAATACATCATTGAGGGTTAGTGACCACCTGTTAAAACACAATATTTGTAGGTAAGTTAAACTAAGTTCTTTCAAAAAAACTGGTGGTCGCTTACCAAATAATTGCATCTCTACGCTACAATAATGTTACCCCTAAACTATAAAAGAACCATTAGGATTATACTACGCAAAACAAAATAATGCTCACCATCATCATCATCAGGTCTTTTTAGTCTCCACTGCAGGAGCATGACCCTCTATTAAGAGGAAACACTGCGCTCGAGAGAATTGAAAAATAGGTATTTGTAAAATCTATTGCTGTCGCGCCGTGCCCAAATAACAGGGCTATCGACGTGTGAGTGAAACTGTCAATGGATGCATGGCGCACCGCCCCGCACCCCGTACCGACCGTACGAAACCAGCGCCGCGCCGCCGCTTTGCACTTTGCGGTCGGCGAATTGATTACGACGTTTGCGCAGTGTTTATTTCGTGTTATTTTATTATTTGCTCTTTCTTTGACCCTGGCTATTGTTTACTGGACTTGTATGCTTCACTATTTGAGTCGGCTTGCGTATTGGATTTTCAAAATTCTATCATCATAAAAAGATTCCTAAATAGAATTGTACGTAAGTTATTTTTATTTATTACAATATCAATTCACACTGTATAGATATTTTTAGACCGATATTAATATTGTAATTTTAATATTTAATAAGAAAAACCCGCCAATTGAGAGTCGGACTAGCGAATGAAGGGTTCCGTACATCAAAATCATAAATATAATAAAAGAGTAAAAAAGAAATGTATCTGTACATTGAAGATATTTAAAAAAATATATATAGGGCGATGTAGACACACTAATAGAGTAGAAATTTAAAAAAAGGCTGTCTGTTTATACACGCTAATCTCCGGAAATACTTGACGGATTCGAATGAAACTTTTTTCATTGACCGTAAATCTGAGTATTTGATATGAATTTCAGCTTGATACCTCAACGCGTTCCTGAGAAAAAGGCTCTTGACAGACAGACGGACAACCAAGTGATTCTATAAAAACTTAATGATTGCACTAATTAAACATCTATGCAAGTGCATATAAAACATGATTATGTTTGATTATGATTTTGTATTCGGGGTTTTTGAGATTGCTGATTATATATTATTTAGTCAAATTTGTGTTCTTCAAAATTTTAAGATGGCTGCTTTTGAATGTGACAGTAAAAAATGCATGGTGGCCATATTTATATATATCTCTCCGTGTGGGGACGGAGTAGAATACAATTCCCCACTGCCCGTCAGGTTGGCATCGCGTAGGAGGCGAGTAAAATACCCGACATGCTCGGTGGTAGGACCTCGAGGGTCCGACTGGCTGGCGACCACCCTCATGCCGAAATCTATCGTAAAGCACCGTTGGGTGTGTTTTGACGGTTGCGCGTGAGAGCCAATCCCCATTCCCGATTCCCGTAGTTTCGACAGTTTATGGTCCCTTAGGGGCTGGAGTCTTGCACTGTCTGATTGGGGGTGCGACGTTGGCGCGGGGGCCAGGGAGACCCGATGAAACGGTTGTCCGCTGGCCGCCCGCTGGTACGTAGAGGACCCGAACCCTGGCTGTCCCGGCTAGGGAGGCTGTCCTGCCGCCAGTGTCAAAAGCTCGTGATTGGTCGTCGTGCCGGCCTGGGAGACCGGAGTGGAACACGGCGGCTGATCATTGTGTTGGATCGGGGGCCCTTCCGTCCCCCGTGCCAGCAGCGCACCTCACTGGTCATTCATTGCGGGCCATCATTCCTTAACTTTGCCTATGTAACTGTCGTAACTACGGCAATCCTCAATTTTTTCCCTGTTAACCACCTTTTTTATGGCAAGATCGAAAAATAGAAAACATGTTTCTACAGCGGCACCCCCTTCCACATTCAATGTGGACTTCTTCAACGTCAGAGGAATGCATTCCAACCTCAATGTCGTCCATCATCACTTGGAGACGACTAAGCCGGCTCTATTTTTCCTGACTGAGACACAAATTTCCTCTCCTACCGACGTCACATATCTCTTGTATCCCGGTTTCAGCTTGGAGCACAAGTTTATGCCCAATGCTGGGGTGTGTATGTACGTACGGGAGGATGTATGTTGTCGACGTCTCAGCAGCCTTGAAGACAGAAACCTGTCATTGTTATGGGCGCGCGTAGATCACGGTGACCGCATCCGGTTCTATGCGTGCCTTTACAGGTCCCATAGCGGTGATGCCGTAACAGACCGACTTCTCGGGCATGTACAGAAGGGCATAGACGAAATTCTCCAGCAGCACCCATCGGCGGAGGTAGTGATCCTAGGGGACTTCAACGCTCACCACTTTGAGTGGCTAGGATCACTGAAGACCGACTACGCTGGGAAGGCTGCATACAACTTTGCTGTAACAAATGACCTCAACCAGTTAGTTGATGGTCCTACCAGAATACCTGATATTGAATGACACAACCCTGCTTTGTTGGATCTTCTGCTGACCTCACATCCAAACGATTACCAGGTATTCCGTGATGCCCCTCTAGGAACCTCGGATCATTGCCTGGTACGTGCTGTGGTTCCATCCGGTCAGACCACGCAATCCAGACCACCTGGTATGCGTCGTGTGTGGCATTATAGGTCAGCAGATTGGGATGGATTGCGAGAGTTTTATGTATCCTACCATTGGAGACGGTTGTGCTTCTCATCAGAAAATCCTGACATTTGTGCGAAAGCTGTCGCCGAAGCGATACTGCTGGGCATGGAGTGCTACATTCCCAGCTCGGCGGTTCGTATCGGAGGGCGGTCTCAATCTTGGTTTCGTTGCTCGTCTTTGCATGCCGCCCACCTCAAGCGCGAAGCCTACGAAGCCTGGGTTGCTGCGCGAAATGTCAAGGATCGTAATACTTCTGATTTGAAGAAGCGGTTCAACGCAGCTTCAAGAGCCTACAAGAAGCAGATCACTGCAGCAAAGTTTGCGCACACTGCGCGCATTGGTAGGAGACTGGTTGGCTATCCCTCCGGGAGTAGAGCATTCTGGTCTCTTGCTAAGGCAGCGCAGGGGAATTTCTGTCGCCCTTCACTTCCATCTCTGCACAATCGTCAGGACTCGCTGGCTCACTCCGCAAAAGAGAAGGCCGATCTCTTGGCTACTCTCTTTGCGTCAAATTCTACCCTTGACGACGGAGGAGCATCGCCGCCCTTTTTACCGCGATGCGAGCACTCAATGCGGGAAATTCGCTTCATTCAAAGTGCAGTGCGACGTGCTCTATTTTCCCTCGACGTCAGGAAGTCCAGCGGGCCTGATGGCATTCCAGCAATTGTGCTCAAAACATGCGCCCCTGAGTTGGCTCCGGTGTTAGCACGCCTATTCTCGCTGTCTTACACCTCAAGAAAAGTCCCGTCTTCGTGGAAAGTAGCCTACGTTCACCCTATTCCTAAAAAGGGTGACCGCACAGACCCGTCTAACTATCGGCCTATTGCGATAACCTCCCTGCTCTCTAAGGTGATGGAGCGTGTGATAAACATCCAGCTCCTTGGTTACCTTGAAGATCATCAGCTAATTAGTGACCGTCAATACGGGTTCCGCCACGGGCGTAGTGCTGGTGATCTTCTTGTGTACTTAACGCACCGATGGGCAGCCGCCATCGAGAGCAAGGGAGAAGCACTGGCATTTAGTCTAGATGTCACAAAGGCTTTTGACCGGGTCTGGCATAAGGCTCTTCTCGCGAAGTTACTATCTTTCGGGCTTCCTGAGGGACTATGCTTGTGGGTCGCTAGTTTCTTATCCGGGCGAAGCATTCAGGTCGTTGTAGACGGATTATGCTCCGATATCATGCCCATCAATGCTGGCGTCCCCCAAGGATCTGTTTTATCACCTACGCTGTTTCTTCTGCACATCAACGACATGCTTAACACTAGTAGCATCCATTGCTATGCAGACGACAGTACGGGTGATGCATATTATGCAGGTCGTGCAAATATCCCTCAAACACAGGTGGAGGAGAACAGAAAGAGACTTGTGTCTGACATTGAGACCTCTCTGGAGCAGGTCTCTGAATGGGGTAAACTAAACCTAGTTCAATTTAACCCTACTAAGACACAAGTCTGCGTGTTTTCCGCTAAGAAGACCCCATTTAACATAGCACCGAAGTTTCGGGACACCTCTCTTACCATTTCTAAGAGTATTGGGATCCTTGGCGTCGATATTACGAAGGAGGTCCAATTCCGGAGTCATCTGGAAGGTAAAGCCAAAATGGCTTCTAAAAAACTTGGGGTGCTCAATAGAGCGAGGCAGTACTTCACTCCGGGTCATAGACTTTTATTATATAAAGCTCAAGTCCGGCCCCACATGGGGTACTGCTCTCATATCTGGTCTGGTGCACCTCAATACCAACTCCTTCCTCTTGATTCCATCCAACGCCGGGCAATTCGTATTATCGACGATCCCACACTCACAGACGATTTAGACACCCTCGGTCTACGGAGAGACGTTGGCTCTCTGTGTGTATTTTACCGTCTATACTATGGGGAGTGTTCTAAAGAACTTTTTGAATTGGTGCCACCGTCACCTTTCTACCACCGCACCGCTCGCCACAGGAGTAAAGTCCATCCCCACATCCTTGACACTTGGGTCTCCAAAAATGTCAGAGCGTCACGTGGTTTTTTTCCTCGTACAGCAGGATTGTGGAATGGACTCCCTCCCGTGGTTTTCCCTGTGTGCTATGACTTGAGGTCCTTCAAAAGGCGTGTTTACAGGTATCTTAAGAGTCGGCAACGCATCAGCAGCTCCTCTGGTGTTGCAGATGTCCATGGGCGACGGTGACCACTTTCCATCAGGTGGCTCGTCTGCTCGTTTGCCGTCGGATATACATAAAAAAAAAATATATATATATAAATAATTGTACGGAACCCATCGTGCGCGAGTCCGACTCGCACTTGGCTGGTTTTTTCATTAGTTATTCTTTAAATACAAATAAATAAGTTGAGGACCGATCCTGGGTGGAATAACTAACGAGAAAATATTGGGTGTAATCAATAGCTTGGCTAGGACGCCATGGAATCGGAGTCACAGATAATGTTAATATAGATCTGGTAGTAACGTAGTGGGCACTGACCTCAGTGCCCACTACATCATCTTTCGAGGAACACAATCGAACGCCTTCTGCATATCCAAGTACAGGAAGTGCACAGGCGTGTTCTTCCTCCCATTACGATCCTTAATAAAATAGGGTCCATACTCCCTTCGTCTGGGGAAATCTATATTGACTTCCTATGGCGTTATTTTGGCACTAGTCCCTGTTTTTTGTCCTTTGATCATTGATTTGACCTCTTCTGCTGGTTCAGCATCTTGTGAAAGTACAAAAGCCGACTGAACTTCGCCGTCAGGTTAGCGAGGAATTTAGTTATATCATTTTTCATAAATAAACATGGGTAAATCTAGTTCAAATTAATACCATGTTATTTTGTTTATAATTAAGTATAATTAATATAATTGTACTATAGTATAAACATGTTTAAAATCTTTTTTGAACGACTTTATCTGTTTTATTAGCATATTTTATAATATAAAAAATACGTAGTCGCAAACCAGAGCACTAGTGGTCGTAGACTAATGAAAGTGGTCGCTATCCGATATTTTGGCTATATGTATATTCATGGTATAAAGAATTATATTTTACGTTTTACATTTGAAGTAGAATAAACTGGGAGCCAATTTGCACAAACATATACTTTATTGCTTGTAGTATTTACTTTTTTTTTCATCTAAAGTGGGTAACTCGGCAACCGGTCGCTTTCCAAAGCAATGACCCTACTTACTTTATGGCGTTGCCGACGTGTTTATCTTTATATTTACGCCAACATTGTTTTTTTTTTCTCTTTTTACAAACATACATTTTATCACGTGTATCCCTTTCGGGGTAGACAGAGCCTAAGGTCATAAGAACCAAAGACGACGTTAGCGTGTTGGTGGGCGTAAAGATTGAAGATGGAATCACGATAGTGATGCTTGCCGCTTCGCCTATGATTCCGTAAATTTTCACCCATTCCCTCGGCCGACTTTTACGGGTTGCGCGGGAAGAGAAGCAGCTAGTATATTCTGCTTTTTTTTCCTTTGTCACTGACCAACATGGAAGAAACGTTTCTCATTTTGTAAAAAAATGGTTGTTTGTAAAGTCTGTTTACGGACAATAGCTTTAGGTGATAACGATAAACGTGAAGAGATAGATGCATCACAAATCGAACGCGAGGGATAGGCCGATCGTGCCTCTCAATCGCTTGTTCCGCGCTCTCGCTTGCACACGGAACGTGACACTTTTCGAGCGTGCAGCCGGCGTTCATCAATTTACAAGAAGAAAACCAAAACCAAAAACGAAACCGAAACCGAAGCCGAAGCCGAAGCCAAAGTCAGTGCCAGTGCCAGTGCCAGTGCCAGTGCCAGTGCCAGTGCCAGTGCCAGTGCCAGTGCCAGTGCCAGTGCCAGCGCCACTGCCAGTGCTAGTGCCAGTGCCAGTGCCAGTGCCAGTGCCAGCGCCAATACCAATGCTAAAACCAAAACCAATGCCAATACCACAAGCAAAACCAAAAACTAACAATTACAATAACAAGTGGATTATTTCAAAAAATAAAAAACCCGGCTGCTATTTTGATAGTTATTATGTCCGCCATATATTTTTTTTGCTAACGTCTATGTGACTTATGGCACTCCAGAGAAGAATACGAATCTAATGATACCTCGCACTGCAAAATCGGTCAAACCGTTTAGGCTACAGGAGACGACAATGGAACAGACACACATATACACATCATCATCATCATATCACCCGCAAGAAGTCCATTGCTGGACATAGGCCTCACCACACATACATACATATATACATACATACCACGAACCACGTGGTTCCGAAGAACTCTGACACCAGGGTGTGCATGGTCGATTGACCGTGACACCTACTCGAAATGATGACGATGATACATTCATACATACGCGCGAAAAACATTACCTTTTTCTGTGTAGGTCAGTCGGGTAAAAATAACGGAACGTGAACGTGACATTTTTCTTGCATGCAGCCTGCGTACATCGATATATAACACGTTTCACGTCAAAAATCCATACTAATATTATAAATGCGGAAGTAACTCTTTCTGTCACCTTTTCACGCTTCAACCATTGAACCAATTTGGATGAAATTTAGTATTAGAGGTAGTTCCAGGCCCGGGGAAGGTCACAGGGTACTTCTTATTCCGGGAAATTTTGCTGTTCTCGAGGGATCGAAACTAACGCGGACGTAGCCGCGGGCGTTAGCTAGTATACAATAAACAAGAAACAAATTATTTTCACGCGACTTGTTTGTGTTGCAATCTTTTCAGTCAAGTAGTGCGTTGAGCGCAAGTGACACAGCCTCCCCCTAGGACAGCCGAAGCGCGTCTGAGAGGGGACGCGGGCGGCGTGGCGGCCTACAAACGGATGTCTAACCGCGTTGGCTAATTTGGATATTTTCGTTTTTAAAGAATATTATAGGGTTATTCGGAAATTCGGTACTCGTGATAGATGCCTTATCTCTAATGCAATTGTAATCAAAAGTTTCAAGGTTTATTTTAATGTATTTGATGAATATTAGACAAAATAATGCTTTTTAGACGTGATTTGGAGGCAACTTTGCAATTTTTTTCTATCGAGAAAATTTTACGCAATCGTGTTTTTGAGCCATGTAGTTACCAGAGTTAGTCCTGAACTTTGCTGCATTTTTATTTCAACTTGAGTATTTCATTATTATTGATATGATAGTCGATCATGCAAAGCAGTCTGGCATAGTATGGCCCCTTAACGTCATATCCATCCTATGCTTTCGTCGTCATCTCGCGGCGCAGACTCCGCTATTATATTTAATGTGTTGCTAGCTTGATTTGAACGTAGTATCAAACTCGCCGCATTCCTCCTCCGTATTACTGATCTGTCGCGTTTGTTTCTCTAGTAATATGGGGAATTAGATTTTATGCGGTGTGCGGTAATAAGCAACAGAAGTTGAGGCGAGTTTTGCATTTGTGCGAGTGATCAGAAAGAATGAGAAATACCTGTCATTGTTTAGGAACTATTGATATATATTTTTATTTTTTTTTATGAAGATGACTTCGACATTGACAGATATACGTATCTGTCAATGCCGTCAAAATTGTAGCCTAGTATACTTAGATACTGGCTGCTTCACCAACATCAATGGAGAGACATGAGACTTTACTCGGGTGTGGTGTGTGACGTCTTCGACAGTTAATTAAAACAAAAACTACTGGTGGAAACTGTTATTTATTTAAGGATTCATGGAAGTACACTCGTGATGGGATTTATGTTCATATAGTCTTAATTACACCAAGAAGAAAGTACACTTTCACTCAAGTTAATGATGTTCGTCTCATCGGAGATTAAACAATTGACAAAGGTTGACAACTTACTCATAGGTAATTTACTCAAATTTCGAAGTCGAATGTGACAAAGTCACGTTCATTAATTCCATTCAAAATACACGACAAGTGTCACTGCAACCGTACATTACAATTTACGTGTTCAGGTTCCACGTATAAATTGTAGGAATGTGTACGTTTATTCTTCTTGTGTACGTTTATTGACTAGCTCTGTGGCGCAGCGGTCAACACGCCAGCCTGCGACACGGAGTGACCGGGTTCGATCCCCGGCCAGGTCAAGATGGAAAATGATCTTTTTCAGATTGGCCTGGGTCTTGGATGTTTATCTATAAATGTATTTGTTATAAAATATAGTATCGTTGAGTTAGTATCCCATAACACAAGTCTCGAACTTACTTTGGGGCTAGCTCAATCTGTGTGATTTGTCCGTATATATTTATTTATTTATTCCTTACTAGCGACCAGCACCGGCTCCGAACGTGTTTGCTAAATTTACATATATCTTTTAGTTTTAAAGATCTAAGCATATATAGGGACAGACAGCGGAAAGCGACTTTATTTTATACTATTTAGTGATTCTTACTGAAAATACAGAATTCTTATCTTATATAGAAGTTATCCTGATAACACAGGGTTATCAATGCATTTTAATTTTTTTAAAACATGGCAGTTTTTATACTTTTTTAATTACGGTTAACTATCCATTTGAAAACTAATTAGACAATTATACTCATTAAATTTGTGATTTTCTCTTAGGGTCAGGCCAGATGCGTCACTTACTCGTAGTGTTATCTATTCAAAATGACACCACCATAATTTATTCTACCTAATATTTATTATGCACAAGCACAAACAAAGAATGCCTATGTACATAGAATTAAACATTTTTCAATAAAGAAACGATTTACAAAAAAAAAGATTTACAAGATTTACCCAATATTTTACGTAAAAAACGAGAACCATCCTTCAATTTATTTAGGAACGCGTAAAACTTTGTTTAATTTTAAAGGAGTGCGGCACGGTTCACTTGCTAAAAATAATAATAGTCATTCGGCTCTGTGCTCAGGAAAGCCTCTTAAGACGAGAAAGTTAAAAAATAATTAATGCTTTCGTAAATATTCATACCTTGCGGAGTTTAGACTTAACCCTCTGAAGGTGGAAACACACGGGTCGGTTTTCTGGTCTGAACTGCTTGACACTGTAAGAACATATAGGAATTGTTGTCTGTTAGCGTTTTAACATATATCTATACTTACGATTTAAAAAAAAAATGACAATTTAATGTTGCTTTTGCTACGTAGTTGAGTTATGGATGTTTAAACTTAGTTTTAAAGTTGACTTAAGTTTAGATATTAATGAACGACAAAAATTGTGCCACAATACCAATTGAACATGAAACTCCGCTTAGTTACAAATTCCCTTAAAGTTTATTTTTATCAAAAGATATAATTATATCTTTCACGACGTTAAAAAATCAAGTCCTGTTCAATGAAACATGACTTGATCTTTTAACGTCCTTTTTACAGAACCCATGAAGAGCTGAGGCTCAAATGAATTCCAGCTTATAAATTTGCTTTTATTGACTTGCCGTCCATAAGTAAATAAAAACGAATTATACCGGTTTTCAAAATAGGCTCCTGTGTATACTGAAGAGTTCGTCCAAACTGTGGCTATAACATTTGAGTCCTGCGTATTGTACTCCCGTGTTCATCCAAACTGAAGTTGTCATCACGCTGTAACGATTTGATCCAGCGTTATCGCTAGATCCTGCTTTTAGTCATTATTTCTCCACTATCCGATTGTAATATGGTGTATATTACAATCAGCGCGTGGTACGTGTAATACCCAACACACAAATTGAAAGTTTCTTATTAAGCTTGTTGTGATCGCGAGAGCTCATTGCTTTATATCTGCGTGCCTGGCTGCAATATATACCCGTGTGTTCCCAGACTGAAGGGTTCGTCCAAACTGCGGCGATTTCATTTAAGTCCGGCGTTATCGCGAGAGCCCATTGTTTTTCTTTCTTGAAATTTTACGGTCAATTTGACGTGATTCGCTTTTTTACGATTAATTTGAATTTAATTAGCCCTGAGTTGTTGGTCTGCGAGAAAATAGAGTTTGTTCGGTCTTGGGTTTGATGAAATTTATGCTAATTAAAATTTTAATAGTTGTAGGTATAATAAAACGTAAGCAGCAGTGGAATAATATTGACTAGCTCCGTGGCGCAGCGGTCAGGACGCCAGCCTGCGACACGGAGTGACCGGGTTTGATCCCCGGCCAGGTCAAGATGGAAAATGATCTTTTTCAGATTGGCCTGGGTTTTGGATGTATATCTATATATGTATTTTATGTACTAAAAACGGGTCACTCGCGTGCTTTTTCGTCGGGATTGCCGACTATAGTTTCAATGATATAATATATGTATTTGTTATAAAATATAGTATCGTTGAGTTAGTATCCCATAACACAAGTCTCGAACTGACTTTGGGGCTAGCTTAATCTGTGTGATTTGTCCGTATATATTTATTATTACTTTATATTATTAATAAAGAAAGCTATTCTATGACGATGTGTCGTATAATGAAGAATATTCATCATTATGTCCTATGACTGCAAATCAACTGCAAATCTATCTACGAAATATATGAAAATGATATCTGCAAAATATTTGGAGATAATTGAATTTTGTTTCACCATTAATTTTCACGTGACATAATGACAGAAAGTGTAAAGACGGTATATTTATAACATTCTAAAAGTTTGTTTGCGACAGATTCATGTTTTTGTGTCTAGAATGTGTTAAAGAGACAAAAAAAATTAAGATTTCAATATATCGTTGACGACTCCTTACTAGTTTTTGACCAATACATTTTTTGGTTATTTTTTCAAGTTGAATAGATATGCCTGTATTTTCACTATTCATGGTTAAAAGTCACAAAATAATTATTATCATAATTCCAATCGCAAGTTGTCCACTGCTGGACAAAGGCCTCTCCCAGATATTCTTCTTTCCACGGCAGGATATTGCCATCCTCACTACGCTTGGCAGGCAGGTTGGCGAGCGCAGTTGCCCCACGGCCGCCATTTTGGAAACCTGAAGTAATTAATAAATAAAAAAATGTTTATAATGAAAACTCTTCCTTAAAACACAATGCTTTAGATTTAAAGAACTATAAAATTATTAAGGGAGCCGTGTGGTATCCGGCAGAAGAGAATAGGACCACTCCTACTCTTCCCGTGGATGTCGTAGAAGGCGACTTAGGAAATACAAGCTAAACAAAGCTTATAAACATCTAAGAGACCTCTCCAATCCGTCTGGCCAGCGTGGAGAGTGTAGGCCAATTCCTCTGGCTACTCGGGCCAAGTATGGCTCCAGTAGGACAGAGAGGGTCATGCTCCTGCAGTGGAGACTTAAAAGACCTGATGATGATGATGAAAATTATTAATGTTACTGAAAATTAAAAATTCAAAAGTCAACATTTTGAGATTATATTTAACTAGCTTTCGCCCGCGGCTCCGCCCGCGTTAATGTCGATCCCTCGGGAATAGTACTTTTTCCCGGGATAAAAGGTATCCTATGTCCTTCTCCGTACTCCAGAGAACTTGTATACAAAATTTCATAATGATCAGTTCAGTAGTCACGGCGTGAAAGCGTAACAAACAAACAAACAAACTCACTTTCGCATTTATAATATTAGTCAGGATGTCATTTAATTGACTTGTTGTATGTGTGTGTGCGCGCGTGTTTATCATATGCCAATGTACGTGGGAGAAAACCAGTTCTCGTACAAAAAAAGTCCATTAAAAAACCCTTTTAATTATTTTATCTCACTCCCCGTGTCGGTATCGAAAATTTATATACGCGCAACGACCACTTCATCATCATCATCAGGTCCTTTTTAGTCTCCACTACAGGAGCACGACCCTCTCTGTACTACTAGGGCTATACTTGGCCAGAGCAGCCAGAGGACTTGGCCTACACTCTCCACGCTGGCCAGACGGGTTGGAGAGGTGTCTTAGATGTTTATAAGCTTTGTTTAGCTTGTATTTCCTAAGTCGCCTTCTACGACATCCACGGGAAGACTTGGAGTGGTCCTATTCTACTCTGCCGGATACCACACGGCTAACGACGACCACTTCGAAGCGGTAAAACCGAACAAATCCGGTAGGAATGACGCGCGTTTGGTCACGTGTTCACCGACTTCAACGAATTATGAATCGTTTGTTCCGGGCTATAAGAATAAAATTGGCTTGCAATTGATTTTGTAGGTATCAAAACGAATAGGCGCTGCGTGTTGACGCGAGCTAAATAACACCGTATCGCTAACTACATTGAGTTGATATTTCTTTGAATACCTTTGCAGAGTGCGACTTCTGTATGTAAGTACTAGTACTTATTCTATGCCCACAGAGGCTGTTTTCTAAGTTATTAATGTTAATTACCTAATTTTCATATAGGTTTTTAATACCCATGACAGAATAGGATTTCGTTCCATTGATTCATCAATAAATATTTGTGGTTTCTGTGGTGAGTTAACTAATAAACAGGAAATTCGATTGATTTGTAAATTAATGTTTTCATTTTAGAATAAAATTTCATTGTTTCTACTCAACACACAACTCTGGGAAATACCCAAAATAATAATTCAAAGGTTCCTGTTAAAAATATATTAATTCCCAGAAATACGTGAATTACTTCCCTAATGATCTACAATTTTTTTTACTAAAGAACAGACTTGAAAACCAATAGGCTAGGGAAAAAAAGATAGGTAGGTAATAAAAAAGTACAAAATCCATAAATTTAAGAATAAGCACACTATAATAATATATACATACATACATACAGTCAGTATCACGTCTTTTTCCCTTGCGGGGTAGACAGAGCCTAGGCCTATAAGACCTGAAGGCCACGTAATAATATATGTATAAAGTAAATTTAAATTAAGCACAAATATTATAAGAACTGGCACCAATAAGCTAGAAAATTAATAGGAAGAAAAAAAATTGCGCTGCGCATCAGAAGAATACCGTAAAACGTCTATTTTTTCGTCGCACAGTTAGCCTCATTTTTTATGGAATACTAGCATGAAAAAAATGTGAAGTACAGTTCAAAGATCAAAATAAATGAAAAAATATTTAATACCTAGCAAAATAAAATAGCAAAAAAGCTATATCGTGAAAAAGTTTCGTGAAAAAATTACTTGACATTTTTAGCGACAACTACCAACTTTTTTACGTCTTTAAAAATTATATTTAAATTGCATTGAAATACATTGATGGATACCTAAGATAAATACAATATATGGTTATAATTATTGAATTATTAAATAAAAAGTGAAAACGGAAATGGCAGACACGGGTTTGAAATGAGACTTTTGACAGGCCAACCGGTATCGCCACTTTCAACCGCTACAAACGGTTAAGGGATACAGCGCCTTAAGAGATTTTATCTTTCTAGAAAAACAGAGGCAAAAACACCTTGTGCGCAAATAAAATACTTTCTAAGTGTATAAATTTTTACACTACCTTGGACACTATTTTTCAGACGTTTTCATCAAAACAGCTCATAAATATTGATTTTCATAAAAAAATAAATATTATGTTTGAAAAACTAAAATGAAAATTAGCGTGTCGATTTTTTAAATATGCTACTATAGCATTTCTTTGATCAATGAGAGCCAGGCCTTAACATATTTGCGCTTAATCTAATCATTATCAACCTACACTCGTCCACTGCTGGACATAGGTCTCTCCCATAGCATCTTTCTGAGCTCAGTCTTGAGCTTTTCTTTTCTAATCACTGCCAGCAACCTTACTTTTGTCGTTCCATCTAGCCCAAGGGCGTAGGGCGTCCTACACTACGTTTGCCAAGACGCGGTCTCCACTCAAAAACTCGTTTTCCCCAGCGGTCATTGGTTCTGCGGCATATACATAGTGAAATTTTGATCGTTTTGGACCCTTAAAGGGGTGACTCAGACCATCTATATGAATAACTTTTTCAATGAGATCAAAGTTGTGTCAACTCGTGGACGGGTGCTGCCAGGGGGGACAGGTCTGCTCGGCCTCTTTGAGACTTTTATCATATCTGTTGTTGTTGCACGCTCGATCGCTAACATAACGTGTTCCACAAAAATATGTAAATTAAAATTGTATATAACATGACATCAAAAAAAAAGAAAAGAAAAATATTAAATATCATACAAAGCCCTTCAGGCAAGTAGGCGACCAATACTGTTGAAGAGTTTCTTTCGGCGTCTTCTTCTCTGCAGTGGTCGGTTCCGAAACGCTAGTAGTTTGTAGCTTTTAAACAAGAATTAATAATTTGAATATAATATAATAAGTATTATTTAATTTTAAAGGTGAATTGACGTGAAAAAGTGCCTGAAAAGGCCTATTTTCTGAATAAATCTTTGAATCTTTGAATCTTTGAATCTTTGTTGGGACCTCAAAAAAAAAATCGACTACTAATAAAAATCCAGTAGAATTTATATTAGTAGTCGAATTTTTTGTCAAAGATATCGGTCGTTACACAAAAGGAAAGGAAGCTTATTAGCTTCCCTTTCAAAGGGAAGCTTACTAGCTTCCCTTTCAAAATCGATCTTGTACCTTTTGTGGCACGACCGATATCTTTGAACCTTTGAATTAAAATTTAAGATATTTGAATGATGTTAGTCATTTATTCAAATATATATACAATTTAAATTTAAAATAACTATTGTACTGCAGTGGAGACTAAAAAGACCTGATGATGATGAATGTTACAATAAAAAATATTATTTATTTACAAATAAAATAATCCGGGTAGATCGTTGCCTCGCGGTAGCGTGCTCAGAAGGCTGGCAGCATTGCCACGTTGGATGGCAATGCTGATCTTTGACCCAGCCCTCTGGTCATGGGTCACCTCGATGAATTTATGGACAATGGTGCCGAACAGCTTATGGGCTGATGGCCCCCACGGTCCTAAAGTTTCGACCCCAAACGGCTCAAATATATAGTTGTTTCCAAGACTGCTGTACTAGCGCCGCTAGATATTTGAATTAAATATTCTTCCCGGAAAGGCATAATACCTAAATATTATACCTTACTAATCATTCAAAATACGACACCTTTCTAGGAAGAATATTTAATTCACTGAATTACCTATAAGCGGAAAAGCAGTTGCAGTCTGATTCGTAACAAAAACATTTACCTTATGTAATCACTTGATTAAAGGAAAATAGAATGATATTTTATGAGTAACTTCTATCTAATTGATTTCCATTCAATTCCATTACAAACTTAAACTGTGGTATTCTAAACTCACTCACCATATATTTCTCATCTTCTCTGCATGCCTTTCATCCGTCACCCAAACATCATCATCACAGCTTATCGAAGCTGTGATAATGATGATGTTTGGGTCTACTGCTGGAAGAAGGCTTCTCCCACGGATTCTTCATTCCATGTGAAGATATTGCCATACTCACCACGCTTGGCAGGCGGGTTGGCGAGCGCAGTTTCTTTGGTTCCTTGTGCTTCCGACGCTGCTGCCATCGAAAGCATTTAAACATAAAAAGTTACAAATATACAGACTAAGAAACTTATTTATTAGGTACATAGTAAACTTAGGTAAATATAAATTTTTATGTTATGGGATAATATGTAACTCATCGATACTATATTTTATAACAAATACATATATAGTTAAATATCCAAGACTAAGGCCAATCTAAAAAAAAGATAATTTTCCTTCTTGATCTGATAGCACCCTCGTTAACCACTGCGCCACGGAGCTGCCAAAAGATTCAAAAAACTGTAGATTACAGGCAAAACTAGAAATGTATGTTTTGATAACACAAGTACAAATAAAGTAAATCACATTTATTCTACGGAACGCACGTGTAGGGGACACGCGAGTTTTCGAGTAGGTGACATGGTCAATGGACCATACATACCCTGGTGTCAAAGTTCTTTGAAACTCGTAGTTCCTTAAAAAAAAATATATTTATGTCTTTTACATATTATATCTTATCTTTGTGTATATGTATTGATTTTATCTATTATATGTTTATGTGTGTTATTTTTATGTGAAAGTTTTTATTTAAATTTTTTTATATATATTTTTTTTTCGCTACACTGCACCAACACCCAACTATTCTTTTAATTTCCGAACAGCCAAAGGTTGGCTGGAAGAAATCGCTTTAAGCGATAAGCCCGCCTTTGTACCTACTTGTTTGTATATTTATTTTTTGTGTAAGTACTTTTAAGTTGGTGCAATAAAGAGTTTTTCATTCATTCATTTCATTCATTCATTCATTCATTCCTTTACCGACTACCAGATGCCAGCCGGGACCAACGGCTTAACTTGCCTTCCGAAGCACGGAATCATCTTTATTATCAGACAATCAGGTAATTCAAGCCTGCAGTGTTCTAACCAATCTGGAAACAACTAAACAAAGTATGCTTCCCGTGGGAATCGAACCCACAACCCTCGGGTCTACAGGCAAACGTCTTTACCGCTGGACCACGGAAGTAGTTATGGACTTTTTTCGTCAATCTTTTATTTGTATTGTATATACCTTCATAAAAGAGTTCCTTTACGGATTACCAATTGGCAGCCGGGATCAAAGGCTTAACGTGCCAAACTAACGGCTTTTTATGTAACTACGCAATTGCACTACTTTTTGTCATAAACGACACAAGTATACATTAAAATAACGTACCTACTTTAATCCGCGGCTTCTACCCGGATTATATTTATATATTTATATATATATATATATATCCTGTGAACTTTTTTGTAGGTACCCTAGAAATATGTTCAGTAATTGAAACGTAATATAAAAATGGCGCATTTACAACATCTGTTATGATTAGTTAAATATAAACGCGTACGTGTGATCGAAACATAAATAAAATTAAGAGGAAGAAGGATAAATAAATACGTGGGCATAATTAGAGCTACTGGGTATAAAAGCGTCAGTATGTATGTATGTACACAACACCAGTACACGTGAATAAAGAACGTGTTAACGTGTTCCCGTGGACTTTATTTACTAACGTGAGTATTGCATTGTTAAAGGTGAAAACTTTGCGGCGTCGTGCACTTTTTTGGGATGGGTAAAAAATGTTAAACACGCTTCAGGACACGTTACCTATTCGAAAATTCGAAAGACACGTGACCTGAGACCGCTGGCGCGGCGTAGGAGAGAAAGTAATATCCCCCTCTCTTTCTATCGCGCGGAGTTTTTACTTCTGTCCGGACTCCTGGAGTGCGACCCGTTGTTTTTTTTTTGCAAACTAGATGTCGCTCGCAGCGTCGGTCACGTTAATACGATGTCGATCCTGCGGGAATAGAACTTTTTTTTCCGGGATGAAAGGTACACTATGTTTTAATCCAAGTAATAAGCTATCTGGGTGCAAAATTTCGTCGAAATCCGTTTAGCCGATTTGGCGTGATTGAGTAATAAATATCCGTAACCCTTTGACTGTCAAAATACGAGACACAATAGTAAAATAATTAAAGGACGCTCGCTACAGCGTCCGACTGTCTAAAATACAACTTTCGCGTTTATAATATTAGTATGATATACGGCCTTATCATTTTACATTAGCCGCACCAAGTTGGTATGCATTTATAATGAAACAAGGGAAATTGGTCTTTCTAATTCAGCGTTTAAATGCCATATTCGACTGGATAGACATAACAGAGTCGACTGAAGCTGACCCGAAAAAAATACTAAATGTATCTTAAAATATTGTATTCTTCTAAATTATGTTTAAGGTCGAATTTCATTTTTTCATCGGAAAGCCATGTCGATCCAACTCTATCCATTAAGTCTATTTTGGTAAAATTAGATTATAGTCTCACCCAATCTTTAATTTTTCATCACACTCGTAATTTTTTTAAAAGGTAACTATTTCTTGTGTCACTTTAAATAATGTTACGATACTAACGATATATCGGAAGCTGTTCAATCAATTAGTTTCATGGTGAAATAAAAAATACACGTACACTAAAAACATTATACTCTCTTTTGGTAAAGTCGCGTAAAAATGTAACCGACGTTTTGTTAAACGAATTTTTTGTCCAACAAATAAATAATCACATCAGTTTGGCTCTTAGCTGAGGAAATTTATTCTAGGAGGCCAAGGATGCATGTTTTTAACCTACTTGTCAGACAGAAGTATATGTTCTTCCAACCTTCGATCGGTCTTCCGTGTAAGAAACAAAGACGTGACCGTATCTTTATCTGTTATAGTCCTTCGTGTGTGAATCATAATCTTCTTTGTTATCAACAATTTTCCTTATTTGACAGGTACCTGAAGTAGTCCTTCAATTTCTACAAGCCAATATAAGAAATACGACTACCTTGGCACTAATTTATAGCCTATGTTATTTGGAAGGATTCGAACAATACCGCATAGTCAAAGTCTGTTGGGGCATTTCGAAGTTATGATGAAGTAAAGAAATTCACATACATATTATATACATATATGAATTCGAAAATCAACAATACGAGTACAACCCTTTTTTAGCAGCCGTGGAGCTATTAAAAAACAAAATGGTGTCCAGCCTACATGTGGTAATGTTGCTTAGTGTTGTGCTATTCAGTTTTATAACACAGTGCATGGCAAATGCTGTTAGCATAGGAAAGTGTACATCTTCAAATTCTTTAAAGAGGGAAAAACTAAGTGAAATGTGCAACGAAGAGTGTACATATATGGGCTTCAGAGGAGGGTACTGCAATGAAGATGCTCCAGTTTCGGATACGTATTGTAATTGTATAATTAATCCCACATATGGTTACATGAAGTTTGTTTGCACGTCAAAAGTTTTAGGGCTGCACAAAATTTGCTTGGATGAGTTACGAAAAATATTTCCTACTTTTAATGCCGGAGTGTCGCCGAAGTAGAGGTAGACCAAGAAGGAGGTGGAGATGATCTCGACTAGTTTATGAATGGATGGGCGGAAGTTGCGATGGACAGACACGAATGGAAAAACAAGGGGGAGGCTTTTGCCCAGCCATAACAACGACAGGCTAGGGAAAAAAAAACTTTTAATTCAATATAAGTGTAGTATTTTGTACACCAACGATCAGCTGTCTGTATTAAATTAATGATAATTGTAACTAGTATTTTATAAGGAAATAAAAATATGTCTGTCCAGCCAATAAGATTGTAGTCTTTGTAGCCTTTGTCACTCGGGATTTGGAAGGATAAACAATAGCTACCACATCCAAATCTGTTCAGGCATTAAGAAGTTCGGGATAAAGAAACTCATAAACTTTCACTCTGAAAACAGAACGTCTCTATTTTCGGCAGTCGTGAAAAAAATAAGGTGTAAAGAAACAGTTTAAATTTTTTTTTACTAAATGTTGGATTATGCATTTTTCTCCCATCTCACATGATGATAAGTGACGATGAAGACGAGGATGTTACATGCCTATCCAAGAGATACCCATTTATTCTACTTTTGAATGTCCCGGGAAATGGAATTGAAACGTTGGGAGAAGAGATGCCAAACAAAATTATAACAGAATGGAGAGTGTAGAAAGACCAAAAACGTCATAGAAAGTAACCAAAAATTTATGAGATGACGTTAGAAGAGTTATCGAAAGAGTTGACACACACAGCTGATACTAAATCAGGAATGACGAGGAATAAAATAACTGTTAATTCTTTCGTGAAATAAAATAGGTAACTGTGTAACGTGTAGGTGTCACTGTCAATCGACCATGCACACCCTGGTGTCAGAGTTCTTCGGAACCGCCTCACGGCCTCTGACGTGGTTCCTTTAACGACTACCAGATGGCAGCCGAGACCACCGGCTTAAAGTGCCTTCCGAAGCACGGAATCATCTTTATTATCAGACAATCAGATGATTCAAGCCTGCAATGTCCTAACCAAACTGGAAACAACTAAACAAAGTACGCTTCCGGCGGGAATTGAACCCACGACCCCCGGGTCAACAGGCAAACGCCTTAACCACTGGACCACGGAGGCTGTTACACACTAGAGAAACAAAATTTAATACCTTGAGCCATCAACACGAAATGAAGATGAAGTGTACTATGTGTTAGTCGATAAAATGTGCAGATGAAACTGTATTATAAAACTAGTCGTTTTTGTATATTATTAAAAGATTTATTTGTTCTTTTATGTCGTTTTAGTCCAAATTAAAGTATTTACCGTCTACCTGCCGGCTTATTTGCTAACTCAGTGTACAACGTTTTGATAGTCATTTACTTTGAGACAATTTACTTTGCGGGCTTCCGCCACCAGTTAGTTCATGTAAACTATTGCTGGCCAGCGCCCACCCTGTTGATGCATGCAACCCTGGTCGATACCTACAACAACACACCTGAATCTATTAACTGTTTTGATAGTCATTTCAAAGTACATTACGTTTTGTATATCTTTAATAAAAATAGTCAATCATAGAAAACCCGCAATGTATTTTGAAGCGACTATCAAAACGTTGTTTACTTGAGTTAGCAAATAGGCCGGCTGGCCTGTATCACTCCCCGTGTAGGTATCGAAATCATACCTACACGCGGCGACACCTTAGAAGGTATAACCCGAACAAATCCGGTAGGAACGACGCGCGTTTGGTCACATGTGTTCACCGACTTCAACGAATTATGAATCGTATGTTCAGAGCGATAAGTATAAAATTGGCTTGCTTGGTATCTAAACTAAAAGATGCTGCGTTCTAACGCAAGCTCAATTACACCGTATCGCTAACTACATTGAGTTGATATTTCTTTGAAAAACCTTTGCAGAGTGGGACTTTGTATGTAAGTACTAGTACTTATTCTGTGCCTCTACACAGCCTTGAAAAGGGTGACTTAGTTTACTACTTACGGCTGAATGCTATTGTATGGGAATGTCGATTTTTTTTGGGATTCCAGCATTGGCCCCTTAGTAAAAGTTGTTAGTTTTGAGTCACAACTTCAAGCTATAGCCTTGAAGTGGTGACTCAGCCCGTAAAGGGCGTAAATTTATACGCGGTATATCAATTTTCGTCATCATTATTCCAGCCCCAGCAGATTAGTTGTGGTAGAGCCACGCTACCGACAAAAGTAATTTTTGCTAGTAGCATAAATGGGCCAGCTCGTCCGGGGAAGTACCACACTCTCACAGAAAATCGACGTTTAACTAGAAGCTTTACCGCTTCTATACTTCGTTTGGTGAGTGAAAGAGCCGGAGGCCCGTCCTTCCCTCATTTCCTCCCCCGTGTCCTTTCCCCAACTCCATTTAAGGCCGGCAACGCTCCTGTTACACCTTGGTGTTGCATGTCCACTAGTGGACAAAGGCCTCTCCCAAGGATTCTTTAGTCCATGGGAGGATATTGCCATACTCACCACGCTTGGCAGGCGGGTTGGTGAGCGCAGTTTATATGGTGGGAGATTTCTAGTAGCCAACACTGGTGTCAGATTTTTTCAAGCTACCTAACATAGCCAGGAATAACGGCTTAACGTGCTTTACAAAGCACGGGAGGCTGGAGGTATTTTATGCCACTTGCGGTCACTAATCCAAGTGGGGCCCACTGATTTTCAGCTACCACCACTGAGACTCACAGGGTCACCTGTAACAATACCATAAGATTAAAAAAAAATAAGATTATTACTAAAAATTTCAATATAGAATGTTATACGAGTATAATAGGTATTAAAATTGAGTTCCCAGCATTGGTGCCATACATAGATTTAAAAAAAAAAACTGCGTCGCCTCCATACTGTCGCCTTGACTATCTCCGTGGCGCAGCGGTCATCACGCCAGCCTGCGACACGGAGTAACCGGGTTCGATCCCCGGCCAGGTCAAGATGGAAAATGATCTTTTTCAGATTGGCCTAGGTCTTGGATGTGTTTCTATATATGTATTGATATAAAATATAGTATCGTTGAGTTAGTATCCCATAACACAAGTCTCGAACTTACTTTGGGGCTAGCTCAATCTGTGTGATTTGTGCGTATATATATATATATATATTTATTTATACTTCTATGGTGCCATAGGAAAGTTCATTTTGATGGGCTGAGTTACCCCGGAACATCGTTGGTGATGTGATAATAATGAAAAAAGAAATTGGCATGAAATGAATATTAAATATTTTATTTTTATATAATTACTAGCTTTCGCCCGCGGCTCCACCCGCGTCAATGTCAATCCCTAGGGAATAGTACTTTTTCCCGGGATAAAAGGTAGCCTATGTCCTTCCTCGTACTCCAGAGAACTTGTATGCAAAATTTCATGATGATCGGTTCAGTAGTTACGACGTGAAAGCGTAACAAACAAACAAACAAACAAACAAACAAACAAACAAACAAACAAACAAACAAACAAACAAACAAATAAACAAACAAACAAACTCATTAGATATTAGTTAGGATTTACATACTCTCTGCTACAAAATTTATCATGACTGCAAAGTACATATACACGTACATATTTAATACATATTTTAATATATTTATAAAAAAACAAACTATACCATGGAAAATTATACTTTAAGGTGACCTTGAAAACCTAGCGGACGCGACAGTGACCCTGGTCAAATGACTCAAATGTGTATTGGACGCGACCAGAGTCGTGGGCTCGTGGGCGCTAGGATTGGAAGATATATTTAACTGTTATATTACTCTGTCATCATCCATTAAGTTAAATGTCTAAATTTCGCAGTTAAATACAAACAAAGAAATATAAACTATTAATTAACATAAATTTTTAGGGTTCCGTATCTCAAAAGTAGCTAGTGCGCTGTGTGTAGTAAAATGGCTAATTAATTAAGGGCCCGTACTACCTCACACTGCTTTGCATGATTGACTGTTATATAAATAATAATTAAATACTCAAGTTGAAATAAAAATGCAGCAAAGTTCAGGACTAACTCTGGTCTGACTCAAAAACACGATTGCGTAAAATTTTCTCGATAGAAAAAAATTGCAAAGTTTCGTCTAATTTACATGGTATATAGCATTATTCACCAAATACATTAAAATTAACCTTGAAACTTTTGATTATTATTGAATTACAGATAAGGCAGCCATCATATGTTTTTCTTTTTCGAATAACCCTTGAATATTCACAAAAAAAAACGAAAATATCCAAAGTAGCCAACGCGTTTAGACCATCCGCGTTTGTACCGCCACGCCGCCTGGCATATGGCGGGCTCTTAACGATAGTTAATTAGTATTCATTTTGTGACTCAATTATTGCTGTTTAATTGCTTTACGTTTCAATTAGTTTTCCTTTCAGAGTTTTGATATTTAATCGAATATACACTTTCTCTTTGGGAAAGATTCCGGGATAAGAACATTGAAGTCAAAGTCAAAGTCAAAGTCAAAGTCAAAGTCAAAGTCAAAGTCAAAATATTTTATTTATCGTAAGATATTTTAAATATCATTTGGTGAACGTTAAATTACTCATTATTATTTACAACATTAATATTGTTGACGTCAATAACTTACTTAAAGCTAAGTTTACGCCTCTTCCAAGGCGGAGTGCAGAAGAAGCGGCAACAAACTGCCAAATTGACTTCTTCAAATAGCAATTTTTAGTCTGTGGCACAAAATAAGTACTAGTACTTATCTACAGAAGCATTGCAGTCGAAGTTGAAGGTATTATATTATACAAAGAAATATCAACTCAATGTAGTTAGCGCTACGGTGTAATTTAGCTTGCGTCAGAACACAGCACCTTTCAGTTAAGATACCTACAGCAAGCCAATTTTATACTTATAGCACTGAACATACGATTCGTAATTCGATGAAGTCGGTGAACTCATATGAACAAACGCGCGTCGTTCTAACCGACTTTGTTCGGTTTTCATGGAAGGGGCGCCGCGCGTAACGTTTTCGTCTGCCTGTGGGGCAGTTTGTACAGGAATATCGATAGTCACCCTTGCAAGGATGTATTGAGGGTAAATTTACACTTCGTATATATTTTTTCAAGTCAGGGGTGTCATCCTCAACTTCTTAGCCGGTGGTAAGGTATGTTATCAGGTACGCGCGTCCGGCCTTCCGAGCTGCTACTTTTTCCACCATCCATCTGAGTGAGTATTATCCCAATATCTTCATTTCCTTTCGAAATCCAACAAATTCCTGTACTTCCCCAGCTTTTTTTTTTAATTTAATTTATTTATCCGTAAATCACATACAGGTTTTTATAATTTTATTATAGCCAAACTGTAAAACAGCTTAAAAATGCGAAGTAAAAAGTAGCACAGGAAGCCGAGGAAAATGCGCGCGCCAATCCGCCTGCTAAGCGTGGTGATTAGGGCAATATCCTCGCATGGAACGAAGAATATTTGGGAAAGAGTTACCCGTATATTGTTGGTATACAGCGTGTAAATTTACCCTCGACATTTACCTAAAGGGGTGACTCAGCCCATCAATATGAACAACTTTTCCTATGGGACCAATGCTGGGAACTCAAAAAAAATTTCGTCGTTTCCATACAAAAGAGTTCCGCCGTCCGGCCAGTTTATATGGGAAGGTCGAATTTTTTTTTGAGTTCCCAGCATTGTTCCCATAGGAAAAGTTTTTCATATTGGTGGGCTGAGTCACCCCGTTAAGGGAACCCGTCGAGGGTCTATTTACACGGTGTATATTTTTTTTTATGTATAATTTGAGCGCGTTTGACCTCTATCTAGCCTGATGGGAAGCTGGAAGGGATGAGGGTTAGGGTGGTACACGCAAACTCAAATAATGCCTATTCACTCTTGCCTTGAAAATCCCAAAATTGTACGAGTCGGGAAAAAGTAACGCGAGGAGGGAATTCTTTTGCGGTTCGCATAATGAAGAAGGAGGCGAATCTCGCCGTGTGGTATCCGGCAGAGTAGAATAGGACCACTCCAAGTCTTCCCGTGGATGTCATAGAAGGCGACTTAGGAAATACAAGCTAAACAAAGCTTATAAACATCTAAGAGACCTCTCCAACCCGTCTGGCCAGCGTGGAGAGTGTAGGCCAAGTCCTATGGCTGCTCTGGTCAAGTATGGCCCTAGTAGTACAGGGAGGGTCGTGCTCCTGTAGTGGAGACTAATAAGGACCTGATGATGATGATAAGGCGAATCTCGAGGTACGGCGAGCAGGAATATCGACCACATACGGATGGAATCCCTGCCCACACCGTGTCGTCCGAAGATGGAATGGCGCAGGGGAGTTAGATCGTGCAGTTCCTGTGCGCACTCACCGAAATGCAGCCTGTAAAAGACACACAGACTTGCTACTAATAAGCAGTGCCTCAGGATCTGAATAACAAGTTTCTGCCAGCATGAATGTACATGCTTCCACTCGCGTGAATATACATGTTTCTGGAACAGTACTTTTTTACAAGATGATACCTCAGACCTTCTTCGGGTTTTAAAACTATCTTCATACCAAACTTCATCTAAATCGGTTGTGGTTGGAGCGTGATACCAGAAAAATATACTCACTTTCGAAATTCGAAAAATATTACTAGCTGTTGCACGCGACTTCGTCCGCAGCAATTTCTGTTATTATGATTAATTAGTATAGGATAGATGAATAATTTTTCCCCTATTTCAAAACATTTTTATTGATGCTTCCCTCCTATTGGTCGCAGCGTAATGTTTATACCCTAAAGCTTTCCTCCTCCTTCCAATAAATAGACTATCCAACACAAAAATAATTTTCCAATTTGAACCAGTAGTTCCTGAGATTAGCGCGTTCAAACAAACAAACTCTTCAGCTTTATAATATTACTAGCTTTCGCCCGCAGCTCCGCCCGCGTTAATGTCGATCCCTCGGGAACAGTACTTTTTCCCGGGATAAAAGGTAACCTATGTCCTTCTCCGTACTTCAGAGAACTTGTATGCAAAATTTCATGATGATCGGTTCAGTAGTTACGGCGTGAAAGCGTAACAAACAAACAAACAAACAAACAAATAAACAAACAAACTCACTTTCGCATTTATAATATTATTAAGGATAAGTAATAAGTATAGATTAGTTAAGAAAAAACGGTTTATTTTAACCAGTTTAACTCTAACCTATATAACATCTGTTTTACAGCGATATTTGTGAAGCAAATACTTGGGAAAAAATTTCATACACTATCTATTATCATAATATTACTGCAAGTGACATGGCTTCCATACTCCTCATAGTATTGTACAGTTGTTTACTGTTGAACGTCATCTTACTGTCAATGGCAAATGGAGAACATTTGAAACGCTTACACAAAAAATGCAATAGGAAGTGCAAGAGCCTCGGTTACATACGAGGAGTTTGTGTTGCAAATTGCTATGCTGAATATATATATCATAAATATTTTAATTGTAGTTGTTCTGGCAAAGCTAAACTAGGTCCAGATTTTGTGATGTCCATATCATGTGCCGCAGTGTATAAGTTACTCCGACAGCAATGTTCACCAAGGTGAGGCTATTATTTAGTTGTATTTTAGTGGTCAATGGCCAACACTGATGTCAGATGTTACAATATCTCTCTCTTAAACTCAGGGTCCGTGTAGCCGTGTGGTATCCGGCAGAGTAGAATAGGACCACTCCAAGTTTTAGAAGGAAGGTAGAAGGCGACTTAGGAAATACAAGCTAAACAAAGCTTATAAACATCTAAGAGACCTCTCCAACCCGTCTGGCCAGCATGGAGAGTGTAGGCCAATTCCTCTGGCTGCTCTGGCCAAGTATGGCTCTAATAGTACAGTAAGGGTTATGCTCCTGTAGTGGAGACTAAAAAGGACCTGATGATAAAACCCAGGGTCCACTTTCCGTTCGCACGGTCTTTTTCTCAGCAACATCTCAGTCCCGCCACCTGGGAAAAATCGGTTCCGAAAAACCATCTTTGTTTATTATATTCATTGTAAAATGAGTTGAATCAAATACCTCACTTGTAAAATTGGGGGGATGGAAGCCTTAATGCGTGTAATGGGGATTTTCGGCGCTGAGGTTTGAGCACGTGGTACCTCAGATGGCAGAGCGTAGGTCGTAAGACCTAAGGTCGCTGGTTCGAACCACGCCTGCGTGGAATTTTTTTTATTATATTCATTGTAAAATGAGTTGAATCAAATACAAGCCTTAATGCGTGTAAATGGGATTTTCGGCGCTGAGGTTTGTGCACGTGGTAACTCAGATGGCAGAGCGTAGGTCGTAAGACCTAATGTCGCTGGTTCGAACCACGCCCGCGTGGAATTTTTTTTTATTATATTCATTGTAAAATGAGTTTTGCTTATTATATTCATTGTTAAATGAGTTGAATCAAATACAAGCCTTAATGCGTGTAATGGGGATTTTCGGCGCTGAGGTTTGAGCACGTGGTACCTCAGATGGCAGAGCGTAGGTCGTAAGACCTAAGGTCACTGGTTCGAACCACGCCCGCGTGGATTTTTTTTTATTATATTCATTGTAAAATGCGTTTTGCTTATTATATTCATTGTAAAATGAGTTGAATCAAATACAAGCCTTAATGCGTGTAATGGGGATTTTTGGCGCTGAGGTTTGAGCACGTGGTACCTCAGATGGCAGAGCGTAGGTCGTAAGACCTAAGGTCGCTGGTTCGAACCACGCCTGCGTGGATTTTTTTTTATTATATTCATTGTAAAATGCGTTTTGCTTATTATATTCATTGTAAAATGAGTTGAATCAAATACAAGCCTTAATGCGTGTAATGGGGATTTTTGGCGCTGAGGTTTGAGCACGTGGTACCTCAGATGGCAGAGCGTAGGTCGTAAGACCTAAGGTCGCTGGTTCGAACCACGCCTGCGTGGAATTTTTTTTATTATATTCATTGTAAAATGAGTTGAATCAAATACAAGCCTTAATGCGTGTAAATGGGATTTTCGGCGCTGAGGTTTGTGCACGTGGTAACTCAGATGGCAGAGCGTAGGTCGTAAGACCTAAGGTCGCTGGTTCGAACCACGCCTGCGTGGAATTTTTTTTATTATATTCATTGTAAAATGAGTTGAATCAAATACAAGCCTTAATGCGTGTAAATGGGATTTTCGGCGCTGAGGTTTGTGCACGTGGTACCTCAGATGGCATAGCGTAGGTCGTAAGACCTAAGGTCGCTGGTTCGAACCACGCCCGCGTGGAATTTTTTTTTATTATATTCATTGTAAAATGAGTTTTGCTTATTATATTCATTGTTAAATGAGTTGAATCAAATACAAGCCTTAATGCGTGTAATGGGGATTTTCGGCGCTGAGGTTTGAGCACGTGGTACCTCAGATGGCAGAGCGTAGGTCGTAAGACCTAAGATCGCTGGTTCGAACCACGCCCGCGTGGAATTTTTTTTTATTATATTCATTGTAAAATGAGTTTTGCTTATTATATTCATTGTAAAATGAGTTGAATCAAATACAAGCCTTAATGCGTGTAATGGGGATTTTCGGCGCTGAGGTTTGAGCACGTGGTACCTCAGATGGCAGAGCGTAGGTCGTAAGACCTAAGGTCGCTGGTTCGAACCACGCCCACGTGGAATTTTTTCACCATTTTTTATTTCTTAATTTAATAAGAGTAAGAAGAATCATTCGTGCTCAAAAGAATCTGGTTAACCTCATAAGAGAGCTCGCTTGGAAGAGGTTTTATGTGTACTTTTACCTTCCCCCCATACAATAAACAATTTTTTGCAATAAATGGTGGCATGGAACCCTTTCGAATTTGACTCGCACTGGTCCGGTTTTTTGAAGTCAAAACTACTTTAGCGGCGTTGTGCACTTTTTGGGACGGGTAAAAAAATTTAAACTTGCGGCAGGACATATGGCCTGATCGAAAATTCGTAAGACGGACACGTGACCTGAGACAGGCGGCGCGGCATAGGAGAGGAAGTCATATCCTCCTTTCTTTCTACCGCACGGAGTTTTCACTTCTGTCGGCATTACCGGAGTGCAACCCGTCGGTTTTTTGAAGTTATATCTTCTTTGCACTTTTTATGATGAGTAAAAATGTAAAACTCGCGTCAGGACACGTGACCTGATCGAAAATTCGTAAGCTACCCGGAGTTTTCACTTCTGCTGGCACTCACGGAGTGCAACCCATTGTTTTTGCTTATGTAATGCACTTACACTCAAAATCTGTTTCAGGGAACCAAATCAAGACAAAAACAAGTTCGTTATTGTAAGAGCTAAGCAATAGTTTTGAAATCAACGTGACACCCACAATGAGTCGTTTCCTCAAGGCTTCCTTAACTCGACTCAACATCAGTCCTTTCGATGTTCTTGGTTTTAAAAACATCCTTCGACGTGTAATTTTTCTTAAGGGCCCGTACTACCTCACACTGCTTTGCATGATTGACTGTTATATCAATAATAATTAAATACTTAAGTTGAAATAAAAATGCAGCAAAGTTCAGGACTAACTCTGGTAACTATCTGACTCAAAAACACGATTGCGTTAAATTTTCTCGATAGAAAGAAATTGCAAAGTTGCCTCCAAATCACGTCTAATTTACTCGGTATATAGCATTATTCACCAAATACATTATAATTAACCTTGAAACTTTTGATTATTATTGCATTACAGATAAGGCAGCCATCATATGTTTTTCTTTTTCAAATAACCCTTGAATATTCCTAACAAACGAAAATATCCAAAGTAGCCAACTCGTTTAGACCATCCGCGTTTGTATCGCCACGCCGCCTGGCATATGGCGGGCTCTTAAGTCGAAATGCGGGAACAACTGTAAAATTTTGGTTACTATCAAATTTAGGTATCTTCCAATGAGATGAAAAGGCATATTATTGCATTGCTGATTATATAATTGATAAAAGTGCTTGGCAATTAATATGAATTTATTTGATGATATAATACATGTAAACAATGTAATCGGAGCCCTTCAGGCACATCAAGTCTGGACTGAGTTTCTTTCGGCGTATTCTTCTCACCAGTGGACGTTGCGAAACGCTAGTAGTATTTCGATTTTGCATAAATTAAACAAAATATAATAACAAATACAAATATGACGTTCAAAAAGAGATACATGTATCCAATTTTGAATAAAAATCTTTGACTTTTTTTTACTTTTTTGACTTGAGTTTGAATGAGGAAAACTTGAGTTCATGACTTAACGTTGTAAAACGAGTGCAAATTGAAACTACATCGTTTATGAAATGAAATTTCATATTACCCTATACCAGGTGAAAATTTATCCTCGACATATTTTTTTTTATTCACTCGTTTTTCTGGGGAAGTCAAAGTTACCTTTTTTAAAGCTTTTTGCTCTTCTTTTTATACGTGCAGTCTGTGGGCAAGATATCCTCAAAAAACTTATAACGCCCTTCGTGTACAGTACAACAATGCGTTCAGGATGCTGCTGGGGCTACGTCGCTTCTGTAGCGCATCAGGGATGTTCGCAGATGCGCGAGTGGATTGCTTTTACGCAATAATGCGCAAAAAGTGTGCGTCCCTGGTGCGCAAGGTGCGAGAGAGCAACAACAGCATCCTGCGCATGATCTCAGGCAGATTGGATTGCGTTTACGTAAACCATTGCTGCACTATAGCCGGGGGTGGTCTGATGGTGCAGGAGTGGTCTGCACAATATATAATTTAGTGTTTTTCTACTATACCTACTAACATAGTTATAAGTATACTAACATTATGAGTCATGGTCACTTGAATAAATATTTTTTCATTCAGTCATTCTTATCCTAAAAGCCTCCGTGGTCCAGTGGTTAAGGCGTTTGCCTGTTGACCCGGGGGTTGTGGGTTCGATTCCCACCGGAAGCATACTTTGTTTAGTTGTTTCCAGTTTGGTTAGGACATTGCAGGCTTGAATCACCTGATTGTCTGATAATGAAGATGATTCCGTGCTTCGGAAGGCACGTTAAGCCGGTGGTCCCGGCTGCCATCTGGTAGTCGTTAAAGGAACCACGTCAGAGGCCGAGAGGCGGTTCCGAAGAACCCTGACACCAGGGTGTGCATGGTCGATTGACCGTGACACCTACTCGAAATGATGATGATCCTAAAGGGGCTACTGAGCCCGTCAATATGCACAACTTTTAGTATAAGACCAAAGCCTATAAAAAATCCTGTTATTATCCCAGTCATCTAAACATTTACGCGGGACATACCTAAATGCAAAACAACAACTTTGCGTATACCTTTGTCTGGAAATTTTAACGAAAAAATCTAAATTCTATCATTAGTCCGATGGAAAAAGATGGTTTTATTGAAGGGCTGAGTCGCTCCAAGGCTGTGTTGAGGGTAAATTTACAGATGGACTTAGGTTCATTCATTCATTTCGAGTTGGTGACACGGTCAATCGACCATGCACACCCTGGTGTAAGAGTTCTTCGGGACCGCCTCTCAGCCTTTGACGTGGTTCCTTGAACGGCTACCAGATGGCAGCCGGGACCAACGACTTAACGTGCCTTCCGAAGCACGGAATCATCTTTATTATCAGACAATCAGGTGATTCAAGCCTGCAGTTTCCTAACCAAACTGAAAACAACTAAACAAAGTATGCTTCCCGTGGGAATCGAACCCACGAACCCCGGGTCTACAGGCAAACGCCTTAACTGCTGGACCACGGAGGTAGTTATGGACTTTGGTGAAATCTGTGTATTAACTTACATTAAAAATAATGTTTTATTTAATATTTTATTTGTGTTGTATTTATTTACCTTCCATTTTGGTCTCAAAACAAAATAATTTATCAACGAAAAAAAACAACTGAAATCAAACTACTGAACCGATTGTGATAAAATTTAAATGAAACCAATTTTAAAGCAACTCTTTCAAATAAAAATAATTTTCAAAATAGGTTTATAAATGACGGAGTTCTGAGGCAACAAATATTAAAAAAAAGAAAAAACATACAACTGGATACTCCAGAGAACTTGTATACAAAATTTGGATATCATGTATCTCATTTTGAACGTCATATTATTATCGCTAACCTTACCTATATTATAAATGCGAAAGTGAGTTTGTTTGTTTGTTACGCTTTCACGTCATAACTATTAAACCGATCATCATGAAATTTTGCATACAAGTTCTCTGGAGTATGGAGAAGGACATATTCCGGGAAAAAGTACTATTCCCTAGGGATCGGCATTGACGCGGGCGGAGCGGCGGGCGAAAGCTAGTTTTTAATATATGCAAAATCGATAAACTACTAGCTTTTCAGAACGACCACTGCTGAGAAGAATACGCCGAAAGAAACTCAGTCCAGTATTGGTCCCTACGTGCATATACGTTTACGTTCAAAGTACCAGCTGCTTCTTTCCCTGTGCAGATTGTCAAAGAGGATCGAGGGAATGTGTGAAATCTTAGTAATTATATCAATAGGCGATACGACTAGCAATTACTACTAATTTCTCCAAGCTTTAGGCGAGAGAGAGATTAGGCGAGTTCCGTGGCGCAGTGGTCAACACGCCAGCCTGCGACACAAGGGTGACCGGGTTCGATCCCCGGCCAGGTCAAGATGGAAAATGATCTTTTTCAGATTGGCCTGGGTCTTAGATGTTTATCTTTATATGTATTTGTTATAAAATATAGTATCGTTGAGTTAGTATCCCATAACACAAGTCTCGATCTGTATGATTTGTCCATATATATTTATTTACATACTTATTTTATCAATATATAAAAATTGTCCGTCAAGAAACAAAAAAACGTGTGTCACAACACTAACGAGTAACAGAAAGTTGGGAATTCCCGCTCCGTCACAAAGAGTCTGTAATAGACCGGGAGCCCACTGGATATATTGCCGGCGATAAAAACGAATCCATCCCGATATGCTGCACTAAATCACCACTTAATAGTCCAAAAGGCCATAAATATGTCAACATACGCCAATATCTAAGAATATATATAGAGAAAGAGATTTTTTTCCTCAGAGCCGTCAGGATTTGGAGTATGAGCTTTATAGTAATGTATTGGGGAATTAAGATTGGGGAATTCTGTGTTTTGAGTGGTTTGGGGGTTACCTTTGAGAGATAACGAAAAAACTTAACCTAACTTACATAATAAATGTAAAACTTGAGTTTTTTACTTGACTACGTCGAAGGAAAAAGGAGTATGTATGTATGAAAGTAATTAAATATAAGTTCGTTTGTTCCTTAGATCTCCGAAACTATCCAACATTATTTGAGTTTTCAGTTTCGTAAATATAATATTAGTAAGGATTATAAAGCAACATGTCCAATGATTCCATAACTCATCATCATCATTTCGAGTAGGTGTCACGGTCAATCGACCATGCACACCCTGGTGTCAGAGTAATGATTCCATAACTAAGGCGATTCGATTCACTTAGCCTAAATAATATCTTGACAAGGTAAGCCACAAAAGAAAAAGTAATTATCATCTAATGTTACCTCATACATACGTAAACCTTGAAAACAATACACTCTATTTTAGACAGTTCTGTAAAAATATATTGTCTAATCTCCACATGTCAATAGGCACAATCACAGGTTCAAAGCTCTAAGCCAAGGGTTTACTTAAAATATACCTGAAGGGTTCACAAAACAGGGCATGCCCATTGATTCCGGAACTAAGACAACTCGACGTCCTAAGCTTGGATGTCTTGATGAGCTAATCATGGTTTTGTTTTAATGCTGAAAACCGCGAAAGGGCGATTTTGAGAATGATTTAGAAGTACTGGATGTGATAAGAAGAAATTTTTAGGTACCTAGCCTAATAGCGGACCCCGGGCTCTGATGTACCATAGCTGAGGATGCAACCTGGAAAACGTTCAAATCAGGAAGAGATAGGTTACTTATTTGTTCATCATCATTACAGCCATAAAAAGCTGGACAAAAAGGCCTCTTCCATAAATACTTCGTTCCATGGAAAGATATTGCAATACTCACCAGACTTGGCAGGCGGGTTAGCGAGCTCAATATCTTGGCTTCTTATGCTTCCGACGCTGCTGTCTATCAGAAGCATTTTAAAGCTACGGAAGGATACGAATTTGTTGGATTTGGAAAGGGAATGAAGGTATTGGTATACTACTCACTTGGATGAATGGGGAAAAAGCAAGTAGCAAGCCGGGCGCGCGTACCCGATGGCTTGCCTTCAACCAACGGACAGGGAGATGAGAATGACACCTTAGGCCATAATAGTTCGTTAAATGATTTGAATAAAGTTTCAATTATTTGAGTTTTAGTAAGTTACGCAACCGTCCAACTATTTGTTATTCTATATTAAAGTGGTAACGTGGTAAATGGTAAGTCACTTTGGGGTCGGGATAACCGGAACAGATACGAACGTTCGAGGGATTTGCTTGAATTACGAAGGGAATTTTTGGGTCCAATAGTATCCGCATCCGCTAAGAGACGCAGCACGCCGTTGCGTCTCCATATCTCCTTCGAGCCGGATAGGTATTTCGAACCATTTAATTTCATCTACAAGACAATCATCCGGCCAGTAGTAACCAATGCCTGTGAGACCGCAAAAAGATGAACTTAAACTTGCGCTGTTCGAACGGAAAGTCCTGAGGCAAATTTTCGGACCAATGCGCCAAAAAGGCGGTACATTCCGCAGAATGAACTTCGAACTCGAGGCTCTGATAAGCAAAGAAACCATCGTCAGGTTCTGCAAGTCACAAAGGCTGCGATGGGCAGGCCATCTGGTAAGAATGGATGACACCAAAGCGCCCAAGAACATTTATAAATGGACCCCACAACAAAAAAGACTCCGCGGAAGGCCTAGAAAGCGGTGGAAGGATTGTGTAGAAGAGGACCTGAAGAGACTCGGCAAGAAAACATCTTGGAGACGGGAGGCCAGAGATAGAGCGAAATGGAAGAGAATCGTAGAGGAGGCCAAGACCCACAAAGGGTTGTAGCGCCCAGGAAGTAAGTATATTAAAAATTAAAACAATATATTCCGCCATAAGGCAGAGTAATCCTGTGGCAATACGAAGACTTAAGTTTCGAAAGACCTAAGTTCAAGATAGGACAATATATGACGGCGATGGATATGAATTGAAATGTCTATCAGTTCTAGATATTCAGATACATCTACGGCAGTAATCTTAGGTATAATAATATCGGTACAGTTCGCACAGCTTGTAACGGTTAATGCCTTAATCTTAAGCCCGTGGACGAAAGCGGAAAGAATTAAGTGGATACGACAAGGTGGAAAACTTAATGTTACACCAAACTTGTGTTCAGCTATGGAAAAAAGCGAAAATACTGACAACATCTAGTCTGTTTTCTTAAAAGACCGACAACGCTCTTGTCACACCCCATGTGTTGCAGTAGTCTATGGGCAGCGGTAATCGCTTACTATCAGGTGACCCGCTTGCAACGAGCAAGCGGGTGCCGCCCTATGTCATAAAAAAATTGCTATTGTATTAGGTAGGTAATGTCTGAGATTTTTCCCTTACCACAAACCTTTTTATGTGAGTTGGTTTGTTTCGTGTCTTGATTTGAAATCAATAAAATAAAATAGCCATTTATTCTACTACCCATAAAATAATATATTCAATAAAAAACGTTAGTGACCCATATGTCTGATTTTTAAATATACATGTCAATATAAGTATTTTAGTTTAAATACTTCATTTAATTATATTATTATTTTATTCATTTCATATTAGTCACTATTATAATTACTATTTGCTAAGATGCTAAGAATTGAAATTACCTCAATAAAACAAATTATTATATTCTTTAGGCTTGTCATTCCATTGAACTGACTATGCAATTAGAGCAACTAGTTTGGTCCTGAGGTAAAGTCTATTGTCACGGGTGTCATCCTCAACTACCTGTCCGGTGGTTGCAGATATGGCATTGGGTACGCGCGCCCGGCTTCCCGACCTGCTACTTGATTTTTCCCCATTAATCTAAGTGAGTAGTATCCCGATACCTTTATTACCTTTCCAAATCCAACAATATCCTGTCCTTCCCTGTAAAATGCTTCTGGGCATCAGCGTCGGAATCATAAGAAGCCAAAGAAACTGCGCTCTTCAACCCGCGTGCTAAGCGTGGTGAGTATGGCAATATCCTCCCATGAAACGAAGTATATTTTGAAAAGGCCATGAGGAAAAGTGATTAGAATCATTAACGCCTTTGCCTTGAATTCGAAATTTTCTTAATAAATATAGGTATAAAAAAACCTAACATGTCGTTTTGCCTTTCGACTTTTTGCATCCTTACATCATTGTAAGGATTCCAGCGATATTTTTGCATCCATATCTGTTTAAGCATTCAGAAGTAGTGAATAAAAAAACTTTCATTATTTACTTAACAACCTGAAAATATTATTAATATATATATTTAAATATAAAGGAACAAATTAAATAGATTGAGTGCACCGTGCACCTCGCAGTAAGGAGTGAACGTGTATTGTAGGAAGTATCCTACAGTTGAGTTAGTAAACTCAATGAAGCTACACCTTTAATAGATACATGTGTAGATAAACAGACCCAGGGCAATCTGTAAAAGATTGTTGTCTATCATGGCCTGGTCGGGAACTAGTCTTGTGATAGCTTGTGATTCAAAGACATGTGTGGTAATTCTGAGCCATAGAAGTAGCCAAATTAGATTCAAAAAGATATTAAATAAAACACAAAAAAAGTTATTATAAATGTACGGAACACGCTCTTCCTTGCTGTTCTGGGAGAAAAGAAAAAACGTCGAATGTACCAGCTGCTTCTCTTCCCGCGCAGATCGTAAAAGCCAAACGAGGGAACAAGCAAAATTCATGTTAATCATGTTAATAGACGATGCGGCTAGCAACCCATCACTATTTTGATTCCGTTTTTCACCTAATGCCCACCAACACGTGGCCTTCGGGTCTGATAGATCTAGGTTCTGTCTACCCCGCAAGGGAAAAAGACGTGATACTATGTAGGTATGTTTGTACGGAACACATCTACGCTAATATCCACACAAATCCAACTACATCACCTGGACTCCACAAGTCATACTTCTAATAAAATCTAACAGAATGAACAACTTTCCCCATAAAACATATTATACAAAATGTACGGAACACGACAGCGCACCCTATCCACTCAATTCCATCCACATCACCTTGAAGGTGTCTCCCCAAGCTATAACTCTTAACGGCGAGGGCCGTCGGCGCGTTGAGGAATTATTATTATGCGAATAAATACTCCAAATGTCACGACTAAATGTCCCCCCCTTAATCCAGGGGGTGGTAGACAAATGCCGTTCGATCTGCCGAAATGTTCCAGTAATAGTTTTAAAGTGGAACCACTTTTAGGGTTGATTTTAAAAATGTTTTGCAACATTTTTATAGCGAATGTTTTTTGCTTTGTAACTGTCTTGCGATTTGTTGATGAACTGCCTCCGTGGTCCAGTGGTTAAGGCGTTTGCCTGTAGCCCCGGGGGTCCGTTCGATTCTTACGGGAAGCAATACTTTGTTAAGTTGTTTCCAGTTTGGTTAGGACATTGCAGGCTTGAATCACCTGATTGTCTGATAATAAGGTTAATTCCGTGCTTCGGACGGCACGTTAAGCCGTTGGTCCCGGCTGCCATCTGGTAGTCGTTAAAGGAACCACGTCAGAGGCCGAGAGGCGGTTCCGAAGAACACTGACACCAGGGTGTGCAATGTGAATGGTCGATTGACCGTGTCACCTACACGAAATGATGATGATGATGAGCTAACATAATATCTAGAGATATATGACCGATGACAGTCACACTGGAGGTTCTGTGTTCGATCCTCGTTCAGGTCAAGATGGAAAATGATCTCTATCAGATTGACTTCGGCCCTAGTCATCTATAAACTTACTTTTTAATTCGTTGAAAAGAACGTCACCTGTTTTCGTCTCCTTCTTATTATGAAGTTATAAGACCCGAAGGCCACATTCAGCATATTGGTGGGTATTAGGTGACAATCGAAATCAAAATAGTGATGGGTTGCTAGCCGCATCGCCTATTAACATGTTTCCCCGGAACTTTGCCGTTTTGAAATGCGGCTGAATAAAAATCTGAAAAGAAAACGTGATAAATATAATAAATAATAACTAACTATAACAATAATTCTTAGTCAAGAATACAAATTTCTTCTTACGATATTCCTAACTCAATAATAAGAAGTAGTAAGAAGAAATCTGTCATCTTTTTCTCAATAAAATAGATTTTCATTTGAACATTATTATTTTGTAAGTATGGTCATTCTACAATCTAACTAGAAGTGCGGCAAAACGTGGGCCGCCTTATTGGAGATCGTATCGCAATAACAATCCGGCTAGTCGTTGAACCGCCGCATTTCAAAACGGCCTTTTATAACAGCTAGCCGTAATGTGATACAGCGGATTATACAATCCGTCTGCGACATATATACCGTATATTAACATACGGTATACTTATAAAAATGTCGGTAACGGTAAAGTTAATAATGTCGGGAGGTCAATGTTTTTTTCCGATGTCAAAAAAAGTCCAACGCGTCGCAGTTCACTTCACAAAACTCACAAAATTCTGAGTTTTCAGCATTGTAGACTTAACTTCGCTATAATATCCTGTTTGACCTATTTCAATCTGAAATATGAAAGGTCACGCGAAAGGTTGTCCTGAGAGAATTTATTGACTTAGCGATCGAACAACTTTATGATTTACTGTGACATTCTTTATTAACTACTGCCTTTGCTAATTTATACTGAAGCTTGACGATTTAGTACTTTCTGGGGTAAATCAACGACCAATTATTATTATACTAGCGACCCACCCCGGCTTCGCACGGATGCAATACTGATCCTTACTAATATCCTTATCCTTAATAATATTATAAATGCGAAAGTGAGTTTGTTTGTTTGTTTGTTTGTTACGATTTCACGCCGTAACTACTGAACCGATCATCATGAAATTTGACATACAAGTTCTCTGGAGTGCGGAGAAGGACAAAGGCTACCTTTTATCCCGGGAAAAAGTACTATTCCCGAGGGATCGACATTGACGCGGGTGGAGCCGCGGGCGAAAGCTAGTACTAAATAAACCTACCTACAGAATGTCCTTATAAACAACGTTTTGCTTTTTTGTCATACTACAATACAGACATGTTTTGTTTAAAGGTTACTCTTGAAAGAGCGACATATAAATAACCATGAGAAAAACACTCAACGCCCAAATCTAAGCCCGCAACGTTGAAAGTTTGACCCTGGTAAATAAGCCATTTTTTCCCGGCTATCCTTCAGAGATAGACATATACCGAGGACTTTTTTGTTGACCTTTTTAATGTGTGCTGTAGTATTTTAATTTATCTCGTGCAATATAAGCGCTAAAAATATGTGATGTCGTAAATAAATGTTTATTTACGACATCACATTAGAAACCTAAATTCATCAGTGTTTCTCTACAATATTATGCATGTATTATACATAAGCCGTGTGGTATCCGGCAGAGTAGAATTTGACCACTTTAAGTCTTCCCGTGGATGTCGTAGAAGGCGACTTAAGAAATACAAGCTAAACAAAGCTTTTAAACATCTGTGAGACCTCTCCAACCCGTCTGGCCAGCGTGGAGAGTGTAAGCAAAGTCCTCTGGCTGCTCTGGCCAAGTATGGCCCTAGTAGTACAGAGAGGGTCGTGCTCCTGTAGTGGAGACTAAAAAGGACCTGATAAAATGATAAAACATGTAAAAACATAATGTGGACAACCATCTGACAAACATTTCACATAAAATATATAATAAACATAAAATAAAATAGAATAGAATTCTAAGTTAGAAAATGGTTGCATTTGGACTTAGACTTAAGACCACTGGTCGCTTATAAAACTCGCGAAGTCTACAGTGCACAAAATCACTATAAGAATATGTTTAAATACCTATGGAAATATTAAATCTAAACATTTCATATCATTGTTCTCTGTAAATGATTTCACTAAATATTTAAAACAACTGCCTGATATTGAAATCAGTTAGCACACCACTATAAATTCCGATAATGAAAACACAAAGGGCATGACAATTCAAACGGCGCCATTATCGAATAAAATGGCTTCTAAATATGGCGGAATTTATTTATTTATTGCTTTTATAATACGTCCGAGTATATATCACTTGCTGTCATACTGGTGGCGATAATGCAAAATTTTGGGACAGAGGTGCGGTGGAGTCGGATGTTCGATATTTAGTTGACTATTCTGCTGCATTGAAAGAAATTTTGAAATTTTATCAGCCTGCCATTTGATGTTTCTAAAAACAAATAATCTTGTGGAAAACGACGCTAAAATGGACGCCTGTGCCCAAAAGTAAGTTATTGTGGACTAAAAAATATAAAATGTCAAGAATCATTATAAATGTTTACAGCTTTTTTAAAACATGGCTTATGTTTTATAAGCGGATGATTTATAACTACTACAATTTTTAACGATGTAGGATGAATCATCTAGATGTTGTAAGAGCTGCGGCTCAAAGTTTGCATATCTAGCAGCCTTAAGAAATGATCTAGCAACGACCAGCTTGTGTATCGCGGAGGTATATAACTTGCAATGTATTATAATGTAACTATGAAACTGATGTCTTCCACCGATTGAGTAAATTTTTTGTATACTCGGTAAGTTTGGACGACAATGCATCGTAGCTGTGTGAATTCATTATAAATCCAACACGGCGGAACACCCAAGATAGCGGTCTAGCTATTTTTGATGTACTTTGACAGTATGAATGTCAAATTAAAGGGCTCGCTGAAAATAGGTAACTCGAAAAATAAAGTAACATACAGAAAAGCTTGTTTTATAAAAAGTTTCTTATTTTTATTTATTGTTATTGATAACCGCCTCTATGCCACCGCTGTGCTGCCGGTGGCGTCGAAGTGTGCTAGTAACGAGAGGCGTCACAATAATTCTCGTGTCTGACAATGCTTTAATGCGCGTTTGATTCATTCCCTGTTTCACAAATGAGGTTATCATTTGCAGAACAGTAATAATGAATTTTGTTGCAGACTGCTGGCCGTTTTGTGGCCATTTTGAAACGTTTAACAAATCATGCACTTATTGTGCGCGGTTGCGCGTTTGTTTTTGACAATATTTACCAAATTTTCGTGGTTTGTATTCAATTTTGTATACAGACGAATTATAAATTGCTTCTTTGTGCGCAGTTTGTAAATAGCAGTCAAGGAAATAGACTAGCCATCGGTCACTTTTCGATTTCCCACTTCGTCTTTGCAAATTTGGTTTGGTTTGGTCTTGCGATCTGGCTCTGTCTACCAATGTATAGTCTAATAATGTATAGTCTCAAGAATCGCTATACTTTGTTCCAATAGAAAAGTATCACATTTAAAAGTTCTTGACCCTGTTTTTAATAAATATCTTTAACTTTAACAAAATTCATTTTTTATTTACTTGGGTTTCTCTGAATTTTATCCATAATATTTTATGACAAAAATTTTGGATGTGATTTTTTTCTATTAAAGTTAATCATCACGGCTTTTTTCGTTTCGGGGGAGACAGAGCCCGAAGACCTAAAAGCCACGTTTAGTTAGACAACGGAATCAAAATAGGGCTACTAGCCGCATCGCCTGCTAACATGATTCCTCAGATTTTCGCCCATTCCCTCGATCGGATTTTATGGTCTGTGCGGGAAGAGAAGCAGCTGGTACATTATACGTTTTTTCTTTTCTCTCAGTCCAGCATAGAATTATATCCTGACTATTGAAACAGAAGGATAATCTAATTAGATATACAAACGAACATTAAGATCCGTATTCGCATATTCAACTCATATTCACTCGACCGCGTCTTACCCACCATTATCAATGCAAAAAGCTCATACATCATACAAACCGCTGAGGCCACCCAAACTTATCCTGGAACTTTTCGGACACCTTAAGGCCATTAAAGCCTTAATGACTGGCTGTAAATTGGCCATAACTCAGGCCACGCAGTAAATAACGCCTTGATAAGGGCTGCTGAGTTGTCGTCCAAATGTGTCTATCTTCCTTGCCATGAGAGAGAATTTATGGGAGGGGGCGTGAGACTCTTAGTAGTTAAATTAGATTCGTATGTTGAGTGCCCGTTGTAGTGTGGATGTGTTGATGAACTGGGACTCGATAGAAATTCGTACTATATAAGTCCTTTTAAGCAAAACGCAAATATTTTAAGGGCTGCGTCTCACAGTTCAAAGAAATGATTTGATGGTAAATTTTAAGAAATCGACACACTAGTTTTTTTATGTTTTCATCCATACTAATATTATAAAGCTGAAGAGTTTGTTTGAAGGCGCTAATCTAAGGAACTATTGGTTCAAATTGGAAAAATCTTTTTGTATAGGATAGTCCATTTATTGAGGAAGGCTTTAAGCTATAAAACATCACGGTGTGACCAATAGGAGCGAAGCATCAATAAAAAATGTTTTGAAAACGGGGGAAAATTATTCATCTATACCTTATAACAGAAATTTCTGCGGACGAAGTCGCGGGCAACAGCTAGGACAGTAAAATTCTTATTTTTTTAAAATCGATAAATCAACTGTTTTGATTATCAACGTCTAAATAGGAAATAGGGTTCCGTAGCAACAAGTAACATAATATAAAAGTTCTTGTTATATTTGAGTTGATTGAATGAAAGGTAAATTGCGGTTTACGGTTTATGACGTATTAAAAAAAACTACTTACTAAGTACCTATTAAAAAAAAATGTTCCCCAGGGATCGACATTGACGCGGGCAGAGCCGCGAGCGAAAGCTAGTTATATCATAAATGTAGGTAATCGCGTAAGTGATTGTTACAGTAATCATAACTGTAGTTTTATGAATAATAGTCAAATCAAAAAACCACAAAATATAACAAACAGCATTTTATATAATTAAAAATAATAATTACATGAGTTGGCGGGCTCACCGCAGTCAAACGCACGGCTCATTATCAGCAAAAATGTGTGTATTTATTTGTGCGCCGCAAACGACAGAACAGCGCGCTGTCAGTTACCGCAAAAACTAGATAAAACTGATTACCATCGTGTTTGAATTGTGTGTTAATTTAATTTGCTGAATTTGAAGTCATGGGCAGAAATGCCAGTACAGATTATCATTAACATTACGGGGTAGACAGAGCTCGACTCTTGAGGCTCAAAGACCACATTTATAGAGGTAAATACAACGTGGACGGCCTTATCTTTTGATTTCGTTCATTGAGAAATTCATTTTTGCACACCTAGACTTAAGTTTTTGATATAATTTGAGCTAGTAACCTACATGTTTTTACAATGTAGTACAAGGGTTTTCTATTTATCATTTGAGTAACGGAACCCAAAAAATGCATACTGACTCACTTTAAGCGATATCAAGTGAAATAGTTGTAGAACATTGCTATTATCAGAATTTGCGAAGAAACTCTGCTGCTGCTATTCGTCGCTAGATGTCGCTACAGCTAAAGTCAATTTAATCAGACTCGTCATGCATCACTAGATGTCGCTATTTAAACTTATAGATAGCGAAACGAATCTCGAATCGACGTACCTGTTTCCTGTTTTAACATTAGTAATTATCGAACTGTAAGCCTTATAGGGTTTTTATCAACATTTGTACGCCTATGGGCAAGAAACAGAGTGCCATTTATATACTGTATATCTTATTTAAACCTGTTTTCACAAATAAAGAATTTGATTGACTGATTGTCGTACCTAACAGAATTAATTGTCGCACAAACGTCGACACTCGACAGCAACTTTGTAACTATCTCTAATGCCATCTTTTAGTTTCCCAATGAATCAATATTATAGCTTCCACTAACCGCTAGATGTCACTACTCTTATTCAAGCTATTGAATTTCCTACTCCTGTCAATTAGTAAACCTCTATATAATCCGTGCCGGTAATAACAAACATTGTAATATCTGTAAGTTCGAATAAAGAGAAAAATACAAACAAAAATACATACTTTGATGCATTAATGACCGTATTTTCATGGCTGCTCAACTACCATCTATACTTATCTCAAACAAACAATAATATAAATTTTCAATGTTGTATACTATTTCCGAAAGTATAATTGTATTGTGTATTTCTGTAATTATCATCATCATCATCAGGTCTTTTTAGTCTCCACTGCAGGAGCACGACCCTCTGTGTACTTCTAGAGCCATACTTGGCCAGAGCAGCCAGAGGACTAGGCCTACATTCTCCACGCTAGCCAGACGGGTTGGAGATTTCTCTCAGATGTTTATAAGCTTTGATTAGCTTGTATTTCTTAAGTCGCCTTCTACGACATCCACGGAAATCTGTAATTATAGTTACACAAATTCTAGTCTTCTGAATATAGCTCAGAATTAAGGATATACAAAGAAACAAACAAACAATTACGCCCCCTACCTCGGGAAATTAGCAATTACTTAGCTGAAATCTTCTCGGCCGCACCATTATCTTGCCGGTCGTAACTCCGTCGCTAACTGTTATTGCCATCATTCTGCTCTTGATTTAAACAAGACGTTATACTAAGACGTTGGCGTTGGGTCGTCAAAAGCGCTGATGTAAGAAGATTTCTTGGAAAATATTTGATAAGGTAATTAAAAGGGAGGAAGTTGCATTACAATAAGCAGGCACTAGATAGTCTTTGTGCTTAGCACCATAAAATAAACCCCAATGATGCATACATAGCTTTATTGAACTTAATTCCGCCATTTTGATAATTTGCACCTGCATACAAAATTTTACGAGAATCAGTCGAGAAATGCGATCTGTATCCCTTTACATTCACATGGACAGAGAGACATCCGGACATACAGAACGACATTTGCCCAAGCTGACTTTTGCTCTAGATCTATCAATCTGTTATTGTAATTTCATCCGAAAAATAATAGTCTTCCTGTATATATAATAAAAGAAGAGTTTCGCCATCTAGCGTCGAATAGAAGAATTATTCATCGATTATATTGAGAATTCAATACAGTCTGCTATTTATCGTAAGAATATATTTATTCTTTCTTATTCAATAAATGAAATACATTTTGGAATAATATTTGTCCATTATTCTGTTCTTTATTTAAACAAGACGATGGCATTGGGCCGCGGTTAAAGGCGCTGATAAAAAAGACTTAAGAAAAGGTGTAGACATATCGCCATCTAGCGTCGAATAGCAAAGATACAAAACTGATAGTATTGGAAAAATCCAAGTTAATTTTAAGACATACGTTAGGTACATTTAATTATTATAACAATTTCAGCCTTATTCACTTCAAATGGTACAGGTAAATCATTCCACTCTTAATAAAATTTACACAGGTGTCATACTGAGGCGTCGAGTCGTCAGAAGCGAGGATTTCTGGGAGTATAATAATATTGTTAGATATGGTATTAAATAATCGCAGTTTTTCTTAGAAGTGTGAAAGGGCTTTGCTTACTTAAATTATTTTTATACGCCCACCAAGATACCAAATATAACAAGGGACATCTAGCGCCAAGTAGCGTACGTACGATATCGAATATTTTGGAAAATCAATCAGAGATGGCGCTAGTAGTCTACAAAACATCCAATTTAGGAAATAATGCAGCTACGAAAAGATACCACGAACTTTTTCTTTACACCTTCTGCAAAAAATGTGTTACAAAGAGGGTGGTATCAGTCTGCAAGTTACTTTTTAGCATGAAAAAAAAGTTGACATTCCGTTTTGACAGTGAGCCCCGGGTTCCAAAGCAACACAGCTGCAAGTGGGACAACATTGAATTGGATGTCATCATCATCATACTCAAGTCTGCAGGAGCATGACCCTTCCTGTACTATCGGAGCCATACTTGGCCTGAGCAGACACAGGATTTGGCCTACACTCTCCTCGCTGGCCATACGGGTTGGAGAGGTCTCATTGATGTTCATGAGCTTTGTTTAGCTTGTATTTCCTAAGTCGCTTTTTACGACATCCACGGAAAGACTTGGAGTGGTCTTATTCTACTCTGCTGGAAACCACACGCTATAATGTATTGTTGATTATTATTTCAGCCGTAAGAAGTCCACTGCTGGACAAAGGCCTCTCCCAAGGATTCTATGTTCCATGGGAGGATATTGCCATTCTCACCACACTTGGCTGGCGCCTTGGCGAGTTCGATTGGCTTCTTGTGGTTTCATCGCTGCTGCCCATTGAAAGCATTGAACTACCTCCGTGGTCCAGTGGTTAAGGCGTTGCCTATAGACCCGGGGGTCGTGGGTTCGATTCCCACGGGAAGCATACTTAACTCCCTATTACTACATAATATGTTCATGAGCTCTGTAAAGCGTGTATTTACTAAGTCGCCTCTTACGACATCTATTGGAAAACTTGAAGGGGTCCTATTCTACTCTGCCGGAAACCACAAGGCCTATAATATTTCTAAACATTTGACCAAAGTCAAACGTTTTCAAGAAAATAAGTTTACAAACACACAAACATTAACTACTCTTTTTGTGCTATCGAGTAATAACAGGCTTTCCACCGGGAGCGAATTGTCGGCGTAACGTACGCGACCACGCTCCCGTAAAGATCAGCCTGGCTTACTAAAGAGTACGGAAGATGTAGCGACAGCAGAAACGAGACAATAGGTTAGTTTTCTAAAAAAATATAATTAGTCCGTCAGTTAGAAATTCAAAAAAATTTTTTTTTTATTTTTTTTTATTTTTTTTTGTTTGTCTCAGGCAACAATATAAAAGTTTACATAAAATATTGGATACGTATTTTTTCTTTTGTCGATTGAATAAAAAATGATAAAGATATAGCCCTTTGAAATTCCGTGTGACGTCATAGTTTGCTACACTTTTTAGCAAACTTTGACGTCACGAGCCCCCACTCATGAACTTTGACGCGCTTTATCTTTTCCATTTATTGTTTAATTGTCAAAAGAAAAAATATGTGTCCAATATTTGAACCTACAACCTTTGACATCTAGCCCGTCGATGCTCTCAACAACTGAACTGCCGTAACTTCAAATCACCGCGGCGAATTTGTTCATCACAAATTATAGGTACACGCATTCGAAGCATGCGTAATCTCCATTACTACCCACTATTTAGAAGTGTGATATCCAACTTAATTCATATAAGATGCATTGACAAATTCGCCGCGGTGATTTGAAGCTACGGCAGCTCAGTGGTTGAGAGCATCGACGGGCTAGATGTCTGTAGGTTCAAATCCTACCTGTGGCAAAATTTTTTCATCACATATTTTCAATTTTAATATTAAACCGAGCATTGTAATGCTATTAATATAATTCAGTAAGTTTAATTGTTTAATTATTAATTGTGAACGGTTACAGTTTCACCAGTAACAGTTATCACACATTACAATTTGTTTTAAAGTTATCGTTTCATTTTCCTAGCCACCCTCATAGAGATGTATATTTTTTTTTATGTTGTTGGACAGCAAACGAGCAAGCGGGTCACCTGTTGGTAAGTGACCACCGCTGTTCATGGACAACTGCAACTCCAAGGTGTGACAGGTGCGTTGCCGGCCTTTCAAGGAGTTAGGGGAAGGAAATGGGGAGGGGAGGGGAAAGGATGGGCCTCCGGCTCTCTCACTCACCGTTCGAAGCATAGAAGCGGTAAAGCTTCTACTCAGACGTCGATTTTCTGTGAGAGTGTGGTACTTCCCTGGACGAGCCGGCCCATTCATGCTACTAGCAATTCATTTTGCCAGTAACGTGGCTCTACCACGACTAATGTAGTCGGAAATATGTTTGTAACATTATCAAATAAACAAAGTAATTCTGAAATTGCTGTATTATATACAGATAAATTATTAGTGCTTCAAAAGAGTTCTTTCGGCGTTTCTTCAGTGGTCAGTTTTGAAATGCTAGTATAGCATAATGAACTTTACGTTTTTTTAATTGATCGTGTAAATATGACTAATAAGGTTTTTGATACCGACACGAGTAGTGAGACAGGCCTGACAATGCTTCAAAACTTCTATGCACACGGTACTGTTGCAAGTTGCAACTATCGGAGATATGAAAGAATGAATGAATGAATAATATTGTTAGATATGGTATTGAATAATCGCAGTTTTTCTCTTCAAAACTTCTATACACACGGAACTGTTGCAAGTTGCAACTATCGGAGATATGAAAGAATGAATGAATGAATAATATTGTTAGATATGGTATTGAATAATCGCAGTTTTTCTCTTCAAAATTTCTATGCACACGGTACTGTTGCAAGTTGCAACTATCGGAGATATCAAAAAGCTTACGCGGAGTTAGGGACTCGATTAAAGCCCACCTTGTTTGCATCGTGCAGCAAATCTGCTGACCGTACACGCTATTTATGGTAATTAAAATTTTTGTTAACTGTAATTTTTGTTTTTTATTCAGTTTTCTACCTATACCGCTCACCAACACGTTAAACGTGGCCTTTCGATCTTATGACTTTAGGTTCTGTCTACCCCGTTAGGGATAAAGACGTCAATTGTGACGTCTTTATCCCTAACAGGGTAATAAATTAAGTTAAAACGGCTAAGAACATACATACATATTAATGTATGTATGTCCTTAGCCGTTTCAATTTGTATTAAAAAAATCGTTTCGATAAAATCATGAACTTCCAAAATAATTTTGGTGGATAATCTTGCACGTGCTTGTTAGAAAAAAATAATTCTTGACCACATTATTAGGTCTAAAGTGTAATGTGTGATATAAAGTAATATTAAATTACTTTGTGGTTTTAGCATTATATTTGAATGACATAAAAATATTAGAAAATAAATTTAATTCTATGACTGAGCTGACTGTACCAAATTCAAATTTTGGTTTTCGATGGGACATAAATTTAAAAAAATATTAAGAGTGGGATCCGTTTGGAATAGAATAGAATTAAAAATTCAAAGTAATACCAGTGGTATTCGTTCGTGGTATTGGATAGGAATAAATCATTTAGAGATTCGCTGTCTGAAAATGTTACTAAAAAAGCTGTCCAAAGCCCTTAGTTAACAGGCCAGCCGGCCTATTTGCTAACTCAGTGAACAACGTTTTGATAGTCACTTCATAATACATTGCGGGTTTCCTATGATTGACTATTTTAATTAAAGATATATAAAACGTTATGTACTTTGAATGACTTTCAAAACGTTGTATACTGAGTTAGCACGGTCAAAGAGAAAAACGTTCCTTTTGCCAATTTATACGATATGCTTAAAAGAATATAACTGATTCTATGTTATTTTTTTACCCCGTAAACATAACATTAACACTTTAGGTACGTACAGTCAGCAACAAAAATACCTTGCCAGGCCCTGTATCTATATCTTGAATTTTCTCTTAAACTAGAAAAAATATAAACGTGAAAATTTAAATTAAAAAAAGGCTTCATTAAAATCTTTGTGTATATAATATTTTATGTTATTATTATTTATAGTTTAAGAGAAAATTCAAGATATAGATACAGGGCCTGGCAAGGTATTTCTGTTGTTGACTGTACATACAACACTTACAACACTTTATGTTTTAAATAAATAATAAATCAAAAGGTGTAAGTTAGGTTTAGAGTAGGTCCAAAAAGGTGCAAAACCCTTTTAACAGGTCGAACACAAGGTCAAGAAAAATAAGTCCTTTTGTTACCTTCTACGATCATCATCGTCATTTCGAGTAGGTGTCACTGTCAATCGGCTATACACACCCTGGTGTCAGAGTTCTTCAAAACCGCCTCTCGGTCTCCGACGTGGTTTTTTTAACTACCAGAAGGCAGCCGGGACCAACAGCTTAACGTGCCTTCCGAAGCACGAAATCATCTTTATTATCAGACAATCAGGTGATTCAAGCCTGCAATGTCCTAACCAAACTGGAAGCAACTAAACAAAGTATGCTTTCCGTGGGAATCGAACCCACTACCCCCGGGTCTATAGGCAAACGCCTTAACCACTGGACCACGGAGACCTTCTACGATAAAACTCATTCTATATCTTTTTCCTAAAATCTAGCATATCTAAATCACTTATTGTTTAAAATAAATAATAAATCCATCCGGTACTCTAAAGTTACCAAAACTAAACAATGAATGCATTTTCGACTAAAGCGTAAGTTAGGTTTAGAGTCGGTTAGACGCGTCCAAAAAGGTGCAAAGCCCTTAGTTTACAGGCCAAATTTAATATCTGTTTAGCACGCCGTGTAATTCTCCCGTAAAGAGCACACACCACCAGTTTTTGTCTCCGTTGTGGTCACTGCATAGTTAAGGGGGAGTGCTGCTTTCTGTAAAATTACTGCACTACTATACTAGTTAGTTTTATTTATTTAATAAACTATTGCATAGCTTCTATCGCGGGCCTTGAGCGTGGAGACCGAATCCAGAAATTCCGTAAAGAAAAAACCTAACCTCCACTCTGACCGGCACAGCGGTGATACTTTGACTTGGGTGTCGCGACAGGCTCGACGGAGTTACTGTTAGAGTATTACAGTAACGGAGTTACTGTTACAGTGAGTTAACTTTGTAAGTTGAGTTGAGTTAACTTAAGTAAGTTTACAGTGAGTTACAATAACGGAGTTACTGCATAAATAAAATAAATAAATAATTATAATTGCATAAGTTGATAAAAAATGCTATGCAATAGCTTTACCGCCGCAGTACCCGAGTGCCCCACGTCTTTTTTTATTTATTTATTATCATCACATACAGATTAACAGTTATAACACCATTACATCTGCATGCTAGTCAATAAAGTAATAAAATTCGAATAAATAATAAATAAATACATAAATATATACGGACAAATCACACAGATTGAGCTAGCCCCAAAGTAAGTTCGAGACTTGTGTTATGGAATACTAACTCAACGATACTATATTTTATAACAAATACATATATAGATAATCATCCAAGACCCAGGCCAATCTGAAAAAGATCATTTTCCATCTTGACCTGGCCGGGGATCGAACCTGGTCACTCCGTGTCGCAGGCAGGCGTGTTGACCGCTGCGCCACGGAGCTAGTCATAGAGAATATAGAGTATATAAGAAATAAATATGTACACTATTCGTTTTTTCTTCTCCTATTGAATCGTAGAATTGCTATACCTACACAAAAACTTTTGAATAATGTGTTTTAAATATTATTATTTTTTAACAAATATTGAAAGCATCTGGCACGAACTTTGTGGGAAAAATAACCTTTAAAACCAATTGAGGATTTTGCTTGCCCTCCTACAAAATAAAAAAAAAACTCAATATAGGCTACAATCAATAGAGGAATCGGAGAACATAGATTTATAAATTAAACAAAATATAACAAATATAAATATGACGTTCAAAAAGAGATACATGTATCCAATTTTGAATAAAAATCTTTGACTTTAACTTATATGTAAATAAAAAAATACATAAAATCAAAGACAATATAATATACAGTAAATGTAGAACGTCCTTTATTTTAAAATTGAAATCTACTAACTATATTATTTAATAATAATATTAAAAGTTACGCGAGACATAATCAATATTCAGATGGCCATCTTCAGGACGAGTGAGGCCAATTCAGATGGCCTTCTTCAGTTCATTCGTCCTGAAGATGGCCATCTGAATTGGCTAAAACTTGTCGGCGATTACCGACTAACGATACGTAAGTGAAACCGTTTGTTATAATATTATAATATTTAAGTCGTATAAAGGAATTTTGTCCTTTTGTTCATTTGTCCTTTGCATCAGACGAAGGAAGAAATCGTGGTGTTGGTGTTTAAAGCTCATTCCAACACGCATCAATTGACTTATGGGGTCTGCTCGGGTGGATTAGTTCAGTGAACCGCGCGTGTATTTAAAGGGCTTCACCTGGATTCGTGGGCAATTTTCCACATCTAGGCTTCTTTTTTGGGCCCATTGTGTGTGAGCAGAAGACTATCCATCCCTAGGTCTACGTTTTTTCGCCTCTTTCTTCCTGTTGTTGTTGTCATGTTCAAACTGCCAAATCAGTTTTGAAAACACTTTTATACTTATTATTAGACACTTGTAGTAAAGCTAGCTTCCCCTTAACAGCCGGCCAGGTATTTAGCGCAGTATTTACAGCGTGTTTAAGAGACTGAGTTAGCGATCTCCGCTGATTATGCGCATTTTGTGTGCTCATTGCGCATTTGAATAGCTCCCACTGCAGGCGTAAAAAGACAAGGTAAGTTTTACTATCACACATATTACTGTCACGATTTTAGATCGACTTTTAAGACCAGCTTTTATCTACAAGGCACGTCAAGCCGTCAGCAAGACATTTTCCAACTGTTATAATACCATCTAGGTAGAAGATGAGCCGGATGGCCCAATAGTTGTGAGCATTAATAGCGGTTACACATGTTAAGCAAATTTGTGCGCAGTCCCCACAAGGATGGGTGACTGTAAGTGGCATAAAAAAAATAGAGTCCCTCCGTGCTTTGAAAGGCATGTTAAGCAGCTGATCCCGGCGGACATCATTGATGACAGCTGTTAAGCTATGTCGTTGGTCCCGGATGCCATCTGGTAGTCGTTAAAGGAACCATGTCAGAGGCCGAGACGCGGTTCCGAAGAACTCTGACACCAGGGTGTGAATGATCGACTGATCATGTCACCTATACGAAATGATGATTATTGTATCTGTTATAAAAATATAGTATTGATGAGTTAGTATCCCATAGCAGAAGGCTCGAACTTTCTTTGGGACTAACACTGTATATAAATATATACAGTGCTAGCCCCAAAGAAAGTTCGATTGTTCGATCGATCGAGTGATATTTACGTCTGTCTTATCATCATCAGGTCTTTTTAGTCTTCTCTCTGTACTACCACACTTGTCCAGAGCAGATGGAGGATTTGACCTACACTCTCCTCGCTGGCCAGACGGGTGGGTCTGTCTTATAATCCGTCTCTTTGAAGCACTTATCCAGGAGAAATAGGTCCGCCGGTAGCATTAGGTAAACTAACGGCCAGTTGCCTGTTATCAATCTCCTTTAGCTTTCAGCTGTAACCGTCAATCAAAAATCTCCTAACTCTCACACCACTTCAGGTAATTGATTTATTTATTACACAATCCAAGCCATAACATAACCATTGGTTAAAGTAAACACAGTGTTAATGTAAATATTTACATCGTAAAAATGTATAAGCCCAACAATGCGTGATTCAGGCCGTTAGACGAATAAATCCGTCGTGTGGTACGTAAAACAGTACATATTGTAGGTTTAAATCAAGAAACGTGCGTCTGCGCATGTAGGGTGACCATTGTGAATAGTGCGATGGGACTTATTCGGAAACCATTCGATTGTATTTGATATGTAATTTTCCATCGCGTTGTACGTAAAATGTTACGTATTATTAGTTTTAATAAAGATTCGTGTATCTGAGTAAGTAGGGTACCCAAGAAAATTAAAGAGATGAGACTTTTATTGAAATTATAGTTTCTTTTCCAAAGTGTGAGCCTGATTTTGCGTTTGATGTAACACAGCGTAAATTGTAGATGAAAATGATGATGCATGCGCTAACAATTGCTATTTCGAGGCCGCCATATTTAAATTGGCGGGAACTTATTTTATTTATTTATTTAGACTTAGATGCTTATATAAGTGGCTGGCAAGTTATTGCCCGCGATAGGGATAATTGGAAACAAAAATGGAAGGCCTTTGCCCAGCAGTGGGACACTGAAACAGGCTTTTTCGCGGGTAGCTGCAAAATAAGCAACACCAAATATAGTTAGCTCCCATTTATTTTTTAATTAAAAATATAATTAATATAAATAACTAGACTTTTTATGTGCAAATATAAAGGTCTAGAGATTATTCACCTGTGGTAGGAATTTCCTTTCTTATTCACTCACTATGGAGACTATTCAGCAATCTATCAGTGATATGCAGCGTAATTTTGACACAAGAATGGCAGAATTCCAAAGTGAACTTCAGAAAGTCGGCACTACAAGCACATCCAGTCCTATTTCAGTGAGTACACTAGCCACTGATTTCACACATTTTCAAAAATTCACAATGGATTCACTCGCATTGCTTCAGCAGCAGGTTGCACTAATATCACAGACACAGGATCAGTTTGAAATGCGTAGTCGGCGTAAAATTCTGCTTGTGCATGGCATTCCCGAGGCCAAGAAGGAGGAAACTAATCAGGTGGTACAGAAACTAATAGCTGAAAAGCTTGAGCTCGATAATGTCAATGTGGCAGATATCAGTCGCAGCCATCGTATAGGTCGTGTAAAGAATGATAAACCCAGACCCATTCTTGTAAAATTCAAAACTACGGCTCTAAAGGACAAAGTCTGGTTTGCGAAAACTAGCCTCAAGGGCAGCGGGTTCACCCTTTCAGAATTTCTGACGAAAGGTCGTCACGAAGCGTTCATGGCAGCTAGAAAACATTTTGGCGTCACGAAAAGCTTGACACGTGACGGATACGTCCATATTTTGACTCCGGATAGCGCAAAACACCGTGTGAGCAGCCTTGCTGAGGTACTTGAGCTCGTTGGTTCATCTGAGGGTGAGGCGCCTGTAGCTGGGCCATCTGGGGCTGAGCCGTCTAAATCTTCGTCTACGGCCATTAAAACGTCGGCGGCTGCCACCGAATCTAAGGCCTCAACGGCAGCTAGCCGCATCAGGCGTACCAAAAAGTAGCTTAGTTACATCGTTGCATCTCGCTGATAGGTAGGTAGTTATGTGATATCGATTGCAAGTAAAACTTTTAAGTTTGGCGCAGACAGTTTTTACTTTTGCCTTGTTTTTATTGTATACCCTCTAATAACTTTTAGAATTCTTTTATTCCCTCACAACACAACAAAACAACTTATTTTGTTCTGTCCTTTTGACATAGCTGTTTTATTTTCCCGATGACATTTGGCATTTAAATTATTTTTTTTTTTTTTTTGCTTGTATATCGTATAATGTTACATACTGCCATATGATAAAACATTTTCCTATGACATCTTTTTTAGGTATCTTTTTTTTTTTCTCTTATTAATTTAGTCTCAATCTTATTGTATAACTTGTTTTCTATCAACAGGTGGCGATCAAAACGTATTAGTATTTATTTCTTTTATTTTAAGGTATATTATAGTGTAATAGGGTATATATACATTATTATTATTATTGATACATTATATACGCCATGTTAAATGATGATGAGAGTGATGAGCATTATTTTTCGTTATCTTCCGATAATTCAAAAAACTCTAGCTTTCAGAGTATTCCTATCCCTTTGAATGAAACTCTTGGGGCTAACTTTGATGAGTTCCCGAAAAATTTTAACGTTGTCCACGTAAATGCCCAAAGCGTGCCTTGGCATTACTCTGACTTGTTGGCGTCGTTTGATGTTAATAATGTCCACGCTATCCTAATTTCGGAAACTTGGTTAAATTTATCACTCCCTTCAACCTCTTATTCTTTGCCTGGTTTTCAGCTGGTCCGACACGATCGTGTTGGTATGGGTGGTGGAGGCGTTGCCATATATCTCCGTTCTCACATCCCCTACAACATTTTACGCCCTTCTCCTACCGCTAATCCTAGCAAAGATCCTGAGTACCTCATGTTAGAAGTTGTCCTATCTCATGTTAAAATTCTTCTTGGAGTTTTTTACAGCCCACATGCAGATATAAATTACTTTACAGAGCTAGAAACTCTTTTAGAAGATCTAATACCAAATTACCCTCAAACTATAATTATGGGCGACTTTAACACCTGCCTTTTAAAAAATGATACCAGAGCAGTTAGCTTAAAGTCCTTGGTAAATAGTTGCAATCTTCATCTTCTCGAGCTCGGTGCTACTCATTTCTTCCCTAATTGTCGTCCTTCCCTTCTAGATCTCATATTAGTATCTTCTCCTGACTTAGTCGCCAAATATGGACAGTGCACCGCTAGCGCGTTCTCATACCATGATTTACTCTTCCTCTCGTATAAAATGCGTCCCCCAAAGGCAAAGCCAAAAATACTAATGAGACGCAATCTTGTGTCAGTTGACCATGAGCGATTATGTCACGATGCACTGGACTGCGATTGGACAGTGGTCACCAATGCCGATACAGTGGACGAACAGGTCAGCCAATTTAATTCGCTTTTAATAGACCTCTATGACCGTCATGCTCCTGTGCGACCTGTACGAATCAAACATCTTCCTGCTCCCTGGCTGTCAGAAGAAATTAAACAGTTACAAGGAATTAGAAACAAGGCTAAAATCAAATATAGAGCTGACCCTAACCGACATCGTGACGCTTACATACTTGCCAGAAATCGATGCAACAAGGTGTGTAGGGAGGCTCAGCGTCGCCACATTCAAAAATCGGTAGAAAACGGGGAGCCAGCTAAAGTCTGGAAGTTCCTGCGGTCATTAGGAGTTGATAAAAACTTACAATCTAATTCCAAAAATATTGATATCGATGGCCTTAATAAGCATTTCATATCCTCTGCTATTCTTGATAATAATATCAAACTTAGTACCTTAAACTCCCTTTCTGCTAATCCAACTCCTGACTTCTCTCAATTTTCTTTCAATTCAGTCACCGATAGTGATGTTGAGAGAGCAATACTGTCAGTATCATCGAAAGCGGTCGGGAATGACGGCATTAGTCGTGATATGATCATCCCTATCCTTGACATCATACTCCCTATAATCACAGCTATCCTTAATAAGTCCTTATCCACTGGCATATTCCTCTCCGCTTGGAAAGACGCCAATATTACTCCAATTCCGAAAAAAGGCAATCCTGTCTGCCCATCCGATTTCCGTCCCATATCCATTCTTCCTTTCCTATCCAAAGTCTTAGAACGCCTAGTCCAACAACAACTTAATAAATTCCTTTCACAGAATAACCTCTTGAATCCTCTTCAGTCCGGCTTCCGTCCTGGTCATAGCACGACTACTGCCCTTATCAAAATATCAGATGACATCCGTTTAGGAATGGATGAAAGACAGGTAACAGTGTTAACATTGTTAGATTTTAGCAATGCTTTTAGCACTGTTGACTTCGATATTTTACTGGCAGTATTGCGTTCTCTCAACATATCTCCTGAGGTGATTGATTGGTTTCGTACTTACCTGCTTGGACGCCGACAACGTGTGCGGATTGACGATGTGCATTCATCTTGGTCATGTACAAATACCAGTGTACCACAGGGTGGCGTCCTATCTCCTCTTTTATTTGCGTTATTTATAAATTCTATTACTTTACCACTTCAAACTTCCTACCACCTCTATGCTGATGACTTACAAATTTACTCACAATGTACTATTGACGACTTACCATCAACAATTGACTTAGTAAACAATGACTTGCGACGAATTTCCGAGTGGAGCAAATATAATGGCCTTGTTATCAATCCAAATAAAACCCAGACCATTATTATTGGCAGTTCAAGACTTCGTTCCGGAATAGACTTTTCTAGCTTGCCTAAAATTGAATTCAACGGTGTCATCATAGACTATACAGACAATGTAAAAAATCTCGGTGTATATATGGACAGTAACTTTTCTTGGACCAAACAGGTCTCTGAGGTAAGTAGGAAGATGTTTGCTGCTTCGGGTTCTCTTAAAAGAATGAATAAATTTCTTCCCATTGACACTAAAATTGCCCTTGTGCAAGCATTATTGTTCCCAATACTAGACTATGCAGACGTTTGTTATCTTAACATAACAGAGGAACTCAAGTGGCTACCGATCCGACGTCGCCGTGACTGGCATACTTTATCCCTTCTATATTCTATTTTATTTAACCCTGCATACCCCAGGTACTTAAAGGACCGTTTTATTTTCCGGAGTCCGCAAAATTATTCCCTGCGTGATGATCAAGTTTTGCGTCTCATAATGCCTCCCCATACTTCTGACTTCTATTCCAAGTCTTTCACTGTCAAAGCTATTCGTCTATGGAATGCCTTGCCACTCGCTATCCGACGTGCTAAAACTTTGACCAGCTTCAAATTTCAAACCAAGTCCCATTTTCTCTCGCTTTAAGCTAAATTATCTATTATCTGTAAAATATTCCGTCTATCTCATCACATCAATCATTGATTAGGTATGTAAATTAATTTAGGAATCAATGCTCAGCGATACGCGCTCGGGAACAGTCGCGTACCGCCGCATTGCACTGTCACGAATATTAATTCGCGAATCGCGCGGCTTAGCCGCTGCCTGATATCGCTATGAGTTCCGAAACACTCATAGCGAACGAACTGTTGGCGTTCATCCAACACGCCATCGACACCATGGACGAGATCAGCATCTTGCAGATCTGCAAGTCGAACTTCAAGGAAGAGGAGATTTGCAGTGGCAAGGAGCTGCTGTACAGGAGTCTCGGCATGGCTGATCGAATGCCGTCCCGCAGAAGGGATGAAAGGGGTGAGAGGAGTCTGCAGGATGTCATCAACCTGCTGAAGGTGACTGACCCGGACGACGTGCCCACATTCGTGGCGAAGCGGCTGGACAAGCTGCCTCCCGTCACATTTGACCACGTCGACGTCACCAGGTTGCTGAAGGACATCACCGCCCTGAAAGCTAGCCTGGCCGAAGTACAGTTTAGGTTAGGGGTCTCTGAATCCACTATCGGTGAGTTACGTGCCGAATTATTAACTTTAAAAAGTGGTGATTCGGTAAGTAGGTCACCTGAGACCGCTAACATAAACACGCGACGAGGCGGCGCGCAAAATGTCTCCATCAGCAGTTTGCCGTCGCCGTCTGTTGTTGTGCGCGCTACACAGCCCGCCGCCCGCTCCCCCGCACCCGCCCCGGTGACGTCGAGTCCGGGTGCGCCGTCGCCACGTGCCTATGCCGCAGCCGCCGCTGCGCCCGCGCCCGCCGCCACCCCCGCCGAGACCACGAAGCGGCCTTCGGCACAGGGGAAAACAGGGAGACGGCGTAAGCCAGCTCCCACCAAGTCGTTGCCACCACCGGGTCCCGAGAGGAACCAGCGCGACGAAGAGGGCTTCATTAAGGTGGAAAGGAGGAAGAGGAAGCCTACGAGCCGCAACCACTGCGGAACCGCGCTGACCGGACCGGATTCTCCGCTGCGTCCTGCCGTACCATCGACGCAGCTGTACGTGTCCCGGCTGCACTGGTCCACGAGGGTAGAGGAGGTCGTGGACTACGTCCGAAAGAAGTCCACCTTCACCTTGAGGGTTGAACGTCTGCAGTCTCGCCACAAAGCGAATTTCAATTCTTATGTGGTGAGAGTGCCGACGCATCATCTGCCAACCTTCATGAAGGAGGACTTTTGGCCGCAGGGAGTCGTGTTTCGGAGGTTCCGAGGTCGGCTGCCTGACGTCACCGCGAGTCACACGTCGCCGGCTCTACGTGTGATATAGGATAGGATATATATTTTGTATGTTAGTTATAAGGTATTTATTTTATGAAATTTATGTATGTTAGTCTGTAAGGTATTTATAATATGGGCCTCTGGTATTGTACATAATTGTAAGTACAATACTATTGCCTGAAATAAATGAGTTATTATTATTATTAATGCTTCATTATCATTTGATACATATATATATATATATATATATATATATATATATATATATATATATATAATTGTGTATTTATGTAGTTTATAGATATGATTTATGTATGTAGTTTATTTATTTGGGTTGTATAATTTAAAAATACTTTTATTTCTATAGCGGTGCCACCTGTTCTTTTAATATTAGCTTTATTTCTTTAGAATTAAGGTTGCCTGTAAGAGATCGCGTAAGCGATAAGGCCGCCTCTTGTACAACTTAATATTGTATTCCTTTGTTTATTTCATTTTAAAAGGTGCAATAAAGAATTTTAATTATTATTATAATTATTAAAAAAAAAAAAAATATTTATTTCCACTTTTACAACTATTTTTACAGGTCTTAACCTAATACAATAGCGTAAGTACCTAATTTACATAACTAATACAGAATAATGCTATTCTTGTGAATTTATAAATCCAGAGATAAGTCGCTTTGTGAAAATTACAGGCCAGTAAGTATACTGTGTTGCTTTGGGAAGCTTTTTGAATCTCTTGTCCTTGATGTCTTCTCTGCCCATTTTAAACCTCTGATATCAGCAAATCAACATGGTTTTGTACCTAATAAATCTACTGTCAGCAATTTATTAGAGTATAAAAACTATTTATGTCAAGCCTTTGCAAGGCGTCTTCAAGTGGATTCTATATATACTGATTTTACCAAGGCCTTTGATAAAGTTAATCATTCCATTCTTTTTTCAAAAGTATCTGCCTACGGAGTACATGGAAATCTTCTGCGCTGGCTTAAATCTTACCTTTCAAACAGAAGTCAACTTGTTGCTGTTAAGGGTTATTTATCTGGTCCTATTACTGTAACTTCTGGCGTTCCTTTAAGGATCACATTTAGGTCCCTTGTTATTTGTCATTTTTATCAATGACCTAGTTGAACGTACTTCGTGTCCCAGCTTATTATACGCTGACGATCTCAAAATTTTTACCACTGTAGAATCAAATAGTGATGCTTTGAAGCTTCAAGCTGATTTGGACGAACTTTGTAATTGGTGTGATCAAAATTTGATGCATCTTAACATCCAAAAATGCTTCGTTGTCACTTTCACTTGGAAATTTAATACCTTTCATTTTAATTACAGTCTAAGTGGTCAAATACTTGATCGAAAGAGTATTGCTAAGGACTTAGGTATATACTTTGATAGTAAACTAACCTTTCACGCTCACTTTGATTACATGACAGATAGAGCAAATAAGTTAATTGGCTTTATATCCAGGATAACTCGTAGTTTTAAAAATCCTCGTAGTTTAATTTATTTATATTTCGCTCTAATAAGATCTATCTTGGAGTACAACTCTGCTATCTGGTCACCCTTTTACGATACCCATTGTCAGCGAATTGAAAGAATCCAAAAAAGAATCTTGGCAATAGCTTGTTATAGATGTAATCTTAGCCGTAAACTCAAATCCTATAATGAGAGAATGATTTACTTCAATATTACATCTCTAGAGTCTCGCCGTAATTGTAGTTCCCTATTCCTTCTCTACAAAATAGTTCACTCAATAATAGATTCACTTATTCTACTATCCCTTCTAAATTTTAACACCAGATTTAGAGCTCGGAATAAAAATTTTAATACGTTCCACCTTAACGTTTACACGAATAACACTTCCTATTATAACCCAATAGTCAGTATGTGTCGCCAGTACAACGAGGTTCTTGCTGATCACAGGGACCTGGACATATTTAGGCTGAACTTGTGTCAGTTTCGCAACACAGTTAAAATAGCACTTATAAGTACTACTTAAAACTTTGTTATAAGTAGTACTTATAAAACAATAGCTTTCTTTCTTAGTATATACACATATTATTATATAATTTTAGTATCACTAGTTTATAGTTTTATTTATAGTTAATATATTATAGTAGTAGTTTAAATAGTATACATTTTCTTTATATATTTATTGTTAATTATTTCTTCTATCCATTGTTTTGATTGTTCGCATAAATTTATAGCCTTTTTATGTACACATATTTTAGAATTGTAGTCTAGTTTAATACCATTATGTATGCATAACTTGTTCTGTTTTTTTGATTGCAATTTGTATTGTGTACTAAATAAATAAAATAAAATAAAAAATAAAAAAATTCACCCAGCGAACAGGTAAATAGATCCAATTTTTCCGCAATTTGGTTTAAGGTGCGTAGGGCTTGCGTTAGCGGCGCCTTGTTGAGCAGGTTGGTGCGCTCGCGCGGCACTGCCAGCAGCTGCGGCCGGCGGCGCCGCCACACGTATCGGTCGGGAACATTAAAGCTCACACAGCCTAGAACCTCACTGTTATACAAGTTTCCTCTTAATAACTTAAACATGTAGGAAGCGAGAAACAACTCCCTACGTACCCGCAACTCATTATACCCTACCATACCTAGTACAAATAGAGTAGGGTACATAAGGGGGTAAAATGGATATACCCCGTACTTCCTAAAATATAAGTACCTCACAAACTTGTTCTGTATGCGCTCCATCATTAGGCTATACTTCGCTTCATGTGGTGCCCATATGACTGCATTGCCCTCAAGATTGCTTCGGACCAACGCATTGTACAAAGCGATGATGGCTGCCATATTATTGAAACCGCCCGACTTACGAAGCATAAAACCCAATTGTCTGTACGTTTTCTTACAGCTACCGATAATATGTTCCCGAAACTGTAGATCTGTCGTGAATTTAACACCCAGATCTCTTATATCTGTCACCCTTTTTAGCTTCGTTTCGCCAATTTGATAATCGTAGCAGATTGGTTTATGAGCTCTTGTAAACGTAATGCTAACACATTTAGAAGAATTAAAATATAGCCCATTATTGCTACTTCACGTAAGCACTCTGTCTATTTCCCTCTGAAGTCGCTCGCAATCTTCAGTGTTTCGAACCGGCCGGAACATTTTTAGGTCATCAGCAAATAATAAGCAGTATGAGTCCTTCACTTTTATAGACTATAACCAGTGTAAGCTTCTAATGGTATGCAATTTAACAAATCTTGATAAATTTGGAGGACATACGTGAGCTCATGCAGTAGCCAAAGTTATACTATCCTCTTATTCGCAAAACCTAATTGTAATAATAACCCAAGTCCCCTAAACCTACGTCCTGAATATATTCCTTTTTCGCATACCAAAAGACTATTCCCTAGTATATCAAAAACGTGGTGAAACTACGCACACCCGTTGCAGTGTTTTGGTTTAGAGATCGCTCGAACAATTCGTCATCGGGAGAATGAATCTCTCGTCACTTAGAAGCTGTGATAACTTACTAACTGATAGAGGCGGCATGTCTCAACAAGCCAACTCTGACCCATACCCACTGCAGCATGCAAAAAAAGGGCGACCCTGCCAAAATATTAGGTTCTAATAATAACTTCCATTAGATCAGCCTTGTATCTATGTCTATCATAACATAATTTATGTACGAGTAATTTTTACACCTATCCTACTTTACAAAAGTGATCCAACTTTTAAGAATTAATCATCATTAAAAATAAAAGGTTATTAAAACAGTTACTAAATAAAAAGGCTCATTACAAGACTGAAGATATATTTGGCTAACGATCTAGCTTTTAAAATTAATACAATTAAAAAAAAAAACAATATTTTAGTCATGGTTATGAAAACCATGACTAAAATATTAAATGTAGTAATAACTCTACAAGTAATACATTTTTATTATTATGTAATGATTATGGAGAAATACGGCAAAATCTTTTTTTATTAAAAACATATTATCAGGCCATGTCTACCGTTTATTAGCTCTGTAATAAATGAGCAACCCGCAATAATTCTCGAGGCCTGTCAATCGCCGCCCGCGCTGTTCTTCTCGCGTTGACTGACTAATGTCATAATACTAACTGTACCGTGAGACTACTATGTCATGTGGGTTTGCTCAGATTTGCATAAAATCTAAGCGATGATGGCCACACAGATTGAGCTAGCTCAAAGTAAGTTCGAAACTTTTGTAATGTGATACTAACTCGATTACTTTATTTTATAACAAATACATATTTCAAATATCCAAGACCCAAGTCAATCTGATAAAGGCGATTTTCCATCTTGACATAATCGAGGAATCGAACCAGGGACCGCTATTTTCCATGGTTTTTTTACTCAAGATCATAATAATGATAACACGTTATATAGAATCAGCAACGGAGTTAGGGCAGGGCAGGGTTGGGCGCCCAGGGCGCTGGATCATGGTGACACCATCAAACAAGGACAAAGGACACGGGGCAAGGTTATTTGCATTTGCATCATGTGGTGAGGATGGCAATATTCTCCCATGGAACAAAGAATCCTTGGGAGAAAAGTCCAGCAATGGACTGCTTACGGCTGAAATAATAATCCACAATACATTGAGGCGTGTGGTTTCTAGCAGAGGAATAGGACCACTCCAAGTCTTTCCGTGGACGTCGTAGACGGCGACTTAGAATAAACAAGCTAACCAAAGCTATTAAACATCAAATATGACCTCTCCAACCCGTCTGGCCAGCGTGGAGAGTGTAGGCCATATCCTCTGTCTGTTCTGGCTAAATATGCTCTGATAGTACAGAGAGGGTCATGCTCCTGTAGTGGAGACTAAAAAGACCTGATAATAATGATGATGATAACATTATAGCGTAGCTACAATATTATATTTGCGATTTTATGTTTCCGTATCAGTGACCTGAATTATTATAAAATTATCATTTAATTTTAATTGAATCTGGCAGCAAACGATTGCTGTGTCAAACGCAGATATTAATTAAAAATATATAGGTTTGTTTATTAAAATTCCCTATGAATTTGACACAATTTGTTTGTTAGTTAATTTTATTTTTGGCACTAAAAAGTTTCGATATTATAAGCATTGCTTTCATTGGTTCAAACAGCCTCCGTGGTCTAGTGGTTAAGGCGTTTTATTGTTGACCCGGGTCGATTGACCGTGACACCTACTCGAAATGATGATTGGTTCAAACTAGTCGCAAAAGAAACAGGGTCACACATGAATTTTTAGTCAGCATGGCCGACAAAGATTAGAAGGTATAAGGAACAGCTGTACCATGACGACCCTGATATCCTTAAAATGGTCTTATGAATAGGCCGAACCTGTTTATTTTATTTATTTACTAGCTTTCGCCCGCGGCTCCGCCCGCGTCTATGTCTAAACCTCGAGAATAGTAGATCCTTACTAATATTTTAAATGCGAAAGTGAGTTTGTTAGTTTGTTACGCTTTCACGCCGTAACTACTGAACCGATCATCATGAAATTTTGCATACAAGTTCTCTGGAGTGCCGAGAAGGACATAGGCTACCTTTTATCCCGGGAAAAATTATTCCCGAGGGATCGACATTGACGCGGGCGGAGCCGCGGGCGAAAGCTAGTAATATTGTAAATGCGAAAATGAGTTTGTTTGTTTGTTACGCTTTCACGCCGTAACTACTGAACCAATCATGATGAAATTTTGCATACATTTTTAGCACTTTACTTGTTATATGTTGATCCCCTCGCCTCATTGTGTGACGTACTAAGCTAATCAACCATTTTTAGGGTTCCGTACCCAAAGGGTAAAAACGAGATCCTATTCATATGGCTCCGCTGTCCGTCTGTCTTTCTGTCCGTCTGTCACCAGGCTGTATCTTGTTATAGACAGTTGAAATTTTTTACATAAAAATATTTCACGCGGAGCTGCCGATGAAAACTTCTGCGCCACCTGTACCTGTATGAATAGTACTTATTTTCCGCACATTCCTCATCAATGGGCGTGCATGAGCGAGTATTGTTCGGCTGTCCCGCAATTGACTTATTGCTGCCTCTTTGTGAGAATGAGCTACGGGTACAAATCCCGCCCTACGTAAAAATGAATTGTACACAGGTAGCATTTAAACCAACTATGGCGATATGTCGACTATGTGAGTAAAACCACAAAGACCGGTAAACAAATGGGAATAATTTATAATAATAATTAATGTTTTTTTGGCCAACAACTTTTTACTATTATCTAATATGGTCTATACACACTATACAATAAAAAACCACAAAAGTAAAAAAAAAACAAAAGTCAAGTAATTCTAGTTTAAAAAAAAAATGATTGTCTGTAAAGTTGCTTTATGGACGATAATTTTACGTGATATTCATGTGTGCCGCATGCGCTTTGACAGATGGGCCCAAAAGATCACCCAGTAGGTACAAAATCAAATCAAATCAAAATCAAAACGTTTATTCAGAAAATAGGATCTAATTTAGTCTTCTTCTTCTCGGCATATTTACGTCCACTGCTGAACATATGCCTCTTGATGGGACTTCCACCCTGATCGTGATGCGGCGATCCTGGTCCAAGTCGGCCCTGCCGTCTTTTTAATGTCACCCGACCATCTGGCTGATTTATATATCTATACATCCGGCTAATTTAGTCATATTTATATTATTAATTAATGTGCAAAAGCTACAGACTACTAGCGTTTTGGAACTGCCCGCTGCAGAGAAGAAATTCCAAAAGAAACTCTTTACAACACGCTCGGTGGTAACCGATGGAGGGCGGAAAGCGCAGGGCAGACCACGGACAAGATGGCGGGATGACTTGGACCGGTTTTGGAGTGACTGGCAGCAGACTTCACTCGATAGGGATGAATGGAAGAAGGGAGGGGAGGCCTTTGCTGAACAGTGGGATACAACGTAGGCTATATATAAGAAAAAAGTGATAACGGTAAGAGATAGATGCGTGATAGATACTACTATTACTGCTGCAGCTGCTACTGCTGCTCCGGAACGTGACGTTTTTCGTGCATGCAGCCGGTGTTCATCGATTTATAAGACGTTATCGCGTCTAAAATAGAAACTATGACATGGAGTTTAAATCATGTGCGCTGCATAAAATATTTGCACCGAGCGGGATGCGTTTTAAGAACTTTGAATAAAGATTAACTTTGTTAGAAAACTAAAAAAATCTCAGCGATAAGTTGACGATTCTTTGTAACTACAAAAATGTATTCGAGTCTTCGACACTTGTTGAAAAATGATATTTACACAAGAAGACCACTTGCACCAAGCACCTCGAGAGAGACAAGATGAGATACGTTTTAGTTAAAATGCTTTAGGTCCTTATAGGCCATAACAATCATCATCATCATCATCATCAGGTCTTTTTAGCCTCCACTGCAGGAGCATGACCCTCTCTGTATTACCAGAGCCATACTTGGCCAAAGCAAACAGAGGATTTGGCCTACACTCTCCTCGCTGGCCAGACGGGTTGGAGAGGTCTCATTGACGTTTATGAGCTTTGTTTAGCTTGTATTTTCTAAGTCGCCTCTTACGACATCCATGGGAAGACTTGGAGTGGTCCTATTCTACTCTGCCGGAAACCACACGGCTACAGTACATAACAATACAGTGTACGTTTTAGCTTAAATGCCAATTAATAAATAAATAAATTATCAGTATTCGAATCAGACACTTGTTGAAAAATGACATTTACAAATTGAAGTGACCACAGGGTCCACAAGCACCCCGAGTACAAAACTTAACATGGCGTCAACATTGCAATAATAAATTTGAGAGAATAACCCACTCTCCAAGGAGAGCCATGAACTTATGTAAAGTGCTATATCCAAAGTAAAATAACGGTAAAATTACTAAACATTTAATATATATTTTATCTTAATTTGTAGGTACCTATATCAGTTTTGCAAGGTCTTTTAAACCCGATGTTTTAGCTAAAATACTTTTCAGTATTCTAATCTTAGACACTTGTTGAAAAATGACATTTACAAATTGAAGTGACCACAGGCACCCCGAGTACAAAACATAAAACATGGCGTCAACATTGCAATAATAAATCTGGGAGAATGACCCACCCTCCAAGGAGAGCCATGAACGCTGTCAGACCATGATGGACGGCAAGGCATAAAACTGACGAGACGAGCACTCCGGAATGGCTCTACGGAGCCCAGTATATCACTTTTATTACATGCCATCTTCATTTTCATATTTCATATTTGCATTTCCACCCCGGGGGGTGTTTTAAGCGTTCGCGCGTTTTTCTATGTAACCTCTTTGTGCGGATGACGGAGCCAGTGGCCGCTCGTCAAAGGTTTTGCGTTGGTGCTCGGAGGGGGGAAGAAAATTAGTTGGGTTCCGTTTAATAAAAATATTTTATTAATAAATTGAATATTGTTAAATACTTGCTTATACATTAATTTAATCAATCTGTGTACACTGTAGTGGATTATTGACTAGTTATAATATCTTGTACGTGTAATTCTGTTCTGTATTGTCTTTAATCTGTATGTGTGCCTTTTTCAATAAAATAAAATAAAATAAAAAAATAAACTAGATGTTTTATTTTAACAAATACTTATGGTTACATTAATTATTCCTAGACTTGTGTTTTCTTGAAATTAGAGAATAAAAATGTTGTTTTCCAAAGCTGAGGATCATCAAAGCTGAGAATGCTACTTTGATCAGACTAGATGAGAGAGAGGTAAAACTAGGTATTTCTTGTTGTTTAATTCACTGAAACTAGGTTCAATATTTTCAGAAGTCTAAGAAAGCAACAGAAGTCTTAACCACTCTCGTATAGTCCGACTTATACGTCTGAGTTGGTTATCCTATCCTTCTTGTGTATTATGTCAACAAAAAGCTTAACACTAGAGTCTTCTTTGTATAGTATTCATTCAATGATAATTGTTGAGCTATGTTAAATGATTCAAGGCAGTTTGAACAACCCAATTATTGTTCAGTCACTAACACACTCAATGAAGAATATATTATTTTTTACACGCTTTTCATTAGCTTCACCTGTATGTTAGCTTGTTTGTTTGTTTGTAACCGTCGTTTTTGAACTAGATTTTGACCACCTTTAAACAGTCAGATTTAATTATTACTCACGTACCTATGTCAATACAATAATTTGATAAAAGCATATTTTTAGATATTTTTAACTATATTTATTATTCAGTACAGCTCGAATATAAAGCCACAAAATAATTTATTTCATTTTATTATTATTATTTGTAAAAATAGATTTTAATTTTAATTATTTTTAACTGTAGCATTAGTCAAGAATTTATTTATGCGAAAGGTCACCGAAAGGATTTAATTCCCACCCTGGGGAGCCCTAAAAGCGTGAGGCAAGGAAGTGTGCAGAGTTTGTGCCTTGTCGTGACGTGTTTAAATATTGTTAAGGCAGCGCTTTGCTGCCCTTTTTGTTCGGATTTTAAATTAAAAGCGCAGTTTACTGTGTTCATTTTTGGATAAGTGGTTTGTGGCTTATACAAGTTCTTACAAAAAAATATGACGATCAAAAAGCGAAGTATTCTATTTTGAATAACTTTATTAATTATCCCTTCAATGCTGGTCTGGGAGAAAGAAAAGACGTAGAATGTGCCAGCTGCTTCTCTTCCCGCGCAGATCGTCAAAACCGATCGAGGGATCGGGCTAAAATCTGCGGAATTAATAGGCGATGCGGCTAGCAACCCCATCACTATTTTGATTCCTTTTTCCATGTACAGGCCCTCCAATATGCTAAATGTGGCCATAAGGCTTAACATTTTAAGTTTATAGACCTAGTCTCTGTCTACCCGGCAGGGGAAATAGACGAGATACTATGTATGTATGTATTATTAATTAACCGACTTCAAAAAAAGGAGAAGATTATCAATTTGATTGTATGTTTCTTAAATATTTTTTGTAATGTTTGCTCTGTCATAATTTCGTCATAAAACTCCGATTTTACAAATTACGTTTTTGTTTCAAAAAATGTGTTTGCTTTCAAGTTTGTTACATTTTAATTTTATCATAATCGGTTTAGTAGTTTGTTTCATATGAAAGATTATTTTAAATTAAATTATATCATGAAAAGGATACATGGCTTCGAAGTTGCACGGCTGGAGAAGAAGAAACTTCTTGAATAAAATTTAAGGAAACAAGAAATAAGTACCATTATTCCTTACCAAAAGTCATATTTATGCTCAAAAGGCGACCTAAATCCATCAGTCTCACATAATCCCATTTGTTTCCGTGTCGCCGACCTGCTATGGGTAACGCAACAAAATTATAAAAGGGTAAATAAAACAGAAAGCTTACACAAGTCATAAATTTGATTTATAGAGATTAAAAAAGGCGCTTTAGAAACGGCTCGAACGAAAATTTTCGGTGGGACGAATCGAGAGACGAGAGTACGGTTGGAAAAAAGAATACAGTGAATTATATCTTTCATAAAAAAAGACGTTTCAGAAGTTATGGAGGGATACTACGAAAAATCGAGAAAAATTGAAGGAAAGTGGGATATATTGTCCAACAGTTGGTACATATATAGCTATTTAAAAAAAGAAGATATCAGCATGTTTAAAACTCAAAAACACGGGGTGCCATCCGATGAATCAATCGAATCTCAAACTAAATTGCAATATTTTAGGAATTTTTACTGTTTTCATTGGTTGTTAAAAATAATAACCTACCATCTTACCAACACAGTCGCTAAAATTAAAAAAAAGGAGAGTCTTTATAATGTAACTGATGATATGTACCATCATCTAAACCCTTGGAAAATCAAAGGGGAAGCTTAACATTGAGAAAGACCCTTCATGGTGGAATGAAGAAGTTAAGAAATCCCTAAGGGACAAAAAAGAGTGCTTTAGACAATGGCAGACCTCAAATACAGACGAGGACCATATGCTGTATAAAGCTGCTAAGAAATGCGCCAAACGTACAGTAGCTCAGCAAAGACAGGGTGCAAGGGAAATCTTATATAATAGGCTTGAAAGTGCTACAAACGATCGAGAAATATTTAAGCTGGCAAAACAACGCCATAAAACCAGTTTAGATATTAAAGTTAACAAATACATCAAAGACGAAAACGGACAACTACTAACCGATGATAAGAATATCAATGACCGATGGCACCGATACTACCAACATTTATTGAATGAAGAATTTCCAAGCCAACCCTTGCAAGCTATCCCAGGAATAGCTGGACCGCTGAAGAACATCGAGCCTGAAGAGGTTGCAGAGGCCCTGAAGAAAATGAAATATCATAAATCTGTGGGACCAGATAATATACCTGCTGATCTGTGGAAGCTACTGGGTCTAACAGCAGTAAAATGGTTAACCAAGATCTTTAATGCAATACTCAAGTCCGGAAAAATCCCCAAAGCTTGGCGCCATAGTTACCTGGTGCCCTTTTATAAAAATAAGGGAGATGTAAGTAGCTGCAGTAATTACAGAGGTGTTAAACTTACCTCCCATACGCTCAAAATCTGGGAACGAGTCCTTAACCATCGATTTGGTGAACTTACAAACATATCCAACAATCAATGTGGATTCGCACCAGGAAAATCCACAACAGACGCAATCCAAACCTTGAGAATATTACTAGAGAAACACCGAAACAATAAAGAATACCTCCACTTAATATTCATAGATCTAGAAAAAGCGTTTGATAGAGTACCGCGCAAATTAGTCTGGCAGGCCATGAGGGCGCAAGGAATCCCAGAACACTATATCGAACTAGTACAAGATATGTATGAAAACATCAGTACTCAGGTGAGAGGACCAGCGGGGTTAAGTAAACCGTTTGAAGTGAAAGTGGGAGTGCATCAGGGATCGGCACTTAGTCCTTTCCTGTTCAACCTAATAATGGACTACCTAACAAAGGATATCCAAGCCCCACTACCCTGGTGCTTACTGTACGCGGATGATGTTGTACTGGTAGATAAATCTGCGAACCAGATGCAGAACACTCTCCGAAAATGGCAACAAGCGCTTGAAAACCATGGCCTTCGTATCAGTCGCAGCAAGACTGAATATATGAGATGCAGTTTTGGTGATGAGATAGCGCCCGACACCGATATTTACATTGATGGTCAACCATTGCCCAAAGTCACCCACTTCAAGTATCTTGGATCGATACTCTCTGAGAATGCCGAAATAGACTTAGATGTAGCGCATAGAGTCAATGCAGCATGGTTGCGATGGAGAAATCTATCAGGAGTACTCTGCGACAACAGCATGCCAGTAAACCTGAAGGGCAAAGTTTACAAAACGGCTATCAGACCCGCCATGCTCTATGGCACTGAATGTTGGGCGATGAAACAGACGCACGAAAACAAACTGCACGTCAATGAAATGAAAATGTTGCGATGGTCGGCTGGCGTGACCAGGCTGGATAAGATAAACAACAAGTATATCAGAGGCTCCTTCAAGGTTGCGCACATAGGTGATAAGTTGTCAGAAAGACGTATGCGCTGGTTCGGACATGTTATGAGGAGGGACGAAGAGCACCCGGTAAAGAAGGCCTTGGCGATCCCGGAGAGGAGAAAAGGCAGAGGACGCCCTTTGGCTACATGGTGGACAACCGTATCCAAAGACATGGAACGGGCTCAGCTGAACACACGGACAACCCAGGATAGATTATCCTGGCGCCTAAGGACGAGGAGAGCCGACCCCAAATAAAAGGGATAAGGCAAGGAAGAAGAGAGAAGAGAGAGATATGTACCATCATCTTTCATAGATACTTGAACGAGCGTCATCGACACCTGTATTAATAAATACATTTATGGAAAAATCACACTGATTTAACTAGACTACTACACACACTAAGTTGTGATTTGTGAACTTCTTTTATGAGATTTTAACTTAAAGATACTATATTTTGTGATTGATATTTATAGATTAGCATCCGAACAAGAACCAAATGAATCTGTAAAAGCTTATTGACACAGACCACAAAGGTCGTCACAAAGTTTAAATTATTTTATTTGTTATACTCAGTATTTTAATTGGAAATTCCTTACTTTCTGTCCGAGCATCTTCAAATATTTGTGCAAGGTGTGCTCCCAGGGAACCGTACGTCTCCGAATATGTATCGTCTTAAGTGTCAGATCGAAGAAACTCTGTTTACGTGTTTCAAAATCGTTCAGCGCCATCGAGTTTGTACTTGTAACTAAATGTGGCGAATGTAGAGGTCACCATGGGAATATGGGAGAGCTAAACAAAAAAGCGCTTTTTTTCTATCACTTAGGTACAATGGTCACAATATATGACTGGAGTCTCAAATTTAAGTATGAAATATACTTATGATTAGAGTTTTTGCTCTTCATAAGTGGACCTAAGGTATGTAAGTTAATTTAAATCAAAGTTTTGATTACACTAAAATTAATATAAACATCATATTAAGTCATGCAAAATGAGGGAATGCTTGTTACAAGTGTGTATTTGTTAGTTAATTTGATACAAATTAAGAAACCTATATTTATACAACCATATAAATGTAAAGAATCATGCAAAATGAGTAAATACTTGTTTCCTTAAAACAGTTACTTGTGTGTGCATTTAAAACAATACCAACAAACATTATTATTTTCCATGTTATTTTGCAAATCTCTACTAATACTAATATTATAAAGCTGAAGAGTTTGTTTGTTTGTTTGTTTGAACGCGCTAATCTCAGGAACTACTGGTTCAAATAGAAAAAATATTTTTGTGTTGGATAGTCCATTTATTGAGGAATGCTTTAGGCTATAAAAAATAACGGTGCGACTAATAGGAGCGAAGCATCAATAAAAAATATTTTGAAAACGGGGAAAAATTATTCATATATACTAAGAAAAAAACTAATTAAACATAATAACAGAAATTGCCGCGGACGTAGTCGCGGGCAACAGCTAGTAATATGTAAGCAATCAAAGAAAACAAAATAATTTAAATAAAATACTGAAACAAAAAACCTGTTTTGCTATCCCTCCCCGTGTCAGCGCACTGTCGATGTAGCGGGCGTCAGAGGGGGTGTCGTAAGAAAATTTACAGGCACCGCCGTATTTCACCCGCGTTTTTGCTAATCTACCCCTAATGCTTTGTTTACCTGCTGACCCTACGTACATGACGCGTTTCGCTCATTGTATGTGTAATTAAGATAGCGTTAACATTTTTATTTTGTGATTAGTCGTGAAAAATTATTTCGAGTTTTGATTGCTCTAGTTATGTGTTAAGTCACGCACTACGCTGTAGTTTTGGGTTTTATGTAACACGTTCTTAACTTTTTTGGCTAGACAGGCTCTCGATTATTTATGACTTTTCTATAAGTGTTTATATAATTGCCTCGTGTATTTGAAATTATATGTTTTATTATGATTTGTAGGCTTGAAAAAGTGTAACATGGGTGTCAATTTAAATGAATAAGTATTTTTAATGAGATAACAATAGTTAATACGCCAGCCTGCGACACGAGGGCCCCGGATTCGATCCCCGGTCAGGTCAAGATGGAAATAGTACATTACTGCAGAGGCCGGGAAGTAAGGGATTGCCGGACGAGTAGAGTTTTCAAGGCCGAGCGTCAGCGAGGCCTTGGCAATAACTACGAGTCCGGCAAGCCGATTCCCGGCGAGGCAGGTATTGTGCTTTTCTCAATAAATGCGAGGAAATAATGAAACACGTACTACTGGGAACAAATGAGTATAATATAAAAAAACTATAATAGTATGTACATTTTTATTTTCATATTTGTTTAACAGCATTTGCTGTTCTACGCCTTTTAGACCTTCATATTTTTCAACCTTTTATCAAAAAAATTATGGTATAATTCATTTCGTTGATTCAACGGAGCTCCTAACGTCAATTTTCACGAATCCTCTGGTTTGATCATAGACGACGCAATAACGCGAGCGACCACCAGCTCGCTATGTAAATCTCTAAATCCGCACCATGACACTTTATTTTAGTTAGTCCACACATTGTTCATAAACAGCCATTTATAACACCAAACTAGCTGTTGCCCGCGGCTCCGCCCGCGTTAGTGTCGATCCCTCGGGAAAAGTAAAATTTCCCGGAATTAAATATAGCCTATGTCCTTCCCCGGGCATCAAACTACCTCCATACCAAATTTCATCCAAATCAGTTCAATAGTTGAAGCGTAAAGACAGAGTTACTTTCGCATTTATAATTTTAGTATTAGTATGGAAGTATGGATATTATTTATACTTTTAAGTCCAGAAATGAGAAAATTTCCATAAAACCTTTACCCCGCCCCATTTTACCCCTTTAGGGGTGAATTTTGTCCATTTCACCCATATATATCTTTTTTAATTATAATCGAGAACATACCTATTTATTTTCATACTTCATAGTCCAGAAATGAGAAAATTTCCAATTTCCAAACAAAAGTCTAGAAATAAGTAAATTCCTATACAATATTTACCCCGCTATTTTACCCCTTCAGGGGAAAATATCGTCCATTTTACCTACACAGATATTGTTAATAGTAACCTAGAACTTATATACTTAAATTCATACGTCTAAGTCCAGAAATGAGAAAATTTCGATACAAAGTTTATACCACCCACCCACCCCCAAAAAAAATACGTCATTTCCATAAAAAAAGAGTCCTGCCGCCCGGCCAGTTTGTATGGGAATGTCGAATTTTTTTTTGAGTTCCCAGCATTGTTCCCGTAGGAAAAGTTGTTCATTTTGATGGTCTGAGTCACCCCTTTAAGAGTCCAAAACGATAAAAAATTTACCGTGTATATTTGCAGGCAAACTAATGCTTTGAGTTCATTCAAATGACGATAACTTTTTTTTTAATGTACCGATTTTGATGAAACAAACTTTAGATGTTTTGCTGAGTTAAAACAAAGCAATTGGTGAAAGTTTGAAGTAAATCGGTTCAGTATTTCGGAGATAATCGTGATCATACATACAGACAGACAGACAGACTGACAGACAGACAAGAAATTCCAAAAAAATTTTTTTGCTTTCTATTATTCTTTTTAAGCGTCCCTCCATCCATTTCAGTCAAAAATTCGAAATGTACAGACAAAATATTTTTACTGTTTTATTATATGTATAGATTACACAGACATAGGTATAAAGTTCACTAGAAGCAAAACAATCCAAAACAACAACCTTGCAGTCCGCCGAAAATAAATAATAGTAAATTCCCTCCCGCGTTCTTCCTTTTTTTAATTGCAATTGTTATTTAGTGCTAAGGAATCATAGCCCATACAGCCCAGTCATATTTTACCCAAAAAATGTAATACCGTAAAAATCTACTTTACCGCGTATTTTCTTTTTATTATTGGCATATTTTTGTTTGATTTTATACCAACATTTTAATAAAATTATTTTCATATAAGTATATACTTATATGCTCGATGAGTGCCTTTTTTATAATGTGGTAGCCATGGCTGTATGACAAGTTACATAGATTAATTAAAAAGTTTTGAGCAGAGGCCAGGAATGAATTTTCATACTTACTTTCCTGGCCTAGGCCGGTAAAGTAATGGAAGAGCCAAGAATTACAAACTTCGTGGCTTCGTTTTACTACAATAATGCCTACATTTCCGAGCATGTTTGAGAAAATGATCTTTTTCAGCCTGGGTATTGGATGTTTATCTATATATGTATTTGTTATAAAATATAGTATCATTGAGTTAGTATCCTATAACACAAGTCTCGAACTTACTTTGGGGCTAGCTCAATCTGTGTGATTTGTCCGTATATATTTATTTATTTATAAGAAAAATTATAATCATCGTCATTGCCGCCATAAGAAGACCACTGCTGGACAAAGGCGTCTCCCAAGGATTCTTCGTTCCAAGGGAGGATATTGCCATACTCACCACGCTTGGCAGGCGGGTTGGTGAGCGAAATTTCTTTGGATTGTCACGCTTCCGATACTGCTGGATCAGCGAAGGCATTTTGAAGCTGAGAAAGGAAAGGAAATATTTGGATTTGGGTAGGGAATTAAAGTATTGGGATACTACTCACTAGGATGAATGGGGTAAAAACAGGTAGTTTGGGAGGCCGGGCGCGCGTACACGGTGCCATACCTGCAGCCACCGGCCAAGCTTTTGTGGATGAGCTTTATCTTGAGGAAGATAAATAATAATTCTAAAATTTATTATTTTGAATTACTGTTCAAAAAAGCTTAAAATTATTATTTTTGTTCAACAAAGTCAAAGATTTTTATTCAAAATTGGATACATGTATGCATTTGAACGTCATATTTGTATTTGTTATATTTTGTTTAATTTATGCAAAATCGAAATACTACTAGCGTTTCGGAACGACCAGTGAGAAGAATACGCCGAAAGAAACTCAATCCAGACTTGGTCCCTATGTGCCTGAAGGGCTCTGACAGAACAATTTGATAGTCGTATTATTAGATTAGTTTAAGGTTAGTCTAAGGTCAAGAGTAAGCCTATTAAAAATTAAAAAAAAAAAACAAAAATTTGGTACTATTTCGAGCGGTGGCTTGATGGTGGATGGTGAATGTATAGCATTATCATCATCATCGTCAGCTTTCCGTGATCCACTGTTGAGTATAAGCCTCCTTTTGTCTTTTTTAAGACTGAATAATTCACTATTTATTCTTATTAGTAAATATGTCATCTTCAATAGTTTTCCACTCTTCTAATAAAAATGAAGCTAGAAATCTTCTAAAAAATGCATTTCTTTGCAAAGCTTCTTGCTGGGAAAAGCAAAAGCTAAAAGAATAAAGTTATTATTGACGTAGACTATCCAAAGCAGATGACCAGCTCGCGGCTCGGGACGTATTTTCCGCACGACGTCTTTCAAATCTTTCCGACTGTCTGATGACGGGTCAGTCCCTATACATATATACTATAACGAGGGCCTTCATTCTTTCTAGGGATCCGTACCTTGAGGATAAAAACGGGAACCTGTTTCGAAGATTCCACTATCCGTCCGGCTGTCACAGGGCTGTATCTCTGGAACCGTATAAGGAAAAAAATGAAATTTTCATAGAAGTGCCTATATAATATTAACAAATAATAAAATAAAAAGTAAAGGGGGTGGGGGCTTACAAAATACGTGTTTTGAGTGGTTTCTGTAGTTGTTTTTATGATGGCTCACCTATTGGTAGCACTAGTAAGTTATTTTAATTGTTTATATATTTGAATAAATAACTAGTTATTTATTCAAATATATAAACAATTAATTTTTGACTAAACTTTATTGAAATAAAATGTGAATTGACATGAAAAAGTGTCTGAAAAGGCCTATTTTCTGAATAAATGTTTGAATATCTGTAAGGGTTGGTCATGGTGTAAATTACTATGTTTTCAGAGAGATCGTGTTTGTAAGCTCTATACATGACACTGAAACTAAATTGACGATGTTTAGAATTTTTCCGTTAGCATGTTCCTTCATAACTCTTAAACAAATTAACTGAATTTTATGAAACTTGGTTGTTACAGTTTTTGACGTAGGGGACACAGGACAGGCAACTTAATTTTTTTCGTTTTTGTTTAATTTAGAAATCGTTAGGTACGCAAACGGAGTCGCACAGCTTTAGAAAAGATTAAAACAAATGTGTCTGTATATTGATAATATTTACAAAAAAATATACAGGGCAATGGAGATATACAAATATAGTAAGAATTTAAACAAAAATGTCTGTCTGCTTTCTGTACGTTGCTCTGTATATACACGCTAATCGTCGGAAATACTGGACTGATTCGAATTAAACTTTTTTCATTGTATAGCTATCAAGCCTGAGCAACATATAAGGTATTATCTATTTTGAAAACTGGAACACCTGATGCAGATCTATAACGGTCCAGCTCAACTATAAGACATATGAAAATGACGCCATAACAAAAGTTGGTTAACCTGATGAGCATTTTCTGCGGAGTCATAAAGTCCACGCGAACGAAGTCGCGGACATCAGCTCGTATTGGAATAAAATTACGAAATATTTAAATCAGGATTAAACCAGTGAGATATTTGGTAAATTTTGTACAATTCGTTCCTTGCAAATGAGCTTCGCATGAAAGTTGTGCGATGCAGCAGATAGTGTCGACTTACGAGTACAGCTCAGTTTACCATTTGGCAAGCTCAGTGCAATACCCCGCTTATTTGGACTCTTTTATTGCTATCAATAACTGATATGAGACAAAATCAGGTCCTATAAACTTACAATAAGTTAGAACTTAGCCTTTTTTAGTGATAAAAATAAAACCAACACACTGTCACGCCTTTTTCCTTCGTGGGATAGACAGAGCCCAAGTTTTAATCATTAAATATATATGGACAAATCACATGATTGAACTGGCCCCAAAATAAGTTTGAGACTTGTGTTATGGAGTACTAACTCAACGGTACTATATTTTATAACAAATAAATATATAGATAAACATCCAAGACCCAGGCCAATCTGAAAAGATAATTTTCCATCTTGACCTGACCGGGGATTGAACCCGAAACCTCTGGTAGTCTGGCATGATGACTAGGCCACAGAGCTCGTCACTTAATAATGATACAAGTTTTTACGCCGACTTAATCAATTTTTTTCAACTATTATTGTAACAGTATTATGCATTACTATTTCCCCTCGTTGAAAACCTGATACCTTCAATGAAATATAATGGTAGATACACGATTCGCGCTCGAAAAGTGGCACCAGCAAAACAGCGCACTAATCGAGTTTTGGAGCTGTTTTTTCCACAGTTTCAATAAACCACGCAAGCACTCACACGTCACGCGATGACGAAGGTGCGGTGAAAAGATGCGAAAACTACGCATCAAAAGTGAAAAAAAAATTGAGTAATACTTTCAGTATGTACCGTTTTTGTCGTTGTTTATAAGGAGACGCAATTTTTTTTTAAATCTATGTTTATAAGTATGCATGATGTTTTGACTCGGGGACATTGTTAAGGCTTCATTTTGTATGAGATTGTGTATCTATATCTACCATTATATTTGATCGAAGCCTGACACCAAATTTTTACTGGCTATTTAGATCCCACTGCTTGCCAAAATCCTCCCATTTCTTTTTTCACTTCGCTCTATCTCTTGACCTCTCTTCAAGTTTTAAAAGCAGACACGTAATAGTCGTAAAAACGAATAACAACTAAGAGTTAAAAAAAATATTTTGTCTGTAAAGTCGGTTTACGGACGATAATTTTACGTAATAACGGAGGAAGAGAGATAGATACGTCACAAGCCAAACGCTAGGTTAGTCGTGCTTCTCTATTGCTTGTTCCACGCTCTCGTACGTAACACTTTTTCGTGCATGCAGCCGTCGTTCATCGATTAAGATGTCATCACGTAAAAAAATACTTTTCCTTTTATATTGTACTCTAGTGGACATAGTGTCCGATATAAAACGCAGTCATGATCGCAGGGAGACGCTCGATCGATGACGTTTGACCCCTTTACCTGCCCCCGTCCGTCTTGAAATCCGCTGCATCTAGTTAAGGAGAGGACTCAACCGGTACAGGTGTCTTGTTTATTATGAATAGTCTATCTTTCATAGAAAAAATTGAATTTTGACTATTATAATTAAATTTAAATAGAAGCTTTACCGCTTCTTTGCTTCGTTCGGTGAGTGAGAGAGCCGGAGGCCCATCTCCCCCATTTCCTCCCCCCATGTCCCTCCGCGACCGATAACGCCTTTTTAACAAAATCGAATCCGGGCACTCTCTTGTCGCAGGCAGGCGTGTTGCCTGCCTGCGACAAGAGAGTGCCCGGATTCGATCCCGGTCAGGTCAAGATAGAAAATAATCTTTTTGAGATTGGCCAGGGTCATGGATATTTATCTATAAATATATTTGTTATAAAATATAGTATCGTTGAGTAAGTATCCCATAACAAGTCTCGAACTTACTTTGGGGCTAGCTCAATCTGTGTCATTTGTCCGTATATATTTATTTAGCATGAAAGAGATATTAGTATTTACCCCTATTATCGAGTGTATTTAAAATAACTATATCTAATAAATACATAATATTTGTCATGAGTACTATTACACCAAACAGTTACCTCACGTATTGTTAGTCGATATCGCTAACAAGCTTCAGCCAATTCAATTGTCAGAATCAGAATCAGAATCAGAAATCATGATGAGTTGAATGTCATGAGTTTGGTTACGAGTACTTACGAATACGTTATAATTTTCACGTAGAATATATTGCGGCCCGCGATGTCTTCCCCTTAAAGGGTGGCTCCCCCTGTCCATCGGGCCGTCTTCACTCAATACGTTTAATATTTGAGTCCGTCTGTCTGTACACGTCCACCTTGCTTCCTATCAACTTATATTGCTGAGTCCATCTTTATTGATATCGTCGTTAAGATTTTATTTTAGAAATGATTTTGAAACAAAAATACGATTTTTATCTATGAGTGTAATAAGGAAAGAATTGATTGTGTGTGTTCGTTTGTAATGGATAATCTCAAAACTTACTGAACCGATTTTAAAAATATGTTTTTTAAATAAAAAGGTAAATTATCAAAGGGTAACATCCTAACTAATATTATAAATGTGAAAGTGAGTTTGTATGTTTGTTTGTTATACTTTCACGCCTTAACTACAAAACCGATTATCATGAAATTATGCGTACACGGTATCTAGGGTATGGAGAAGGAAATAGGTTACATTTTATACCGGGAAAAAGTACTTTTCCCGAGGGATCGACAATGAGGCGGGCAGAGCCACGGGCAACAGCCAGTATGCTTTAATTAACGCACCCAAAGTCATGGGAAAACAGCTAGTACGTTATATGTGTGAAATCTCAGAAAAAGTATTTTTTTCGTTAAGCTATACATACATACATATACATAGTATCACGTATTTTTACTTTGCGGGGTAGACAGAGCCCAGGTCTATAAGACCTTATGATCACATTTAGCATTTGGTGGGTTTGAGCTAATAATAAATAATAAAGAATAATAATTATGAAGGGTTGCTAGCCGCATCGCCTAATAGCATGATTCCTCAGATTTTCACCAATTTCCTCGTTCGGCATTTTAAATACATACATTGTATTTAAAAATGCATGTAGTTTACAAAACAGATATGTTAAATACAGCCAAATAAACAATTTTCTTTCTTTCTTTCATAAAGCCTGTATCCACTGTTATTCTCCTGTTTCCATACTGTGTGCAAATACGTAAAGGAAGGACAGAAATCCTTATTTATTTTAAAACAAACTTATTTTACATAAACTTTCACACAGTGTAATGACAAGAACTCTGCTCCGTAACTTCCCGCGAAGTAGCCCGCTAATAAAAATACGAGTGTTTACTTCTGCGCAACTTAAACTCATTTTCATATTTTCAGCCATCGGACCAGCAAAACAAATCCACAATTCACAGTGTAATAGTTACATACAGTCGTAGTGCATTAATGTAAAACACACAAAATATACTGACTAGAAGTGACTTATTTATATATTTTTAGGATTCCGTACCTCAACAGGTAAAAAGGGACCATAGGATCACTCGGTTGTCTGTCTGTCTGTCGCTCTGTAAAGACCCTTTTTCTCAGGAGCGCGTTGAGGTATTAAGCTAAAATTTATACTAGTGGTTCTGCAAGAACAGTAGACCTCGCGAGCCCTTACAACCAACATCCACATTTGCCCTCCAGTGCCCTAAAATATATCTGTTACTGATATGCTAATTGACTAAAGGATGATTTCCTTGAGTTACTATTTCCCAATCCCCGCTGCTCTTAATTTGGTACCAGAGGAAACGGAAATTTAAACCTACATTCCCCTTACCAGAAGACCCGACCAGACCCATTTTTAAGAGGAAACACTAAGCTCGAGAGAATTGAAAAATAGATATTTATAATATCTATTGCTGTCGCGCCGCGTGCCCAAACAAACCTCGCTGAGTGCGATAGAGATAACTACAGCTCGGCCGGAAAATACTTATAAAAATTACACAAAATTAACGCTTCGTAGTCCTCTGATTTCTTCTCCAAAACTTAACCAATTTAATTTCTTTTTACATTAAATAAGCTATGGCTGTGTTTCTGCGTTTCTTTCTCGTATATAATTGCCCAAATTTGTTTTCTTGATGTTTGAACACAACGAAGATTCGTACCAATTTTTCATGTTTTTGAAGGTTCATATCTCTTTAAATAATTCAATTATGAAAAAAAATTAACATACGCATTTTTTTAGTAAAAAATCATTACTCTATTGGTACTATCCGGCGAGGAATCAGGGGACTACTCTTTTATGGAAACACGGCCCTTGTGAGCACCATGTTTAGTATGATTTCGTACACATCAACTAAGTTGGAGTGATCCTCTTCAAGATCGGAAATATCGGAATAGCGAACTTGGCATGGGTGAATAGGAGGCAAAGTTTTAGTACCCGGTTTCATAGTTGTTATGTTACCAATTGGTTAAAATTTTAATTTTCAACTATTTTGGCAGACAAACATGCGAACTTTACGTTAAGAAGTGGCCGGCATCTATAAGCCCCGGGTTCAAGTCACAGGATAGCATGTGAATCTTTTTTATTTATTTTTAATTTTTATTTCAGGATTCTAAGTTTATTCAGTGTTTTCAATTATAAAAGTAATACGCAGTATCATGCTTTAAGCCAAAAAATATTTTTCATATTTTGATTTTTGTTCCTCAGGGAAAGTTGTTCAATTTCACTCCCTCTCCCACTTCAAGTACTTCAATTTCTTTCATAAATATACAGAAAATCCATTTCAGACGGCTTTTGGGCAAATTGCTGACTATAAACACGTTCAAGTTTATCGTATAAAAAAGTTGTTCAGACAAAAAAGTTGCGTCTTAATGAGAATAACAAAAAAGTCTAATGACATTTTTGATTTTTTTTCCAAATAGCTGTGCTACCCCCATATATCCGTCATTTTTTAAAATTTCGAAAAACTGGCGCGACAAACAAATTCTATATAATTACCGAACATACTCACAAAATTTCATGAGAATCGGTTGAGAAATGCGACCTGTAGGCGAGAACAGACAGACAGACAGACGGACAAAAGAATTTTGGGCCAGTGGAAACTGAGACGCTTCGCTCGCTCGGTCAATCAAATGTAAGTAGGTCTACTGTACCTTTGAGCTGTGAAAAAATCAAACTTCTAAGCCAATGCAATCAAAGATTTTTTATGCCGCAAATTTTTTCGACATTCGCATGGGAATCAAAACCTACAGGGTACTTCCCGTGAACTCAGAATTTTGAAATTTGGTATGAAGCAACGTCTTATAGCACAGATAAAGGAAAAATTGCGAAAAGCATAATTTTTTTATTACATCATGAATGAAAAATATTTTTAATATTTATGCCGCAAACGGCAAACGAGCAAGCGGGCCACCTGATGGTAAGTGATCACCGCTGCCCATGGACAACTGCAACACCAGGGTGTGTCAGGTGCGTTGTCGGCCTTTCAATGAGTTGGGGGAAGGATAATAGGGCCTCCAGCTCTCTCACTCACCAAACGAAGCATAGAAGCGGTAAAGCTTCTACTCAGACGTCGATTTTCTGTGAGAGTGTGGTACTTCCCCGGACGAGCCGGCCTGTTCATGCACTAGCAAATAATTTTTCCAGTAGCGTGGCTCTACCACGACAAAACTTACTTAAATATATAAGACTTTAAGACTTATTTATAAATAAATATATATATGAGTTAGAGTAGTAGTTAGAGTTATTGTGAGCATTTCCAGTGAATACTGCAGTGTTTGGGCTTGAAATCGAAAACGAACGATAAGAGCGGACTGTAAGTTTATAGGATTTATTTTTAATTTTATAAAAAGAAAGTAGGTAGTTCGAGATAATGCTATCTTTGTACAATGAAAAGTGTAGATTTACAACTAATGTAGGGCACTAACCTTGGCTTGTGCTGTGATGATCTTCAGCTCAGACAGACACAGGGTACTCGAAGACCTCTGTACTGGCGCCAGACTTACCAGAGAAGAAGTACCTACTGTCTGACACTGCAAACCTTAGATGCGCCCTCCTTATCGGCAAATCCACACTTTATAGGTTTTTGCACAGCACGAAAGTTAATTACACTATATTTAATCCAAATATTAACTGAATGTTTGTATAATACGAAAAATAGCGTTGCCGCTTATGGCGCTAAACGCTCCAACGAGAAACTTTGACAAGCAACTGAGTCAATGACAAGAGCATGTCTGATGGAAACGGAAGTCAGTGTTGCGATTACGAAAACGAGAAATTATACCAAGACTGAACATTCCGCCCGCCAAAATACAATGTATTTTATCTACGGTAATAAACATACATGAATACATAAACGATAGGGATGAATAAACATACATATATACACTTATAACGAAAGGAACGCCTAGTTGTGGTCGATAGGTAGCGGACATAACTTTACAACTGGTCTACGATATTCACCAGAAGCAGTTTTAACAGTTACAACTCTACAGATGCCATCAGATCCCGGGTGCAGAGCCATTACGCGCGCCAGGCTCCAGTGCAGTGGACTAGTTTGTTCATCCTTTATTAAAACTAATGTCCCAACAGCAATATTTGCGTGTGACTTAGTCCACTTCGTTCTCTGTTGCAACGTATGAATATATTCCTGCTTCCACCTACTCCAAAAGTTTTGATGAATTTGTTGAATTAATTTCCATCTTTGTAGAACGGTAATTTTCTGGTCAATAAAATTCTCTTCTGGAGGAAACGATAGAGGTTCCAGAGTCAAGAAATGACCGGGAGTTAAGGCCGACAAATCATTAGCATCGGAACTAAGTGGAGAGAGGGGACGGGAATTTAACATGGCCTCTACTTGAGTAAGCACGGTAAGAAACTCCTCGTACGTCAACCTCTGGGTACCAATAACGCGAGCGAGGTGCGTCTTAAAGGATTTTATTCCGGCTTCAGCGATCCCGCTGAAATGCGGTGATCCCGGGGGATTGAAAGAAAACCTTAGCTGTTCAGAGTTAGCTGCCTTTTGCATTAAAGTTGCAAGATAATTACTGGCCCCGACAAAATTGCGACCTTGATCGGACACGATATGAGAGCAACGACCACGGCGTGCGATAAAACGTCTGAGCGCTGCCAGAAATGCCTCAGTTGTTAACTCTGAAGCAAGCTCTACATGTACGGCCTTCGTACATGTACAAACGAAAACACAAATGTAAGATTTGTAGGTCTTCACTCCGCGACCACGACCCAACGCGATGTCGTAAGGCCCACCGTAATCTACGGCTACACTTGAAAACGGTTTAATTTGGTTTACGCGATACGCCGGCAAGTGACTCATTAATGGTGCAGGAGCAGGTTTTGGATTGACCCGAAAACACCTTAAACATCCCGAGATAACAGATCGAATAGCGCGTCTCGGCGAGAGAATCCAAAAACTTTGCACAAGAATATTTTGTAGAGTCTGTGCACCAGGATGCATTAGTTTACGATGATATTCTTCGATGATGAGTGTAGTAAGGCGGTGAGTTCGCGGCAACAACAGAGGATCCTTAACTTTAAATTGAGCTTCAGCATGAGCCAGACGACCGCCCACCCTCACAAGACCCGCATCATCGAGAAAGAGCGATAACTTGCGTAAACTTTTAGGAAGTTCATTAGGGGACCCTTTATTCAAAACGGCAATCTCCTGCGAAAAGGTTGTTTGATGGACATGTTTTATCAAAAACATGAATGCTTTATTTATTTCGACAGTTTGTAAATGGCCAGAAGCTCTACTCTGGCCCAACGATAATTTAGAATTTTCGATAAAACGGAACATATACGACAAAACGTGTTTGAGTGTAGATAGAGACGAAAATTTATTAATCAAACTCTCTACTACATTTTCATCGACAGAAACGACAAGGCTGCAAATCTTTTGTTCCTCTTGCAAATCAACTTGGTCAACCGATAACGAGGAAATAGGCCAAGTATCCATGGGTTTCGATAGCCATGACGGACCCTTCCACCAGCTGTCATTTGCGACAATGTCAGAGGGGAACAAACCACGGGATCCACAATCAGCAGGATTTGACGATGTGCCTACATGCCGCCAGGAGTCTGGAGCGATTATTTCTTGAACATGACTAACCCTATTAGCCACGAAAGTCTTCCACCTTGACGGGCATGTCTTAATCCACGAAAGAGCAACGCTTGAATCCGACCAAGCGAATACTTCTTGGACAGTGTAAAAGGGTTGTAAGGCATCCATGACAGATTTCGTCAAATCTGACAGTAGAACCATGGCTTGGAGTTCCAAACGCGGAATCGATAATTTGCGAAGAGGCGCTATTTTAGATTTAGCACAACAAATATAGACAGAACAATTTCCATCTGATGTAATAATACGACAATATACTACGGCACAGTAACCGCGTTCTGAGGCGTCACAAAAGCCGTGTAATTGAAAACTAACGAAAGAAGAGAGCATACGACGAGGAATCGAAAGTGACGAAAGCGACGGTAGTTGCGACATAAAGCGTAACCACTCTTGTGAAATATTTTGAGGGACGTCATCATCCCAATTGACACCGCTTGCCCACAGCACTTGCATAATATACTTGGCGTAGAAAGTCACAGGGGCGAGAAAACCCAGAGGGTCATAAATCCTAGCGATTTCCGATAATACTGTACGCTTTGTACATCTGCGAGTGTCGTTACCACATACTTTAAACATAAAAGAATCAGACTGGGGTGTCCATCGGAGGCCTAGAATTTTTAGTGACAGGTCAGAAGCGTCTTCGAAACATTTGAAATCATCAGAATATAACTCAGTAGGAGGCAAGTCCCTGAGGAACGCCTGTTCGTTGGAAGTCCATTTTCTTAAATAAAATCCCGCTGACGACAACATTTGGGTCAATTCTGATCTAATCAACAAGGACTTTTCAAGAGAGTCAGCTCCAGTGACTATATCATCAGTGTAAATATCTCGAGCAAGGACTTCAGCTCCAAGAGGGTATTCAACAGCTGAATCTTTTGCTAACTGAATCATCGTACGAAGGGCTTGAAATGGGGCTGACGATACTCCATACGTCACAGTACACAACTTGTAATCTTGCAAGGGACTTGCAGGAGACGGTCGCCAAACAATCCGCTGATATTCGGTGTCATCGTCAGTGCTTAATATTTGACGATACATTTGTCTAACATCGCCAGTGAACACAACAGCGTGCCAACGAAAACGAATAAGCAAATCGAAAATGCTCTTTTGGAGCTTAGGCCCAGGCAGGAGCCTCTCATTTAAAGACACACCTCGAGCATCCCTGGCACTGGCATCAAATACGACGCGAAGAGGAGTGGTGACGGAATCAGGACGCAAAATACCGTGGTGCGGTATATAATAAAAATTACCAACATTCGACAAGGGAGGCTCTGCCTTAATCATATGACCAGACGATTCATAATCTTCCATGAAAGAGCAATAAGCCCTGGCCAACACTGGATTGCAACTAAGCTTGCGTTCCAAAGATTGGAATCGCCTGAGTGCTATCTCACGAGAACCATAAAACACTGGCTTAGACACAGGATCGACAAAAGGCAGAGGCACCATATACCTACCATCACGATTGCGAGAGTGAGTTTCGACAAAATAGTTTTCGCAACGTTGATCCTCCTTTGATAAGTATATTTGTTGAGAACCAACATTTTCTAACTCCCAAAATTTTTTTATGGAGTTATCTAACGATAAATTTGAGAGCGGGGTGTCCCCACCACTCAACGACACGAGAAAGCAACGAAAATTATCATTATGAGAAGAAATGCCATAGCCTCCCATAATGATCCAACCGAAAATAGTGTTGAGAGCGATTGGTTGGCCTGGCTTACCCCGCTTAAGCCCGGGTAACAAACACGATGCGAAAACATCTACATTAAGCAGCATGTCTATTGACCCCGATACTGCAAATTCAGGATCGGCCAAAGGTAAATTGTTAATATGAGACCAGCCCGAAAAATCGACAGAATGAATTGGCTGGTCATCACAAATTGATGGCAAAACCAACGCCTCAAAATTAGATTTAAAATTACAGTTAAAGTTTAATGGTTTGATTTCACAGTCTAAGCTACCTAGTGGTTTAGCAGTAGAGTGACCTATGCCACTGACTGACTGCTGACTACAATTTATTTTTAATCCTAAGCGCTTAGCACATGGCTCTGAAATGAAATTGCAAGCACTCGCACAATCCAGCAAAGCCCTAACCTTATGAAACTTTCCTAAGTTGTCCCCTAATAACAACTGAACTGTTGCAAACAATAATGCGCTGTCATTAGACAGAGTCGTCAACACAGCACTACTATTCGAGGTTGCATTCACAGGGACGGCAGGTTCACTGGTTGCCTTTTCAAAATGTAATAATGTATTGTGAGAGTATTTGCACACACCACAGCGAGTGGGTTCTCGACATTTTTTCACTCTATGGTTGCCTGAAAAGCAAAGAATGCACAAATTTTTTTCTTTAACAAATTTAAATCGAGTATTGGCATCCAATTTTTTAAATTCCTCACATCCTGCTAGTGAATGCTCACGAGAACAGTATATGCATTTTACAGAATTAACTACTAGAGCGGGTTTTGACTTAAATTTATTTGTATCATTATCCTTGGAAGAAGGCTTACTGTTAATTACCTCTAATGCACTAAAATGTTTTTCAATAAATTCCTGTAATGATTCAAATTTTGGAATTTTGTTAGAATTATGCTCTAATTGAAAATCTTCCCGAGTGCGTTTATCTAATTTAGACCAAAGTAAATAAAATAACATGAAATTCTTATCAGGTAATTTATATTTTTCTAAAACTAATAAATTTTCAGAAAATGTTCGATACACCCGCTCCAATTCCGCAGCAGATTTGGTCTTTATAGGATCACAATGTACTATTTTATCATAATATGTCATTGCAATCTGGCATTCCCTATCATAATATTTAGTCAATGTGTTGTATGCTAACATGTAACTTTCATCAGTAAGCGGAAACATTTTTATTAAATTGTAAGCGGTGCCTTGGACATTGGATAATAGATAATGCAGCTTCTCGACATTACTTAAGCTTCTTTTATGGATTAACGAGTCATATAATTCTTTGAACGAAACCCAAGAATCCAGACGTCCATTAAACGGTTTAATCGAGATTTTTGGCAGTTTTGCTAGCGTCTCTGAGCACGACGGGATACTCGGTTTCACTTCTTTATTATTAGTTAATTCCATTAAACGCCTTTTTACATCTTTCATCCTTTTTTCAAAAACTTCACTTACTTCTAGTGCGTGGCTCCTTTCTGACGCATGTGGCAAGGAACACAACACTCTCACCTGGGCATCACGAAATTCTACCGATAAATCTCGCAAATCTTGCTCCGTATACCCGAGGAGATCTGACGACTCGAGAAATTCCAAACGCATCATCGCATAATCTCTTGCAATGAGATTTGCATCTGCAGTAGCATGTTTACTGTGTTCCTCGTCCGACATTTTAGCGTAACTAAACAAATACCAGATAATACTTAAATATGTATGAAATAAATCACGCGAAACGACAAAAAACAACGAAAATAAATAATATCTGGTTGTTTGTTCCGGGAGATTTGACGTAACTGTCACCGCAAGCTAACCTTACTTTAATGTCACTATGGCAGAACGTCACTGCTACCAACCGACCAAAACCAACACGTAATCGTTCCTCCGGTTCATTCACCAACCATAGACTATGAATGAATAATTGAATGCCGATTATTACCGAAAAAAAAATATATGCTTTAACGAAAAATACGACAATTATAAACTACGAAAATTAGGCACTTTTCAGTTAATATCCGGTCGAAAGACCAATGTTTGGGCTTGAAATCGAAAACGAACGATAAGAGCGGACTGTAAGTTTATAGGATTTATTTTTAATTTTATAAAAAGAAAGTAGGTAGTTCGAGATAATGCTATCTTTGTACAATGAAAAGTGTAGATTTACAACTAATGTAGGGCACTAACCTTGGCTTGTGCTGTGATGATCTTCAGCTCAGACAGACACAGGGTACTCGAAGACCTCTGTACTGGCGCCAGACTTACCAGAGAAGAAGTACCTACTGTCTGACACTGCAAACCTTAGATGCGCCCTCCTTATCGGCAAATCCACACTTTATAGGTTTTTGCACAGCACGAAAGTTAATTACACTATATTTAATCCAAATATTAACTGAATGTTTGTATAATACGAAAAATAGCGTTGCCGCTTATGGCGCTAAACGCTCCAACGAGAAACTTTGACAAGCAACTGAGTCAATGACAAGAGCATGTCTGATGGAAACGGAAGTCAGTGTTGCGATTACGAAAACGAGAAATTATACCAAGACTGAACATGCAGCATTGTCAGTATTTACGACAACTGCTTACCGTCCGCCGCTGTCGTAAAATTCTATAACTCTTTGCAGTTGATCCCGCGCCGATTATATAAGAATACTGATGAAAACTGAATTGTACCTTAATTTTTACTGACAAAATATCTACAACTGTAAAAATAATAATAAAAATACACCTATGAAAATCGTGATTATTTCCAGTGAATAATACTGCGGCGTTGTTACTATATTCTGCAGTTGGTTCCGTTCCGATTGTATAAGAATACTGATAAAAAAGTAAGCAGTAAGTTACTTTTCAATGGCCAAAGATGTAGGGATGTGAATACACTTATATAAATTGTGAGCATTTCCAGTGAATACTGCAGCATAGTCAGTATTTACGACACCTGCTTACCGTCCACCGCTGTCGTAAAATTCTATCGCTGCAGTTGATCCCGCTCCGATTATATAAAAATACTGATGAAAAGTAATTTGTAACTTACTTTTCATTGACAAAATTATCTAGAGCTGTAAAAATACACCTATGAAAATTAAAAAGTATTTTTAGTGAATACTGTGGCGTTGTTACTATATTCTCCAGTTGATCTCGTTCCGACAGTATAAGAATACTGATATAAAAGTAAGCAGTAACTTACTTTTCAATGGCCAAATATCTAGGGAGGTGAATACAGTTATATAAATTGTGAGCATTTCCAGTGAATACTGCAGCATTGTCAGTATTTACGACAACTGCTTACCGTCCGCCGCTGTCGTAAAATTCTATCGCTGCAGTTGATCCCGCTCCGATTATATAAAAATACTGATGAAAAGTAATTTGTAACTTACTTTTCATTGACAAAATTATCTAGAGCTGTAAAAATACACCTATGAAAATTAAAAAGTATTTCTAGTGAATACTGTGGCGTTGTTACTTTATTCTCCAGTTGATCTCGTTCCGACAGTATAAGAATACTGATATAAAAGTAAGCAGTAACTTACTTTTCAATGGCCAAATATCTAGGGATGTGAATACAGTTATATAAATTGTGAGCATTTCCAGTGAATACTGCAGCATTGTCAGTATTTACGACACCTGCTTACCGTCCACCACTGTCGTAAAATTCTATCGCTGCAGTTGATCCCGCTCCGATTATATAAAAATACTGATGAGAAGTAATTTCTAACTTACTTTTCATTGACAAAATTATCTAGAGCTGTAAAAATACACCTATGAAAATGGTAAGTATTTCTAGTGAATACTGTGGCGTTGTTACTATATTCTCCAGTTGATCTCGTTCCGACTGTGTAAGAATACTGATGAAAAAGTAAGCAGTAACTTACTTTTCAATGGCCAAATAACTAGGGATGTGAATACAGTTATATAAATTGTGAGCATTTCCAGTGAATACTGCAGCATTGTCAGTATTTACGACAACTGCTTACCGTCCGCCGCTGTCGTAAAATTCTATCGCTCGCTGCAGTTGATCCCGCTCCGATTCCGCTTTTTATTATCAGCTCATTATCATTTTGTGGTATTATCCGATATTGATCACATGACGCTTGGGAAGAATTAAAATTATATTGTTATATTTAATTCTCGCGTCGTGTCGATAAGTAAATATAAAATGAGTATAAAATGAGTTTTAAGCTCCCGACCGAAAGCAATCACGACAACGTTTATAGACTATCGCCATCATGTATTCCGTAATATTGAAAAGTGAGATGGGGATAATTAGAAAAATTATGGAAGCAGCATTGCGCTCTAAAACTGACACTAAGCAAAGTAGCTCACAGCGGGCGGAGCTTAAAAAGTAGATCTTTTCGCACACTAGTCTGCCGCGCGCTCCATGACGGAAGGACACGTCGATAAAAGCATTTAACTACATATTTTTGTGAACATCGGCGAAACCTAAACAAATTAAGAAAAAAATGACTTCTTGTGTAGTAAAGTGGTGCAGGAAACGCAAGGAAAGACGGAAAAGTAACACAGGAGTAACTTATCATTGGTAGTTAGCGTAGCTTGCGGCGAGCTGCTGATGTAGCTGTATGTTGACACCATAGCGTTCATTAGATAGTTGACACTTGACACCGCCCCGTGACCTTGACGCGGCCAATCGCAAACTAGCTTCGTCTTTGAGTGCGTAAGTTTTTCGTTGTGATTTGAGTTAAGTTTGTTTGCGTAAATGGGACTGATATTGAATCGTTAGTTGTTTAAGAGTTACACTTCCATATTTTTCCTAATTCAATGATCGCGTAATAACGCGATCATTTGAATTTAATATAAACGACGTCGCGGGCGCTATGCTACAGGCGCAGCTTTTTTATTTTTAGAAATTATTGAGAAGTATTTTCAAAGAAAAAATAAAAAGTCGACTGTCGACAAAATTTAAACCCAGTGTCATGTGTGATAAATATACCCTTTCCAACCTCAATTGCTCGGCTATTGATAAATAGCAATTAAAAAAACTGAGAGACAAAACATATACTCTTTTTTTAGGCAGTAATAAACTAGGAACTGTATCATTAATAATTTATCCAAAATCGTTTTGACACTTTATAAGAACATGCTATGTTAATTCCCGTTAGGTTATCTGTTTAAATGTTTAGTATCTAGGTGATTGAGCTTCCATCGGAAAATTCCCGGTCCCCACTAGGATTGGTGACCGAGTGACATAAAAATATATCGCGCTCCTCCGTGCTTCGGAAGACACGTTAAGCCGTTGGTCCCGGCTGTCATCATTTATGGCAGTCATTAAGCTATGTCAGATGCCTTTAGGCAGCTTGAAAAATCTGACACCAGTGTTGGCCACTTAGACACACGAAAAACAAAATGCATTTAATGCGTTTTAGTGCAACAATAAAGTGTTTTAAAATAAATGATTTGTCTATATACCTACCGCAATTGATGGTGCTTTGTCTAGTCTAAACAATATCTCTAAACCATAAGTAATTACATGAGGTATTCGTTCAAAATAAATCGAGCATTTCCTTACAAAGCAACCGCACTTTACAAAGATAAACCCACTCAAAGCCAGGTGCGATAATTTATTTCGAAAGTCACCTTTGGCCTCAAAGACTATCGACCAAACTTGATAGCTGTCTCCGTAAATGCACACATCTTTACCAACCACACTTCTAATATATCAAGCGCGACCAACCCTGCGTTTTCATCTTTACAAACTTTTCTTTATCTCCCTAAAGTTTGATAATAAGCCTTATTATTAAAGATATAGAGTTGAAGAAATACATTTTGGTTGTGACTTATATTGGTATTTAAGTGCGGAGATAGCGTTTACGGAGCACGTTGCGGCCGCAGCTGAAATATGCAGAGACCGTATTGAGGGTGACCTGTACAAAGAGGAGGGAAGCAAGACAGTCCGCGTGGACGCTAGACCATGCAGGTGTGGGGTACGGTTCCATGGTTAGGCCAGATGCGACACGATACGACAAAATTACAATATGCAAAAACCGTATTGACCTGTACAAAGAGGAAAGATGTGAGACAGTCTGCATGCACGCTAGACTATGAAGGTGTGAGGGTGAAGCTGCATTGTTAGCAATCAAGCAATGACCTATTCAATATAAATCAGCTATCATAAAGTAAAGCTAAAACACGGCATTTTATGATGTTTGAACTGTATGAGATGGTTGTTGAGTTGCTACTTGTTAAGGCAAAACTATTATCCCATGTTTTATTGTTGATTTGAGAGCTTTTAATCTATCTTGCCTGATGAGCAAAAATCAGGTAGGCAGGGTGGTATACGCAAATATAAATAATGCCTAGTAAAACATTGACGCTTGTTATGGATTTAATTTATTTTATTAATTAACATTATTATTTTATTGCAAATAAAAGCCTTTTTTAAAACCAAAGAACAGCTGCCTGGGCAAAAAACATACATACATGATCTCAAAAACAATACATTATTTATTATCAGGCGTGGAATAAAAAAAATATTGCTGTTCAAAGTAAGCGTCAACTTGTAAAGAGAATATCTCTTTACAAGTTGACGCTAAAGCTAAAGCCTACGGGGTGAGCACAAAAATAATATCCTACCCCAGTTTAAAAATGCTTCTGATGATCAAATAAATTGCAACATTTTAGCTATGGTAGAGCTACGCTAACGGCAAACTTAACTTTTGCTAGAGGCATGAATGGGTCGGCTCGTCCAGGGAATTACCACACTCTCACAAAAAATCGACGTTTGCGTAGAAGCTTTACCGCTGCTATTCTTCGTTCTATGAGTGAGAGGGCCAGTGGCCTATCGTCCCCCCGCCCTGCCTCCCCCAAATCCTTGAAAGGCCGGCAACGCTCCTGTCATACCCTGGTGTTACAGTTATCCATGGGCAGCGTTGATCGTTTACCATCAGGTGACTTGCTAGCTCGTTTGCCGTCCTGTATCATAAAAAAAGAAGCAATATATTTTTGGGCCATCACATAATCAGACAATGGAGCCGCGCGCTCGTTGTCAAAAGCCCTCCGAGACACGTGTGTCAAAGTGACCGCTATAAAACATGCAGCGCCAACTTAGTGCAACTTAGGTGTTAAGACGCGAGGTATTTGCTTTGACATTGGCAAATTCCGACCAAAAGAGAATCCGTAATGTGTTAAAATATTGTGTTTCCAACTTATCTTTTGAGAATACCTACTAAATTGTGCAAGCTCTTTTATAAAGTCTTTTCATTATTGGAGATTCGTTATCAGCACAAATTTAACCTACTGAAATGACAATACTTATCTTCTTCTTTTCGTGTCGATGGCTTAAAGGATTAGATTTTGTCTCTCCAGTATGTGGCGACTCTGACACCACTCTCGGATGCAGTGTACAGATCCTCTTTGGTGCAACTGGTGGGGCACAGGGGGCACGAAAGGAGGTGCAACATGGTCTGGTCATCGTGACCACACTGACACTGCCCTTCCGCCTGTTGGATAAAGCCCCATTTAGCCAGGTTATGTCGGCATCGACCTACCCCAGTGCGGAGGCGATTAAGGCACTTCCATGTGGTCCAAGGAAGCTGGGATCCCGGAGGCAGCTCCTCACAAGGAGGAACGAAATTTGTTGGAGGTGGGAATGTAATACAATACTTATAAAAATGCATGTTAACATGGCCATGTAAGGTCAGTGGTGTCATAATCAACTACCTGTCCGGTGGTTGCAGGTGTGGCATAGGGTACGCGCGCCCAGCCTTCCGACCTGCTTACTCTATCAAAATCATCCGAGCGAGTAGTATCCCATTATCTTCATTCCCTTCCCAGATCCAACAAATTTGTATCCTTCCCCAGCTTAAAAATGCTTTCGGTGGGCAGCCGCGTCGGAAACACAAGAACACAAGAAGTGGTGAGTATGGCAATATCCTCCCTTGGAACGAAAAACCCTTGGGAGAGGCCTTAGTCCAGCAGTGGACTTGAACGGCTGGAATGATGATGATGAACGCCATGTGATCCCAGCGCTTATGACTGGTTTCAGGCTCATTATATAGATGGCACTACAAGTTTATTCACAACTATGTATCCTCCATATAATGAAAAAATAAAATCAATATTAACGAAAAATATATAATTAAATATAAAAAAAATCATTTAAACAATGTTCTTCAGGTTTACTCGGCTGGACCAAGTTTAGGCTAGTGCCATCTAGTGACGGGTAGAAAAATCTGTAGCACTGCAGCGCCCTCTCCGTCGCCCATAGTGGCAGTTAGTGGAACTAACTACCACAGCCTGCCGGCATGCTCGTCAGGTACTTTACACGCGCTTTTAACAGGCCTTATTTTGGGCAAAATTACATGCTCTTAATGCGTGTTAGGGGAATGGGATATAGTGGATATTTTTAACGTTCAGTATTGAAGTGCGGTATCTCAATTGATCGCCGATTGAAACTCTCCTGCGTGGAATTTTTATATCTTATTTCTTTGTTTAATACGGCTAAAATAGTATCGCTTGTGAATGCTTAAAAATCCCTTATACTTGATACGTGAGTTGACCGTATACTGTAAATAAAATAATAGAAACCATAAGAAAAGCATGAAGGCAAGTCGCATATGACGTAACAACACAAAGAACAGCGCCGCCCCTAATTTGCACAGGTTGAAAACTTCCTTGCGAGCTGAAAGCTACTCTTTTGACCAAAGCTATGTTACTGCCCGAGGGTGTGGAGCGTAGCTTTCTATAATTTTTTTCGCTAAGAAGCTCGCTGACAAAATACTTTGAATGATTTTGTTCTTCTTGTTGGGATCTAAAGTTGAGATTCGACTCTCGCTGCTTTCTGATTTATCTTTCTCAATAATGTATCCAACATATATAACTTTTAGCCACGGCTGCGCCCGCGTTAATGTAGATCCCTCAGGAACTATGTCCATACCCGGCGTTTCGCCCGCGACCCTATTTTTCGTTTCAGTAGTAGAAAAAGCTATAAGTCTGCCTCTACACTTTTTATTATGTATGAAGTTAAATATATAAAAATACCCTATGTATATCCCCGGCCTTTCATCTGTGTAAAAGATCTTGTTCTCGAAGTCTATATTCCGGCAAGCGGAGCCAACCGTAAAAGCTAGTTCCGTAAAAATGAAAACTGAAAACAATGGCACAAACATGAAAACAAGACGAACATGATGTCACAGAGAGCAGCCCAGCCTCTAATTTACACAACAGTATGAAAAGCTCCTTGCGAGCTGAAAGCTAATCTTAGGACCAAAGCTTTATTACTAGCCCGAGGGTGTGGGACGTAGCTTTGTTTATTTTAATTTTTTCGCCTGGAAGCTTGCAAGCTCGCTGACTTTACTCACTTTGAGAGATTTGTTCTTTAATACGGTGTCTTGGGATCTGTAACTGAGTTCCTGTTAGCTTGTGTTGCTTTGTGATGTAAACTTAACTCCATAATATATATAAGTAGAAATATTGAATGTACTCGTAAGTGATATTAAGGGTTTTACCACACTCACATCTTGTATCCAAATAAGTTTTTGCTTAAATATGTGCGTGAATGGTTTAAGTCTTACTAATTTAGTTTGGTAATGTCAGTGTACAGAAAATCTCAATGGAGATTATGCGACACTGTCAGTTATTAGTTTCAGTTTATTTCTCATTGTGTAAAAAATAATAATAAATAAAATGTATAATAATTGTATTACTATTGTTTCATTTATGGACACCTAAGTCAAAATAACTGACACATGTGTGTCATTTTCATCGATCAGCACTTGTATCTGTAGTCCATTGAAAAGTTACATATGGGGTTGCGTTTGTCAGAGGACGCAAAGTTTTTTCGTTGCAACTCCATTGAAACGTGAACGGAAACAATAATAAAAACTTCGTGCTAAGTCCTGTTTATGTACATAACTATTAAATAACATTTATATTTTTTGTTTAAATAATATAATTATAAACTATTCTTCTAATAATGACCTAGACCCATATGATCATGGAACTGCTACTAACATATCCATACTAATTCTGTCTGTCACCACTTCACGAATAAGCTATTAAACCAATTCCGATGAAATTTTATATGGAGGTTTTTTGAGGCCGGGTTAGGACATATGGTTCCTTTTATCCCAGTTCCTGTTCTTGAGAGATCTACACTAACGCGGGCCGAGCCGCGGACTAAAGCTAGTACTCATCTAATAATGCACACAATTTTGATCGCTCTATCTATAAGCATTAAGAGCTTTATGTTTTGAACAGAAAAAATGCAAGGCATCAAATAACACGCGAATAATTTTTCGAAGCTGAAAAAATGGTGAGCACTATTGTTAAGAAAGCGCAGTGTTCACATATCAGAGCCTGACAAAAATGCATGACACGTCGTACAGCTCATCAAGTTAGAACAATGCGGGCTCCAAATTATTCGTCATGTGCTGAACAATGAGCCTGCTAGTTTCGTTGACCACCTAGTCTCCGTAGAGAAGATAAACTGAAAGGATCAAGATATTTACTAACCCACGCAGTTAATTTTTGTGTTAAATTAAATATATCTTGTATCAATACGGCATATTTTTTTAATTAGCAAAGTCGTCATAAATCTAATTTAAACATTTTCTATTGTAAAGATAAAAAAATATTGGGTATTTTAAAATATGTTTTGTATTTATCTATACTTACTAATATTATAAAGCTAAAGAGTTTGTTTGAATGCGCTAATCTCAGGAACTACTGGTTTAAATTGGAAAATTCTTCTTGTGTTGGATAGTCCATTTATTGAGGAAGGTTTAGGTTATAAAACATCAGGCTGTGACCAATAGGAGCGAAAAATGAATAAAAAAAAAGTTTTGAAAACGGGGGAAAATTATTCATCTATACTAAGAAAAAACCTAATAATCATAATAACAGAAATTGCCGCGGACGAAGTCGCGGGCAACAGCTAGTTTTATTGATAAAAAGTCGTTAAAGTAAATGACTTCATATGAGGATTTTTATCAATTATACTACGATTTCATCAATAAAATTCAGTTTTCAATCTAAATAAGCACATACGGCTGCAGAGACACAGTAGTGCCACTACTGAGACTCCCCTCAGTAATAACTGACGGGAGGGCCCCACTCAGTAGAGAGGGGTTCACATTTCTCTGCAGCCTTTTGTAGCTTTTATATTTTGAACCATAGCCGAACTTACTACACTCATTATTGTTTACTATTCTACTATACGACTACATAAATCGTCCATGCTGGTCTGGGAGTAAAGAAAAAAAATATTGAATGTACCATTTACAATTTTCTTTGTGTATTTTCTTTTGTTTAAGTTTTATTTTGTGTTATGTGTCATTTGTGTTGCAATAAAAAATATTCTATTCTATTCTACCAGCTGCTTCTCTTTCCGACCGTAGAAGCCGGCCGAGGGAATGGGCGAAAATCTATTTTGATTTCGTTATCCATCTGCACGCCCACCACCACGCTAAACGTGGTCTGTGGTTCTCATGAACTGGACTCCGTCTACCCCGAAAGGCATGAAGATGTCATTATATGTATGTACCTACATGGATTTTTGACGTTTTTGGGCTATTGACACAATAAGAAAAGTTTATTTTATTATTTATCTTTATTATTTTTTATAATCTATATGGAAAGAGGAGTTATAATCTTTAATTTTACTCGTAGCTTTGCCTCCGAACGAGCTACAGCAGATTGAAATTTAGGCAGACAACAAACAATAATATGAAACGTCTATTATGCTTGTAGCTCAATGATTTTTCGCCAGCTAAATGAGAAAATAGCCATGAAACTAAGATGTCATGCGAATGCACAGTCGTATTAACGTTAACCATGTCTATACCGATATTACCTATATGTAAAGCATATACTTTGATCGAAGATTTTAACAATTTACTTTGCAAAAAGGTTTTGCAGTTCCCAGCTATGTTTTATTTCTAGCTATACCAGCGGCTCCGTTCGCGTGAATACAGACTTCTCGGGGACAGTTATATGTTATGGGATTAAAAGTTCGTACCCTATAAAATTGGTGCAGTGAAGAGAGAGGTTTAGATATTTTATATAAATGTTCAATAACACATTTTTTTTTAATTTTATTTATTTGGAACTACAAACAGCTACATTATAAGTAATGGTACCATTATACATACAACAGAGTTATCAATAACGTAGTCCACAACGTTATTCACAAAGTTCATCATCATTTCAATAAGGGGTACTAAAATATGACTTAAGATTTATCTAATATGTAGAAGTCAAAATTAATATTTGAAGTTTAAAAATCGGAACGACTTATAATGACCTGGGATGAATATAAGCCAATGGCTTTTTTAATTTTTATTAATTATCTATACTAATATTATAAAGCTGAAGAGTTTGTTTGTTTGATTGTTTGTTTGTTTGAACGCGCTAATCTCAGGAACTACTGGTTCAAATTGGAAAATTCTTTTTGTGTTGGATAGTTCATTTATTGAGGAAGGCTTTAGGCTATTAAACATCACGCTGCAACCAATAGGAGCAAAGCATCAATAAAAAATGTATTGAAAACGGGGGAAAATTATTCATCTATACTAATAAAAAACCTAAAAAACCATTATAACAGAAATTGCCGCGGACGAAGTGGCGGGCAACAGCTAGTTAAAATATATAACAGCATCGGCGCCAAAATTCTTCACCATATCCACCAAGCGGTGACTCAGTGTGAAGCGCGTAAGTCGTACATAGACTTAAGGGTCCGTACTACCTCACACTGCTTTGCATGATTGACTGTTATATTAATTATAATTAAATACTCAAGTTGAAATAAAAATGCAGCAAAGTTCAGGACTAACTCTGGTAACTATATGACTCAAAAACACGATTGCGTTAAATTTTCTCGATAGAAAAAAATTGCTAAGTTGACTCTAAATCACGTCTAATATACTCGGTATATAGCATTATTCACAAAATACATTAAAATTTACCATGAAACTTTTGATTATTATTGCATTACAGATAAGGCAGGCATCATATGTTTTTCTTTTTCAAATAACCCTTGAATATTCCTAAAAACGAAAATATCCAAACTAGCCATCGCGTTTAGATCATCCGCGTTTGTATGGCCACGCCGCCTGGCATATGGCGGGCTCTTAAGGTCGCAGGTTCAAACCCCGCCCACTTGTAATTTTTCCACCATATTTTATTTCTTAATTTAATAAGAGTATATCAAAATAGCATTGTGAATGCAAAATATAACACTTAAAAATGTAATTTTATTTCTATCTATCCCGAAAGTTGACTGGTAGAGAATGCTATTAGCATTAAGTCCACCTTTTGTACCATTTTCCATTTTTCACATCAGTTCAAAATCCATTTAGGTGTTTGGTTCTCATAAATTTAAAAATGTACAAACCAAATTTTATTTTCTTCTTAAGTCCAACAGTGAATATTTTATGTAATAGATGAACAGACAGTCAGACAGAGACAAGAACAATCCTCTCAGGTGTCAGGTTTGTATTTCGAGCATGAAAACAAGATGTACAGTCAGATACTGAGATATCTGACCTGGCCGCCTACGTTCTTCTTCTTCTTCCTCGCCTTTTCCCTATTTGGGGTCGGCTCTGTATGTCGACTCTCTCCATAATTTTCTATCCTTAACCATATCAATATTTACCTCCCATTCCCTCATATCCCCTCTGACACATTCAATCCACGTCTTTCTTGGCTTCCCTCGTCCTCTACGTCTACCTGGCCGCCTAATTACATCTTGAATTTTCTCTTAAACTAAAAATAATATTAAAATGAAAATAAATAATCAAAAATATTTTAATGAAGAGTTTCTGAATATGCATTTTCATGTTATATAAGTTCAAGATATAGGTAGAGGTAGAGTCAGATAATTATTTACTGACTGTACATGATCTAGACTCGTCGGAGAGAGTAACACTGCTAATTTGTACACAACAGAGCTTGAAATAAAGCTCCTTGCGAGCTAAAAGCTAATCATAGGACAAAGTTGTATTACTGCCCGCCTGAGGGTATGGAGCGTAGCTTTTACTTTATTTTTTCGACTTGCACCTAGCTGGCAAAGACAGTTTGAGAGATTTTGTTCTACAATGTAGTGTTGTTGGGATCTGAAGTTCAGATATTGTTTGTTTGTTTGTTTGTGATATCTTTATTGTAAATAGAAATAAGCTATAAAAGATTTTTCAGGCATATGACATAGCTTCACGACTGTCATCAATGATGACTGCCGGGACGTGCTTTCCGAAGCAAGGAGGAGTTCAAGATTTTTTTATACCACTTGTGGTCACCTATCCCAGTAGGTACTGTGTCCAGAGCTGCTTTACATGTGTAAGCGCAAAAATTACGCCCACTGAGCATGGAGCTTCTCTGATTATTAAGAGCGAGAGCTAATTAATTGTCAACTAGCTTTTGCCCGCAGCTTCGCTCGCGTCAACGTCGTTCCCTCGGGAATAGTACTTTTTCCGGTATGAAAGGTAGGCCAATGTTCTTCTCCGTACTCCAGAGAACTTGTATGCAAAATTTCATGATGATCGGTTCAGTAGTAACGGCTTGAAAGCGTCACAAAAAAACTCATTTTCGCACATAATATTTGTAAGGATAAACTGATATGAAAAATCAAGAGGAACTATCAGTTTCCCATTTTATTACCTACTTGGTTGCACGGAAGCCTAGAGAAATATGAAAATGAGATCCAAATGATTTGGCCTTATCACAGAGAGCACTGCGCCTAATTTGTACACAACAATGCTTGAAATAAAGCTCCTTGCGAGCTGAAAGCTAATCTTAGGACAAAAGCTTTATTACTATACCCGCGGGTGTAGGACGTAGCTTTATTTTAAATTTTTTCGCCTGAAAGCTGGTAGTGCAACAAAGACACTTTGAGAGATTTTGTTCTACAAAATGCTGTGTTGTTGGAATTTGAAGTCCGGCTAGCTAGTTTCGGGGTTCTGTACACAACGGATGAAAACGCTATTATATTACTGAGCCTCCGATTTCCGTCTGTCCGTCTGTCTGTCACGGGGCTGTATCTATAGAATCATAAGTTATCGAATCATTTAATCCAATAAACATTAAAATGTTACATCAAAAGAAAAATACAAAACAAGAAACACACACATACATAAATTAAAATTAATCAAAAAGAACGCCTCGAATCGTACCTGGTTCAAAGGTTCCCATAATGCTAGCTGCGTTTCCCCTCTGAATAGCTATGGAAATTCTTAGAATCAGGTACCATCCGGAGCACTCACTGGTCATATCCTAAAATCCATAATAGGTTGAAACATGAACTTTAAATCAAATTACATTTCATATTGTATAATGAATTTATTTAAAAACTAGGTAAATAAATTCAAATATGCCCCAATGAAGAATAGTTATTTAGAGCATTTTTGGAGTAATATAATATGGAGGTCCGGTATGGAACTGTTACGGCATGAGGCTTTATTAAAAAAAAATTAAAGTCAAAACTAACTTTTTATTGACCAAATAATAAAAATATCAAAAATGTGTTATCGCGCCAAAGTCCAAATATACCTTGCCGTTTATTTATTTAAAATTGTACAAATAAATTAATACGTGCTAATTCCACTAATTAAGCTTAGAAAATTATTTTATATTGTGTTTCTCCTTAGAGAAGATAGAAGGAAGCCATCATGATAGAAGCCTACAAGTGCGATTCTGAGTCACACTTGGCCGATTAACAGCCCCCGTGGTCCAGTGGTTAAGGCGTTTGCCTGTTGACCCGGGAGTCGTGGGTTCGATTCCCACCGGAAGCATACTTTGTTAAGTTGTTTCCAGTTTGGTTAGGACATTGCAGGCTTGAATCACCTGATTGTCTGATAATAAAGATGATTCCGTGCTTCGGAAGGCACGTTAAGCCGGTGGTCCCGGCTGCCATCTGGTCGTCGTTAAAGGAACCACGTCAGAGGCCGAGAGGCGGTTCCGAAGAACTCTGACACCAAGGTGTGCATGGTCGATTGACTGTGACACCTACTCGAAATGAATGATGACTTGGCCGATTTATTAGTATGCTGCCTGCAAGGTAATAAGTTTTTATTGAAAAATATTATATATTTTGTGAGTGATTCATATTGTAATGTGATTCCCAAGACAAAACCAATAAGCCCAATCACCTTTCAACTCCATCATCAGATCAGATCTATAACATTTTATTGTCATCTGAGTTACATATGTTGGACTAGCTCTGTGGCGCAGCGGTCAACACGCCAGCCTGCGACACGGAGTGACCGGGTTCGATCCCCGGCCAGGTCAAGATGGAAAACGATCTTTTTCAGATTGGCCTGGGTCTTGGATGTGTATATATGTATTTGTTATAAAATATAGTATCGATGAGTTAGTATCCCATAACACAAGTCTCGAACTTACTTTGGGGCTAGCTCAATCTGTGTGATTTGTAAAAAAAATACAAAAATAAAGTGATATTTTTCGTACCACATAAGGTACTAAAAAGTGGGCCAAACTACCAAACCTAAATTATATTTCGAATTACTGTAACACCCTGTACGTCACTGAACAAATTGCTGATTTCCGTAACACCCTGTACAACATTACAATCAAAGAAACTATTAAACACAACTTAACCGGGAAAATCCAGCCTCGAATCCGCAAGGTTCGACGAAGGAAGATCCAAAAGGAATTAATGCAAAACAAAAGTCTCGTATCTGGATGGTGGGCGGGGATGGCAGTAAATTACTGGATGGGCGTCAACCCACCGCCATGTATCAATCAGACCACGGATTTATGGGACAGCCACTTGGAAATCGTTAGTCCCGCGACGAAGTAACGTCTTTCGCTTTTTCGCTTTTTTCTCCCCGAGGGGGGTTAATTTGGGGGTTGTAGTGGATTCAAGGTCCCTTTGTTGCGAATGATAAAATGTTTTCTAAGTTACGATTGTGGATTTTTTACTTGTAGTAAAAAAACTAAAGATATTTTCTGGAAAAATCACCTTTTGCAGTAAAAACAACTCGCACATTCGGAATAGGCGATTTTGTGTAGATATATTTATTTTACTAGCTGTCGCCCGCGGCTTCGCTCACGTAAATGTTGATCCTGCGAGAACTGTACTTTTTCTAGCATAAATAAATAATAAATAAATATATATATACGGACAAATCACACAGATTGAGCTAGCCCCAAAGTAAGTTCGAGACTTGTGTTATGGGATACTAACTCAACGATACTATATTTAATAACAAATACATATATAGATACACATCCAAGACCCGGGCCAATCTGAAAAAGATCATTTTCCATCTTGACCTGGCCGGGGATCGAACCCGGTCACTCCGTGTCGCAGGCTGGCGTGTTGACCGCTGCGCCACCGAGCTAGTCAAAAGATAGCCTATATGTTAATTCAGGTAATAGCCTACCTATGTGCAAATTTACGTCGTTTAGCCGTTTTGGCGTATACGAGTACCGCTTCTATGCTTTGTTCGGTGAGTGAGAGGCTCGGAGGCCCATCCTTTCCAATTCCTTAAAAGGCCGGCAACGCTCCTGTCACACACTGGTGTTGCAGTTGTCTATAGACAGCGGTGATCACTTACCATCAGGTGATTCACTAGCTCGTTTGCCGTCCTAAATCATAAAGAAAAGTGCCGGTACAAAGAGAGGGGAATATTACTTCTTCTCCAACGCCGCGCTGGCGGTCTCACGTCACTAGTCCGTCTTACGAATTTTCGATCAGGTCACGTGATCTGATGCGAGTTTAACATTTTTTACCCATCCCAAAATGTGCAAAACGCCGCTAAATAAGTTTTCACTACACGCTTATTTCATTAATTAACATATACGTTTCATCTGCCTCCGTGGTCCAGTGGTTAAGGCGTTTGCCTGTAGACCCGGGGGTCGTGGGTTCGATTCCCACGGGAAGCATACTTTGTTTAGCTGTTTCCAATTTGGTTAGGACATTGCAGGCTTGAATCACCTGATAGTCTGATAATAAAGATATTCCGTGCTTCGGAAGGCACGTTAAGCCGTTGGTCCCGGCTGTCATCTGGTAATCGTTAAAGGAACCACGTCAGAGGCCGAGAGGCGGTTTCGAAGAGCTCTGATACCAGGGTGTGCATGATTGACCGTATCACCTACACGAAATTAAGATGAAAGTATCATCGTATACTTATTTCAATCCTCTGAAGACATAACGATAGCCGTTGTTACCGGCTGTCATCATTATATAGCAGTCGTTATGCGAAGATTCAGGTAGCTGATAACATCTGTCACTAGTGTTGGCCTGACATACACGAAAAATAAACAACTAGACGAGCAAAGCATCTGCAATCCCACATAAACATATGTCAGCAGAGTCGAACATGAAAGGCTTGTCAAACGGACTGACGCGGGGAGGAAATTATCCGTTGTCCAGCATTTTTCCATTCGCGTCACGTCACCACAATGAACAAAGCGTGGTAATTTCGATACGTTTCAAATCATGTGTTTTTCACTCGAACTAGAGCTCTGAGGAATGTATTTTTGGAAGAAATATAACTCTTCCATGCTGGTCTGGGAGAAAAGAAAAACCGGTCAAGTGCGAGTCGAACTCTTATCGATATTTTTAATATATGATATATATGATTCCGTGCTTCGGAAGGCACGTTAAGCCGGTGGTCCCGGCTGCCATCTGGTAGTCGTTAAAGGAACCACGTCAGAGGCCGACAGGCGGTTCCGAAGAACTCTGACACCAGGGTGTGCAGGGTCGATTGACCGTGACACCTACTCGAAATGATGATGATGATGAATTATATGATATAACAAAAAAATGTGCTTTTCGCAATTTTTCCTTTACCTGTGCAAGACGTTGCATCGTCCCAAATTTCAAGATTCTGAGTTCACGGGAAGTACCCTGTAGGTCTTGATTCCCTTGCGAATGACGAAAATTTGCGACATAACCGGCTGTATCTTTTGATTGCGTTGGATTAGAAGTTTGATTTTTTCACAGCTCTAAGAAGGACAGTAGACTTGAGTATTTGATATTAATTTCAGCTTGATACCTCAACGCGTTCCTGAGAAAAAGGTCTTGACAGACAGACGGACAACAAAGTGATCCTATAAGGGTTCCGTATTTTCCTTTGTGGTACGGAACCTTAAAAAAGTAGAATATACCAGCTGCTTCTCTTCCCGGGCAAGTCGTAAAAGCCGAACGAGGGTTTGGGCTAAAATTTGCGGAATCATGTCAATAGGCGTCGCAGTTTGCAAACTATTAATATTTTGATTCCGTTTTCCATCTACACGCACTCCAACATGCTAAATGTGGCCGTAAGGTCTTATAGACCTAGGCTCTGTCTACCTCGCAAGGGAAAAAGACGTGATACTACGTATGTAATATAACTCGATATAAGTATAAGAAAACTAATATGTTTTCATTATGAGTTTTGCAGTGTCTTCTATACTAAAGACGAAAGTCTATAATCTATGTCAGGTATTACCAGTGATGACTTACGGCTCCAAAACATTATCCCTTACTATGGGGCCTCATAAGAAGCTTAAGGTCGCTCAAAGAGCTATGGAAAGGGCTATGCTAGGTGTTTCTCTGCGAGGTTTAATTAAAAACCCTTCTTTTTGATTCGATCTTGCCGAGAAACACCGGAGATCCATAGAAGAACATAGGTCAAAAATAGTATCCACCTGGTTGATCATTTAATACACTAACCCCCGAATTCACAGAAAAAATCTTCATAATCATCATCAGGTCTTTTTAGTCTCCACTGCAGGAGCATGATCCTGCACTACCGGAACCATACTTGGCCAGAGCAGACAGAGGATTTGGCCTACACTCTCCTCGCTGGCCAGACGGGTTGGAGAGGTCTCATTGATGTTTATGAGCTTGTTTAGCTTGTATTTCCTAAGTCGCCTCTTACGACCTCCATGGGAAGATTTGGAGTGGTCCTATTCTACTCTTCCGGAAACCACACGGCTATGCCGGAAACCACACGGCTAAATCTTAACTAATCTCATCTCTAATTCTCGTGCTGTCTTTGTCTTGCTAGGTAGTTGTCAAGATAAAGACAGAACGAGATTTGAGATCAATTTTAGTTAAGATACTCTTAAAATGGTTTTAAGTATTCGGGCGTAAGAAATAGTCGATCTATTATACACATTCACATTAATAAGAAAATCACATGTTTATGTATGAAAGTTCACCAACCTACGTTTTTAACAATAGGCTAGTTTCCTGGGTCAAAATATTAACATTACAATTAGTCTGTCAGTGAGATAATCAAAAAATATTGAACACGTATTTTTTCTTTTGCCAATTAAACAATAAATGGAAAAGATAAAGCGCGTCAAAGTTCATGAGTGGGGGCTTGTGTCGTCAAAGTTTGCTAAAAAGTGTAGCAAACTATGGCATCACACGGAATTTCAAGGGGCTATATCTTTATCATTTTTTATTCAATCGACAAAAGAAAAAATACGTATCCAATAGTTTTTGAATTACTAACTGACGGACTAATTATATTTTTTAGGAAACTAGCCTATTAAGTAAATAAATAAATATATACGGAGAAATCACAAAGATTGAGCTAGCCCCAAAGTAAGTTCGAGACTTGTGTTATGGGATACTAACTCAAGGATACCTACTATATTTTATAACAAATACATCTATCTATAGATACACATCCAAGACCCAGGCCAATCTGAAAAAGATCATTTTCCATCTTGACCTGGCCGGGGATCGAACCCGGGCACTCCGTGTCGCAGGCTGGCGTCTTAACTACTACGCCACGGAGCTGTCAATTAAGTACGTCAGCTTATTCAGATTCCCAATTATCAAAGCCTTAAAAATACCTTTTCGTTTTTAATCTAAGCGCTTTTTAGATAAAACGTACACAGAAAATAAAGCGGACATAAGCGGTATTGTAATACATTTTGTGTTTTAAATAACAATTTCTTATGATAAAAAAGGATTAAAAAACTGACGCTTTTTCGGCGCATTGCACTTGAATGTTCATTTTCAATTTAGATTTTTCTCACAAGCTATTTTAATCACCATTATGTTCCTTCCATACGTTATATCGTCATAAATCGGCGTACATTGTAATCCTCAACGTCAAACAAAGCGCCCATCAATTGCTCGACGTCTTCGAGTTTACGTTATAAGAATAATATGCTCTCATATCGATACATCGAAACCCCGACCGTACCCATAAAATATAAACTTTGGTGGGTTCTCATTGGTTCTTGAACCTTAAACCTTTTTGAGAAAAAGCACAGTGGTATTTGTCGCCGATTCTTTGGCACTAAATTTAATATTATCAATACTAATAATAAATCTGTAAGGGTTGGTCATGGAGTCCGAGTAAGTTGTTTGCAGAGATATCGTGTTTACAAGCTCTATACATGATACTGGCACTAAATTGAGGATTTTTTTTGGTAGATATGTATGTTCGTTTCTCCATAACTGTTAAACGAATTATCTGAATTTTATCACACTTGGTAGATATACATTTAGGCGTACCGATCATGATAAGACGTGGCCCCCCTACATACATAACATGTATGCGAACGAAGTCGTGGGCACTGCTAGTATAGGTATATAATAATAACGTCACCAAATAACATTTTAAAAAATTGGTTGACTGTAATGTCGGTTTACATACGATAACTTTACGTGATAACAGTGGAAGAGATAGATGCGTCACAAGCCGAACGCTTAGGTTGACCGTGCCTCTCTATCGCTTGTTCCGAGCTCTCGTTTGCAGGCGGAATGTGACACTTTTACGTGCAGTCGCGATTTATAAGACCTCGTCGAAACAAAAAAATCTCAACCTGACCACAAGACTCAAGATCGTGGTACAATCAATAAATATTTTAGGCGGACAAGAGGGTTGGCTCTTTCCTCGCGCAAAGAATAGCGAATACTATTCAACGGGGGAATGCAGCTAGTGTTTTTGGCACTATGCCACACGGGCAACACCTTCCTTTCGATTTTTAGATTTTATTTCTTTTATATTTAAGTTTTTTTTTTTAGTTTTTAGTATGAATATAGTTAGCTTTATTTATAAGTAGTTTATATTATTCGCGGATATTTTAATACAATGTCATATTTTAAAAACGATTAAACTGCAATAAGTGATTTATTTTAAATAATTAAAATATCTAACGATTCATTTCAGCCTACTCCGAAACAGGGATTAAAAAATAATTATTTAAAAAAGTAAATAATACATTATTTATTTTCGAGCATACATGTGTATGCGTTTTTTATATACATATAACCTTTTTTGGTAAAACGTATGTCGTTAGCCTTTAAAATTATTAGGCTTTTTAGTGTCAAGCCATTTTTCTTTGTTATTACCACCTACTCAAAGGAGCCAAAAAAATAGTTAGTAATAGAAAAAGGTAGTGTATATTTCAGAATGTAAATTTTGGTAGAATAAAGACTTTTTATTTTCGTTTTTACATACATCGTGATTTTGTACCAATGAACTAAATCAAAATCCTGGAATCAGAACCTCTAATTGAATACAGAATTGTAAGAAATAAAGATAAGATATGAAAAAATTAATTGCCACAGAAATTCGCCCAGCTGATCGGCGACTTTGTATTGGAGGTCTAATTTTATTTTTTTGTTTATTACCTTTTTTTACAACTCTGTGTTCTGTTTGGGATACTGATTTCAGAATTTTAAAGTTCATAGGTACAAAATTACGCTGTATAAGGGTGGATCCCGCAGGAATACGCTCAAATTTGCAAGAGAACACGCACGTAAGTCGTAAACAGTGTGTGTTTACGTGATACGGTGTGTAGCTCGATTTGATTGTTCCAATGATTTATACTGATAGGCAGACGTGTGTTTTCAGCTCGAAATTTTCGTATTAGTCGCACTTTTCCTGAATAAAATATCAACTGCCTTCACATTTTGGTTTATAATTGAATATATTTACAGAGGGCCGACTTCAAGAATAGGAGCTTAAGGTTATCAATTCAAACTTTGTATGTAATATTGTTAGAATTGTTTGTAATATTGTTAGAATTGTATGTAATATTGTTAGAATTGTAAGTAATATTGTTGGCGAACTCTGTGGTGCAGTGAGTAACACGCCAGTCTGCGACACGAGGGTGCCCGGGTTCGATCCCCAGTCAGGTCATGATGGAAAATGATCTTTATCAGAATGATCTGGGACTTGGATGTTTATCTTCGTATCTGCTATAAAATATAGTATCGTCGGGTTAGTATCCTACGATACAAGTTCACACATTATGTTAATGTGTAGCTTAATTTGTGACATTTCCCTTTATATTTATTTTATTAAAACACGAATGCTATCATAACAGCGGACCCTAGGCTTGTACACAACAGAGCTAAGGATGCAACTGAGAAAATGCTCAGATGCTGATGATGAAGGAAGAACCACACATCTTGCAATCTCTTGACGCTTGACGCGCGACGTCCCAGCAAATAAATCAGCGAGATTTGTTGTCGCATCCATTGTGTGCTGTAATGAAGAACCCTATCTGGTTTTATTACTGGATTAGTTTTATTTCCTTCATTCAAATAAAACATGGTAAAACCACACATCTTGCAATCTCTTGACGCTTGACGCGCGACGTCGCAGCAAATAAATCAGCGAGATTTGTTGTCGCATCCATTGTATGCTATAATGATAACCCTATCTATTCTTACTACTGAATTAGTTTTATTTCCTTCCTTCAAATAAAACATGGTAAAACCACACATCTTGTAATCTCTTGACGCTTGACGCGCGACGTCGCAGCAAATAAATCAGCGAGATTTGTTGTCGCATCCATTGTGTGCTGTAATGAAGAACCCTATCTGGTTTTATTACTGGATTAGTTTTATTTCCTTCATTCAAATAAAACATGGTAAAACCACACATCTTGCAATCTCTGGACGCTTGACGCGCGACGTCGCAGCAAATAAATCAGCGAGATTTGTTGTCGCATCCATTGTATGCTGTAATGAAGAACCCTATCTATTCTTACTACTGAATTAGTTTTATTTCCTTCCTTCAAATAAAACATGGTAAAACCACACATCTTGTAATCTCTTGACGCTTGACGCGCGACGTCGCAGCAAATAAATCAGCGAGATTTGTTGTCGCATCCATTGTATGCTGTAATGAAGAACCCTATCTATTCTTACTACTGAATTAGTTTTATTTCCTTCCTTCAAATAAAACATGGTAAAACCACACATCTTGTAATCTCTTGACGCTTGACGCGCGACGTCGCAGCAAATAAATCAGCGAGATTTGTTGTCGCATCCATTGTGTGCTGTAATGAAAGAGCTTATCTGTGCTTACTGCTGAATTAGTTTTGTTACCAACCCCCCTGGTTTTGCTTTGGTGTTATATATATATATGTATATCTTGTAAATTTATCACCGGTATTTGTTTAAGGGGTTGACTCAGCCCGTCAAAATGAACAATCAAATTCTATAGGACCATCGCTGGAATGTCGAAAATTATCCTTTGCATACATTAGCGTTCGGAGGGCCTGGTAATATGTATGAAAAAAAATTCCATACAAAAGAGTTCCGCCACCCGGCCAGTTTGTATGTGAATGTCGATTTTTTTTAGTTTCCAGTATTGTTACCATAGGAAAAGTTATTCATTTTGATGGTCTGAGTCACCCCTTTAAGGGTCCAAAAGGATAAAAAAGTCACCATGTATATCAGATCCCCATACATGAAAAGTTGTTTTTATACACGAACGGTGTTACGAAATCCTGTACAAAAACTGTAAACCTGTGTGTGTTTCGACTGTCCATGACACCTACAAGAAATTATGATGATGACGGAATCCTTAGTGTGTGTGGGAATGTTCATCAGGGATAATGTAGGATTCTAATGCTGAAAGAATTATTTAAATCGGTCCTGGAGTTTAGGAGCCTATACAATGCAAACAAACAATCAAATCTCTCCAATTTATAATATTGATGTTGATGTAAATAATATTGAACGTGATAAATATGTAATAAAAGCGATAAAACCGTATTGAGTCATTGATTTTATTTGTGTAACAATCGCATAAACATTAGAAGACATAAGAACTAGGGTACATTTTATCCCGGGAAAAGGTACTGTTCCTGAGGGATCGACATTGACGCGGGCTGAGCCGCGAGCGCAAACTAGTAATGTAATAAACGCGATGCAACCGTATTATTGATGTGATGTCTTGTAACTTAAAGTAGAAGTTTTATCCTAAAGAAAGACTTAGCGAATAATCTGTTACCTAAATCTTTCGAACAACACTTGCGCCGGCTGAAGTTACGAATAGTTAGGTTTGTAAGAAGGATTGAATGATTATTAAAGCCATTATGAACCATGGTGACCGTTTATTCACACAAGTAAATTAATATTCACTGGAACAATCAACTAATTCACTTTTAAATAATCACACAAGTAAATAAATATTCACTCAAATCAACTAATTGACTTGTACATACAACCAAACATATAAACGGTTACGTACAAATAAATATGTTATCGCTCCGAGAGTTGACGAAAGAATGAATGCTCGTCGCCGATTACAAACAGCCATTCCTCTGAGAGAGGGTCTTACGTCACTTGTTTACATCAATCGGAACACGTGCACGTGTAATATTTCTGCTATTTGTTGCTACGCACCGATATGTATTCCTATTGTGTCATGCGTAGTGTCCACAAAAGTGTTAATAAATAAAGGAAACGCCAACTACAAAATATTTTCCCCAAATCATTACGCAATTACAATTTGAATAAAAAACAAAACATAACAAAAGTTGCAAAATGTGAAATAGTGTTGCAACATCTTCGAAAATGTCGGATCTTTCAATTTGATACACAATGGACAATGAATAACTTTCTCACGATCAAACATAATTAAATATCGTGAACAATAGACGTGTTTTAATAAAAACTCTTACTTCGTACATTTATAAATTACTAGTGACCCGCACCGGCTTCGCACGGGTAGATATAGGTATTTAAATAATCTATGTTTATTAGGGATTATGTAGGATACTAATGGTGAAAGAAATTTTTAAATCGGTTCTGCAATTTCAGAGCTTATTCATTGCAAACAAACAATTAAATCTTTAATATTTAAAATATTAGTTTGGACATGAACTTATATTTGTAGTAGGATGTCAGACAGGTATATATTATTTCTAGGTATGCAAATAGAGGGACGTCGAAGTATGGAAAGACCAAAGAAACGCTGGATTGAGCGCGTCAAACAGGATAAGGTTAGGAAGGGCATAACCGGAAACTTGACAAGTACAATACAGTGAACATTCTGACACAAACACGAACACTAAAATAAATAAGTAATAGACCGAGTTAAGCCCTAAAACTTTTCTAAAATAACAAAATATACAATGAAATAACGAAATACAGATAAGAGTCCTATGTTTTACTGTATTAAGATATGGGTACAGTAATAAGAAGGTTGGTACTGAATTTATCAAAATTCAGTACTGTCTCAATTTTAAATAAATTATTGGTGGGAAAACGGAGATATCATTTAATTTTGCAATAATATAATACCGTTCAAGCTATTTTTAACTAACTTAAACAAAGGAGGAGGTTCTCAATTCGGTTTTTTTTTGTGTTTGTTACCTCACAACTCGTTCACGTAATGCTTTCAAATTGGTCTCCATTTTATTTTCACCCAAATCGGTTCAGTTGTTTGCTTGAAGTTTTTACATATATAGTTTATATAATTATAATAATAAGATTTTACAATTATAATAATATTATTTGAACTACCTACTATTTAGATTGTCAAGTATGGACGTGAAGCTTTTCGTAGCATTGTAACCAAAAGTGACTGTTGTTAGCAAAAATGCCAAGAAAAACCTCACTCTCTCACTTTAAGCTGTAAATAGAAATTCATACAATTGTTCGAAGGGTCACCTAGTGTTTCCAAAAGCAAAATTTTAATAACATCTCTGCTTTTCTTCAAATTATTTATTAAAAAACAAAGCCCCTTTTGAAATAAATAATATGAAAAAACCGGCCAAGTGCGAGTCTGACTCGCGCACGAAGGGTTCCGTATCGTAATCTATAAAAACGGCAAAAATATCATGTCTCTTGTATGGGAGCCCACCTTTAATAAAGAGCTCCTTAAATATTTATGTTATTCTACTTTTTTGTATTTGTTGTTATAGCGGCAACAGAAATACATCATCTGTGAAAATGTCAACTGTCTAACTATCACGGTTCATGAGATACAGCCTGGTGACAGACGGACAGACAGACAGACAGACAGCCAGATGGACAGTGGAGCGAAATTAATAGGGTCCCGTTTTTCCCTTTGGCTACGGAACCCTAAAAAAGAAGAATTAAAACCATTGGAAAAATTAAGAAGTACATCCTCGGGCGGCCACGTGAAGTGAATGATGAGCTAGGCCTCAATTAAAAGGAGGCTCTCAGCTGCTCTAACTAGCCGTAACTCGATTTGCGGAGCGCCTGTTGAATTTTTAATACAAATCTTGAGAAAGGATGTATTTTTACAAGTAATAATCTGTCTGCAAATAGTAGCTACATACATATGTATGTAGAATCAAGAATCAAAATGATCAACATCATCATCATTTCGAGTAGGTGTCACGGTCAATCGACCATGCACACCCTGGAGTCAGAATTCTTCGGAACCGCCTCACGGCCTCTGACGTGCTTCCTTTAACGACTACCAGATGGCAGCCGGGACTAACGGCTTAACGTGCCTTCCGAAGCACGGAAAATGATTATTTATTCCAGGTTATTGCCAAAGATTGAGTTTGGCCATCCAGCGGGGAAATGCCACCAGCCTTTTGGGCACCCTGCCCGCCGACCGAAGTGATTTAAATTTTATTTTTTTTAAATGTAATTTAATCTTTGTTCTAACTTAATTTTTAAGTTTATAGTTTAAATTTATAAATAATAAATAAATATATACGGACAAATCACACAGATAGAGCTAGCCCCAAAGTAAGTTCGAGACTTGTGTTATGGGATACTAACTCAACGATACTATATTTTATAACAAATACATATATAGATAAACATCCAAGACCCAGGCCAATTTGAAAAAGATCATTTTCCATCTTGACCTGGCCGGGGATCGAACCCGGTCACTCCGTGTCGCAGGCAGGCGTGCTGACCGCTGCGCCACGGAGCTAGTCAATTTATAATATAATTTCTTTGTTTTATATCATTTAAATTAATGTGTCCGTTACACATTTATATAAATAATATATAAATATTTTGAAACAATTAATTGTCATAATATTTGATTTTACGACTGAGAATTGTTGACGTCAATATTTTACTTTAAGTTTTTAGTGCCGCTTCCAAAGCAGAGTGCTGAAGCAGCGCCCACATACTGCACAGCGCATTTTCTCCAATCGACGTGTACTCTAGGCATATGGACTGAGTGTACATTGCCCTAATTAGATGTCATGATCGATTAAATTAGAAAAATTATGTTGTTTGAAAAGATGTATAACATTGAATTCGAAAAATGACAAAATATTTACAGTACATACATCCTAATCAAGATTGTATCACTTATGTAGTAAACAGAGGTAAGGCCTACTTAGGTGTTAAAGCTACATTGACCGTATCAACCAAAAGCCTACTGATGGATTGCTAGCCGCGTCGTATTTTGAAATCATCATCAGTTCTTTTTAGTCTCCACTGCAGGAGCATGACCCTCTTTGTACTACCGGAGCCATACTTGGCCAAAGCAGACAGAGGATTTGGCCTACACTCTCCTCGCTGGCCAGACGGGTTGGAGAGGTATATTGAGATGATTTATATAAAATTCAGAGAATACAATACAAAGAGGTTCATGCTCCTGCATTGGAGGCTAAAAAGACCTGATGATGATGATCATATAAAATTCGCCGGTCGACTTATATGATCTTACTATACAGTTAGATACTTGATCTAAAGATGCCCTTCATCACGAAATATTTGATTGTTTCTGGAGTCGTAACTAGGTAAGGTACATTTTAATTTTAAAACGCACATAATATCATTATTCATCATCATCATTTCGACAATCGACCATGCACACCCTGGTGTCAGAGTTCTTCGGAACCACCTCACGGCCTCTGACGTGCTTCCTTTAACGACTACCAGATGGCAGCCGGGATTAACGGCTTAACGTGCCTTCCGAAGCACGAAATGATCTTTTTAACAAACAATCAGGTAATTTAAATCTGCAATGTTCTAACCAAACTAGAAACAACTAAACAAAGTATGCTGCCCGTGGGAATCGTACAGTCAGCCAATGAGATATCTGACCCCCTACAACAGCGCCATTTTTCGCAAACTAAAGAAACATCCGTGGTTTAAACCCAAAGATAAAAATAAACAAGTGTAATATCCTTTGCGACTAGTGCCATCTATTGAATTGTGAATGAACAAATAAGGTTAATAAGCAGAAATCTGATACCCTTGACGACTAATGCCATCTATTCGATTTTTGATAAATAAAACAAGCCCTAGCATACGATACGCTTATTTCAAAGATACTTCAATAGTTAGATGTGGCGCAAGTGGTAGGCACTACGGTTTAATAGTTAATGTGATTATGAATGAACAGGGTCAAATCCTCCAAAGCTTTTTATTTTTTACAAATATCACCAACTTCGTATTGTGATGTTGGTGTAATTTTGGTTGTTTTAACATAATGTTACCGAGCTAATTACTGTGAATAAAAAGCATTTTAAATTTTTAATTACTTTATTACATCAAAAAAATGTAACAGTGAAATAAATACCTGCCTACTTAATTCAAACTATGATTAATCTTCTGTAGAGAGAACCAACATGTTACTTAATAAGTAACAATTTACATCTCTCAACTTCTTTTTAATCATAGTATTATATTTTTTTAAATGTGTAGGGTCAAATAGTGCTATGTGAATAACTTTGCTTCGATAATAGTATAAGAATGAATATAAACCTATGGCATTAAATGAATTTTAATATGGGAGAGGGTGACCCCCATTTTGAAGCTTTTGTTCAAGTCTATTTGTCATTTCACTTACCATGTTAGATCAGATCACATATCACTTATGCGCATATTTATTAATTTAGTATAACCTTTTTGTCTAAATTGATTTAAATCAAACTTTACTCGTGTCTCGTGTCCCAGTTAAGCACTATTTGACCCTACAATCTGGGATTTAATTGGTCACTCAATAACAGTTAGATCACAGAACAATTGTCTTAAATAAAATATATTCTACATTGCAAACTGTTGGAATCACCACATCTCATAAATTTTCCAAGTATTTTTCTTTATTCATCCGGCCGCCGAATTCTACCAGCTCCCCTGGGCCCATTGAAGACATCTGTCCCCAATAACCTGCAAAACAATAATACGATCAGTTACCTATTATTCTACACTGCGTAATACACTAGGTATTAAATATTATTATTATTTTACTTCACTATTTAATGAATATTTTTACCTAATGTTATCCTGCCACTGTTCTCAAAGGCAAATTATTTTGATGGCTATACGCTGGCCATGTCTTCTCCGCAATATTTTTCTGCCATCATCATCAGACTTAAAACTTTTTTCATCAGAATAAAATACGATCTCGTTCTTGTTGAATGTTTCCTCACTGTTTCAATTGAAATATTGTAGTGTATATGTTACGCCAGTTGACTCCGAATCCACAAACGGACGGTGTTTCTCTGTAAGAGATATATTTATCTTAGACATTTATCACAAACCCTATGTTTTACGGAACAAAAAATAGTGTGACAATTAAGTAAGTATATTAAATACTTATAATTTCTACTTACCGCGATACCTAACTCTCTAGATATAGATATTTTAAATACTGTGGTTGTCTTTACAATACAATATTAGCTTTCACAAAATCTGCTATATAAGATGAAACGGGATGCCTAATAACTGGTGGGGTTTTGGATCACTACACAGTAATCGCAGTATCTTATTTGTAACGCGAGTGAACAATATTTTTGATTAGTTGGTATCAGGTATAAATAAATCTGATAGATTACCCTCAATTTATTTGTTAAAGCAATGCGTTGCAGTTGGTGACAATGATGTCATAGCAGTAGAAATAGATAGCCAATTTCGCCCGAGACGTCATATCGTCGGTTGGTGTATTGAGATGAGCGCTAGCTTCTCAAGTCGTGGGTCCATGGTTCGAATCGAACTTTACGTAGGATTGTTTTTGATTCTTTCTTGTTCTTACCATTGATGATTACTTGAATTATTAGCTGAGATTATTAGAAACACAAAATTTGCAACTGAGCAGGTTATCAGAAACAAGTTTATACCAGCAGTTGTCTGTCTACTTGCCAAAAATCACGGTAGGTGGCGCTTCACAGCAAAGTGTGAATTTACGTTTTAAAAGTCAGGGGGTCAGGTATCTGCTTGGCCGACTGTACTCAGGACCCTGGGTCTACAGGCAAACGCCTTAACCACTGGACTACGGAGGCAGTTAGCACATAATATAAGAATTGATTAGTTAAAAGTAAGCTACGGGAAAATAGTTCCAAGTTAATAAAAAACAATCTATAGAGTATTCACAGATTTTTTTATTATTTTAAATTTCTATGTCAAGTTCTCATATCCAAATTCGTTCTGTAAAATTTTGAGACATTTTTTTTCATTTTATTGTCTCAAGTTATCCCTTGCTCGTAAAATCTTTGAAAACAGTACCATACTAAACCCCCACACTACACAACCAAACAATCTATCCACTTGGTATGTTTCCTTCACACCCCGAAACTGCAAGCCAGCAAAGTCCAGGCCATAGACTTGATAATCTGTAGAACAGTTACTTAGTGTCAAGATCTTGATATTTTGACGTTTTTTTAATGTTAGTTTAACTCAAGCACAGTGGGTTAAAACTGACCCCTCTAACAACATATTTTAAATTGTTGGGGGGTCACATTTATCTGCCCCCGACTGTACATTTCACCTCTCCAACCCGTCTGGCCAGCGTGGAGTGTAGGCCAAATCCTCTGACTGCTCTGGCCAAGTATGGCTCCGATAGTACAGAGAGCGTCATGCTCCTGCAGTGGAGACTCAAAAGACCTGATGATGATGATGATAACTGTACATCTAGGTACTATGTTTTGTTTTTTGTGGGGGTTGTGTCAGGTCATGTTTATAACTAAAAACATAAAAATCTTACAAAATATTTATTTTGTCTTTTGGGGTTTTCTTTTTTCAAGCGACTGCCCAAACATAAAAGAGTAAAGGCAGGATACTAGTATTTTTTTTTATAATATAGGACGGCAAATGAGCAAGCGGGTCACCTGATAGTAAGTGATCACCTCTGCACATGGACAACTGCAACGCCTTTCAAGGAGTTGGGGAAAGAAAATGGGAAGGGGAGGCCTAAGGATGGGCCTCCGGGTCTCTCACTCACTGAACGAAGCATAGAAGTGGAAAAGCTTCTACTCAGATGTCGATTTTCTGTGAGAGTGTGGTACTTCCCCGGATGAGCCGGCCCCTTCATGCTACTAACAATTCATTTTGCCGGTAGCGTGGCTATATATTCAGGTTTATCCATTGATTTCTGTGAGATGACATGGAAGTACATCATAAATCAGATCATAAAGTCATTCTTATTCTCCCACTTTTTCATGCAGGAATGGTAAAATAAGTCATTCCTCCCATTTTATCCTGTCGTCTACGATAGCCTTTGCCACTCCTTTCTTATTAATACTCTCCTTGGCACAATCCAACCATCTTTTCTTAGGTCGTCCTCTGTTGTTATTAAATCCACAGATAACTAGATATTTGAACGAAAGTACATAGTTTAGCTATCCTCTCTTTTTTTTAAATACCAATTCACAAATACTGGTCGTACCATTCTCAACTCTATGGTAGAGACTTAATTTAGTGACCGATAATTAAACCGGACGCTGGTCACCGGAAGCGGACAGCAGTGCTGAGACACGTATTTTTGCCGTACACGATGGCCTAATAAGATTCCACTAACTTGATTGCAACAATTTGATGGCTAGACTTTGTCGATTTTATTGTTGCTGATGTGACTGGCTGGTGAGTCAAGAAAGAAGTTTAAATTAATGCTTTGCTGTCTCTTAGACACGAGACTTTGACTCTTGTAATTTTTTTTTCTTTTAATTTCTTTTTTTTAGTTTTTTTATTATTTACTCTTGTAATTAAGACAAAGAGACGAGTTCTTGGTCTCTTTTTCTTGCGCTATTGGTCAGAGATGTTATGCTCAGGTGTGCTGGCGACGTATGAAGCATTTCTTATACTTAAACGCAATATTTCTTTTTCTTATAAACGCAAAAAACAAAATAGAAAATAAAGCTTCTTTTTCTTCTATCGTGTCAATGGTCCAATCGATTGAATGAATCTTGCCTAGAATGATGCAACCTTTACAGCCGCATCCGTGGCTTTCGCCAAATCCTCTCTCGTACACGAGGTGGGACATCCGGGGCATCATAACAGATATGGATAATTTAAACTACGAATAAGTTATCATTTCGCTGATTTTACATAATTATAGCTATCAAGCAAAGTTCTTACATCACGAAACAAAAGCTACGTAGGCATATGACGTTCTAGTCTTTTCAAAGGATCATTTTAGGCTAGTCGAAGTAATGACAAGAGACATTGCTAGTCGAAGTAATGACAAGAGACATTTGACTAGCTCCGTGGCGCAGCGGTCAACATGCCAGCCTGCGACACGGAGTGACCGGGTTCGATCCCCGGCCAGGTCAAGATGGAAAACGATCTTTTTCAAATTGGCCTGGGTCTTGGATGTCCATCTATATATGTATTTGTTATCAAATATAGTATCGTTGAGTTAGTATCCCATAACACAAGTCTCGAACTTACTTTGGGGCTAGCTCAATCTGTGTGATATGTCCGTATATATTTATTATTATTTATTTATTTATTGTAACTTTATATCTTAAAGCGATATAACCCTGTAAAACTATCACTATCAAAAATTAACAGCCCCACTAAAATCCACTCGAAGCCAGCCAGCCGCGAGCTACTCGTCCAAAACAATTGAGGGATGACTTCGTTTGATCAAAACTCGTATTCAATGGCGCTGATAGACAGTTTTTTTAAAGGAAGCATTGCTAATTTCATTACCAGTTCAAAAGCCCGTCATACACAAGGATCCTTTGATCGGGCAAAAATACAGATATGTGGTGTACTCTACCTTACGCTATGGTGCGAGTTATAAGATTTAGCGAGTTTATTATTTCGAATATCGGATTGTCGCTTATTATCAATAACATGGTATGAATTTTTAGGTGTTTGATGTTTTAAGCTTTTATTATGAGGGTGTAAAGCAGATTCAGATTATTATGAAGAAAATTAAACTTTGTTTAAAACCTAATATTTTATAACGTTTATCAAAATTTACTATTCATTGTTGAAAAAAATAACAATTGCAATGAAATAATTATGTAGAACGCTGTTTTTGAGAAGCAGATTTTTTTTATCTAAGATAATTTTAATACCTATATGATAAGTATCTACAGCCAGTTTATGAATACCCATTTCCTGGAAATATCACATAGTATTATTTTGTATAAACGCGATTCTTGTCATAATTTCCAAAAGAAATTAATACTTTATACTTATTTTGTTTTCTATCTAAAGTACCATATTTATCGAGTTAAATTACGATCAATTATTATTCAATATTTTTGGGAAAGCGAAAGTATATTTAATCTCTTTAAGTGTAAAAAGAATATGTTTTTCGCATACATTATATACGCTGTAAGTCAGTGGACTTACAAAATCTTAAAGTCTATTGTTATTTATGTTTACTCAAAAGGAAAATATGCATTGCCATAAAAAAAATATGTCAATCCTCTGACAGCATCCGCTTACGTCGCCAGTGCCCGCTCCCGCCTATGCCCCACGCCACACACAGTAGTGCCCTAGGCGTATCGTTCTCCGCTAAGCTAATGAGATGTCAGCACAATCATTTGTGCTTTAACCTTACGCGATGAGGTTTTTGGCTTTAATTTCAACCGCCTTTCTGATATTAATTAATTTAAGACGAGGCAAAAATTTGCTACGCTTTATAAGTAACATATGAAAAAAGAAATTAAAACGTTGGTACTTGATTTTTTTGTTACACAGGGCGAATGGAATTAATGCTAGATATGTGGTGCAAGATTGTTCAGCTGCAAAATAATTCGTATGGATCATCATCATTTCAAGTAGGTGTCAAAGTCAATCGACCATGCACACCCTAGTGTCAAAGTTCTTCGGAACCGCCTCTCGGCCTCTGACGTGGTTCCTTTAACGACTACCAGATGGCAGCCGGGACCACCGGCTTAACGTGCCTTCCGAAGCATGGAATCATCTTTATTATCAGACAATCAGGTGATTCAAGCCTGCAATGTCCTAACCAAACTGGAAACAACTAAACAAAGTATGCTTCCCGTGGGAATCGAACCCACGACCCCCGGGTCAACAGGCAAACGCCTAAACCACTGGACCACAGAGGCTGTTAGGCTACATTCGTATGGATAAACATGATTGACTAGGAGACAATGCTTATAGCATATTAACTCCGCCAATTTAACAAGTATTTTTTGTTGAAGTATAATTTTTAGTTGTGGTAGAGCCACGGTACCGGTATAACACATTTTTCTTAGTAGCATGAAAGGGCCGGCTTGTCCGAGAAATACCACACTCTTACAGAAAGCTTTACCGCTTTTATGCTTTGTTCGGTGAGTGAGAAAGCCGGAGTCCCATCCTTACAACCCCCATCCAATGTCCTCTCCCCAATTTCTTGAAAGGCCGGTAACAGGTTGTGATACCCTGGTGTTGCAGTTGCCCATGGGCAGAGGTGATCACTTACCATCAGGTGACTTGCTGTAAAAAAAAAGTATTAAATTATTTTATCTTAAAAAAATAAAGCTTTAAATAAAAAAGAAATATTGTGCTTAACGTTTTTTGGCAGATTTTGACATAGGAAAAAATTATAATTAAGTCGCCTTTCAAGTATATATTGACTACACTGCATACTCCTATTTGCTACCTGTATGAGGATATCAAGAACCTGATGGTCATCATTTCGAGTAGGTGTCACGGTCAATCGACCATGCACACCCTGGTGTCAGAGTTGTTCGGAACCGCCTCTCGGCCTCTGACGTGGTTCCTTTAACGACTACCAGATGGCAGCCGGGACCACCAGCTTAACGTGCCTTCCGAAGCACGGAATCATCTATATTATCAGACAATCAGGTGATTCAAGCCTGCAATGTCCTAACCAAACTGGAAACAACTAAACAAAGTATGCTTCCGGTGGGAATCGAACCCACGACCCCCGGGTCAACAGGCAAACGCCTTAACCACTGGACCACAGAACCTGATGGTAACGATCCATCATCGCATCGCACGAACGTGCGGCATCAAGTTAACTCCAATATACTACAAGTTAAGTAACCTTAAATTTAATCTACTAATATCGCTGCCTATTCTCAATCTTCACATCGAAACAACTGCATAAACAAACAGCACTACATGTCGTCAAACATTAGTAAAAAATAGTACCAACAAAGAAGAATTATTTACAAGTCTTCCTTTACAATAAAGGTAGGCCAAGACTACAAAACAAATCAGAAGAAAAGCAATCTAAAAAAAGTTCAAAAGACACCGCCCAGACCAACCACAGATTAAAAATGCGTGCAACATATTAAAGAACAGTCCGTTCCGTTTACCATACAGAGCTAGACGTTCCGTTTCATATTAAATGACTAATTGAATAAAAAATATATTTTTACAAAGGTCGGTTATCTCCGCCCCGGGCGCCCAGGTAATTATTTTGCTTTGTGCTTTGTATCTGTTTCTTTTGTTGCTCTCCATTACGGTATTGTCTTTAGCATAAATTCTAATCGTCATTCGTTAGATCTGGTGAGAGTTAGACTACTTAAACTATAGACTTTAAGACTTTCCGCAATAGAAATCTTATTATTAATATTGATTGCCTTAAATAGCCTTTTATCTCATAATATTCAGCAAAGGCCTCCTCTTATTCTTCCATGACATCTTAGTGGACGATTGACGTTATATTTTTTTAGACGTGGTAACGTCTTATAAATTGATGGACGCCGGCTGCGAGAGCGCAGAACAAGCGATAGAGAGGCACGATCGGCCTAACCGTTCGTCTAGTGACGCATCTATCTCTCTTCTAATTATATCACGTAAATTTATCGTTCGTAACCCGAATTTACAGACAACCAGTTTTTTTAATGTTTATTACATCAGAACTCCGTCAATTATGCCCGAATTAAAAAAAAATCTGTTTTAAATGGTATGCTTTTAAGTTGGTCCCGTTTTATTTCACAATCGGATCAGAAGTTTCATCGAAGTCATTTTTTTTATATAAAAGATTATGAATTATACCCTGACATATTACTCTCTATTGTTCCCTGAAAATATTTTTCTCTTATTTCTTACACTTAAGATACTAAAACACGGAATGTGACACTTTTTTGTGCGTGCAGCCAGCGTTCATCGATTTTTAAGACTTTAATCACGTCAAAATATTTTCAATGTATAATAGAGAGTAAAACTACCTAACAGGGTATAATTACAAAGTTATGAGTTATGTAACAAACATACATAAACATACATATAAATAAAATATAAATATATACGGACAAATCACACAGATTGAGCTAGCCCCAAAGTAAGTTCGAGACTTGTGTTATGGGATACTAACTCAAAGATACTATATTATATAACAAATACATATATAGATACACATCCAAGACCCAGGCCAATCTGAAAAAGATCATTTTCCATCTTGACCTGGCCGGGGATCGAACCCGGTCACTCCGTGTCGCAGGCTGGCGTGTTGACCGCTGCGCCACGGAGCTAGTCAATCTTGTCTTAAGTTCACAGTTTATCCAGTTACTCAGTAGTCCAACAGTATCCGCGCAGTTCAAAGACAGTGATGTACTTGTGTGTATATGATATGCAAAGGTGACGTTTTTCAGAGCTGCGGGCTTTTATATAAATGAAAAAATAAAATTATATGATATTTTTGATAAACATAAAGTATAATTTCCATCCAAACTTATTGAAAGTTTATGAGGAAACTACTATAAGAAACAAAATGTTTTTCGCTTTTAATTGTCTGGTCTTATGTATTGAGATTATTTCCTTTTTGGAAGTGAAAACTTTATTAGCGGCATTGTGTATTTTTTGGGATGGGTAAAAAATTTTATTCTTGCATCAGGACACGTGACCTGATCGAAAATTCGTAAGATGGACACGTGACCTGAGACCGCCGGCGCGGCGTGGGGGAGAAGTTAGTTGAGTCATTGATAGATATTTAAAATATTTATTGTATAGCACACAAAAACATACACAAGCAAAACTTATAGTAAGAACTTTTAAACATAGTCTAAATAATAAGTATGTGTATGCTAAATATCACAAAAGGCTGTAAGGTGTAGCTCAGTGTGGGAAATTGCTCAGCGATGAGCAAAACACTGATTTACAGCTACCGCCAAATCTGGGTGCACGTGCGCCATTGGTCCCATTGGAAACCGACAGACAGACAAACAGACGGACAACCGTGTGATCCTATAAGGGTTCCTTTAACCTTTTGAGGTACGGAATCCTAAAAATGTTCATATGTCAGCCGATCATGTATGGGATGTACACGTTGAAATACCTAACTGAAATAGTTTACTATCGAGCCAAGTAATCATAGAAATAAAATGGTCCGTGTTGTATTTCAGCAAAGTCATCATCATCGCCATCATGAGACAGCTCCGTGGCGCAGTGGTTAACACGCCAGCCTGCGACACGAGGGTGCCCGGGTTCGATCCCCGGTCAGGTCAAGATGGAAAATGATCTTTTTCAGATCGGCCTGGGTCTTGGATGTTTATCTATATATGTATTTGTTATAAAATATAGTATCGTTGAGTTAGTATCCCATCACACAAGTCTCGAACTTACTTTGGGGCTAGTTCAATCTGTGTGATTTGTCCGTATATATTTATTTATTTATTTTATTATCGCCATTCTAGCCATAAGAACAGTGCTGGACAAAGGCCTCTCCCAAGAATACATAGTTCCGTGGGGGATATTGCCATAATCACCATGCTTGGCAGGATGGCGGCCAAGTAGACGTCCGAAATTATGACTACTCGAGATTGTGGTGCATCTATGATACAAAATAACCGGACGTTCAAAGCCAATGACTTCTAGCAACTAATAGCCATCGGTCAAACAGCTTTCGCTCTTGAGCATTAAACCCAAGCTAAATATACTATATCACTACGTACTGCGCATGTCTGTGTCATAACCGTACTTTGTTTTCCTCTAAAACCAGTGCTATACAGAGATTAACAATGCCAATTCACTAGGATCGACAGAACTGTAGTCACACCGAACAATAATATTACTATTTTTTTTATTGTCGGCGAGCACCGTGGCGCAGTGGTTAACACGCCAGCCTGCGACGCGAGAGTGCCCGGCTTCGATCCCCGGTCAAGTCATGATAAAAACGATCTTTTTAAGATTGAACTGGGTCTTGAATGTTTATCTATTTACGAGTAGGTATCTATTATAAAATATAGTATCGTTGAGTTAGTATTCTATAACACAAGTTCACAACTTATTGTGGGGCTAGCTCAATTAGTGTGATATGTCCCTATATATTTATTTATTTATACATTTATTTTATTTTAAGTAACCAGATGTTATTATTTGCAGATAAGATTATTTTAATGATATTTTCTTACTTCCTAAGTATTTTATTATTTCCAGTTACTTTCCAAAATCTTTTGTGGGTGTATTGCAAACCATTTGGGCGGATAGACTTTAGGTAGGTATGTTTTTGATACTGACACGGGCAGTGAGACAGGCCTGGTATAATAATGCATCGGTGTAACATGCGGTCAGTTAGCCCGCCATAAAAACGCAAGTTTAGTCACAAATGCAACGCGTCCGTCAGAAGTGGCGTGCTACAGATATTGACATTCTGATATCGCCTGACATGGCCTATTTTTAATTGCTTTATTAATAGGTTTTTAGGGTTCCGGAGAGAAATGGAAAAACGAGGTTGCATGCTCTTATCTCTCAATTCTCACATCACTATTTTAGAAATCTATACTATTTTTATTACCCAATTGCTTAGAAGGGTTATGTGTTTCGCGAGTATCCTTACTAATATTATAAATGCGAAAGTTAGTTTGTTTATTTGTTTGTTTGTTACGTTTTCACGCCGTAACTACTGAACCGATCATCATGAAATTTTGCATACAAGTTCTCTGGAGTACGGAGAAGGACATAGGCTACCTTTTATCCCGGGAAAAAGTACTATTCCCGAGGGCTCGACATTGACGCGGGCGGAGCCGCGGGCGAAAGCTAGTCTTGTATATTTGTAAATTTCTTTATTACCTCGTATCTTCCAATCTTCCAGTTCGTCTCAAAAACCCAAGTATCATCAGATAGATCTTCTTTCTATAAAATAAAATAATATATGAATTATTAAATTATATTGTAGTATATGATAGATGATATTAAAAGATAAGGTTAAAAGATATAAGTTAATTTATATTTTTTTGTGAAATAAATGAATATGAATACTAATGGTTTCTTTAATCGTCTTAGTCATCAGTATGTAATAGAAAAATAAATATTTAGTGCTTTTAACATGTGGTGGGACAAAGCTTAAACAGCATTGAGGGACAATTGAAAACGTTGGTGGAATTCCAAATCTATAATTCTCCATTGACATGTTCCATTGACAATAGATCAGTTTTAATAATGAACTTTATGAATTTAAAAAAATCGTATTAAGTGCATTTTTTTAAATTTGTGAGAAATGTAAAGAAACCTGAGACAAATTTAATAATGAGATATATGCATTAATACAGTTATATATGTAATTAATGTAATTTATTAGATTTACATCTTTACACTATTCCCGTTATGTATCTCGTATATCTATTCAATCGCTGACTGGAAGAGATCCCTTTAAGGGATAAGTCCGCCGTTGTGCAAATTATCTTTTTATTTACATATTACTGTTTTATTTATTTTATTTTTTTGACTAGCACCGTGGCGCAGCGGTCAACACGCTAGCCTGCGACACGGAGTAACCGGGTTCGATCCCCGGCCAGGTCAAGATGGAAAATGATCTTTTTCAGATTGGCCTGGGTCTTGGATGTGTATCTATATATATTTGTTATAAACTATAGTATCGTTGAGTTAGTATCCCATAACCCAAGTCTCGAACTTACTTTGGGTGATTTGTCCGTATGTATTTATTATTTACTGTTAAGGTTTTAGTACAATAAAGAAATTACAAACAAGAAAACAAACAATGAGAGAAAAAGCCTTGGATCGCTATTTTCCATGGTTTTCTTACTCAAATTCATAATAAAGATAATACGTTATATGAATTCATGTGTGTCTCCAGAAATTCATAAAACTATAGCGAATTTAAAATAACAGTTGTTTATATTGTACGCAAGTGGCTGAAATACAGCATAAAATGCGTGAAAATTGGCTTCGTTGGTATGGTCACGTAATGCGACGTAGTCCTGACCACATGACGAGACAGGTGTTGGCAATGGACGAGGGAAAGCGAGGCAGAGGACGACCCCCAACCACCTGGATAAGAACTGTACAATCAGCTATGAAGGCATTGGGGATAACACCGGAATTGGCACAAAACCGTCAAGTTTGGAGGAAATGTATCAGGAGGGCTGACCCTACTTAGGACACAAGCCAGGAGATTGATTGATTGATAAACATTGTTCGCAAGATCTAAAATTATGTACTGTACACTTTATGGCAAGAATAAAGAGCTTCATAACTATGGCAGTGCCGTTGTCACGACGACGCTATGGGTCAGCAAGTGTAAGCTAGGTGTAAGCGCTTGGGCCTCTTGTCCGTCCAGCAAAAGAGATACAAATCTTAATATTACAACTACGGAACCCAACGTTAACAGCAGATTGACAAGCTTTTAATCGGTTTTTTATTCAAAAATAAATAAAAGCCGAAATCTGTCGCATAGTTCCGGCCGTGCATACATAAATATTTTTTAGTTCCGCTGATAATTGTGACTGACGTCTGCGAATGCTATTTTCAAAATTGAAGAATGCTGTTGAAAAAAATCTGCATTTTTATGAACATTGGAATATTTGTGTTGATGGCATGGAGTGGGGATTAAAGAACTGAGGCTTTTATGAAAGTGTTTATTTTTATTAATAACTGAATTTATCTCTATAAGCGGTACACAATATACTCTATACTGGATTGCTTTGAAAACAAATACGCCTAAGAACTTTAGAAATAAAGGTATCGTAAAAGATACTATTTAAAGGCACAACAGGATGGATAAAAAATATAAGCTTAAAACAACTTTCTAATAAAAAAATGGAAATATTTTTTTTTTTTTAATTAAATTTTCCTGTTTTTAGGGTCCCGTAGTAAATAACCAACAACCCTTATAGTGTCGCCATGTCCGTCTATTTGTCCGCGATCAAGCTCAGAATCTATTACTGCAAAAAAGTTGTAATTTGGCATGGGTATCCTTATCCTTACTATATCCTAAATAATATTATAAATGCGAAAGTAAGTTTGTTTGTTTGTTACGCTTTCACGCCATAACTACTGACCCGATCGTCATGAAATTTTGCATACAAGTTCTCTAAAGTACGGAGAAGGACATAGGCTACCTTTTATCCCGGGAAAAAATACTGTTCCCGAGGGATCGCCATTGACGCGGGCGGAGCCGCGGGCGAAAGCTAGTTTGCTTTATAATGATCAAAACATATCAAACAATAAACATAAAAATGTTCGCACGTCCACACTATTAGGGCAACACCGCGTATAATCATACAGTTAAATCAAATCCCTTAGGCCCATTCCACACGAGATCCAGGCGAAGATATAACATTGTAAACACTCCAGTTTTGGTACCTGATCCCGAATTCTCATACAAAGTTATGGAATTAGTCATAAAATGGATTCGTGACTGAAATATCTAACCTATACAATGTGTATTCGGCTTTACTATCTCCGAATCAAAAGAAATCACAAGCCAAATTCAAACCAATCCTCTAATTATTAAAGTTCGATTTAGTTTGCATTAATCTTTAGATAGGTCTTTGTGATAACTGGGGTGCAGTACAATGTCAGTTGACATTCGATAGAGGGCGCGAGTGACGTCATTAAATCAACCGAGCTACAAAATTTAGGGCTTAAGGGTTTATGATGTTTATGATAAGGTATATGTACTTACATCATCCATTTATTGAGGGGAGATATGAAAGGGGCTGTTTTGTTTCGTAATTGACAAATCGTATTTCTATGCAGTCAATAAAATCTTTCATGCTGGTCTGGGAAAAAAAAAACGTAGAATGTGCCAGCTGCTTCTCTTCCCGCGCAGACCGTAGAAGCCGCTCTTGGGAATGGGCGAAAATCTAAAGAATCAAGACAATAGGCGATGCGGCTAGCAACCCATCACTATTTTGATTCCGCCCAACAAAACGCTTAACGTGGCCTTTCGGTCTTATGACTTCGGTCTCTGTTTACCCCGTAAGGGATAAAGACGTGATAGTATGTATGGAGTCAAAGTTAAAAGTCAAAGCAGGGAAGTAAGTTAAAGTAAAATATTTTATTTATTGTAAAATATTTTAAATATCATTTTGGTAAACGTTAACTTTCATTATACATCATTATTTACGTTCATGTTATATGTATAAATAATAATGTCTTATTATTATTGTTGTCAATAATTGACTTGCAGCTAAGTTTAGTGCCGCATCCAAAAGTGTGCAGAATAAGCGGCAACAAACTGCACAGCGCATATTCTTCTCATAATGACGACAACTTACAATCTACGACTGCTTATAACTACCTACATGAGCTTAAATTATCATATTTTAATTAAAAATATAATTAATTAAATAAATGTTAATTTAATTCCAAATCTAAATATATACAAATAGTCTCAATTTATCTTTTAGTGAAGACCCGGCGCGAAGCTCTTAAAATAAAAAATAAAATATTTATGGACATATCATACAAATTCTCACTACACAAAAGCTCTAGCTCGATATTTTTGACATTTGGAAAATCATCAGTCTTATCTATCATACTCGTCTTTGTTTTCCAACGAGGTGGACAGAGCCCCAGGCAGGAGAATCAAAGGCCCGCATGATTTATATTATGTCTCGCAAGACAACATAAATTATAAAAAAATATTTGACTTAGTATTTTCATTTAATTATCAACGTTCCAGTTTATCAACCTGACAGCTCCGTGGCGCAGCGGTCAACACGCCGCCAGCCTGCGACACGGAGTGCCCGGGTTCGATGCCCGGCCAGGTCAAGATGGAAAATGATCTTTTTCAGATTGGCCTGGGTCTTGGATGTTTAATCTATACACGTATATGTATTTGTTATAAAATATAGTATCGTTGAGTTAGTATCCCATAACACAAGTCTCGAACTTACCTTGGGACTAGCTCAATCTGTGTGATTTGTCCCTATATATTTATTTTATTAATTTATTTATCAAAAGCAGAACTAACTACTTTAATGTAAACCGACCAAATATGACTCAGAGAAATGTCAAGTATTTTGTTTTCGATCAAACCTGTTTTGCCAATTATCTCGGTATTTTCATTATTAACATTTTAAAAGTAGTTCTCCATTGACCGATATTCGCACCTGGCAGCTCCAGATCTAGAAATTGTATGGACCAGGGGCAAGTTCCTAAACGGCGCCCCTGGCGTAAAGCCAAAAAATCGAAAATCATGTTGTTCTGCGTTCATAGCATGACTACCGATTAATTTATGAATATTTATATTATATTTGATTAATAATTCAATAATAATAAATATATGTCAGTAATAAATAATATTTATAAATTAATCATAACGTGACTACCGATTAATATATAAAAATATTATTTATTACTGACATATAGTTATTATTGTTGAATAATTAATCAAATATAATATAAATTCTGCATTAAATATTCACATGCTAACTTTTGTTGACAAAATGTTTTAGGTATGTATATAATTAAAGATCATTTGTACTCATACTTTTGATGAATAAATGTCTGATTACTGATTTCTGAACTGTTTTGGTAGTTTGCTACTCTTACATCTCCAACCTGAGCCATGTACATTGTGATTTGCCTCCCCTTGATATTAATGCCCGGGGCTTGGGCCTGGCTAGCTTCCTCTCGATCCAGGGCTGGCACAGGGACAGGGTCATATTACTAATTGCTTCCGATCAACAGAACATGTTTTGCGAACATAACTATATTAACTACAGTACTTCACAGCACATATTTTTTTCTTTGGTTGTGTCGTTAGTTGTGCCCGTCGAGGCACTAACATAGTAAATATACACTTCATTCGGACCGCAGACAAACACCTATGAATGTAAGATTTACATTAATATAACAGACTAGCTGTTGCCCGCGACTTTGTCCGCGGCAATTTCTGATATTATGATAAATTAGTTTTTTTATTAGTATAGATGAATAATTTCCCCCGTTTTCTAAACATTTTTTATTGATGCTTAGCTTCTATTAATCAATTGATTGTTTCATAGCCTAAAGCCTTCCTCAATAAATGGACTATGAAACGCAAAAAGAATTTCCCAATTTGAACCAGTAGTTCGTAAGATTAGCGCGTTTAAACAAACAGACAAACAAACAAACTCTTCAGCTTTATAATATTAGTAAGTATAGATAAGCATGTAACCAATGTACCACGGTGGCCATTTATAAATTACACAATAATTTACGACAAGAAAACAATACTTCAGGACTTAGACCCCGGCTAGTCAGCTAGCTAGGTCTTGAAGTGGTTTGAGACCAAGGGGAAGGACACCTAGTAATATTCTGATCTATGGAAATGAAAAAAAAGAGGGCCTTTTCAAAGAGGGCCTTTCAATTCGGGAAAAAGTACTATTCCCGACGCGGATATCCCGACGGAGTCGCAGGTAAAAGCTTATTTAATAATTGTTAACGACAATCAGATCATCCTCTCATGCACGACTAACGCTTACGTCATTGATGCGTCATTATTTTTGTTAATCTCGTATCTTGAGCGTTATTTTTAGTAATTCACTTTCACTTCTCAAATGTAGACGAACTGCGGCTACATTTACTGAAGTGGTATAAACTGTGACAAGTGATCGGTTTAGTGTGACTGTTGTGTACTTAGCTTTTTATGGTTTCGTACCCAAAGGGTAAAACGGAGCCCTATAAATAACTGTCTGTCTGTCTGTCCATCTGTCACCAGGTAAAAAATAAAATAAATATTTAAGAAGGCTCCCATACAACAAACGTGACTTTTTGCGTATTTTTGCTCAATATTGATGATGGAAACAGGTAGACGCTTGAAATATTCACCGATAATTTAGTTATATAGTTATGTTAAAAATAAATAACTAATAAAAATAAATTAATAGTAAAGGGGATGACCCAGACAACAGACATGATTTTTTGCCGTTTTTATAGATAACGGTACGGAATCCTTCGTGCGCGAGTCCGACTCGCACTTGGCCGGCTTTTTTCATAAGACAGTAGTTTTATTATGTGTCAGCTTTTCTTAAGATGCTACTTCATCCGATATTCTCGAACTTACTTTGGGGCTAGCTCAATCTGTGTGATTTGTCCGTATATATTTATTTCTTTATCTGCAGGCTGATTAAATTTTGACATAAATGTCCATATTAAAAAACCCTTGCCTGGCTATAATTTATAGCCAGAGTTACTTGGGGTGATATAATGATTATAATTATACTCAAAATATATAAAATTTATCAGACATTATGGAGTTATGGTCGAGTAAAGAAACTCCTAAACATATTTACATACATACTTTATTATACTTTATTATAATTATATACTTTCTTACATGAACTCTAAAAACATAACACTATTTTTGAGCAGTTGTGTAAAAACCATCACACGTTTGAAGGTGATTTCAACAACCCTTTAGAAATAGCTTCAATGTGCAGTCGCGATCCAAACTGCGCGGGCGCACTTTTTGACGATAAATTTTGGTGGTTTTATCAACTCTACAGAAAAAGCTTCGCTGTGCGGTTGCAATCCAAGCTGCTTGCGCGCACATTTTAGTGTTCACCTTTGACATTACGGATGTACTTTCTTTTGTTAAAAAATTGGTATTTTAATGAAGCTTATAACCGTAGGTGTTGAAGCGATTACAAATATGTGAAACGAAGATTTCATTTTTATTTGATCAGTAAAGCACGCACTACATACTGTATAGTTAGGACTGAGTACTTCAGATATATTTCGTTAAACTATACTTTTAACTTTCGCGTTGCATATTTACGAAATGCAAGATACTATGAGGAACAAATATTGTAAAAAAAACGATATGTTTGCGTTAATTCCGCATTTTGGATTAACATTATCATTTATCTATTTTTTCGTTTGATAAAATGCTATTCTCAAGGAATGAAATTAAAATGATATTACGTTTTATTACATACCAGATATAGGCGTAAATTTAAAAACCTGTAAACTATAGTTTATGTTTTTTTACTTGATCGAGACTAGAACTCAAGAAACTGTCGCTCAAAGACAACAAGCGCGGTGTCACAGATAATTATTTGAAATTATATGAAAATGGAGGAATATCTCATTCTCTATCATAAGTTAAATAAATATATAGGGACATATCACACAAATTGAGCTAACTCCACAGTAAGTTGTGAACTTGTGAAGTAGTATACTAATTGAACGATATTATATTTTACTAGCTTTCGCCCGCGGCTCCACCCGCGTCAATGTCGATCCCTCGGGAATAGTACTTTTTCCCGGGATAAAAGGTAGCCTATGTCCTTCTCCGCACTCCAGAGAACCTGTATGCAAAATTTCATGATGATCGGTTCAGTAGTTACGGCGTGAAAGCGTAACAAACAAACAAACAAACAAACTCACTTTCGCATTTATAATATTAGTAAGGATAATAGATACTTATATAGATAAACATCCAAGACCCAGGTCAATCTGAAAAAGATTGTTTTCCATTATAACCTAACCGAGGATCGAACCTGGGCACCCTCGTGTCGCAAGCTAGTGTGTTAACCACTGCGCCACGGAGCTCGCCGAAGTTATAGGATTGCTTCTCGATTGGCGAAAATCTTCGCACCTTCGTGTTTCGCACCTAAATTACACACTTCTAAATCATGTCAATAGGCCATGCTTAGCAGCCCATCGCTATTTTGATTCTGTTTCCACCTGTTCGCCATTAATCACGCCAAACGTGGCCTAATAAGCCTTAAGAGCCCGCCATATGCCAGGCGGCGTGGCGATACAAACGCGGATGGTCTAAACGCGTTGGCTACTTTGGATATTTTCGTTTTTTAGGAATATTCAAGGGTTATTCGAAAAAGAAAAACATTTGATGGCTGCCTTATCTGTAATGCAATAATAATCAAAAGTTTCAAGGTTAATTTTAATGTATTTGGTGAATAATGCTATATACCGAGTAAATTAGACGTGATTTGGAGGCAACTTTGCAATTTTTTTTCTATCGAGAAAATTTAACCCAATCGTATTTTTGAGTCATATAGTTACCAGAGTTAGTCCTGAACTTTGCTGCATTTTTATTTCAACTTGAGTATTTAATTATTATTGACATAACAGTCAATCATGAAAAGCAGTGTGAGGTAGTACGGGCCCTTAAATATCATCTATACGAGTACTAATAAGCCTTAAGTCATGTCATGAGCTCTGTCAACCCCGAAATGGATTTAGACGTGATAATATGTATGTTTTTCATTATCGTCGCTAATTAATGACGAAACACTGAATTCACTTCACTCATCTCTACTTCATCTTATAATCAATTCTTAATTATTTATTCACGAGCACCTACTGTTTTTGAATTCATTATGACATCAAACTGACTGTTTTTAACACTACACTTAAAAGTCGGTCTATGTTTGGTAATTAGTTTTAGGGTTCCGTGTCTCAAAAGAAAAAAAACGGAGCCCTTATATTGATTTTTTTTACAGCTCCAAGGGACAGAAGACCTGAGTTTTTGATATGAATTTAAGCTTGATATCTCTACGCGTTCCTGAGAAAAAAGGTCTTGATAGACCGACAGACAGACGTTGTCCGTCTGTCTGTCTGTATGTCTATCAAGACAAACGTTGTCCGTATGTCTGTCTGAGCGACGGTGTCCACTTTCAGGTGGCTCTTCTGCTCGTTTGCCGTCAAATATATAAAAAAAATATGACAGATATCGGGGTAAATGAGAACATGGTTAATGACAGGAAGAAACAGAGGGAGTTAAACCCAAATTGGACTTAAGGTCGCTGGTTCAAATCCCGCCCGCTTAAAATCTTTTCACCATATTTTATTTATTATTTTAATAAGAGCACATGGACCATTTTCTTTGCCAGATGTTCGGCATCTCTTCTCATAATATCTTGGCACCAAAGATCTTTTTTGATTTAATTTAACAGTCTATATATTTTAATGTGAATAGCCTAGCCTAGAAATTAGTCTATGTAACCAGGAATGATCAGCAACAAATTATAATAATTTAGCAATAGAAATGCGGCTGTATTCATTAATTACCTGAACTTTGACATCTATTTATGTATGTGTTGGCAACTGATTTTAATCTATACTAATATTATAAAGCTAGCTGAAGAGTTTGTTTGTTTGTTGGTTCAAACCAACGCGTTCAAACGCGCTAACCTCAGGAATTAGTAGTTCAAATTTGAAAATTCTATTTATGTTGGATAGTCCATTTATTAAGGAAGGCTTTAAGCTATAAAATATCACGCTACGATCAATAGGAGCGAAGCATTAATAAAAAATGTTTTGAAAACGGGGGAGTATTATTCATAGTTGAAGACATCCGACGCGTGCGATACGTAAACGGTTCAAATTAGCCAAAAAATGTGTTTTAAGAATTATACCTCTTTAAAAGAACTAAAATAAATCTGTCTAAGGGCTCATCTGTCTAAGCTGATGTGGACACATGGCCATCTCACTTGAGTTTGAGTTCCCTGAAACTCAAACCTAAAACTAAACATAAATAAACAAAAACAATATTTATTCTCCTCAGAAGACTAACCCGCCACCGCCTCACCCTCTCCGAACAGCCCCTTCCCCTTAGTAATTAGCAGCGAGGACGCAGGCCGAGATTTCGAAGTCAGTACTAATGACTTTTGAACACAGTTGCAGCCTTTGTATTTTGATGTTTTTTTTAACCAACACCAGTTACCTCACCCAACTCAGACTGCATCATACCTGAATCTTTCTCAACAGATAATCTTCCAGCGGTGAAACCCACGGATTTTTTTTTATTTTTCGCCAGTCGATGTCGCCCTACTGCTGGGCAAAGGGGATTCCCCCTGGGTTCTCTACTCATCAGTCATCTCTATCCTTCGCTATATCTGGCCAACCGAAAGACTATTATAATTAAAAAAAGGAACTTTATTTCTTGTCAGCAAACTTTATATTTGTCAACATGTCTCATCTAATCAATAGATCTATCGCGATGTCCCTAGGTATGAACACCCGAATTAATGTCAAAATTGGTAATCTATCTCGTATTATAATATACGGCCATAACATTGATAGATTACCGATTAGAACAGAGATAAATTACCAATAAAATCGTAGTTCATCAGATGAATATGAACCTTGTTCTTATAATAATAGTTTTATTCTTAAATAATAGCTTCGTGCTCAGAATAGAGATTTAGAAATAAATCGTATAACGATCCCTGATTGCGACTTCATTTTAATTGTTATTTTGTCATCAGTATAGTAGTTACATTTTATTTCGTTCAGCTATTTGTTACCAATTTAATAGATAAGTTTATAAATTTAATGAAAATATGTTCAAAGTCGCGGGGACAAGTTCAAAGCAACCCAGAAGTTGAGGATAAAATCACTCACCATGGTAGCTATAACAAACAAATAATATTTCCTCTTAATGTTTTATATTTTATTAATTATCCATTTTTAATATTTTACAATTTTCTATAAATAATTTATAATAATGAGCGTACCTTTTATGAATGTTATAAGCAGTCAAACAAAAATGCTACTTTTTGACATATCTGTTATATTTAAGACAATAGTTAATTTTGATTATAGTTATTTGGGTATAACATGTTTCTTCTGAATAATCGCTTTATAAAGTCTTTTTTTTCTTTCTTTCAATCATACGTGGTAAGTAAAATTTATAATTTTACGACATATCTAAAGATATACTATATATGTCCGTATTTACCACTCCATCTTTACTAATATTATAAATGCGAAAGTAACTCTGTCAGTCTGTTTGTCTGTCCTTTTTTCACGCTTCAATCATTGAACCGATTTGGATCAAATTTGGTATGGAGATAGTTTGAGGCCCAGGGAAGAACATAGGTTACCTTTCATCCCCGGAAATTCTACTGTTCCCAATCGAAATTAAGGCGATTAGAGTCCTCAATGACCTTGGGCGTTTGAGCTCCTCGCTCCGCGCCACAACCGCGCACCCCGCACGAAAACATCGATCAAAGACTACACGGCCGTAGGTAGGACAGATGAGCGCTTCATACATTACTGCCTATTTTTTTGAACTTTTATAAACGTATTTATATTTATTTATTTCGACTAGAATACTTTGATTGACTAAGAATTGATTGAGTAGAATAGTTTAATTAATAAGCGACCTAAGTCATTATTTGACTTGCAAAAAAAAAGTTTTTTTTAAAGCAGAGGAGCACTTACAATTCTGTTCTATTTGATTCTATACTTAAACAGAAGCCAAAAATATACTTTGCAGTTTTTATCATAACTGTGTCATTGCCATTCGACATGTCGATTCGAAACATCATTCCCTCCGTATTAGCAGGGCTTATTACTATCTATTTATTCCTAGTTAGACTATTTTAATTATGTGTAAAAGATAGTAAGTTCAGAAGCAGACTTTTCACGAACGGGGTCAGCCGGGCAGGACTTTGGAGTCGTTGTCTTCAAAAACGAGTAATTTATAAAAAAGCACCCTTTTCAAAAATAGCTCTTCTCAAAATCTATAAAAAAACGCATCAAAATCCGTTGTGTAGTTTTAAAGATCTAAGCATACATAGTGACAGACAGCGGAAAGCGACTTTGTTGTATAAGTATGTAGTGATATAAAATGAAGAGGGTATTTTCATATGTTGACTATTCCTCTCCTGACAAAATTTCAGTTTTAATTTTTTTTTCGGTTGGTAACATTGAAATTAAAGGATAGTAGGGTAGGATTTACTCAAAACATATAATTCCAAAATTTTTGAAATCTGTCATCATCATTTCGAGTAGGTGTCACGGTCAATCGACCATGCACACCCTGGTGTCAGAGTTCTTTTGAACCGCCTCTCAGCCTCTGACGTGGTTCCTTTTAATGACTTCCAGATCGCAGCCGGGACCACCGGCTTAACGTGCCTTCCGAAGCACGGAATCATCTTTATTATCAGACAATCAGGTGATTCAAGCCTGCAATGTCCTAACCAAACTGGAAACAACTAAACAAAGTATGCTTCCGGTGGGAATCGAACCCACGACCCTCGGGTCAACAGGCAAACGCCTTAACCACTGGACCACGGAGGCTGTTCCACTGGACCACGGAGGCTGTTTGTGTGGTGTGGCTGTGTTGAAATCTGTACATACCAATGAGTACTCTTGCTGTCTCTAATAATTTAATAATATTTCTGATTAAATTCATAGCTGTATATTAAAAAAATATTTTCTTAGATTGTGCAAAACCAAAAAAAAAACGAATACACAACATTAATAAAGAACCGCCTCAAGTATACTAACAGCATACAGGTACTATTAAAAAAAAAAAAAAACACAATATATAGCACATATTTAATTTTTCTGTGTAGTTTTGTTCTTCGTTTTTTTCAGACTATTGTAACACTAATTAAGGTTTTTACGTGTAGGTTTAGTTTATGCGATTAAGTATGTTTTTATATGTTTAGTAAGAATAATTTTAATTTAAATAAATTAATTCAGATGTCTTCAATAAATCTACAATCGATAAAAAAAAAAATAAAGTCTATGGGAAATTTATTCAGGTAGGAACACAGTTGCGGTGAACTTTGACCACCGCAGGCACGCACGACCGTAAAGAGCGCTGCCGTCCTTTGAAACCACCTAAACTAGTTTTCGGAGAAAATGTATGGGTGACGTCATTGAACGTTCGCAGACGGACGCCGCATCCTTGAAAATCATACCTTAACTCAGAATACAGATATTCCTAAGTTTAAAGTATGCGATGTTTTTTACCGTGGCTGCCGCCCTTATATGGGTTTGCATCGTGGAATTGAAAATGAAAAGGATGGCAATCTGTTATGAGCTAAGTATTCCGGAATATTCTTCTTGTACATCGGAGTGATTACTAGGTTTCAGAGCATGCTTATCGTCTTAGCGGTAGACGTCTAGTTTACTAAGCATTTTCACAAAGTGTCCATTTTTGGCAAAAATGCTTGGTTAAACTAGACGTCTACCGCTAAGACGATAAATTATACTACAATAAATAATTTAAAATCTTATCTGAGGATGCTCAAACTAAATTTTTAAATTATATCTCTGTTCAAGCTCTCATCATCGCATATTTCTTCGATCATTTTTTTTTTGAGGCATTCTGATCCACCTAAGTACAATTTGAATCTCAATCGAACGTCGTAACACGTATATACATATATGCGCTAAATAAACAGCGAAGTTAAATTACATATTACTTTTAAAAGTAAGGTTCATTATTTTACACTAATAGATAAATTTAGGTAGATAACGAAACGAGCGAGATATCGAACGAGCGCGAACTACACTACAATACAATTGTACCGTCTGACTGCACTAATCTATGAACATACTTTATATCGTCTCAACACACACAAACAAAGAGAAAATACGCTAGATCGCCCGTAAAAAAATAGCAGCGAGTGACACAGCCTCCCCGTTTGAATGCCAGCGGACGACTGCCGCCTGCGCCCGCGCAGGTCACCCTCAACAACAAAACGTCGGAATTCATCTTTTTAAATAGAAAACCATGTTCGATTGCCAAAAGCAACGTATTATTCAAAGAACAAAGAATTCTTAATTTATTAGTGCAAAAATATTTTAAAATATTATAGCCATTTGGGAGCAGTAGGAAATTAAAGTAAAAAATCGATGCCCCGTAATTATTTTTTAATACACAATAAAAATACGTAAAGAAAAAATGAACATGTTGAATAAAGTCCTTGAACTGTTGTCTCACATATATTTTTTTCAACTATTCCTGGCCAGCAATAAAAGAGGACTAGGCTTTACAAAATGCTCATTTGACGGAAATTGAGGGATCTAATCGCTTTAACGCGGGCGGAGCCGCAGCAACATGCTGGTATTTAATATTTTATGTATTTAATACTTATGAGTAAAATTTAAGTTTTACGATATATCTAAAGATATACTATATATGGCTGTTTGTTGTGATTACCACTCCATATTATCAAGCTATTACGTGACGATAACGTGATAATAAATGTTGGGAATAACGGTGCGTATGCGCAATATAATAAGCACTTTTAGCGAAAATTTGCATCGCAAACAGAAAATAATGAAAGTCACCATGACTTTGACATTTGCGTCATTTCACTTTCACTCACACATAGTATTGAACAAAAATGACATAATTTATACAAATTCACAACAACTCACAAATACACATAGTATCACGTCTTTTTCCCTTGCGGGGAAGACAGAGCCTAGGTCTATAAGACCCGAAGGCCACATTTAACATGTTGGTGGGCATTAGGTGGGAAACGGAATCAAAATAGTGATGGGTTGCTAGCCGCATCGCCTATTAACATGATTCCTCAGATTTTACCCATTCCCTCGATCGGCTTTTACGATCTGCGCGGAAAGAGAAGCAGCTGGTACATTCTATGTTTTTTCTTTTCTCCCAGACCAGCATGGAAGATTACACAACAACTTGTATCATAAATAAGATAAAGTTAATAATATGACGATATATTCACTTTATCATAATTATATATAAAATAGAATCATATGACGAAAAACGAACACGCGAAACTACTCGAAGAAAAGTTTTCAAACACAATAATGTACCCAATTTAAAAATAATGGAGCACAGTACTCAGTCCCAGGCATGCAAAGCGTACAATAAGTTATCAATAGGTGTTAAAGATGCGCAGAGCTTAAGGAAATCCTCTGTGTACTCTGGCCAAGTATGGCTCCGATAGTACAGAGAGGGTCATGCTCCTGCAGTGGAGACTAAAAAGACCTGCCTCTGCTGAGATGAGGATGTTGCGTTGGGCCGGAGGTGTGACGCTAATGGACCACATCTGCAATATCTATGTGCGAGGCAGCTTCAAAGTGAGACACATCCCAGAGAAACTGGCGGAAAAGCGGCTGAGATGGTATGGACATGTAATGCGTCGACCACCAGACCATATGACGCGAAGAGTGCTCGACATGAGTCGGCCACGACAAGTACGTCCCGGCAGACCTCGACAGACCTGGTTAGCGACTATAAGGAAGGATATGAAGCGAACACAGCTTACGCCTGACTTGGCCCAGATCCGAGTGACCTGGAGAAGATCATCTAGGAGAGCCGACCCCAAATAATGGGACTAAGGCTAGGAAAAGAGAGAATTTTTTTATCTATCTATCTATCTACTCGTCTGAAGGCCTTTAAATTTTATGACTATTTTTCTTTTCTGCATAGTCCCTTAACGTTGCCCCTGTGGTGATAGATACTATCGATGGCTCTGGTCACTATGGTCTATTTTGCACTTGAAGTGCCGGTCGTTTAGGGTGTCATGCTGGAGTACAACTGCAAATAATTTTAAATTTGACACAGGTATTGCAACTAATGATATACCTAAAATACAAAATCCTCAGTCTGATTTAAACTAATTAATAAGACAACAGTCGAGGCTAAAGAATTAAATATTTTTCATCAGATTGTCCAAGGCCTGACTAGCAAATTGTTAGAATTAGAGTTGTTTATAAACAGTAAAGATTTGCATGTAGTTTGTGTGACTGAACATTTTATGCAGTCGCACCAGCAACAGTTCAATGTAGAAAATTATTTATTGACAAGCTCTTACACCCGAGAGACTAAAGAGAAAGGCGGTAGCTTAATTCTAACTCGAAGTGACGTAAAATGTAAAGAACGTAAGGATATTGTTAGTCTTTCGGTAGATTGTAATGTTGAGCTGTCATGTATCGAACTAGGGAATTATATTATAGTATGTGTATACAGACCCCCAAGATCAGATTATAATACTTTAGAATCAGTTATTGAAGATGTCTTGAGAAAATTATGTTGTTGTCGCAAAAATATTATAGTGTGCGGTGACTTTAATGTTGATTTGTTAGTTACAACAACTGAAAGTGTTCGATTTTTAAATGTCTTTAAATCATTTGATTTGGTTAATTTGTTTTTGGAACCAACTAGAGTTACTGAAGATTCTGCAACGTGCATAGATAATGTTTTCTGCAATTGCACTGCTGTTGACAAATATATAACTAAAAATCTAACCTCGGATCACTACGGTCAGTTTGTAAAACTTATAAATGATGTAGAAGTAGACTTACCAAAAGTAACCTTTAGATCTATAACCAAAGCTAAAATAAATGTATTTAAGAAAAAAATATCTAAAAAATTGCCCCTAATTGAAGAAACTAGAGATGATCCGGATGCTCTATATAATAAAATGTTTGGTGTTATTGAATCGGAATTCAACAATACATTCAAAATTAAAAAATGTACTAAACGTATCGGTAAAAAATTTAGTGAACACAACTGGTATTTACGTTAGTAGAAACAGGTTATACGAATTATTAGCTATGAAAGCTTACAATAAAAATACTGAATTTATTAATTATGTTAGAACTTACTCTAAGGTTTTTAAAAAGGCGTGCCTGTGCGCAAAATCTTTATATACAAGAAAAGCTATTCTAGATTCTCATGATAAGATAAAGACCACTTGGAAAATTATTAACATGGAAACCGGGAAAACTAAAAATCGTGACAACAAAATAGAATTAAAAGTAGATAATAAGATCCTCAGTACTAATGAAGACGTCGCAAAATATTTCGAAGATTTATTTACTAACATTCCCGTAAATACTACTGCCTCCTTACGTTCATCATCTGAGGAATCTAAAAAACTATTAACAAGCTGTATACCAGAATGTAACTATCATTTAATATTTCAACATGTAACACCTCAAATAATCATTGATACATTTAAGAGTTTAAATAATAAGAAAACTGGAGATTTGTGGGATATCTCTGTAGCTGTCATAAGTAACATCATTGAAGCAATTGCACCATATTTAGCTTCTATATTTAATAAGTGTGTAGATACTGGGACATTTCCTGACTTGATGAAGTTAAGTAAAGTCATTCCTTTGTACAAATCTGGCGATAAAAATGATCCCACTAATTACCGTCCCATTTCTATTCTGCCAGCGCTTAGTAAAATATTTGAAAAAATGATTTTTAATCAGTTATTAGCTTTTTTTAACATAAATAGCCTTTTCCATCGTGAACAGTATGTGCACAGTATGGTGTTTTTTGTGATCTTTCCAAAGCCTTTGATTGCGTAGACCACGATACCCTTCTCTCTAAGCTGGAGCACTATGGAATAAAAGGTAAATCTCGCGATTTACTTGAATCTTATTTAAGTGGCCGAACTCAAAAAGTTAGTTTAGATAGGGTACAATCCTCCGGATCATCGGTTAAGATGGGCGTACCCCAGGGCTCTATCCTAGGGCCTCTGTTATTCCTCATTTACATCAATGACCTACCTTACTGTGTCAATACATGAAAGGCTGTACTATTTGCCGATGACACTTCTCTTGTCTTCAAAATTGATAGACAAACTAATTCTTTTGACGTGGTTAATAGTACTTTAGCTCAAGTGTTGGATTGGTTCACAGCGAACAATCTGAGAACGCTGTTGAACGCTGAGAAAACGAAATGTATCAAATTTTGCTTACCAAATGTTACAAAAATTCCAACACAAATAGTAATGGATAATGAACCACTAGATTTAACTGATAAAACAACATTTCTTGGAATAACTCTTGATGCCGGGCTTCAATGGGGTGCCCATATTACTACGTTAGCGGGTAAACTTAGTTCTGCAGCTTATGCTGTCAGGAGAATTAGACAACTGACTGATGTTGATACTGCGCGTTTGGTATATTTTAGTTACTTTCATAGTGTTATGTCTTATGCGATTTTACTATGGGGTAACGCTGCAGAAGTAAACACCATATTTGTCCTGCAGAAACGCGCTATTAGATCTATATATAAACTTGGTGCTAGAGAATCTCTCAGATAATTGTTTAAAGATATAAATATTTTAACTTTACCTTCTCAGTACATATTTGCGAATATTATGTTTGTGCGCTATAATCTTGATTTATATAAGAAAAATAGTGATATCCATGACCGAAACACGAGAAATAAAAATAAATTAGCTACACCAGTATTGCGATTGCAGAAAACTATGAATTCATTTTTGGGTCTAGGAGTACGCTTCTATAATAAAATTCCTGCAGAAATATTAGGTCTGCCTTTACTTGTTCAAAACGATTGTAAAAAACCAGTTAATAAAAAAGGATTATTACTGCATTGATGATTATATAACTGATAAAAATGCGTGGAAATTTATATAAATTTATTTAATATTAACAATTATTAAATGTTAAAATTAATCTATAGTATGAAAAATTGTGTTTAATGTTAATAATGTATTCAGAGCCCTTCAGGCACGTAGGGACCAAGTCTGGATTGAGTTTCTTTCGGCGTATTCTTCTCACCAGTGGTCGTTCCGAAACGCTAGTAGTATTTCAATTTTGCATATATTAAAAAATATATATGAAATAAAAATATGACGTTCAAAAAGAGATACATGTATCCAATTTTGAATAAAAATCTTTGACTTTTGACTTTGACTTTGACTTTGCCCTAAATCCCCAAAAAAACCATCAATATGCCGGCCGCTTTAGATACCACTGGTTTGGTCCGTAATTATGGCAAGAGACCGGATGAAATGACTCTGGTGCCCTGGAGATTGGGGCGGCCTTTGATATGGAATGCTACATGCGTTGATATCCTAAGGCCGTCTCATCTTCAGATCACCAAGTCAAAGGCCGGTACAGCAGCAGCCGCGGCAGAAAGCATCAAAAGGCGCAAGTATGTAGGTATCGGAGATAGCTACATATTTGACCCTTTTGGGGTAGTAACCATGGGTCTCTGGGGGGCCATCAGCTCATCGCCTCAACTTTCTGTCAAAGACTGATCAAAGTATCCTATCACCAAGGGGCTGGCAATTACCTGGCTCAAAGGATAAGCATTGTCATCCAACGTGGCAATGCTGCCAGCCTTTTGGGCGCGTTGCCGCGGGGTGACAGTTTGCAGGGATTATATAATTTTTTTTTTTTTTTTCATTTATATGTAGGTTTAATTATTATTTTTAATCATTGTCAATCTTAATAAATAATTGAAATTAATTGAACATTTCAAAATTTTAATACTAGATAATATTTTACGATTTTGACATCACTGTAAAAAATAATTGATTACATTGAATATTTAATCAATTAATTTTATGAATGTTAATATTTTATGATTGTATATACCTACATTTATTTTGACTTTTATTATTAGTATTTGACATTAGCCATTTTTCTTTTGTATCTGTATTTCTGATACAATGTGTATTGTTTTATGGAATAAATGAATTGAATTGAATTCTTGCGATGGGCAGCAGCGTCGGAAAAACAAAAAGCAAACAAAACTGCGCTCACCAACCCGCCTGCCAAGCGTGGTGAGTACGGCAATATCTGCCCATGGAACGATAAATAATCCTTGAAAGAATCCTTGAAGGTCCTTGTCCAGTAGTAGACTTTTTACGGTTGAAATGATGATGATGATGATGGTCTTGCTTTAGTTGCCCCCAATTATGCCTGAAACTTAGCCGTGTGGTACCCGGCAGAGTAGAATAGAACCACTCCAAGTCTTCCCGTGGATGTCGTAGAAGGCGACTTAGGAAATACAAGCTAAACAAAGCTCATAAAAATCTAAAAGACCTCTCCAACCCGTCTGGCCAGCGTGGAGAGTAATAATAATAATAATAATAATAATAATAATATATGTTTATTTTCTCTTTAACAAAGATAAGCCTTAAAAGTATGGGTCCTAAAAAACTATGGTTGTACAATTTGTTGCGACTTGTTCTCTTTGTTTGGAGACGGTAGAGAGTGTAGGCCAAGTCCTCTGGCTGCTCTGGCCAAGTATGGCCCTAGTAGTACAGAGAGGGTCGTGCTCCTGTAGTGGAGACTAAAAAGGACCTGATGATGATGATGATGATGATGATGCCTGAAACGCAAATTCCCATTTGTTGCAACTATTTTATTCATATTTATTTTCTTATTAAATATAGAACTGTTACATTTATTGATACTACGGTTATCACCTTGCGGGCATGCAGAGTAAATAAAAAATACTGATATTATTCAGCGAATTGGTCTATTGAAGTGGCTATGGGTGGGCACATAACACGTAGCACTAAGGATAGAACAGTTCTTTATAACTACCAAGTACCTAGAAGTGCAGCGTCGGACAATGGGTAGCACAAGCTAGTCAGACGACTTGATTGAAAAAATAGGCCAGAAAGATCATCGTGAAATTTTGCATACGCATAGATTGGGCTACCTTTCATACCGAGAAACATATGGGTCCCGAGAGATCGACATTATTGAAAGCAGAGCCGCGGGCAATATCTAGTGGGTGATATTTCACATTATTTTTGGTTCAAATATGGATTATGGCAATCCACTAATTTATGGTCCTTTTAAATCTAGCGCAAATGTTGTAAGGACTTGCATCCATAAGCTAAAAAAAGTTATAGAAGCAAATTAAAAAAAAAATCGACGCGCTAATTTTCAAGATATTTCTTGACTTGAACATTTAGGAAAAAAGACACAAAAATCACCATGTGTAAGAAAAACAAACACTTTTTAAATATAGTACAACTTTTTACTATTGCCTACTATGGATACTTAGTCTGACGTCGACAATCAAAACAGCTGACTTATCGATTTTCATAAAATATTTAATGATTTCGGTTGGAAAACCAAGCGTGTCGATTTCTACTTATATCTTATAATAGCGGCCCATAAATTTTAAATAAATAAATAAATATATACGGACAAATCACACAGATTGAGCTAGCCCCAAAGTAAGTTCGAGACTTGTCTTATGGGATACTAACTCAACGATACTATATTTTATAACAAATAAATATATAGATAAACATCCAAGACCCAGGCCAATCTGAAAAAGATCATTTTCCATCTTGACCTGGCCGGGGATCGAACCCGGTCACTCCGTGTCGCAGGCTGGCGTGTTGACCGCTGCGCCACGGAGCTAGTCAAGAGTGTTTCAGGAGATCATGTGACTGGTTGAGTCATGTGACTAAGCTGGCACATAATCTTGTGGCTATGATGATAATAAGGATGACCACGAGCCAAGTAACCTACAAACCCACATGGCATCGGGAAATAAAGTGACTCCTCATTTTCCGCATGGCAATAATTAAGAGTGTTATGCCAGGTATTGTGTCTGCTGATTCAAATGCAGATGCAGAAATGCACTTTATGTAACTCTGAGATAATCTGTGCATATATACATAACTTATTCTGAATCTTGTTTGTAGTGATTACCAATGGAAAAGGTTTTGATTTTATTAGGTATATAGTAAATATAGCGATGAATATGGTATTGTTTAATATTAAGAGCCCGCCATATGCCAGGTGGCGTGGCGATACAAACGCGGATGGTCTAAACGCGTTAGCTACTTTGGATATTTTCGTTTTTTAGGAATATTCAAGGGTTATTCGAAAAAGAAAAACATATGATGGCTGCCTTATCTGTAATGCAATAATAATCAAAAGTTTCAAGGTAAATTTTAATGTATTTGGTGAATAATGCTATATACCGAGTAAATTAGACGTGATTTGGAGGCAACTTTGCAATTTTTTTCTATCGAGAAAATTTAACGCAATCGTGTTTTTGAGTCATATAGTTACCAGAGTTAGTCCTGAACTTTGCTGCATTTTTATTTCAACTTGAGTATTTAATTATTATTGATATAACAGTCAATCATGCAAAGCAGTGTGAGGTAGTACGGGCCCTTAATAGCTATGCCCGCGGGTTCAATCGCGGGTTCAAATTATTAATTAATAAATATAGTATTGAATAAAGTATAATACTGTATAGAGTTCCGTACCTGAAGGGTAAAAACGGAACCCGATTCATATCGCTCCACTGTCACTGTCTGTCCGTCTGTCACCAGGCTGTATGTCATGACCGTGATAGTTAGACAGTTGAAATTTTCACAGATGATGTATTTCTGTTGCCGCTATAAAAACAAATACTAAAAACAGAAATAAATGAATATTTAAGGGGAGTTCCCATACTACATACATAATATAATATATTCCGATATTTAAACGTTGAATCCATTATATTGTGACCCTCTAGTGTTCGCCCGCGTCTCCGCTCGCGTTAATGTCGATCCCTCAGGAACAATTCTTATTTTCGGAATAAAAGGTAACCTATGTCCTTCTCCGTACCCGAGCAAAATTTCATGATGCTCAGTTTAATAATTAAGGCGTGAAAGTGACAAACCAACCAATAAACATACATAATAATAACTCATCCTTACTATCCTTATCCATACTAATATTATATATGCGAAAGTGAGTTTGTTTGTTTGTTTGTTTGTTTATATGTTTGTTTGTTTGTTACGCTTTCACGCCGTAACTACTGAACCGATCATCATGAAATTTTGCATACAAGTTCTCTGGAGTACGGAGAAGGAAATAGGCTACATTTTATCCCGGAAAAAAGTACTATTCCCGAGGGATCGACATTGACTGGGGCGGAGCCGCGGGCGAAAGCTAGTTAATTATATTAAAGGATTTTTTTTTGGTTCTGTCTCGCTCGAAACGAATATAGCCTCAAATGGCTTTTACGTTAAACTCCAAATAATTAATTACGCCTTAAAACGGGACTTAGTACGAACCTTTTTACTATATGTTTCTCTAGACGTTTTAATAGAGTTACATTATATCGTGGTCGTAACGAGATACGCGTTGCTAAGTCCCGTTTATATACACAACTAGCAGCCCGCCCCGGCTTTGCACGGATAGATATAGATATTTATTATATGGCCTATGTTCGCCAAGAAAAATGTAGGATTCTAAAATGATAGAATTTTTCAAGTAGGTCCTTTTTTGGAGCCCATTCAATGCATACAAACAATCAAATCTCTCCTCTTTATAATATTAGTGAAGAAGTGTAGATTATACTTATCCTTACTAATATCATAAATGCGAAAGTGAGTTGATTGTATGTTTGTTACGCTTTCACGCCGTAACTACTGAATCCATCATCGTGAAATTTTGCATACAAGTTCTCTGGAGTACAGAGAAAGACATCTTTTACCTTTTATCTCGGGAAAATTACTATTCCCGAGGGATCCACATTGACGCAGGCGGAGTCGCGGGCAAAAGCTAGTCTAAAGCGCAAAAGTTAAAAAAAAAAACTTCTAACGGTCCGTATAAATCCATTGCAATTAGTACTGTCGCCGTCGCCGCGACATTATGTTGCTGTCGGTGTTAATAGCTCATCTTTTTTTTTTTAAATGACTATGTAGCTAGCTCCAAGTGAGCTTTCGTTTTCGCACCGGGCGTTTGAGGCGAGAGTGGAGTGACCTCAACCTTTATAGACTACATCATCAAAGGGCCCCTAGGAGGGACCGACCTCAGCTTTGGGCGTTGCCTGTGTATGTTGCTTGGAGAGACAACAAACTCTCATATTGCCTGATGGGCCGCGTATACGTGCATGGGCCTGAAGGGCAAATTTGAGAAACAATGGCAAAAGCCTTTGGAGAGCAGCAACTCTCATCTTTTTCGCCTTATAGGCCGAAGGCTACGTTGCCAGAAGGGCCTATCCTGGGTTCAAGTCACCCGGGACCGCCGGGCGGTCACCAGTAATCAGAGCTTATCCTACTCTACGCACTCTAAATCGCTCATCATCAAAGTTCACGTTTAAGCGCCTATCCATTCAGTCACTGAGAATGATGCCGCTATACGTGAGACACGATACAAGATATCTCCAATCGTGTCTCACGTATTGCGACGTCCCTCTCGACAGATACTGAATTCAGGAAAGTTTAATAGGCGCTTTAATATCGCTTCTAAACTTCGCATAGCTTCAGTGGAAAGGTGGCTACCTTTCCAATGAAGTTATGCGAAGTTTACAGCTCTTCATATCTCAGCATACACTCAGCTTTACAGTAAATTAAATTTAAAATAAATAATTACAAATGAAAGCTCAATTACAAATAATATATTTTTAGTAATTAATACACAAATGGAAACCGGACGTCTGCTCGCGACAACTTAATAAGAATTTAATCAAGCATTAATATTGCATTATTTCACTGCCGTTATAATTTTATTTAAATCCATTGTAAGGACACATGAAATGTTCATTGGCTTTCAATTCATATGTTTTACAGGATGCAAAAAGATGGATACGAAAAATGCGTGAGCTGTTATTACAATATCGGGACTAGTGTTGTGCCGTGCTCCAAATTTTCGAGAACGATAAGATATTGTCGGAATTTTTCCCGAGAATTATTAAGAATTTCCCAAGAATTATTAAAAATTGCCCGCAAATTTTCGTGAGATGGAATTAATGAGAACAGAGAATTTCTCTCCGGCACTAATCGGGACTTATTACTTACTAGTTGTTGCCTGCGACTTCATCCGCGGCAATTTCCGTTATTATGATTTAATATTATAGATGAATAATTTTTCCCCGATTTCAAAACATTTTTTATTGATGCTTCGCTCCTATTGGTCGCAGCCTGATGTTTTATAGCCTTAAGCCTTTCTCAATAAATGGACTATCCAACACAAAAATAATTTTTCAATTTAAACCTGTAGTTCCAGAGATTAGCGCGTTCAAACAAACAAACAAACTCTTCAGCTTTATAATATTTGTATAGATATAGATTATTTGGCCGCTTTTAATTTGGCATTCCTCGTTTATTTATTCATTTCTAAACAGTATATTTATTCATCATCATCATCATCATGATCATCACTCCAGCCGATAGAAGTCTACTGCTGAAGAAATGCCACTCCCAAGGGTTCTTCGTACGATATTGCCGTACTCACTACGCTTGGCAGATGAGTTGGCGAGCGCAGTTTCTTTGGCTTCTTGTGCTTCTGACGCTGCCGCATGCCGCCATTGGAAGTATTTATAAGCTGGGGAACGATATGAATTTGTTGGATTTGGGAAGGGAATGAAGGTATTGAGATAGGTACTACTCACTCAGATGAATGATGGAAAACTAAGTAGCAGTTTGGGAGACAGGGTGCGCGTATCCGATGCCATACCTGCAACTACTGGACAAGCGGTAAAGGATGACACCCCTGATCGTGATTTTTATTTTAGAAAGTATCCTTATCCTTACCCTTACTAATATTATAAATGCGAAAGTGAGTTTGTTTGTTACGCTTTCACGCCGTAACTACTGAACCGATCTTTATGAAATTTTGCATACAAGTTTTCAGGAGTACGGAGAAGGACATAGGCTACCTTTTATCCCGGGAAAAAGTACTATTCCCGAGGGATCGATATTGACGCGGGCGGACCCGCGGGCGAAAGCTAGTAATATTATAAATGCGAAAGTGAGTTTTTTTGGTACGCTTTCACGCCGTAACTACTGAATCGATCTTTATGAAATTTTGCATATAAGTTCTCAGGAGTACGGAGAAGGACATAGGCTACCTTTTATCCCGGGAAAAAGTACTATTCCCGAGGGATCGATATTGACGCGGGCGGAGCCGCGGGCGAAAGCTAGTAATATTACAAATGCGAAAGTGAGTTTGTTTGTTACGCTTTCACGCCGTAACTACTGAATCGATCTTTATGAAATTTTGCATACAAGTTTTCAGGAGTACGGACAAGGACATAGGCTACCTTTTATCCCTGGAAAAGTACTATTCCCGAGGGATCGACATTGACGCGGGCGGAGCCGCGGGCGAAAGCTAGTATTAATATAAACTAGCTTATGCCAGCAATTCCGCTCGCGATAATATCGTTTCCTCGGGAACAGTACTTTTTCCGGGATGTAAGGAAAGGTAGCCTATGTCTTTTTCTGTATCCCAAACAACGCGTTTAGCGTAGAAGTAAAAGCCCTTAAGCGTAATAAACAGACAAATAAATAAACAAACAAACACTTTCACATAGGAGCTCGATGCCCCAGTTTGGCGTTCACAAAAATAGCGCTTACGATTCTTACTACGATGTAAAGCAACCCTGGGCGTGGTTCCCACTGGGATGGGTGACCATTAGAATCAGAAAAAAAAATGGTCTCTTCCGTGTTTGGAAATCAGAATAATTTATTGTCAAATAAATCAATCTGAAAACATACATGATACCAGATACAAGATTTTCAGATTATAATGAAGTCTATAGTTTTACCTGACAGGCGACAGACAATACTCGTATAAGAAAAAACATTTATTAAAACAGCAATTAATTAAATTGTTTACATACCTAATAAAAGTAAGTAAATTCATCAATATTCAAATTAAAAACTAATAATAATTAAAACTATTTAAAAATATAAAGATGAATAAACGAATTAATCGACATATTATTATAAATAATTCTAAACTAAAATCTAAATTAAAATTTAAATTAAAAATAAAATGAATCTATAAAAACATCAAATTAAATAAAATATTGATGCCAAATCGCTGCGGTCTGCTGGCAGGGTGCCCAAAAGGCTGGCGGCATTTCCTCGCTGGATGGCCAGACTCAGTCTTTGCCCGAAATGCGCGCCTACCCTTAGGTCACCGGAAACGTCGATTAGGCGTGCGGAGATCTCTTTGAAAATTTGTCGGGCCTCCGCACCCCAAGGCCCTAAAGTCTCCACGGCGAAGGGCACAAATATATAAGGCTCGCTTAGAGCAGCATATTTGCTTAATACATACCTAATTATCATGCTATTGATTAATTAAAAATTAATATGATTAAATTTAAATAATAATTAAGAAACAAAGCATTAATATAAGCTGCCAGTTTTTGTGAAAAATTCAAAGAAATCATAAAAAACACTTTTTATCAACCGAAAATATAACACTTTTAAATTGATTGTCATTAGTAAGTTGTCTAATTTCTTTTGGTATAGGTACTATAATATATTTGGCAAGCTCCGAGGCACAGTGGTTAATACGCCAACCTGCGACAAGAGGGTTTCCGGGTGCGATCCCCGGCCAGGTCATGATGGAAAGCGATCTTTTTTGATTGACCTGAGACTTGGATGTTTATCTTTTATAAAGTACCGTTGAGTAAGTAACCTATCACACAGGTTTACATTTTAATGTGGAGCTAGCTCAATTTGTGTGATATGTTTTATAAATAAATATATATGGACATATCACACTACTAGCTCCGTGGCGCAGCGGTCAACACGCCAGCCTGCGACACGGAGTGACCGGGTTCGATCCCCGGCCAGGTCAAGATGGAAAATGATCTTTTTCAGATTGGCCTGGGTCTTGGATGTGTATCTATATATGTATTTGTTATAAAATATAGTATCGTTGAGTTAGTATCCCATATCACAAGTCTCGAACTTACTTTGGGGCTAGCTCAATCTGTGTGATTTGTCCGTATATATTTGTCCGTATATATCACACAAATTGAGCTAGCCCCACAGTAAGTTGTGAACTTGTGTCGTAGGAAACTAACTCAAAGATACTATCCTTATCCTTACTAATATTATAAATGCGAAAGTGAGTTTGTTTGTTTGTTACGCTTTCACGCCGTAACTACTGAACCGACCATCATGAAATTTTGTATACAAGTTCTCTGGAGTACAGAAAAGGACATAGGCTACCTTTTATCCCGGGGAAAGGTACTATTCCCGAGGGATCGACATTAACGCGGGCGGAGCCGCGGGCGAAAGCTAGTATATTTTATAATATCTTGAAGACAGCCGGGACCAACAGCTTAGCGTGCCTTCCGAAGTACGGAGGACCTCCTATTGTTATGCCATTTGCTGTCACCCATCCTAGTGGGGACTGCACCCAGGGTTGCTTATGCTTAACCTGCGTAAGCGCAATTTTTTGTCACGCTCACTAGGAAATCGGAATCCTTAACAACATTGTCTTTTACTCGCTCCGATGGCCTGCTGAGGCAAACAGCATACACATGCTTCGTGACTTTAGAATTCAGAAATCCTTACTAATATTATAAATGCGGAAGTGAGTTTGTTTGTTTGTTTGTTACGCTTTCACGCCGTAACTACTGAACCGATCATCATGAAATTGTACATACAAGTTCTCTGGAGTATGAAGAAGGACATAGGCTACCTTTTATTCCGGGAAAAAGTACCAATCCCGAGGGATCGACATTGACGCGGGCGGAGCCGCGGGCGAAAGCTAGAAAAAATATATTAATTAAATCGTCGAAAGTTTAACACTTACTTAAAATAATGCATCTTGTTAGTGCAGGTTTATTAAGTACAAAATAAAATGATATATCATCTTAGACATATGTAAATTATTTAACAATAGTCAGCCTTGGTAAGTAGAGTGTAAAGATTAAATTTCTAGAGTTCCGTATTAAAATGGCTTTGGAACCTTCGGATTTTACGTTCGATATGGATTTTCTTTGTTATACTTTCTCGTCTTTAACTAAGAATTTTTCTGAGTTAATCTTTATAGTGTAAAAGATTTTTTTACATTCACAATGCTATTCTGATATACCTACTTACTCTTATTAAATGGGCATGTTTTCTAAAACAAATACTATTCAAAATAGTTAGTCCATCTGGTAGATGACTGATGATGATGAATAAAAATTTATCCAAGAAAATTATTGGATAAATTTTTATTCTTTTGTCAATCAAACAAGGATTGAAAAGATATAGCCCGTTAAAATTTCGCGTGACGTCACTGGCCGGTACATTTTTACCGGCCTGTTGCGTCATGAGGCCCACTCCCGAACTTAGTTGTGCTTTATCTTTATCATCTTTTGTTTGATTGAAAACAGAAAAAATACGTAACTGATATTTTTCAATAATCTAAGACGGACTAATTGTTTAAAATTATATATTTTTAGGAAATAAGCCTATTATGGTGAAAAACACCACGCGGGCAGGGTTTGAACAAGGGACCTTAAGTTTAAGATCATATATACTAAGTCCCTGAAACAAAAAACACTTGATACATTAGATTTCACAAAAAAAAATTGTATGAAGAAGCTAAGCCAAAAACTACCGTGTCGATTTCTTAAAATTTGCTACTTACGTATTTATTTAACTTATCGCCAACCCTTAAAATATTTATGCTTTATTAAAATGGACCTTACATATTTCTTAGTCTCTCTAAGAAAGATCTCTCGTAGTAAAAAGACGATCAATCTTGAAAGTTTCTTCATCATCATCATTTCGTGTAGGTGGCACGGTCAATAGACCATGCACACTTTGGTGTCAGAGTTCTTCGAAATCGCCTCTCGGCCTCTGACATGGTTCCTTTTACGACTACCAGACGGCAGCCGGGACCAATGGCTTATCGTGCCTTCCTAAGCACGGAATCATCTTTATTATCAGACAATCAAGTGATTCAAGCCTTTAATGTCCTAACTAAACTTGACACAATTACACAAAGTAAGCTTCCCGTGGGAATCGAACCCACGACCCCCGGGTTTACAGGCAAACGTCTTATCCACTGGACCACGGAGGTAGATCTCGATAGTTAAAAACTTACTAGAGATTAGGTACAAGTAACGACATACCAAAAAGGTACAAAGCAATCGGTTTCCGAATCCAAGTCAAACTTAGCCAACAAATTTAGTTTTTTTATTTTAGACTAGCTTTCGCCCGCGGCTCCGCCCGCATCAATGTCGATCCCTCGGGATGAGTACTTTTTCCCGGGATAAAAGGTAGCCTATGTCCTTCTCCGTACTCCACAGAACTTGTTTGCAAAATTTCATGATGATCGGTTCAGTAGTTACGGCGTGAGAGCGTAACAAACAAACAAACAAACAAACAAACAAATAAACAAACAAACAAACTCACTTTCGCATTTATAATATTAGTAAGGATAAGGAAGTAACGATAAGGATACGGAACCCTGTGTTCTTAACAACAACTCGCACTTAACCGGTTGCTTCATCCCCGTATCCTTTCAAAACGAATCAATTTCGACATTTCGATTCGTATTGCGGAGATTGTCTTACGAGTTGCATTTAGAAAAGTCCATTATTTTGATGCAGATCCGCTTTTGTAAGAATTTCAGACTAGGGTGTGCAATGGCCATGCTGCGTCAATACGGTGAATTAAGCAACGCCTCTGCCGAAGACAATCTGTACTAATATTATATAGCTGAAGAGTTTGTTTGTTTGAACGCGCTAATCTCAGGAACTACTGCATCAAATTGGAAATTTATTTTTGTGTTGGATAGCCTATTTATTGAGGAAGGCTTTAGGCTATAAAACATCACGCTGCGACTTATAGGAGCGAAGCATCACAAAAAAATGTTTTGTAAACTGGGGAAAATTATTTATCTATACTAAGAAAATGTAATTAATCAAAATAACAGAAATTTCCGCGGACGACGTCGGCAACAGCTAGTATAATATAATACTAACGCCACTTCAAGTCTTTCCATGGAGGTCGTAAGAGGCGACTTAGGAAATACAAGCTAAACAAAGCTCATAAACATCAATGAGACCTTTCCAACAAATCCTCTGTCTGCTCTGGCTAAGTATGGCTTCGCTAGTACAGAGAGGGTCATGCTGCTGTAGTGGAGGCTAAAAAGACCTGATGATGACTAACGTAGCTTTTCTTAGCACATATATAGTCATACATAGCCGCGTTTAGCATGTTGGTGGGCGTTCAGTGGAAAACGGAATCAAAATAGTGATGGGTTCTAGTCACATTACCTACTAACAACAGGCTAAACGCGGCCTTTTGGTCTTAAAAATCTCAGTTCTGTCTTCCCTGTAAAGGAAAAGAGATCTATGTATGTATGTATTAGTTATAGCGTTTGGGTAGTTTTCAGAAAATTGGCCAAAACTATAAAAATTAATCTTTGAGAAAAAAAAACCGACTTTAATGAAACTCTTAGCCGATTTTAATGAAATTTATATTAAGCTTATTTGTAAGCAAACACTTTCAAAAAGAATTAAAGTTTATAAAATTGATTTTTAAATTACTGAGTTTTGCGGTAGCAAACATAAAACATACAACCTAATTGATAACCTTCCCCTTTTTTGAAGTCGGTTAATAATAATGAACAACTTGTCCTATCAAATACAGCGTTTAAATTAAGGAATGTTTTCGCGTAAATTCCTCCTTATTTGACATATAAGATGGTATAATTTTCAAAATTCCTGGTTCATAACCCTTAAAACTCCCCCTTAATTAAAAATATTTATTTACGTTACAAGGTCGTGTTTCTTTTTCTTCTTCTACCCTTACCTTATCCACTTTTTATGTGGGGCACAGTATATGTATATGTATATCCGACGGCAAACGAGCAGACGAGCCACCTGATGGAAAGTGGTCACCGTCGCCCATGGACATCTGCAACACCAGAGGAGCTGCTGATGCGTTGCCGACTCTTAAGATACCTGTAAACACGCCTTTTGAAGGACCTCAAGTCATAGCACACAGGGAAAACCTCGGGAGGGAGTCCATTCCACAATCTTGCTGTACGAGGAAAAAAACCACGTGACGCTCTGACATTTATATCAGTTCTCTTCATTTTATCCTGTAGGCTACCATAACCTTTGCCATTTCTTTCTTGCCCATACTCACCTTGACACAATCCATCCATCTTTTCTTAGGTCGTCCTCTATTCCAAGTTCCAGTCATTTTCATATCCAATGCCTTCCTTGTGATATGACTTTCTTCTCTCCTCATCACATGCCCATACCAAGAACCATTGCAAGGCCGTGTTCAAGTTACATTAAATTTATAAGTGTACCAAATTTCAGCTTAATCGGTCGAGTACTTTCAGAGCAAATCGACTGAGTCAGACACAAGATTGAACCTATAAGGAGTCCGTTTTGTCACACAGCCGCACGGAATCCTAAAACGACTTGCTCAATAAAATGAACTAAAAAAAAATTAGTCAATAAAATAAAAGTAATTCATCAATCTAACATCATTTTTAAAATATTCATTTTATGCAATTCATTACATATTGTGTAAGAACTCAAATCACAAGTGCTTCATATCAAAATTGTAATTATATATTGATATCCGAATACGTAACCGGATAATTCGGCTAGCGATTGATCGATACTTCCTTTATACTTTACTGACAGCACTAGAGGTTTGACGCAATGATTTTCGATTTTTGATAATTAATATTTTCTATATCGATTACATATGACGTATAATATATGAGATGTGGCCCGAAGACAGACAATTTAGGTCATTCATCATTTCAAGTAGGTGTCACGGTCAATCGACCATGCACACCCTGGTGTCAGAGTTCTTCGAATCCGCCTCTCGGCCTCTGACGTTCCTTTAACGACTACCAAATGGCAGCAGGGACCAACGGCTTAGCGTGCCTTCCGAAGCACGGAATCATCTTTATTATAAGACAATCAAGTGATTCATGCTTGCAATGTCCTAACCAAACTGGTAACAACTAAACAAAGTATGCTTCTCGTGGGGTATACAGGCAAACGCCTTAGCCACTGGACCACGGAGGCAGTAGTATTTAGATACTTAAATAAGTAATTTATATAATTTTTATTCGTTATTTGTCTCCCATGGTAGGTTATAAAAATTTATTAAAATATCTCAAAGAAACTAAACAAATTAAAATACACGTCTTTTTCCCTCGCGGGTTAGACATAGCTTTTGTCCCTAAGACCTAGAAGCCAAGTTTAGCATTTTGGTGGCAAAAAACAATAAACTTTAATGTACTCATATATCACTAGAACTATCTTGATAATTTACAATTCAAATCAATGCAATTAATTTATCCCATAAAATAATAAACATTGTGTCGTAAATACATAAAAAATACAGAAACAAAAAAAAATGGGTTATGTCAAATGCTACAATATAAACTTATTTAGTAACCTGTGAGTTCTTAACCGACTTTAAATAAAGGAGGAGGTTATCATTTCGGTTGATTAAAAACGTCTTTAGCGGAGTTATGCACTTTTTGGGATGGGTAAAAAATGTTAAACTTGCAGGACACGTGGCCTGATCGAAAATTCGTAAGACGGATACGTGATTTGAGACCGCCGGCGCGGCGTAGGAGAGGAAATAATATCCTCTCCTACGCCACGCCGGCGGCCGCCTGTCTTTCTACCGCGCGGAGGTTTTATTTCTGCCGGCACTCCCGGAGCGCAAAAGGACCCAATAATAAGCCAATGCTATAAAGTAGATGTATGTTTGAGATAAAGTGCTCAAGTGTTTGATAGCCGTGTGGTTTCCGGCAGAGTAGAATAGGACCACTCTAAGTCTTCCCATGGATATCGTAAGACTTAGGAAATACAAGCAAAACAAAGCTCATAAACATCAATGAGACCTCTCCAACCCGTCTGGCCAGCGAGGAGAGTGTAGGCCAAATCCTCTGTCTGCTCTGGCTAAGTATGGTATAGTAGTACAGAGAGGGTCATGCTCCTGCAGTGGAGATTAAAAAGACCTGATGGTGATGAATAATACTCTCTACCAGATGTAAGCTATTGATAATACGTCAACTATTATAAATAAAAACAAAGATAAAATGGAGCAATCCCACTCTCACGGCTCTAAAATAATTCCTTAGCATCTTTATTGCAGCAATAAAATCGATTTCTCAACTATAAAATCAAAATAACCATCAAATGACCAAAAGTGTATTCAGAGTACCGTTTATCTATCATTACCGGCCAATATGGGACAAATTTGGTTATGTAAGCGTCATTTGTTTACGAACTAGCTTCTTTGATTGCCTTTACGTTTTCGCAAATAGTAGACCAGGGCTTGTTACCGGTACCAAATTCCCATTATAAGTACCGGTAAGTACCGGTATTACTATTCTGTTAAAATTTTAACGGTAATATGAGGTACCGGTAATCTAGTATTTAACGGTAATAATATTGTTAACAGTTAACGGTAATTTTACCGCTACTTGTTACCGGTACCAAATTCACATTATAAGTACCGGTAAGTACCGGTACCTCTATTCTGTCAAATTTTAACGGTATTAAAATTGCGTTAATTTTACCGGTACCTACGCATTGTTGCCGTCTACCGCATGGGACTCGCTCGACTGTAAAAGTGCCGCCCTATTGTGGGCCCCCGCCTCACGCCGCACATGCACAACACGGCAACGACACACATTAACGAAATGATAATTCCCAATACGAGTACCGGTACTAAGTACCGGTACTGTTTACCGGTATTTGGTACAGGTACTTCTTTCAATTACCGGTACCGTCGTTTTATTGAGGTACCGGTACCAATCCAATTACCGGTACCGTTGTATTATAGAGGTACCGGTACTTGATTTTTACCGTTACCAAATGTACCGGTACCAAACCAATTACCGGTACTGTCGTTTCATAGAGGTACCGGTAATGGATTTTTACCGGTATTCCAACCCCTGTAGTAGACATTGGTTTTGTTAAATTGAATACAAATGTATAACTCACATAACAAATCTCCACACAATATTAGCTGATTGCTCATGAGCAATATAGTTACCAGCCCTGGTAACTATATTGCTCAACGAATAAGCATAGCCATTCAACGTGGCAATGCTGCCTGTCTTCTGGCCACATTACCGCAGGGCAATGACCTGCATGACATTTTTTATTTATAGGTAGATTTTTATTTATAGTTAGATAAGTTTTATTCATAGGTAAGTTTTTATTTTAGATAGGATTCTTTAATTTTTAGTTTCGTAGCTAGTAAATATTTAATTTTAATAAATTTGAAAAAAAAAAATACGCTTATTTCTTATTTCATCATCATCATCATATCAGCCGCAGGAAATCCACTGCTGGACATAGGCCTCCCCCAAGGATTTCCAACACGACCGGTTGGAAGCGACCTTAGTCAGGTCGTCCGACCATCTGGTCGGTGGGTGTCCGACGCTGCGCTTGCCGGTACGAGGTCGCCATTCGAGAACCTTTCTGCCCCATCGGCCATCGGTTCTGCGCGCGATTTCTTATTTACATTATAATAAGTATAGTATAAAACGGGAAGACTTGGAGAGGGCCTATTTAACTCTGCCGGATACCACACGGCTGGTAGCTATTTACTAAAAACGTACTTGTATGAATGTTTAAATATAATATAAATATATAAATAAATATAAATATATACGGACAAATCACACAGATTGAGCTAGCCCCAAGGTAAGTTCGAGACTTGTGTTATGGGATACTAACTCAACGATATTATATTTTATAACAAATACATGTATAGATACACATCCAAGACCCAGGCCAATCTGAAAAAGATCATTTTCGATCTTGACCTGGCCGGGGATTGAACCCGGGCACTCCGTGTTGCAGGCTGGCGTGTTAACCACTGCGCCACGGAGCTGTCAAAGCAAAGGAGCTGTGTTTATTGTACCTAAATGTGAAAGTACCAAAACTACCTTACGAGTACGTTACGTACTTTGCTCAGCCACCTGTCCAGATGCTTATCAATCACTTATCAACTAAATGATCATTCATCGCTTATGGCCTTGATTATTTCATAATTAACTTTCAGCTTTTATAAAAAGTCATCTAGAACTCTAGAATATAGCTTAACAAGTTTTTTTTTCTCAAAGATAAATAAAAACATGTCTCCTGCATAAATATTATAGCCTTTGTCACTCGAGAAGGTATCCTATTGATATTCCATACCCCCAAATTTATTGAGGCGTATAGAAATTATGCTGGAATAAAGAAGTCGCTTACATACATTATTTAATTCTTACTTAAAAACACAATACACTCCTTTTCTGGCAGTCGTGTAAAGTAAATATGTATGATGAAGCGCTATTATTATGATTAGTCTACAAAGGCTAGAAGCGAATTTTAGACAAAAAAGAGTTTTGGCGATGGTAAAATGTCAACAATTTTATCATTAACTGCATCGTATGCTCTTCCCGCTCATCGATGAAGAGGAAAGCCATTTATAAGGATGTTTTGCATTTACAACGCTATTCTGTTAAACTCTCATTAAATTCATTTATTTTTTTATTTCGAGTAGATGACATATCCATCCCTTGCACCCTGACCTTCCTTACCCTGAACCCTGACGACCCTGACCCGACCCTGACCCTGACCTTGACCATCGACCATGCACACCCTGGTGTCAGAGTTCTTCGAAACCGCCTCTCGGCCTCTGACGTGGTTCCTTTAACGACTACCAGATGGCAGCAGGGACCAACCGCTTAACGTGCCTTCCGAAGCACGTAATCATCTTTATTATCAGACAATCAGGTGATTCAAGCCTGCAATGTCCTAACCAAACTGGAAACAACTAAACAAAGTATGCTTTCCGTGGGAATCGAACTCACGATCCCGGGTCTTCAGGCCTTAACCACTGGACCACGGAGGTAGTTACTCTCATTCAATTCAGAAATAAGATCTGGTAAAAAATCTCCACGCGGATTTGAACCAGCAACCTTAGTTCTACGTACGACTAGGTCATACTGGTCGCTCTGTCAATTTAAATACCGCGTCTCAAGCCTTCGAAAATTTCCTCCACATACCATTACCCTAAAGCCAATCGTTTATCCATTAGGTTACACATCTATTACCACCTTTCTATCCATCTGTCTAGTTCCTTATCTATATATCTTCTAATTGATCACTTCATCTTGACATTTCTCACGGAGTTAATAATTTCGCGTTTGAAACATATCCCACTTGTAGAATGGTATTGTGTAAGCGTTGAAAATGTTTTATTAAATTATTCAAAGGTTCATGAATTTATTTATATGTAATTGTTTATTTCTCTGTAAGAACTTAGACTACAAATAGGCTAGTACTTATAAATATTACAGTTTCTCTATAATCTGGAAATTTGGTTCGCAATCTGCAGTACCAAAGTAAATTTTCTGTGTAAATGTAAAGTTAAAAATGTACAAAACTTATAAAGCTAAAACATTATAATATATTTTTGAAATTGGTACCCATTATTATGAATAAGTTTTGTTATTTTTGCTATATAGGTTTTTAGGATAAACACCGTTGGCCCACAAACCATCTAAACAGTCGCCGCTGTCTATAAAAAAATTATAAACAAAAAATTGTTCCCCGTATTGGTACTATAGGAAAAGTTAATCTTAAGTTTATTCATCATTGTTGTTTTGAGGTACAAATTGTGTTTACCCTAATCCTTACTAATATTATAATATTAGTAAGGATTAGGGTAATAATAAATGCAAAGTGAGTTTGTTTGTTTGTTACGCTTTCACGCCGTAACTACTGAACCGATCATCATGAAATTTTGCATACAAGTTCTCTGGAGTGCGGAAAAGGACATAGGCTACTTTTTATCCCGGGAAAAAGTACTATTCCCGAGGGATCGACATTGACCGTGAGCCGCGGGCGAAAGCTAGTATATTATAAATGCGAAAGTGAGTTTATTTGTTTGTTACGCTTTCACGCCGTAACTACTGAACCGATCATCATGAAATTTTGCATACAAGTTCTCTGGAGTACGGAGAAGGACATATGCTACCTTTTATCCCAGGAAAAAGTACTATTCCCGAGAGTTCAATATTGACGCGGGCAGTGCCGCGGGCGAAAGCTAGTATCCTATATTTTACTTTTCTGACTAAAATCTTTCTGAACCAATCAAACTACGTAGTTTTATTTTATGTCATCATCATCATCACAGCTGTAAACAAGTCCACAACTGGACAAAAGCCTCTTCCAAAGATACTTCGTTCCAAGGGAGGATACTGCCATTCTCACCACGCTTGGCAGGCGGGTTGGCGAGCGCAGTTTCTTTTGCTTCTTGTGCGTCCGACGCCGCTGCCCATCGGAAACATTTTCAAGGGGGAGTAGGATAGGAATTTGTTGGATTTGGAAAGGGAAGGAAGGTATTGGGATTCTACTCACTCGGATGAAAGGGGGAAAAGCAAGTAGCAGTTCAGGAGGCCGGGCGCGCAAACCCGATGCCACATCTGTGACCACCGGACAGGCAGTTGAGCATGATACAATTTTATGTCTCAAACTTTTATAGAACTTGATGCCACATCGAACACCGCCGATTAGTAGCTAAAACAAAAAGTAAATATAAGCAAAAAGTAAACAGCCTCTGTGGTCCAGTGGTTAAGGCGTTTGCCTGTTGACCCGGGGGTCGTGGGTTCGATTCCCACCGGAAGCATACTTTGTTTAGTTGTTTTCAGTTTGGTTAGGACATTGCAGGCTTGGATCACCTGATTGTCTGATAATAAAGATGATTCCGTGCTTCGGAAGGCACGTTAAGCCGGTGGTCCCGGCTGCCATCTTGTAGTCGTTAAAGGAACCACGTCAGAGGCCGAGAGGCGGTTTCGAAGAACTCTGACACCAGGGTGTGCATGGTCGATTGACCGTGACACCTACTCGAAATGATGATGATGATTAGTAGCTAGTCTGTATGTTTTTTACAGGCTGCATTTAGGTGAGTTCGTACAGGAACTGCACGATCTAATTCCCCCTGCACCATTCCATCTTCGGACGATACGGCGTGGGCAAGGATTCCATCCATATGTGGTCGATATTCCTGCTCATCGCACCTCTAGATTCGTTTCCTCCTTCATTTTGCGAACCGCGAAGGAATGGAATTTCCTCCCCGCGTCGCTGTTTCCCGACGCGTACAATTTAGGGATTTTCAAGGCAAGAGTGAATAGGCATTATTTGAGTTTGCGTGTACCACCCTAGACCTCATCGTTGCTTCTCATGAGGCAAGATGGAGGTCAAACGCATTGCAATATACGATAAAAAAATCTGATGAGGTGTCATGAGAACATGGACTTTATAGCAGCCCCACTGTTATAAACAAAAGTTGCCAACTTCATATTGATTCTAGCATGCAGATGATTCTTGTAGGTGTCCTTTTGATTACAGCATTAGTCACTAGATTGATTATTACGTATACTATATATTGTGATATCATTTACATAAACTGGTTGTAGCCATTCGGCCACCATCAGCCGTCGCCCATAAACCTACTAAAATGGCGGTCAATGGCACAAAACGCTGTGATACATACTAACTCGCACGGTTTGGCTTGTAATGAAAGTGAGAGCTGCTGTTTTACTAAACAAGTAAAAAGAACTACTTTAAAAACTAAAATCTTAACTTAAGCGTTTTTAAGACGAATCTAACGATATACACGGTAAAATTTTGATCGTTCTGGACCCTTAAAAGGATGATTCAGCCCGTTGATATAAACAACTTTACCTATGGGACCAATGCTGGAAAATTAAAAAAAAATTACCTTTTGACTATAGGCGATGTGGCTAGCGACTCATCACTATTTTGATTCCTTTTTCTACCTTTACACCCACCAACACACAAAACGTGGCCTTTCGGTCTTATGACATAGGCTCTGACGTTCGTGCTAAGTCCTGTTTATATACATAATTATGAATTATCTTACAAACAATTCTCTGCGTGTTTTTTTATTTTACGTTTAAGTTTCCAATAGATTCGATAACGAGTTTTGGTTTTGCAAGTAAGAATAAGCTTGTCTTCTAACGCTCGTTCCGGGTAAAAAGTACTGTTTCCGAGGGATCAATACTGAGGCGGGTGGAACCGCGGGCGAAAGCTAGTAATATAATAAAGTGTAACATTATATAATTCTCAAATGAACTGGTTGGAGTACGCGTTAGAAATTAAGCAAACTTGCACTTACGCGACTTGGCACGTAGAAGTTATGTTAACAAGACATTGGGAAATTATTTAATATTTATATCATAATAAGGCAAGATTTTGCTTGAGGCCATGTTAAATATTTCTTATGTTTCATCATGTGAAAACATAATGTAACGGTATGATGCGTTGAATATCAAATGTGTTATTACCATCGTCGTAAAATTAATATAAATACACATTAAATATATGTTAACCACTGTGCCACGGAGCTCGCCTAATAAGCTTAGGCGAGTTCCGTGGCGCAGTGGTTAACACGCCTGCGACACGAGAGTACCCGGGTTCGATCTCCGGTCAGGTCATGATGAAAAACGATCTTTTTCAGATTGACCTGGGTCTTGGATGTTTATCTATATAAGTATCTTTTATAAAATATAGTATCGTTAAGTTAGTTTCCTACGACACAAGTTCACAACTTACTGTGGGGCTAGCTCAATTTGTGTCATATGTCCCTATATACACGGTGAAATTTTGATCGTTCTGAACCCTTAAAGGGGTGATTCAGCCCGTCGATATACACAACTTTTCCTATGAGAACAAAGCTAGAAACTAAAAAAAAAATGGGCAGTTCCATACAAATATTTTCGGCCGCCCAGTCAAATTGTATGAATGTATTGTTGAAAGTCAAAAAAAATTTTGAGATCCCAGCATTGGTCCTTTAAGAAAAGTTGTTCATATAGACGGTTGGAATCATCCTTTTAAGGGTTCAGAACGATTGAAATTTCACCACATATTTATTTATTATTATTTATGTTGCGATTGCGACCAGTGCTTTGCTACTTCGTTTGCCGCATTCAGATCTTGTGAGAGCGAGAAGCCTTTTGTAGTACCTGTATAATGTACTCCATTGAAACAAAAGACGTGGATCCTCGTTATTCTAAAATAACCACAACCTGCCCTTGACCTGTCTAATTCTTTTTATATGGTAAAATTGCAAATTTTTATGAGCTATGATGACAAACAATCTTCAGTTTTCTCTAGTTGCATCACAAATTTACATAAAAATATAGCTAAATATGATTATTGCGTCTCAACTTTATTGGTGTTTATTTTTGACCTGATCACGTCTTATAAATCGATTAACGCGGTGTGCACGCACTAAAAAGTGTCACGTTGTGTGCAAGCGAGAGGAACAAGCGACAGAACGGCACGATCGGCCTAAGCGTTCGGCTTGTGACGCATTTATCTCTTATATGTAAAATTATCGTCAGTAAACAGACTTTACAGACATCCTGTATTTTTATATTATACTAGCTTTCGCCCGCGGCTTCGCCCGCGTCAATGCCGATCCCTTGGAAACAGTACTTTTTCCCGAGATAAAATGTACCCTATGTCCTTCTCCGTTCCCCAGATAACGTGTATGCAAAATTTCATGATTATCGGTTCAGTAGTTACGGCGTGAAAGCGTAACAAACAATAAAACTCCTTTTCGCATTTATTATTTAGTTAGGATTGTCTAGCGGTCGAGTCGAGACATCTCTCAATCGTTAAACTGTTGCCATGGTCTAGTAATAAATGGATATGGTTTATAAGCTTTTGCCAGCAGCTCCGTTCGCGTGAATATCGATACTTTGGGAACGACTATTTTATCCGGGAGGAAATATAGCTTATGTCCTTTCCTAAGCCTCAAACTACCACTACACCAAATTTCATTAAATCGGCTAAATAGTTGAAGCGTGAAGAAGTTTGCCGACTATGTTATTAAAAAAATAACAGCGAAATACGCTAAAATCAGGTTATTTTAAATTTTATTTATGTTTATTCATAAATATAATATAATAAGTTGAAATTTATCATTAATTACCTACAAACAAACTAATTTATTGTCAAGAAATTAAGTCTCATAATTAACAAATATGTAAAAATTAAAAATTATAAAAATAAAAGTACTTAACTTTAAATTATTAGTCAAAAAGACCGCCTCGCATTGCACCTGGCGCAAATGTGCCCATAACGCTTGCGGCGTTCCCTCGCTGTATTGCAAGGGAAATGCGTTGTACCAGGTACGATTCGGCGCGGAGGTCAGCATTATTTGTTCTTAGGCGTCTTCCTAGCTCTAAATTTTAAATTAAATTTTGGATATCATTTTTCACTGTTTGTTTGTTTGAGATGTGATGATTACTATAGTACGAGTTTTAACAGTAACAGATACATCATTCACCTAATAATATATAATTGGATTATGAGCGATGAGTGGCGGCGATAATCGATCACAAAGTGAAATAAGCCGCCGACAAACAATAGAATTGGAGAGAAATCGCCTGCGTCGGAAGCTCATGGAACATTATGTAAAATCAATTGTTTTAAGTATTAGATCAAGGCACCAGGTATACTAACCCTACGTCATTTTAGCAACGCTGTCATTTTGAGGATCCATATGTCATCTTAACGACGTAAATAAGGTATAGATACGCCTGTCCTTCCCCTCACCGATTTCCGCCCCTCATATATACCTCCAACTTGACACGCCGGCAATGCTCCTGTCACACCCTGGTGTTGAAGTTGCCCATGGGCAGCGCTGATCACTTACCATCAGGTGACTTGCATGCCGTCCTACTCGTATATCGTAAAAAACTCTTCCGTTTATGACCATAAATAAATATGTGAAATAAAGTTTACTAGTAATAATTTATGCTCTTTCAGTTATTAATATTCTTCAGATTCTTGTCTCATCTCGCACATAAAGGTAATCAATTTCAAGTTTAGAATTTAGAACATTGGTTTTTGAAAACGGCTACTACAAATTCATGCCAGAACGAGCTTTTCTAAAATGACGCATGGTGGCCAGACTTTGGATCTTCAGCTATATACATAATACATTTATTTCGTTGCTACAGAGAACATTATGTATTTGTTTGTTTAACATACAATTAAATTTCGGGCAATAAACACAGGTAGGTGACCTTTGTATATTGCCCGAAAATAAATATTTAACTTTACCTCTTTTTTAGCTTTAACTCTAGTTGATGACTACAGTCAAACTTTCGATAGACGGTAGCTCGACGATACATTTATTTGAAATGTCATCACGGCTCTGTACATTCCGTACAAAGGCGTGACGTAGCGGACTCGCACTCCTAAACTTCAGTGCGCTATATCTTGAAATGTTTTTATATCTGGACAAAGCTAAAAACATAACTCTAGATATATTTATTATCTAACTCATTAATTTTATATGATAATATGTATAGAGAGAAAGCGAGTCTTTCAGTAGAAAAATCGACTTTTACATACTTCGCACATAAGTTCATTCGCGCCTCAGTTCTTCGTACCTCAGTTTATTCGTGCCTCAGCACGTCGTACCTCAGTTCATTTGCACCTTAACCCTTCGCACCTCAGTTTATTCGCGCCTCAGCTCTTCACACCTCAGTTCATTCGGGCCTCAGCAGTTTCCACAGTCTTTCACACATAAATTACACACTTAAAGTATCGACACTTCTTAAGTATCTAAACCAGCCAGCAAACAGTATGCATCGAAGAAAGTGTCTTATATATGCAGATATATGCATAATTATTGTCATATTTATTAAAAGTCTGCGACAGACATTCGCGACAGCTGCAACACTGTTGCGCAACATCATAAAAACACAACTTTATTACTAAATGCAACGAGATGAGCCCATAGTGTTGTATGCACCAGATTTTTGCTTGCAAACTTGCAGTTATTTGCTAATTGGTTAATAAACTTGTGTTAATCTAGATTATTAATCTAGGGCTGGCGTTAAATGGTTGTTTTTATTATCTTTATTGCAACAGGTTAATAATTAAAGTGTCTTACTCATAACTGCGATAAACAGTCTTTTGATTTCGAAAGCTGTAGATTTTTCAGAGAAATACTATAGTGATTAATGACACACAGAAATAGAATTTTCAATCTCTGTTAAGATGTTAACAGCAGATTAAATAGTTTAGGTTTTGAAGTGCTTCTTGAGTTCCAAGCTTTCATACCGTAGCCTACGGTATGAAAGCTGGTGATTCCACCCGCCTGATTTCGGTCCGTAGGAAATCAGGCGGGTGGAATCACCCCTTCATGGATTGGACATGGTTTTCTTTAGGTACATATTATATAACACACAAGTATCAAACTGAAATTCTACTTTAATTTATCAAATATATACTTACTAATATTATAAATGCGAAAGTGAGTTTGTTTGTTACGCTTTCACGCCGTAACTACTGAATCGATCATCATGAAATTTTGCATACAAGTTCTCTGGAGTACGGAGAAGGATATAGGCTACAATTTATCCCGGGAAGAAGTACTAATCCTGAGGGATCGACATTGACGCTGGCGGAGCCGCGGGCGAAAGTTAGTATCTACATATTTCAATATTAAAAGTATTACCGCAAGTGCGTTTGAAATGCAGTGTCTCAGGTTCATTCCCCAGCCAGGTCCAGGTGTAATTTTTTTCAGATTGACATGGGTCTTGGATATTTATCTATAAGTATCTATTAGATATAAAATACAGTAACATTGGATTTACAACGATAGTTTACAACTTACATTGGGGCTAGCTCAATCTGTGTGATTTGTCACTATACATGGTGAAAATTTGATCGTTCTGGACTCTTAAAGGGATGATTCAGCCCATCGATATAAACAACTTTTCCTATCGGACCAATGCTGGGAAATCAATTTTTTTTTAACGTTCCCGTACAAATTGACCAGTCGGCCGAAATTTTTTGTATGGAACTGCCTATTTTTTTTTGAGTTCCGAGCATAAGTCCCAAAGGAAAAGTTGTTCATATCGACCGGCTGAATCACCCCATTTAGGGTCCAGAACGATCAAATTTCACCGTGTATATCTATTTATTACCTCTTCCTATATAATTACTGGCTGTTGCCCGCGACTTCGTCCGCGGCAATTTCTGTTATTATGATTAATTAGTATAGATGAATAATTTTTCCCCGTTTTCAAAACATTTTTTATTGATGCTTCGCTCCTATTGGTCGCAGCGTGATGTTTTATAGCCTAAAGCCTTCCTCGATAAATGGACTATCCAACACAAAAAGAATTTTCCAATTTGAACCAGTAGTTCCTGAGATTAGCGCGTTCAAACAAACAAACAAACTCTTCAGCTTTATAATATTAGTATAGATTTATTACCTTTTCACTTCTCTCTGGGTGGCATCATATTACGCTTTATGTTATTGAGAGAAGAACCAGTTATCATTGAATTGCATAAAAATTGGTCCAAATTAAAACACAAGTTAGACAAGCCGGTTTTTAATCTCGATATTGACATGGGATATATCGCCCGACAGATAATGCAATCAAATTGGCTAATATATTACTTAACTATGTTTCGATATAGTTGCGAATCGTCAAAACTATTTATATGTTCAAACTTGCCCTTATTACGTGGATGATAGGTATGCAAATTTTGTTCTGGTTATGATGAGCTTGTTAGTTTTAATCGATTTACATTATGTGGTGTCTTATTAACTAGAAATAAAGTTAATTTGACTAGCTTCGTGGCGCAGCGGTCAACACGCCTGCCTGCGACACGGAGTGACCGGGTTCGATCCCCGGCCAGGTCAAGATGGAAAATGATATTTTTCAGATTGGCCTGGGTCTTGGATGTGTATCTATATATGTATTTGTTATAAAATATAGTATCGTTGAGTTAGTATCCCATAACACAAGTCTCGAACTTACTTTGGGGCTAGCTCAATCTGTGTGATTTGTCAGTATAAATTTATTTTTTATTATTTATTTATATTTAATTAACATTTTTGATTTGAAGATTGTATTATAGAACTGTGTTTTTAGGGTTCCGTACCATAAAAACGGTCACATTGTTGTCCGTCTGTCTGTCTGATTGTAAAGATTCTTTTTCTCAAGAACGCTTGGAGGTATCACAATTCATTTATACGTAATTGGGAATAAAATAGTTATTAACATAGAAGTCACGTCTTCGACCTTTACGAGGTAGACAGAGCCCAAGGCCTAAGATCCAAAGCCCACGTTTAGCGTTTGTAAGCATTTATATCATCAATCGGAATCAAAATAATGATGGGTTTCTGATGGACATAGTTCATTAGATTTTCACCCATTCCCCGCCAGCATTTTATTATTTGTTTCGAATGTTTAAAAGGTTCGTGCTAAGTCATTTGATGACTTATCCCAGTGGAGGAATGATGATGATCCCAGTGAAGACTGCGCCGGCGGTTGCTTAAAATGCATAAGCGGTAATAATGCTCACGGTCACTGAGCCATCGGGCTTCTCAAGTATTAAGGGTAAACTTCGAAGTTTAGCGACAGCGACTGACGACAGCAACACGTGTCGCTGTACTCCAAAACGGAGTCATTCCGTTTCCATCCCAATTTTTCACCCCACCGCCCTAAAATAATAATTATTCCGTGTTCTACCCACCTTGACATTCAATTCCGCTTTCAACCCACTAAATTTTTTCAATACTGGTTGCAAAAAAGTGAATTTAATTTTGAAAATCAAATAGTTATTTCTGTAACTCATACTCAAATAAAGGTATTGATAAATTAATGACAATATATAAATAAATAATAAATAAATATGTACGAACAAATCACACAGATTGAGCTAGCCCCAAAGTAAGTTCGAGACTTGTGTTATGGGATACTAACTCAACGATACTATATTTTATAACAAATACATATATAGATACACATCCAAGACCCAGGCCAAGATTCACATCCAAGACCCAGGCAAATCTGAAAAAGATCATTTTCCATCTTGACCTGGCTGGGGATCGAACCCGGTCACTCCGTGTCGCAGACTGGCGTGTTGACCGCTGCGCCACGGAGCTAGTCAAAACAATATATCTAGACGTGCCTCAAGGAGTGGCAAACGTTCCACCTATTAAACAGTCAGTGTAAAACACTGTTTCTTCTTTCCTCTCATATTATACTGCATCTTACACAATATCTATACTAATATTATAAAGCTGAAGAGTTTGTTTGTTTGAACGCCATAATCTCAGGAACTATTGGTTCAAATTGGAAAATTCTTTTTGTGTTGGATAGTCCATTTATTGAGGAAGGCTTTAGGCTATAAAACATCACGCTGTGACCAATAGGAGCGAAGCATCAATAAAAAATGTTTTGAAAATTATTCATCTATATAAAGATAAAATAGTTTACAACTTAAACCCGTTCCGTTTTATTATGAAACGAAGACTAACTTTAGTACTATGTTGTACAACGTTTTGACCTTCACCTCGAAATACATTGCGGCTTGCGTATGATTGACTATTTTTATTTAGATATTTAATACGAAATGGATATTAAAGTGACCACCAGCTATTAAAAGTTTGCTCGTAGCCTAGCTGGTTTAAATCATCATCTGTCCAAAATAAACTGACAATGACTGATGACCAAATGCCAAAGATAAGTGTTGTTGTACGAGGCACGATAAGCCGTTGGTCCCGGCTGCCATCTGGTAGTCGTTAAAGGTACCACTTCAGAGGCCGAGAGGCGGTTCCGAACAACTCTGATTATAATGGTAAGGAACCATCGGCGTGCAGGTTCGACTTTGCCTTGGCTGGCTTTTATTTCAGAGTTTTAACTTATTAGTTCTAATGTTACTTTTAAGTATTGCGAGTAATTAACCTAATGTTAAGCAGACTTTAGCTTTAAAGCTTTTTTTTACTTTTAAATCGATGAACGCCGGCTGCATGAACGTAAAAATGTCACGTTCTGTGTGCAAACTAGAGCGCGGAACAAGCGATAGAGAGCCACGATCGGCCTAAGCGTTTAGCTTGTGACGCATCTATCTCTCTTCCACCATTATCACGAGTTTACAGACAAACATTTTTTTTTAAATCGTCTATGTAGCTATCTCTAAGTGAGCTTTTGCTACCTCACCGTTTAAAGCGAGGGCAGAGTACCCTTAAGCTGTATAGGCAACATCACCAAAAGTCCCCCTGGAGTCCCTCCAGTTTTGGTGATGTTGATGACAATGACTCGGCTTTAAGCGTTGCCTGTGTGCGCAATGCTTGGAGAAACAGCAAACTCTCATATTGCCTGATGGGCGCCTAACAGTGTTTCTTGATCTCGTATTTATACTGAGCATTACACAATATTAGAGTTAAAATAGTATTCAACTTAAACCTGTTCTGTTTCACACTAACATTCTCTTACCGTTCACTGATTGTTGTTCGTTTTTCGAGTAGTGTGAGTGTGTAAGTGGCCAACAACGTTGTCTGATTATTTAAATTATTATTTAGGTATAATTCACCGTAATTAATTTTATAAATTGAAAAACCCGTCAAGTCAGTCCAGTCAAAAGTCTTTTTTTCGGTATTTTCTTTTTTATATTTTGTGTATTACTTAACTCTCTTTTTAACTAAATTCTGCACTTCGTTAGTATTTTTTAATTTTGCTTTTTTGCAACATAAATTTAATTGATTAATTTACAGAAAACTTACATTTAAAATACAACATTTATTTTTTTATTTTGATATATTATTTTTTAAGAGAGATGACTTATCTTAATAAGAAATACGTTATATACAATTTAAATTTAAAGAAATAACTTAAATTGCTAAAACTAAAGTAAAAAAATAAAAATAATATATACTGTAAGTATATATTATTTTTATTTTTTTTTTTATTAGAAAGACCGGGAAGATATATGTCCCGCACTGGCGTGCCCAGAAGGCTGGCAGTACTGCTTGTATTTTTGATAGACCAATAGATTAGCATTAAGCATTCAGGAAGTGAGCCCAAACATATCCCGAGGCAGGTGGTGAGATGTGAGACCAATGCCTAATCGAACATATAGTAAAAAAAAAAGGCCTGGAGTCGACCCCACAGGGAAAGCGGAAGGTGGGCCGTCCCAAGCAGACCTTGTGGCGCACTGTGGCGGCGGAGATATAAATAAATAAATATAAATATATACGGACAAATCACACAGATTGAGCCAGCCCCAAGGTAAGTTCGAGACTTGTGTTATGGGATACTAACTCAACGATACTATATTTCATAACAAATACATATATAGATAAACATCCAAGACCCAGGCCAATCTGAAAAAGATCATTTTCCATCTTGACCTGGCCGGGGATCGAACCCGGGCACTCCGTGTCGCAGGCTGGCGTGTTAACCACTGCGCCACGGAGCTGTCGTCAAGATGAAGTCAAACGGGCTAACCTGGCCCGAAGTGAAGCGCGTAGCCAAGGATAGATCGCCATGGCGAAATACTGTGGAAGCCCTCTGCCCCACATGGGGGCCGAAAGTCAAGCATTCAGGTCTTCATTGCGCGAACATTGAGGTGTGATCAGCGGGATTGCCTTTGCCAGCCCTCTGGTCACGGGAGACCTCATTCATATCATGGCGTGAGCATTATTAGCGTTCACGCATGTTAAGTTACTCATAATCCTCCTAATCCCTATTTACTATTTGTTAGCCACTTGCACATACGAAAACCAAACAAACATGGGAGGAAATTACAACGATTTATATAATTATGCAGTTATACCTCATACTATTACATTTCACTAATACACTATTTTATTGTTATTGACCACGTACTTAACATAAAGTGCTTCGCTGAATATAAATTGCATAACTGGCCCTTCTTACTACATCGTGTTGCAATGTTTATACAAGTGTGTTATACAGGTTGTCGCCAAAGGGAGAAACATTGGAATGGAATTTTTAGTTTATGAGGCTGAATGTAATTTTCAACAATTATCATACATATCGCGAAATTAAGAATTACTTCTCATAGAAATGCTCATAAAAATATCAGCTGATCGATAAATAGGTATTTACATGGGAGAGTTTTTCTGAATTGGATAGTCCTTTAAAGGTGAGAAGAAGAGGACAGGATGAGGAAAAGATGAAGCGGATTGCGCCGTACGCAGGGCAGTGACCAGCGCCAGTACCAGGTATGTGACAATGGCCACATTTTGGCGTAGACAAGGGGTTGGGGACAGATTTTTTTTTTGGAAAAAATCAATTTGTCCCTGTCCCTGTTTCAGTTTTAAGGCCCAAAGCCTTATAACTGAAAGGTTGACAGGCCCATGGGGTGAAGGTGGGTTATAGAACAGTCACTAAAAGATGACCGGGAACGTGAAGATGTTCCCGGCCGCCTTGAAGGGAATAATCTATACTAATATTATAAAGCTGAAGAGTTTATTTGTTTGTTTGAACGTGCTAATCTCAGGAACTACTGGTTCAAATTGGAAAATTATTTTTGTGTTGGATAGTCCATTTATTGAGGAAGGCTTTAGAATAGAAGCGAAGCAACAATAAAAAATTATTTGAAAACGGGGAAAAAATATTTATCTATACTAGATCTATAGGTACTAATAAGAAACTAATTACGAGTGATCATAATAATAGAAATTGCCGCGGACGAAGTCGTCAACAGCTGTTATAAAAAATTAGAGGAGGTAGCCTGTAGAAGTTGCTCAGAATCAACGATGAGCATCAAAAGTAACACTTTGTGTCGTGTCTCTTTCGCCTCTTTCCAATTGCTCCTCAGCTACAATTCTTCAAAGCCCAGTCTTCTGCAACATCCTGTATATATCTTTATGATACAGTTATGATAACCATATCACTTTCAATGAGATATTGATTACCTACCATATGGAAGAAGACAATGCATCGATTATGTGATTATTACTATCGATTTAATGTAAGTATATCGATTTACCCACTAGTAGGCCTAGATCATGATTTCAGTAGGTGGTTAAATGGTGGCCAAACGAAGACTAACTTTAGTACTATGTTGTACAACGTTTTGACCTTCACTTCGAAATACATTGCGGCTTGCGTGTGATTGACTATTTTTATTTAAGATATTTAATACGAAATGGATATTAAAGTGACCACCAGCTATTAAAAGTTTGCTCGTAGCCTAGCTGGTTTAAATCATCATCTGTCCAAAATAAACTGACAATGACTGATGACCAAATGACCAAATGCAATAAGTGTTGTTGTACGAGGCACGATAAGCCGTCGGTCCCGGCTGCCATCTGGTAGTCGTTAAAGGTACCACACTTCAGAGGCCGAGAGGCGGTACCCACTGGCCTAGATCATGATTTCAGTAGGTGGTTAAATGGTGGCCACGGAGATATAGCGGTTAACAAGATAGCTTGCTATAAGAGGGTTCTGGGTTCAATTCCCATCGTAGGCAAATATTTGTAGTTCATATTTAAATAGGTGATAGTCGCAGTCAGGCAAGCGGCCGGCCGTAAAAGCTTTGCCAAATCATATTACATACTGGTGGTTCTTCACCTATAAGTAGCAGAACCCTGTTGAGGAGCATACTAAATAGAGTCCAAAACTAACAAAAGTATATAACAATGATGTAAATTAAGTATAATTTACTTAATTATTATTATTTTTTATTAATTTTTTTTTTTTTATCGGTAAGCATTGCCTTTGGATCTTAACCCCTTAGGCTATATACCTAAAAGAACGAAAGTTTACATGTAGGTAGAATCCTTATCCTTTTCCTTACTAGTATCATAAAGGCGAAAGTGAGTTTATTTGTTAGTTTGTTATTGTTTTCACGCCGTACCTACAGAACCGATCATCATGAAATTTTGCATACAAGTTCTCTGGAGTACGGAGAAGAACATAGGCCTTACCTTTTATCCCGGGAAAAAGTACTATTCCCGAGGGATCGACATCAACGCCGGCGGAGCCGCGAGTGAAAGCAAGTATATTTATAATCATGAACTAATTACAGTTACGTGGACAGTAAACGCGTGAATCAAATCACCTGATCTGAAAAATACCCTAGTCTTCTCAGTCACGAGCCAGACAAACAATAACTTTACTATCATAATTTAATCTGTTACAAATGGCATTTAATTACGTCGTTTTGTAGTCAAAACGCATAAAAATGTCTAGCTCTCAAGGTCATGGCGTGAAGATCCACGAACTGATACGAAATGAGAGCGCTCTCGCCTCTGTTGCCAAATAGTTTGCACTTTAAACGCGCCGACAACAATACACTCTTTTGGTTGAGTTGCGTAATTTATGTAGTTCCGATTTGCCTTAATATTCAATTGATTGTGCTGATACAAAAGTCGTAGCCTTGTGGTATCCGGCAGAGTAGAATAGGACCACTCCAAGTCTTCCCGTGGATGTCGCAGAAGGCGACTTAGGAAATACAAGCTAAACAAAGCTTATAAACATCTAAGACACCTCTCCAACCCGTCTGGCCAGCGTGGAGAGTGTAGGCCAAGTCCTCTGGCTGCTCTGTCCAAGTATGGCCCTAGTAGTACAGAGAGGGTCGTGCTCCTGTAGTGGAGACTAAAAAGGACCTGATGATGATGATGATGATACACAAGTCAATTATGAAAAAAGCGCAGGCACGAAAAATATAAATAAAATCTGTACCAAATTTCGTCTAGGTACTATTTGTCCCCATTCTATGCTTCAAAAATCTTTGTTATTGCTTTCTCTCAAAATCGAGCTCTGTTCCTCTTGGGGGCCTCTTGGGGGTTTCCTTTGGTGATGTTTCCTATACAAGTTAAGGGCACTCTGTCCTCGCCTCAAACGTCCGTTGAAGTAGCGAAAGCTCACTTGGAGCTAGCTACATAGCTCACTCCAAAAGAGCTATATAATATACCTATATCGTTTTTTAGGGTTCCGTACCCAAGGGGTAAAAACGGGGCCCTATTAATCGCGCTCTGCTGTCCGTCCGTCCGTCTGTCTGTCTGTCTGTCGGTCTGTCACTAGGCTGTATCTCACCGTGATAGTAAGACTCTTGAAATTTACACATATGATGTATTTCTATTGCCGATATAACAGCAAATACGAAAACAAAAAAAAAAAATTCAGAGGGCTCCCATACAACAAACGTGATTTCTTTGCTTGTTTCTGCTAGATATTGATAGTGGCAACATGTAGACGCTTAAAATATTTACAGAATATTACTTTTATATTCACTTTAAAATAAATAATTAAATAAAATTAATATTAAAGGGGGGCTCCCATACAACAGACATGACTTTTTGCCGTTTTTATAGATAACGGTACGGAACCCTTCGTGCGCGAGTCCGACTCGCACTTGGCCGGTTTTTTTTTATTAGTGAGCCCAGTACGAAATTTTATATATATTTCATCTGAAAAGTTCGTCAACTTTCATATAAACTTGTTTCCCCTATTTAACCCCTTAGGGGATTAACTTCCAAAACTCCTTTGTTCTTACATTGTAAAAATAACTTTTTAGATATTCTTTGTTATTTCGGCTGTGCGTTGACATGACAATCCCAATTAATCAATCAATGTCTTCTTTTATTAGTTTCTGATTCTGAGATTTAAATTTTATCAAGATGTTCAAAACATGTACTGTACTTTCAAGTTGCATATTCCTAAGCACTCTTTAATTACTGGCGTCTAGTTGTAAAATCTGTTTATGACATTCTTATATATAAAAAACTTTTGCAATGCATTGTTGTAAAAAGAAAATAAATATATACGGACAAACCACACAGATTAAGCTAGGCCCAAAGTAAGTTCGTGACTTGTGTAATGGAATAGTACCTTAGCGATACTATAATTAATAATAAAAACATATTCAGTCTTATTATAAAACGAGGACTAACTTTAGTACCTGACTTAAACCATTATCCCTCCCAAACAAATTGACAATGACAGTTGACCAAACGTCAGAGTGAAAACTGTCGACTTATTTTGGTCGGATAATGGTTTAAACCAGGTACTAAATTTAGTCCTTGTTTTATAATAAGACGGAATATGTCTAATTGGCCGTGTGGTTTCCGGCAGAGTAGAATAGGACCACACTAAGTATTCCCATGGATATCGTAAGAGACGACTTAGGAAATACAAGCTAAACAAAGCTCATAAACATCAATGAGACGTATCCAACCCGTCTGGCCAGCGAGGAGAGTGTAGGCCAAATTCTCTGTCTGCTTTGGCCAAGTAAGTAGCTCCGGTAGTACAGAGAGGGTCATGCTCCTGCAGTGGAGATTAAATAGACCTGATGATGATGACATAATATAGATATACATCCATGACCCAGGTCAATCTGAAAATGATAATTTTACATCATGACCTGAACTTAGTCGAACCCGGGACCTTACGCTGACAGCCTAACATGATAACTATTAAGCCACACACTATACACCCTGTATAGTGTGTGGTGTAACTGGTAAATTACGTTACATATTAAAAGGGGGCATTCAGTACTAGATTCTCGTTCGAAATAAATTAAAAAAGATAGGGGCTTGAAAGTTGACCAAATTATCCTATAAAAACAAGATGTGTGAACACTCGCTCTAATTAAAGCACGCGTACCTGCTTTCGTGTCGGCCGCGGACTGTGTAGCTGGATGCGCGTAGCGAGCGCGCGGTTTCCAAACATTCCGAAACTTTGCGGACTAATTTGATTAAATTCTTTGTAATTAAGGCGCTGTATCCCTTAACCGTTTGTAGCGGACATCGCGAGTTATTTTATATACTCGTGTCATACATGTCATCAGTCTCAGTTCAAACCCGTGTCTGCCATTTCAGTGTTAATTTTCACTTTTAATATAATATTTCAATAATTATAACCAAATGTTGTATTCTTTTGAGGTATCCATTTTACTCATTTATATATACTTTTTATAGACGTATAAAAGTTGGTAGTTGTCGCTGAAAATATCAAGTATTCGCGACGAAACTTTTTCTGGATATAGTTTTTTTGCTATTTTATTTAGCTAGGATTTAAATATTTTTTGAAAATATTTTGATGTAACCATTTATTTTGATCTTTGAACTGTACTTCATATTTTTTTCATGCTGGTATTCCATGAAAAATAAGGCTAACTGCGCGACGAAAAAATAGTTGTTTTACGGTATTCTTCTGATGCACAGCGCCTTAATAATTATTTTGTTGGTTTTATATTTTTTAACGTTACGAATGATCATTATTTATTATGTCCTTAGGTATGTAATGTGATTTACCAGTCAGGCTGTATATAGGTACTTATCAACATGCACTACTTATAAAGAATGATGGGTTATAAAGTTAAGTAATATCAGTTAGTATTCACAACAAAAGAAATACCATCGGCTGCCCTGCCTTTTAGAACGTAATATTACACCAGATGTTGCCATAACTTTTTTTTATTACTCGTATATCGCTTCTGAATCAAGTGTTGCAACAGAATTAGTTGAAAGTAAAAATGCTATAGAAGAATAATCTTCACTCAAAATATTTGAAACGTCCAAAGAAAGAGTTGACCTCATAATTTCGTGTAGTTGACACGGTCAATCGACCATGCACACCCTGACTTCAGAGTTCTTCGGAACCCCCTCTCGGCCTTTGACGCGGTTCCGACTACCAGCCGGAACCAACGGCCGTAGTAGGCACGTAAGCCTTCCGAAGCACGGAATCATCTTTATCAGACAATCAGGTGATTCAAGCCTGCAATGTCCTAACCAAACTGGAAACAACTAAGCAAAGTATGCTTTCCGTGGTAATCGAACCCCCGGTTCTACAGACAAACGCCTTAACCACTGGACCACGAAGGCAGTTAGAGTTGACCTAATTAGGCCGAGATACATTACCCGTTTATCGCCGTGTGGTATCCGGCAGAGTAGAATAGGACCACTCCAAGTCTTCCCAAGGAAGTCGTAGAAGGCGACTAAGGAAATACAAGCTAAACAAAGCTTATAAACATCTATGAGACCTCTCCAACCCGTCTGGCCAGCGTGGAGAGTGTAGGCCAAGTCCTCTGGCTACTCTAGCCAAGTATGGCTCTAGTAGTACAGAGAGGGTCATGCTCCTGCAGTGGAGACTAAAAAGACCTGATGATGATGATGATATTACCCGTAACGAATAACGACGTGATACTATGTATGTATGTATGGATCACTGGTTGACGAGTTCGACGAACTAACATTTTGACCATGCACACCCTGGTGTCAGAGTTCTTAGTTCTTCTATTATTATCATGATCTCCATTGATAACAAGTTCAACAATAGACATGTACTATCTTTCTGTATCTTCAATATTTTTGTTGCAATAGTAGTGCACTACTGATCAGTAAGTTAATACAAAAGGCTTCTTTGAATTCTAGTTTTGAGTAACCGGTCATTTAATCTTACTTTTTTTTTCTGAGCTAATGCGGCTAAGGCAGTCTAGTGGTGTGGTTGAGTAATTTGTACGAGAAACGTTCAATGCTATTTGTTTTGGCCTTTTTTTTTATTGAAAGTGCTTTTTTTAGTATGCTGGCAGATAGATAGATAAAACATACATTTATGTTGTCCAACTGCCACACATATTATACAACAAAGAGTTTACAAAACATAATTTCACTTAAACTAAGTACATGGAATATATGTGCCACTGAAGCACAAATGGGCTACATCTCGGCACATGTTACTTGGAAAGAGCAACCGCTGATTTTCAGCTGCCACCCAGCTTGAGAAGCGCGCGAGCGCAATTTTACATATGAAAAAATAGACTGATGCTTAATATTTAAAAATAAGTGTACAGTCAGGCAATATGTGCCGCAGAGCGTAAAAGACAGGAGCGGAATTCTCGACACACACTATATAACTACATACCAGCACCCTATACCCTTCCGTGCTTCGGAAGGCACGTTAAGCCGGTGGTCCCGGCTGCCATCTGGTAGTCGTTAAAGGAACCACGTCAGAGGCCGAGATGCGGTTTCGAAGAACTCTGGCACCAGGGTGTGCATGGTCGATTGACCGTGACACCTACTCGAAATGATGATGAGCACTCTATAGACAAAAGCCGGCATAGTTTTTTAAAAAGACCGACACCCTTAGAGGGTAGCATTAAAGAAGAAATATTAAAGTTGTGGGAGGGTCACAAAGTGCCTAATTTTTTACCAACATGCGAAGAATTACCTCCTGGTCATGTTTTGCCGTAGTGTACTTGGAAAGCCGCTAAATAGACTGCGAACCCAAGTAGGTCGCTGTAAAGACAATCAGTCTTATTATAAAACTAGGACTAACTTTAGTACCTGGTTTAAACCATTATCCGTCCAAAACAAATTGACAATGACAGTTGACCAAACGTCAAAGTGATAACTGTCGTCTTATGTTGGTCGGATAATGGTTTAAACCAGGTACTAAAGTTAGTCTTCGTTTTATAATAAGACGGAATATGTCTAGGTGTGAAATAGTCGACAGTTCGCAGAACCAGTGCGAGTGTGGCTTCTCCCCTCAGACTATGGCGCATGTTTTGACATGTCCTAGGTGCCCAACCACCTGTACCTTGGAAGATTCATATTCCGCCTCCGAGAGAGGTATAGGAGTGGCGCAATACTGGGACAATAAAATTTGACATAAATTAGTCCATCGATACGATAAGAAGGAGAAGAGGGTACAGTGTAAGAGTAGCAGTAGATTTTAAATAACTAGTAAGAAAATAACTGGAAGAAATTAATATTATATATAAGTCAAAGATGAAGGATGCTGGAATGACCTACGGTTTTGATGGGAAGGTGGTTTATGAACAACGGCAAACAAAGCGGTGGGAAGAGTCTAGTTTTTGTTTGTCTAGCAAATATGATTTTAGATTTTCTTAAAAGCAAATTTGGTGTTAATACATCTTAACGGCGAGGTGATATTGTTCCAACACTTTGGTACAGGATACAGTAAACTTTTGTTTGAAACTAAGAGCTTATGTGTATGTTTTTACATGTCTTACTCCAAAATTGACCAAGTTTCATACAAATTTACAACAAACAATTCAACCCCCAGGGGACGAATTTTCCTTTTTAGTGCACACTAATTATGTCATTAAGAAATGTATGTACAAAATTACATTGCTACCCAGCGGCTTCAGCTCTGCGTCAATCGTCCTACCAGTCAGCCAGCCAATCAGAGTCTTCTATTTTATAGATATGGGCTAAACAACGTTGTCCGTCATCCGTTGTCAATTAAATAAACAACTTTACCAAATCAAATACAGGGAATAAAAAAGTTCGACATATTAATACAAATTGCCAGGCCGTCCGAGAGATTTAAATAAAGTGTTTAGTTTGTAATTTTTCGGCTTTTTTTTTTCTATTTGCAATAAAGGGCTTCCTTCTATTTATCTATCTAAAATGCCGTTCTCTATTTATGATAAGCATGATTTTTTCCACAAACCTTTCTTTAAAACTATAGTGTACAAGTATCTACAATCAAAACAAAAAAAAATGGTATAAATTAATATAATTGTATTGAACTAAAACGTGGAAATTAAATTGATATTTAAAAAAATCAAAACATACTTAGAACAAACCAACTTTTTCTAATCTTTTCCTCATTGAGACCAATGCTAAATGCCGAAATAAAATACACACCATAAGAAGACAGATTTCATTCTGTACGGTAGTTCTCATATGGATTCTAAGATTACCCGTTAGTCTACTCCGAGTGAAATTAAAAAAACAGTATACACCTGTTAGGAGAAATAAAAAAGTATAATCTTAAAATTGCAGACAATTTTATGCATAGTTAGATAGCCAATAAAGATACTTTCGATTACACACTGGCGAGTAATAGCACTAATAGCTACACACGTAAAGACGTAACTGTCTAGGGCTGCCTCTACATCAATATTTGATACAGGTAGGTAAAACTAAACTTTTTCTAATCAGTATTATTTCATCATCTCATCATCGGGTATTTTTACTCTCCACTGCAGGAGCATGACCCTCTTTCTTACCGGAGCCATACTTGGCCAGACTAGACAGACGATTTGGCCTACACTCTCCTCGCTGGCCAGGCGGGTTCGAGAGGTGTCATTGATGTTTATGAGCTTTGTTAACTTGTATTTTATAAGTCGCCTCTTACGACCTCAATGGGAAGACTAGGAATGGTCCTATTCTACTCTGCCGGAAACCATTATTTAATAACACCGGCTATTATTATTTAAATTCCAATAATTTACTCGTATAGATACTTTATAATTATTTTATTTGTAAAAATTTACAAACTCTTATTAAACCTATTTTAGTTAGATTATGTTTCGTCACGTTTTTTCAATATTAAACATTGTAGAGAGGGAAGCGGCCAAAACATATTTTACAATATATACTTTTGTGTCAGACCTAAAAATGTTATTCTCAAAATACAAAAAGTGCTTCTTTTTTTCTTTATTTATCTTAAAATAACCTAAGACTTTCTCAAAGCAGAAAATTAAACTTGACCATTTAAGAATTAAGTAAGTATTTAAAGCAATAATTTGTGATGTAAAAAATTAGATAGAGCTGATTTTTTGGTACAAACAAAAAGTAAGTAAATGGGTCAAAGTAGTTTTCTTGCCTTGTAATTTTATTCAATGTGAATCTGTTCTGCACTAATTAAATTATCCGGAAAAATATGTCATAATACACCTAATCAAGAAATTTTTCATTTTTTGTCATTAAATTTTTCTGATGTAATGTGAAATTACAGTACAAAAAACAAAAAGATTCTACTTTATAACCGCAGAGGCGTGTTACAACGGAGGTTCGCCACAAATAAATATATAGATTTTTATATTTTTTATAAGATTTAGATAATGAATAGATTTTTTTCTCTAGCCTTATATTGTGTGGCATATGGGAGGCTTTTTTGCAGGGATGCAATACAAAGCTAAAATTGAATTTATTTTTGTTAAATTATTTTGCCTATTTTCCTCAAGTGGAATAGTATAGTTAAAAAAAAACTTATTTGGCATTTTTTCCGACAACCCTATAAATCCGGTCAGCAGACCGCGCCCATCCGTCCTCGATACTTTCATTGAACTCGCGCTAGTCGGACTGCGGTCGTCATGTCATCACTCAGGGAAAGGTAGATTCACACTGATACTAGATAAGTTTATAAGGTGTCATCATCATCATCATCATCATCATCATCATCATCATCATCAGGTTTTTTTAGTCTCCACTGCAGGAGCATGACTGTCTCTGTATTACCGGAGTCATACTTGGCCAAAGCAGACAGAGGATTTGGCCTACACTCTCCTCGCTAGCCAGACGGGTTGGAGAGGTCTCATTGATGTTTATGACCATTTTTAGCTTGTATTTCCTAAAAGACAACAAGAAAAGTTTATAAGGTGTATCTTGTTTCTATTACCAAAAGTTGTTGTTGACATTCTTGTATCATTTACTTATACGAGTATAATATGTAAAGAAATCCCTGTCCGATTCTTAAAGGGGTGATGCAGCCCGTTAATATGAACAACTTGGCGAGCTTTGTGGCGCAGTGGTTAACACACCAGCCTGCGACACAAGGGTGCCCGGGTTCGACCCCCGGCCAGATCAAGATTGAAAACGATCTTTTTCAGATAGACCTGGGTCTTGGATGTTTATCTATATAAGTATCTAGGTATATAAAATATAGTATCGTTAAGTTAGTATCCTACGACACAAGTTCACGACTTACTGTGGGGCTAGCTCAATTTATATTATTTATTTATTGTCGTGCTCCTGTAGTGGAGACTAAAAAGGACCTGATGATGATGATATATTTTTTTATAACTTTTCTTATGGGACCAATGCTGGGAACTCAACCCCTGCGATTTAAAGGCACCTGCGATACCACTGAGCTGATGCCTTTAGAATAATTAAAAATTATACCAATTATGGTCAATTTAAAAATCTAGAATGTTACAAATTTTGGAAAAGTAGACACTTAAGAGGAAGTCGCAGGGCCGTATTTCCATACAAACGTAGACCCCTGATTCGTCGCCGGATAGTACAAGTAGAACAATGATTTTCTACAAAAACAAAACTATCGATATATTAGCATGTCCCTATTTTCAAAAAAATTCATAATTAAATTATTTAAAGAGATATGAATCTTCAAAAACCTGAAAAATTGGTAAGAATTTCCGTTGTGTTCAAACACTAAGAAAACAAATTCATCGCAATTATATTAGAAAGAGAAAACAGAGAAACACAACCATAGCTTATTTTACATTATTAATGAAAATAGAAATTAAATCGGTTAAGTTTTGGAGAAGAAATTAGAAGATAACGAAGCGTTGAGTTTGTGTAGTTTCATAGGTATTTTCGGTCCGAGCAGCTGTCTCTATCGCACTCTACGGGGGTTTGGGCACACAGCGCGACAGCAATAGATTGTACAAATACCTATTTTTTCATTCTATTGAGCACAGTGTTTCCTCTTAAGTAAGTATAGTTGTACCTACATCTCTTAATTAAGTATAATTATGACGTACGGATCCAAGACGTGGACACTCACGGTGCGACTAGTCCACAAATTCAAAGTCGCTCAGCGAGCTATGGAGCGGGCTATGCTCGGAGTATCCCTGAAGGATCGAATCAGAATTGAAGTGATCCGGCAGAGAACCAAAGTCACCGACATAGCCCAGAGAATTAGTAAGCTGACGTGGCAATGGGCTGGTCATATATGCCGCAGAACCGATGACCGCTGGGGAAAACGAGTACTTGAGTGGAGACCGCGTCTTGGCAAACGTAGTGTAGGACGCCCGTAGGCTAGATGGAGCGACGATATACGGAAGGTTGCTGGCAGTGATTGGAAAAGAAAAGCTCAAGACCGAGCTCAGTGGCGTGCCATGGGAGAGACCTATGTCCAGCAGTGGACTTGTATAGGTTGATGATGATGATATCTACATAACTTGACTAATGGACACAAATCTTAACACATTAAATCTTCGCAGCTGACCTGTCTATCCGTTCACCCATCGCATTATATAAAGATCTGTACTTTTACCTTTTATAATGTAAGTGATTACTATAATAGCATTACGTCTTTCCTAACTAACAATCTCATTAGAAAATCGATATTTTTAGTGGATTTCTTGATTTTGTGTTTACAAAACCTTTTTTGCGATTCACGCAGAAAGCTGTTAGTCGACGTTTAAAGTATCAGTTATTACTTATTTATTGCTTTAGTCAATAAGGCAACTGGCAATATAAAACTTTATTTTCTTCTAAATTGTTTTCATGCTTCTAACCCACTTTCAAATAACTTTTGAAATGAGTAAATTAAAAGTTTTCAAAATTATATTAAAAATCACCGTCACCGATTTTTCACCCTAATGCCCACCAATATGCTAAACGGGCCTTCGGGTCTTATAGACTCTATGTCTACCCTGCAAGGGAAAAAGACGTGATATAATGTATGTATGACACTATATTAAAAATAAGAGAAACTAAAAGTGATTTGATGTAGTGTTGATGTTACTTCTATCAGGGTATAAAGATATACCTAAAACAGGTTAGGCAGCAATAATCTAATAATTCTTGATATAAACTGTTCATAAAGCGAGCATTTAAATATCTTGAAATATAAACTGATGATACAAATGTCTAAGAAAAACTACTACCTTAAATTATTGGCAAGCAAAAATTTTACAATTCTCTATTCCTAAGGTGAGCTTTTATAGAATTTCAAATATAAAATGAGGAAAAAAATAATTTTAATTGTTAACACACATTTCTGCATTCACCTTTGAGAAGATCAATGCTTAAAAAAACCAAAACGACTATTTTCAAATATATTTCGACCCGGGATCTTGTCGATAGTCATTTAAAAAAAAAACCGGCCAAGTGCGAGTTGGACTCGCGCAAGGGTTCCGTTCGTTATATATAATAAGTTTGAAATTATTAAAAATATTATATGATGTAACTCAAAATTAACGCTTATCGCAATTCTTCCGATATCTGTGTTATAAGACGTTGCTTCGTACCAAATTTCAAGATTCTGAGTTCACGGGGAGTACCCTGTAAGTTTTGATTCCCTTGCGAGTGTCGAAAAATATGAAAAATATTTTTATTATATGATGTAACTAAAAATGTATGCTTTTCGCAGTTTTTCCTTTATCTGTGCTATAAGAGATTGCTTCGTACCAAATTTCAAGATTCTGAGTTCACGGGGAGTACCCTGTAGGTTTTGATTCCTTTGCGAGTGTCGAATAATATGAAAAATATTTTTATTATATGATGTAACTAAAAATGTATGCTTTTCGCAGTTTTTCCTTTATCTGTGCTATAAGAGGTTGCTTCGTACCAAATTTCAAGATTCTGAGTTCATGGGAAGCCTGTCAGTTTTGATTCCCTTGCAAATGACGAAGAATCACGAAAATTGGCGGCATAACCAGCTGTATGTTTTGATTGCATTGGCTCAGAAGTTTGATTTTTTCACAGCTCTAAGGGTCAGTAGACCAAAGTATTTGATATGAATTTTAGCTGGATACCCCTACGCGTCCCTGAAAAAAAAGGGTCTTGACAGACAGACAGACAGACAACCGAGTGATCCTATAAAGGTTCCGTTTTTTCCTTTTGAGGTACGGTACCCTAAAAATGTTCCAATCAGATAAAACAAGAAAGATCAATCAAAACCGTCAAAGTGTCTACGCTACGAGTACAAGCTTGCAGACCTGCATCTGTTTGCATAATATCAGATACCGTTCTAATAGAAAGGATGCCTATGACTGATATGCAGGAAAAGGTAAGATGACTTGATGAAATGAACTTTGCCACGGAGCTTATGGTATCCGCCTTTTTCTTTATCAAAATAAAAAGTTGGGCATTATCAATTCGGTTTTTTTTTTATATTTGTAACTAGCTTTTGCCCGCGGCTTCGCTCGCGTTAAGAAGTATAGTTTTATACAAACTTTCATCCCCTATTTTATCCCCTTGGGGGTAGAATTGATCAAAATCCTTTCTTAGCGGATGCCAACGTCGTAACATTTACCTGCCTGCCTTCAGCCCGATCCGTCCAGTGGTTTGGGCTGTGCGTTGATAGATCACTATGTCAGTCAGTCAGTCACCTTTGAGTTATATAGGTATATTTAGATTTAAAAAATTCTATTTTTTGTTTGAAAGGGGTTTTCAATTTGGCCCGATTTAATCACAATTGGTTCAGTAGTGTGATTGACGTCGGTTATTTTATATGAAATATTATTTTTAGTTAACTATGTAGGGTGTTACACAACGTGCGTTTGAAATTCATGATGCTTGTAGTCCGAGGATTAGGTAAATTTATTAGAAGGACAGCGCAGCTGGAGCTACTTCTTCTAAACTTCAAGTAGAGCAGAGATTTAAGTACTATATTATAATATTATAGAGCTTTGCACCAAAGCATACGTTTTTAGATTCAGTTTTTAAAAAAATCTTATTATTGCATGTCTCATTCATGATACATGTGTTATCCACCTCATTTTTCAATCATGATATCTTGTCTTCTTTTCTGCTTGTCACATTTTCTGCTATGCTACAACTCTACGTCTACTTTGTGTGAGGTCCATTCAAATAAAGCTGGAATAAGTGGGACCTTAACTACGTAGTTTGATCAAGAAGCTGTGTGCCTTCACTTAACAAATGAGTATTGTCGGCTAAAAAGTGACTAGACTTCATCATCATCATTCAACATTGCAGGCCTTAGAAGTCTCTCACAAGGATTCTTTGTTCCATGGGACGATATTGCCATACTCACCACGCTTGGCAGGACGGATGGCGAGTACAGCTTCTTTGGCTTTTTGTTCTTCCGATGCTGCTGCCCAATCTGCCCATCAGGAGTATTTTAAAGCTAGGAAAAGACAGGATTTTTTTAGATCTGGGAGGAGAATTAAGTTACTGGGGTACTACTCACTCAGATGAATGGGGGTTAAGCAAGTAACAGCTTGGGAGGCTGGGAAGGTGTACCCGATACCGTACCGGCTATCTTTGGACAAACAGTTGAAGATGACCTGACTAGAATAGTAAATCAATGTGTTTTGGTAATGAAATTCACACAATTGACTTATTTTCCTATGTCCCCTGGGTAATGCAGAGGGCCGCTACAGTGCTTCTCCATTTCGTTCTGTCTTGAACAAAACGCTCTTCACTTCATGCCAAGACAGCCCGATTGTCTTCACCTCCGACGCTATAATCGCCGCCAGGTCTGCTTTGATCGACCACACTTCCTCTTTCCTTGAGGAAACCATTCCAATGCCTCTCTCGGAGTGTGAGAAGTCAAGAATATACTCGCACACAATTACTACTCTATAAATACATTTATAATAATACTAGCTTCCCTCCGCGGCTTCGCCCACGTGGATATCGGTTATCGCGACCAAAAGTAGCCTATGTCTCCATCATCATGATTCAAAGTATCTCCATGCCAAATTTCTGTCCAGCCGTTTCAGCGTGAAAAGGTAAAAGACAGGCAATACGCGTTCTATTATTTGTATTTAAGAGCTCAGACAGTAAATTCTTGGAAATTTAAACATATTTTAAATATTTTCCATACCAACTTTGAACCCCTTATTTTGCACCCTTAGAGGATGAATTCTAATAAACAATGAAACACGTATTCAATTAAATGTTTTAAGAGCATGTATCTCAATTTTTATCAAAATCTTTGCTGATTTAAATATTTTTCCATACAAACTTTCAACCCTTATTTCACCCCTTTAAGGTTAAAATTTTTCAAAATCCCCTCTTGAAAGAAAGAAAGAAAGAAAAATAGTTTATAAAATAGTTTCTTAGTGTGCGTCCGCATTTTGAATTAAAATAACTGTCCAAATTCCACGTTTACACCTTTACTGCTTACGGCTGTGCGTGCGTCTATATGTCAGTCAGTCAGTGGGAACTTCTCCTTTTATTTAAATAAGCATCATCAGTAGCACACCAATCACTTAATAAACAATGATGTACATCGTCATCTCGAGTCAATGACCCGGTGACCCTGTGCACGCATAGACATAGGTCACGGCGCTTCTCGCAAGTGCAATGTTAAACTTTTGTTAGCCAATAGGTTAACAAGTGGTCAGCAACTTGATATTCAATATTTTAGAAGCCATAGATTCAGGTGCACTATCACGTCTTACAGCGTAGACAGAGCCAAATGTTGCAAGATCAGGGACTCCGATTAGCAAAATGGTAGCTTGAAGATTTAATAGAGATATTCTTGTTGTAATTTTTTTAATTATTGTAATTTTTTTGTTAACACTTGTTTCTAGTTATTAAATTTTGCTCAAAATTATAATCTGCTCAAAATACCTATGTTATACCTTACCTATGTAGTAACCTTTTGTAGTAAGTAGTGGAAACTTAGCTTTTGTTGTATTGAATTTTATGTTATTAATTTATTTTATTTTGTATGCATTATAAATTGTTTGATTGACAAATAAATAAAAAAAAAATACACTATTTTAATATCTAGCCGAAATTGAGTTTTTTGGTCTACGAAGAAGCCTTCATAATATTAATAACTAGCTGCTTCCTGCGGCTTTGCCCGCATGGGTTTTGGTTTCGATCATGCAATCTATCGGGGCCCCGGATCGACCCCGGGCGCCGAACCCGGGTCCCGAATCCTCTCAGGTGAGGATACAATCGGAAAAGCTCAATAATGATTTTTATAGGCAATATTTTTTAATAATTGAAATGTTCGTACGCATTTCTAATTGTTGTAAAAAAATAGCCTATGTCACACGCTGATAATATAGAATACTATTAGTAAAAAAAATTTTAAATTGGTCTAGTATATTTTGAGTTCATCATTTACAAAAAAACCCACACAAATCTTTCCTCTTTATAATATTAGTCTAAAAGTCTAGATAGTCTAGATACAATATAAAAAGACGCCTCCGTGAGAATGGTTGTGACCCCCGCTCTGGAGCGTACCTGTCTCAACACATTTCACTGGCCATCCAGCGTGGTAACGCGGCCGGTGTGATGGGCACTTTCGAGCCAGGTACTCTCCGGGGAGGGCTATTCGATTAGCTTTATATTTTTTTTTTTTATTTCTCTTTTTTTTTTCTTTCTACGTAGTTTTAGTCATGATATATTTTTATGATCACTTTGTCACTAATTTAGGGTTTTTCTGGTAGGTTTAGTTTTAGCGATTGTTTTTTTTCTATATAAAAAGAAATATTTGTATTTGTAAAAAAAATATACTGGGATTCTTGGCACATGTGTGCGCGTATATCGGCACTTTGCATCTAATTACATATTTTTACCAATCAATATGTTTACCGAGTAATTAATATAACAAATTTACAGTGCAGTAACACGTAACGCTACGAACGTTGAATATTTATATGGTACTAGCTTTCACCCGCGGCTCCGCCCGCGTCAATGTCGATCCCTCGGGAACAGTACTTTTTCCCGGGATAAAAGGTAGCCTATGTCCTTCTCCGTACACCAGAGAACTTGTATGCAAAATTTCATGATGATCGGTTCAGTAGTTACGGCGTGAAAGCGTAACAAACAAACAAATAAACAAACAAACTCACTTTCGCATTTATAATATTAGTAAGGATAAGGATTTATGGTATTTATACAAGTAATGTATATGTTACATAATATAGATGTAACTTGCAATTTATTAGCTTTTGCCTGCGGCTCCGGGTATAAAAGATATTCTATATCCTTCCCTAGGCCTCATATTACCACCATAACAGAACGCAGAGCAGTACGCAATGGATAGCTTGGCAAGAAACATGAAAGACAAGAATTTTATACAATTCTGGCAAAAAACAAACAATGTTTGTAAATCACGCAGCTCGCTTCCTTCCAACATCGACGGCGAGACGGATAATAAAAATATAGCGAACTTGTTATCAACAAATTCACACACCCCCCGCCGCTCTTGCCCGCCGCCGCCACCGCCGGTCCACGCGTATCGTACCCCGCGACCGCCTCACTGGGCTGCGATGACGCATTATCACCGACCATGAATGCTACCTGTTGCACTACGGCCGACACTGGGCGAAAAAAGGACAGAGACACGAACTTCATAACACCAGAACTAATAAATAAGATCATAAATAGCACTGCACGGGGCAAATCGCCGGGGCACGACGGCTTAACAATTGAGCATATTAAATACTTAGGCACTCCGTTCTGCAGTATCTTATGTCATCTGTTTAAAGCGATGGTCAAGCTATCGTATCTGCCCACTGCTCTCACCGACACTTTGGTAGTACCAATATGCAAGAATAGACAGAAAGACGTGGCTCAATCCGACAACTATCGTCCCATCGCGTTGTCACCTATAATAGCACGAATCCTTGAGAAGGTGATTCTTCATGTGACTCAAAAATACCTAACGAGTAACGACCATCAGTTGGGTTTTAAAAACAACTCATCTACGACTACCGCCATTTATGTCGTAAAGCAGGTCGCTCACTACTATAAAAGCCGTAAAACGTCGGTGATAGCCTGCTACCTAGACCTCAGCCAGGCTTTCGACAGAGTTTCCCATACCCAACTTTGGGAGAAGCTGCGCATGAGGGGAATGTCAGAAGAAATGATAGCCATTCTCAAAACATGGCATCAAAAACAAAGAAATTCCGTCAGATGGAATGGTACGACATCGGAGTCCCGCAAACTGCACTGTGGTGTGAGGCAGGGCGGTTCCAGCTCGCCAGTGCTATTCAACCTTTATATGGACGAGCTCAGCACCCGGCTGACACAATCAGGTGTGGGCTGCTACATGAATGGCGTATGCACAAACCATGTATGCTACGCTGACGATATGGTGCTGCTAGCACCCTCAATCACCGCAATAAGGCGCCTTCTAGAAATATGCGAGAAATATGCATCAGAGCACAACATGCTATACAACGCAAACAAATCAGTGGTAATGCTTTTTAAATCAACGAACACCCCAGCCGCAGTTCCTCCCATGTGCTTGAATGGCGCTGCGCTTACTCGAGTTGAAGAGGTCAAATACCTAGGTCATATAATCAACTCAGACCTACGGGACGAGGCGGATATCGAGAGACAGCGAAGAGCCACCAGTGTCAGAGGGAACATGCTCGCTCGACGCTTCCAGCGCTGCAGTCCACCTGTAAAGCGCCTCCTTTTCATGGCGTACTGCACTTGCCTATATGCGGCGGAACTATGGTGCAATTACACTAAGGCGTCATACAACCACATGAGAGAGTCCAATATAACAACGCGTGGCGGGCGTTGCATCGGCTACCGCGCTGGTGCAGCGCTTCGGAGATGTTCGTGGCGGGCCGGGTGCACGGCTGGCATGCGCTCATGAGGCACACCGCGGCGGGCGCGGCGGAGCGCCTGCGCCTCTCCACCAATTCTATTGTGCAGGCGGCGCGTTCCTGGGCAGCGAGCCCCATCCATAACGTGTGGAGGGCTTTGCAGATCAGATAAATTGTTTGTTTGTGTGTGATTTATAGTGTATGATTATCAGTCTTATTATTATTTATTAACTAACTTATTTTAATTTTAATTGACATAGTTTATAATTAATCTAGTGAATATGGAATTGTATCTTATAATTCTGGAATAAAGTTATTATTATTATTATTATTATTATAACAAATTTCATCTAAATCGGCTCAGTGGTTGAAGTGCGAAAAGGTCACAGAGTGACTTTTGTATTTATAATTTTATACTAGTGTAATAAAACACGTACTGGTGCACACACTTTTATTTTTCTACCACAGCTGTACTTGGCGACAATATTTTATTACTACCTATCTATATTCAACAACGCCACGACCGCACTGCTCGAGGGATCGACACTGACTGTCGCGCGTGCCTCAATAACGGTTTGATTTACCGTTATCGAGTCGCACGTTTAGTCATTTCAAAACTTATTACAATTACAATAATTGAATTATAACATTTTTCTTTTTATTATTTATTATGTTTTATTTTGAAATATGTATTTAATTACTAAGTTAATAAATTATTATAAAATAAAATAATTTGACACATATCATTAACCCTAACATTCGCCCATCCTGACCCTGTGCATGTCCTCATGCACACCCAGAATTAAAATGCTATACTATAACTCAACATATTTTCCTTATTCATATCCTGCGAACCCATCCATTCTCGCAGAGTAAGTTTAAAAACAATTTTTCAAATCATAGATTAGAAGAAAATGAGTCCTATTAGCAAACCCATCCATTTTTGCAAACAGGAAACATTTCCAAGTGTTGGGGTTTAAATCATCTTGCTACCCTGGTACGAACCCATCCATTCTCGTTACCAGACCAGCAATAAGACAATACTACAAACCCATCCATTCTTGCAGATTCGTCAATGTTCCAAACACCCAACACATTTTCAAATTATTTAATCATACAGAATTTCAACTTCATCATCATATACAAATACAGTGTAAAATGTTTACCAAAATAACATTGGACATGACTCTTAAATTGTAAAATAACTTATAACCACGGAATACATCACTTATTGTCTGTCTAATTCTATATCAACTTATCCTATAATTCGCTATTGTGCTATCAATCTACACCTAATCAATAACTAAATCAAATATTGGTCAAATTGTCTACATCATTATCGGTATTATCTTCATCATTATCAGTCGTATCTGATTCATTAACCTCCAATGCGGCAATATTGATCCAAGGCAACATTCGGTCAGCGGCTACAGTAGTTTGACGTTTATTCTTTGATCCAGTCAGACCCGGAACAGCCGCTACCCTATACCTATCATTGCCTAATACAGATACCACTCGATATGGACCTATGTATGCAGGAAGGAGTTTCTTACTTTTGCCATCATTAGCAAAAGCTGTTTTGTTATTTTTACTAGTTCTCCCTCTGCATAAATACGAGCGTCACGTCTTCCTTTATCGTACCTTTGTTTCTGTTTTTCTTGTTGTAGGTCAATTGAGTCTTTAGCATCTTCTCTAATAGTAGTCAAATCACTTAGATCGCGAGTTTCTCGCCTGACTTCATTGAGCATTGGATTTGCTTCAGAATTCATGCTCGTACCAAACATTATTTCGGCTGGCGTTCTACCCGTGGTCTTTTGACAAGTATTATTCAAACCCCACTGTACTTTGCCAACCGTATCATCCCATTCTTTTTCGTCACGATTAAGATTTTGAGCTGTTAACGAGTCGAGGATGGTACGGTTGTACCTCTCTACTTGTCCGTTTGAACGCGGACTGGCTACCGCGTTCAGAACATGCCTCACCCCCTTATCAAGGCAAAACCGCTTAAAATCATGAGATGTGAAACATGTTCCTCTGTCACTAATTACACGATCTGGAATGCGGAATGTATAAAAAATGTCCTCTAGAACTCTAAATGCACTTTGTGTTTTAGTGTTACGTACTGGTCTGACAAATACGAATTTCGTAAATCCATCTACGATTACCAGTAAGTGAGTATTTCCCCGCTTTGATCTTACGAAGGGTCCAAGGTGGTCGATGTGTAACGTATGGAATGGTACTTCCACTTTTACAATCGGGTGTAAAAATCCCTCCTTCGCGGTATTATTTTTCTTAGCATACGCACACTCGATACAAGCATTGACATATTTTTTAACAAACTTGGACATTTTGGCAAACCAGTATGATTTTTTAAGTCGTTCTAATGTCTTTTCTATGCCGAAATGCCCGATGTCGTCGTGATTCATACGACAAATCTGCCACCTTGCACCCTTCGGTACAACCCAACGAATATTATTTTGATCCCCGTCTAAGTACCGATAAAGTTTATTGTCTTTTATGAGATAATTCTCCCTTATGTATTTGAGGCCATCAGTGTCTATGTTAGAAACAAGGATATCGCGAATTCTATTAAGTTCAGCATCTCCTAGCTGTAAAGTCTAAGGTTTCTAATTCATATGCATGAAAGTTCCTATCTTCAGGAGAGGTTTTACGACTGTAAAAAGCAACTGGCCTAAAGGAATCACTGTCGTGTGTTTTCTGTAACAACACACCCCCGACACCCAGTTTACTAGCGTCGGTATGCAGTTCTGTTTCGGCTGTGGGATCATAAATGGCCAGTATAGGTCTATCCATTAATTTAGATTTGAGTGTCTGAAACGCTATTTCTTGCTCATAAGACCAAAGCCAAATTGCATCTTTAGACAGCAATTTTGTTAGAGGATATGCCAAAGTCGCAAAGTGGTGGATAAATATACGGAAATAGCCTACTAAACCCAAAAACTGGCGAACTGTGTGTTGATCCGTGGGACAAGGAAAATCAAGGACGCAGCGAATTTTTTTATCGCCGGGCCGAATACCTTCAGAACTAATTTCATAGCCGAGGTAGTCTATTTTATCCATCAGGAACTCACACTTCGCCAGATTGAGGGTGAGGTTCGCGGATTCAAGTAATTGTAAAACGTTTTCCAATCGAGCCAAACATTCCTCCACGGTCCTACCATATATCAAAACATCGTCGATGTACGATGTCGCGCCATCATATCGAGCTGGACCAAGAACACGATGCATCATTCGTTGAAAAACGGCCGGAGCGTTTGCCAATCCGAACGGCATACGATTGTATTCGAACTGACCGTCCGGCGTGACGAACGAGGTCAAAAACCGTGACTACTCCGCTATAGGAACTTGGTAATATCCCGATGTTAAATCGAGAGTGATAAAATACGCTTGGCCAGAAAGCCGTGCAATTTCATCATCTATATTAGGCATAGGATAGCGCTCCTTAACTGTTACAGAATTCAGCATCCTGTAATCGACACACATTCTCATATTGCCATCCTTTTTACGCACTAGTATTATGGGACTCGCATACTCGGATACTGATTCGCGAATAATTCCTGCCTCTAACATATCTGTAACCATTGCCCGTACGTTCTCCCTCTCCTTGTGCGATAACCTATATGGTCGATATACGATTGGCCTACTATTGTTAACTTCTATGGTCATTTCTGTAACATTGGTGCACCCGAGCTCACTCAGCGTAGAAGCAAAACAATGCTGATATTTATTTAGTAACTGTAATAGATTTTCTTTGTGAACAATGTCAATAGAGTCTCCTATACGCACTTGTTTGTTATCAATTCTAGAGTTAATTAATGATTTATTCGTAGATCTAGCAATTTGATTAATTACTCTCACTTGAATGCCTCGACTAATTACCATTCCATCCCCAATAAGACAGTGTACTGAAATCGGAGAAACTAACATGTATACAATTCCATTTCTAACAGGATATGCACCCCCCAACACAGCTAACTGTTGCGAAGGTTTTCCAATAATTTTACTGTCGACAAAAATGTTACCATCAACTTTTGGATCAGTAATAGCCTTCACACTCGCTAACCCACAAATGATAGAGGCTGACGCTGCTACAATCCTGACCGAAATGTCACGGCACATATCGATTTCTGAGAAAGGCATTTCATTCCCAATATTTAAAAAGTTGAGTTCCTTCGCATTTTTGTACACCGCCACGTGTGATTGTTCGGTAAATGACTGCCCTATAAGTATAGGTAATTCCAAATATTGATCGTCAACTACTTGAAAATCCACCTTGGCATCAACTCCATCAACAGACAAGTTCACAGAAACACAACCGAGAGTGCGAACGATTTCATTCCCAAAACCTTTTAAAACAATGGACTCAACACTGTATGGCAATTGTAAGCTGGACGCAAGTGTTTTCTTAATTAATGAAACTTCGCTGCCAAAATCTATGAAACTCTTAACGGGTACATTATTCACAAGTGCTTCCTTAAAAAATTTTGAATTTGGTTTTTCATTCGATATGCACATGGTCTTTTGTACATTGTTATCACCCTTAGTATCTTTACTCTGAGAGAAGCAATTTTCTGCCTTATGTCCCATTTTATTACAAGTACTACATTTAACAATAGGTTTTGGGCATTTCAAAAATGGGTGTCCCTTCTCTTTACAATTATAGCAGAATATGTTGCTATTTTGGGTTAAGTTACTCTTGTTCCCTATTTTGCCGCCGTTACTACTACTAACCGAGTCGCTCCCTACTCTCGCTTTAAAATGAGTTCGATCGAAGGATTGTGATTGCGTTGTGTCTTTATTGCTCATTAAAAACTGTAGCAGTTGTTCCGGATGATCGCATCGTAATGTAGTTGCACTAGATTTCATAGTTTTATCCGATAAACCATGTATAATGCAATCAACGGCATGCTTTCCCTCAATGTTGCATTGGTTCAATAAAGCCAATTTTTCGTAAAAATAGACTTCTATTGGTTCATTAAATCGACTTTTCCGCTTCAGCATGTCTTCCAGAGTTTGGCCATAGTTTTGTTCAAATGGAAAAGCATTCAGTAGCTTATTTTGCTATTCTGTCCAACTGAAAAGAATTGAAGGCAAGCTTTCGTACCAAATTTTGGCCAAACCCTGGAGTTTTTGCATGGCGAAATGAATAGTAGTTTTATCATCCCAGCCGTAGACGGTGGCACATTCGTTCACCTTCTTTATCCAAATATCTATTCGTTGGTTTTTTTGAGGAAGGGTCAAAATCAGGTAAAATGTTCTTATGATTATTAGTAGATTGAATAGAAAGTGCAGCGGAAGTCGACGGCTGTGATGGTAAATTCTTAAGTGAACTAAGAATATTTATAACGTCCTTAGCAGAAAAAGAAGGGCTCGTCGAGCCTTTCGGTCGCTGGTGGATCTCTTCAACCCGGCTTTTTCGTCTTTCGGGCCCATCATCGTATTCTATCGGACTTCGCCCCCTCTTTCGTAAAGGAATATCATCGATAAATATTGAATCACGTCTGGATTGATTTGAATAATCACGTTCTCGTCGAAGACTTACAGTTCGTTGGACTTTCCTCCGCTCCCTGTACAGGTCGTCTTGAAGGTCACGCAGACGCTCACGTTCACGATCCACCTGTCGTTCCATCTCGCGCAGCTTTTCATGATCACGTGGATTGCTGCGCTCAGTCAGGCGGCTCCGACGCTGCTCCAAAGCGTTGTCACGGCGGGACCGGCTACGGCTTCGTCTGCCTGCAGTGTCATTGTCATGTCGCTCTCGTGACTCGCCTTCTGGCGTCACCAAACGACGTGACGACGACCTGTCCATAGCTCCTGAAACTCGACAACAACGACAACTATGTAAATGTTCTAATTAATCCTAAATAAAATTTTATAAAGCTTTGAAATTGATACAAATTTATCGATTACATAATTACAAAATAAAACTATAGGATAGTGTAGGATTAATACCTACAAAGCAGCAAAACTGGGTAAAATTTGATGCTAATTAATAAACAATTTATTCAATTAGTACAAGAACTACAAAATCAGAAATGAATGTTAAATATTTTGTCGTGATAACGTCTTACAAAACGATAACCATCGGCTGCACGCATTAAAACGTGACACGTTCCGTCATCATCATCACCATCATCATCATCATAACCACCACCACCACCATCATCATAATCATCACCATCATCATCATCATCGTCACCATCATCATCACCATCATCGTCACCATTGTTGTCCATAGTTATCACGCAAAACCATCATAAATAAACTTTACAGACATACAAATCGCTTTAAAAGAAAAATACCACTATAACGAAAACACACGCAAAAACATCATAAATAAACTTTACAGACATACAAATTAGGAATAACGTCACTGGCTTAAATCACTATGGCCCTTGTTTCACTTTTAACCCGTTACAAATATTGGATTAATAAAATTAGGTACTTACCACTTCTGAAATGTAATAAAACACGTACTGGTGCACACACTTTTATTTTTCTACCACAGCTGTACTTGGCGACAATATTTTATTACTACCTATCTATATTCAACAACGCCACGACCGCACTGCTCGAGGGATCGACACTGACTGTCGCGCGTGCCTCAATAACGGTTTGATTTACCGTTATCGAGTCGCACGTTTAGTCATTTCAAAACTTATTACAATTACAATAATTGAATTATAACATTTTTCTTTTTATTATTTATTATGTTTTATTTTGAAATATGTATTTAATTACTAAGTTAATAAATTATTATAAAATAAAATAAAATAATTTGACACATATCATTAACCCTAACACTAGCTATAGCCCGCGGCTCCGCACACGTTAATGTCACATTATTCAAGCTGTATAAAGGCATCTGATGTAGCTTACGACTGTCTTCAATGATGACAAAAATAAAGGCTTTGCCTTCCGCACGGAGGAGCTTGAGATATTTTTATGCCATTTGCGGTCACCCATCCCCGTGAGGACCGCGCCCGGGGCTGCTTAACATGCGTAACCGTTAATAATGCCCACAAATCAAACCCACTAGACCATCTGGCACCTTGTTTCAAATACTTGGCATTATGATCATCAGGTCTTTTTAGTCTCCACTGCAGGAGCATGACCCTCTCTGTACTACCGAAGCCATACTTAGCCAGAGCAGACAGAGGATTTGGCCTACACCCTCCTCGCTGGCCAGACGGGTTGGAGAGGTCTCATTGATGTTTATGAGCTTTATTTAGCTTGTATTCCCTAAGTCGCCTCTTACGACCACCAAAGGAAGACTAGGAGTGCTATTCTACTCTGCCGGAAACCACACAAATACTTGTAAAAGCTAAGAATTATTCATGTCGAAACACCTGATTTTGATGCGAAAACATTTTAGCAATTTGTCATGATTCATCAATCGACGCTTGCGACAACTCTTAGTTAACTATCAGATTAGTTGTCAATCGGCTGTTTACACTGTCTAAGAGTCGGCCTAATTTTTAACCGACTTCAAAAAAGGAGGAGGTTCTCAATTCGTCGGAATCTTTATTTTTTGAAGTGAAAACTTTTTTAGCGGCGTTGTGCACTTTTTGGGATGGGTAAAAAATGTTAAACTCGCGTCAGGACACGTGACCTGATAGAAAATACTTAAGACGAACACGTGACCTGAGACCGCCGGCGGGAAGAAAGGAGAGAAAGTAATATAACTTTTTCTACAGTGCGAAGTTTTCACTGCTCCCGGCAATCCTGGAGTGCAACCCGTTGGTATTTTTTATCTCTTTTTTGTTTACACATGGCCAGTGTCATCCTCAACTACCTGCCTGGTGGTTGCAGGTATGTCATCGGGCAAACGTGCTTGGCATCCCGATCTGCTACTTGCTTTCCTTCTGTCATCCAAATGCATATATCAATATACCTTCATTCTTTTCTCAAATAATAAAAAAATACTATCCGTCCTCAGTTTGAAATTGCTTCCGATAGGCAGCAGCATCGGAAGCACAAGAAGCTAAAGAAACTGCGCTCGCCATCCCGCCTGTCAAGGGTGATGAGTATGGCAATATCCTGCCATAGAACGAAAAATGCCCGGGAGATACCTTTGCCCAGCAGTGGACTTCATAAGGTTGCAATGAAAAAAATGTCCACAAATACGATAGCTAGGGGTGACAAGGCAACATATAAAAATTGCATTTTAGCATAAGTTACGAAATAATTATCCATATTCATACTATCCATATCTATACTAATCCATATCCATACCAATATTATAAATGCGAAAGTAACTCTGTCTGTCTGTTACATTTTCACGCTTCAACCATTGAACCGATATAGATGAAATTTGGTATGGTAGTTTATGCCCAGGTAAGGACATACCTACCTTTAACTCCGGGTAATTCTACTATTCCTGAAGGATCAACATTGACGCGAGTGAAGCCACGGGCAAATGCTAGTTCACCATATCCATTTTAGTGAACCTTGCTTTGCAGTGTGTGAGTATTCGAGCACTCACACATACACTACAAAAACTCATAACGAAAGCTTTCAACATAATAGACTAAGTTAAATAAAAAGGTTAAAAACAAAAACAGGTTTTATAGTTCGTAATGTCCAAAATATAACTGGTAGCCTTCAATATGACCTACTTTGTACAATTACCGAATTAAAAAAATAAAATTGAGCATTATGTGAACACAAGTTCACACAGTTGTTGTTGTTTTAAGAAAACCGGTTGAGAATATGTGCTTAAACAATCTTCGTTCATTGTTTGCTGTACAAACACATTATACCAATATATTAGTGTTTATTAGGATAAACCCATGGGTATTATTATGGGTATGGTATTTTAACGGCCAGTATATACTATGCTTCATTATAGATCAGGGCAGCCACACAAGCCGCGTTTTTTCGCTGCGGTGGACGATTCCGAAACGTACGATATGAGTGTCAATGATCGGATATTCCAGTGCATATTTACCTAAAGTTGATTTTTGGCTCACATATTATGGCTGCGGCTTCTTAAAACATTTTTATTTATTATCCTAATCCTAATCCTAACCCTAACTAATATTATAAATGCGAAAGTGAGTTTGTTTGTTTGTTACGCTTTCACGCCGTAACTACTGAACCGATCTTCATGAAATTTTGCATACAAGTACTCTGGAGTACGAAGAAGGACGTATGCTACCTTTTATCCCGGGAAATAATACTATTCCCGAGGGATCGACATTGATGCGGGCGAAAGCTAGTCATAAAAAAAAATACCAGTATTTAGGTATAATTTGCCGTTGTATTCACGGACTTGCAAAGTACTTATATTCCCTGAGTTTTATTCGACCCGATTGCACACAATTACAACCTAACAAAGGTGTTTTAGTTTCGTCAAAAATCACTGATAGTAAAACCAGCGAAAACCAAACCCATTACTTTGGAGCAGGGCAATAAGTGTATGGAGTGAGGTGTACTCACTCTTTAATGATTAAGTTTGTTAATCAAAACTGGATCTTTTTAATAAAAAGTGCTGTCCATAATTTCGAACTTCTGAACTTTAGGTAAATATGCACTAGAATATCCGATCATATCGTACGTTTCGGAATCGTCCACTAAAGAACGAGTAATTAAGATTATAGAAATTATAGAAATAGATTATCTCAAGAAGGTAATTTGAAAAAGTTTGGAATTTGAAAATAAAAAATCTAAAAAGTTCCAAGTTTTATTAATTTATAAAGAACTGATTAAATTGGCAATAGAGAAAAAGATTGCCAGCGAACGATAGAAATGTCGAAGATTTATTTTACATCCGGAATAGCAACGTGCTCTATGGACAAAAAGAGAATCTCGACAAGATAATTTAAAAAAGGTAAGAGTTTAAAAATAAAATCTCTTAAAAAGTTCCAATTTTGATTAATTTATAAAGAATTGATAAAATAGGCAATAGACAAAAAGATTGGCAACAATAGATAGCTACAAATTACTTAGACGTTTTTGTTTTTTAACACCTTGACATGGTTCTAAGTGATCATAACCAAAGATAATATAATTCTACATTCATAGCTAACTAATATGCTAATGAATAGTTTTTATTTTGCTAATTTATGTATAATGGCATGAATTATCCCACACATTGGTATGAATTATAATGTAGGATTGAAGGCTTTATTACATGCGAATGTCTTTATTTAGACAGACAGACAGACAAAAACAGAATTAACTCCAGTTGCTTCTGGTTTTGTCGACCTCTATGGCACAGTGGTGCCGCAAGTGCCTTTGAATCACTGGGTCGCGAGTTCGATACCCGGTCAGGTCAAGATGGAAAAAGATCTTTTTTTAGATTGACCTGGTTTATCTTTATAAGTATTTACTATAAATTATAGTATAATTAAGTTTTTTCCACGCTGATCTGGGAGAAAAGAAAATACTACGTGGCGCTTTAAGTCAACACGCCAGCCTGCGACACGAACCCTCGTGTCGCAGGCTGGCGTGTTTGATTCCCGGTCAAGACATAATTGAAAACGATCTTTTTCGCCGTCTTCCCGATTGAGTTCCAACATCCACCACAACTCTTCAGTCAGTCGGTGAAGATGGCGGCTGCAAGTAAGGTTTTTTTTTTCATTAGATGACACGGTCAATCAATGTACCATGCGCATCCTGGTGTCAGAGTTAATCGGGACCGCCTCTCGACCTCTGGCGTGGTTCATTTTAACGACTTCCAGATGGCAGCCGGGACCAACGGCTTAACATGCCTTCCGAAGCATGAAATCATCTTAATTATCAGATAATCAGGTGATTCAAGCCTCCAATGTCCTAACCAAACTGGAAACGACTAAACAAAGTATGCTTCCCGTGGGAAACGAATCCATGACCCCTGGGTCTACAGGCAAACGCCTGTCCGCTTAGTAAGTAAAAAAATATTTATTGCACCATAACTGAAAATCGATACAAATCTCAAAAAAAATCGCGGTAAGTCCCGCAGTGACAATAATAGTGATTGTAACCGCGAATGCTTAAAATCGTATACAAAAGTGAGTTTGTTTATTTGTTACGCTTTAACTCCTAACTACTAAACGGCTCATCATGAAATTTTGCATACTTTTAGTCCGGAGTTTGCAGAAGGACATAGGCTACCTTTCACCCCAGAAGAAAGTACTAGTCCGGATGGATCGCTTTTAACGCGAGCGGAGCCACTGGCGAAAGCTAGTACGTTAATAAACTAGAGCGTTTTATTTAAAGAATAGTCAAAGTATTCACCTATTTGTTAGTTTGAGACATGTCATCATCATCATCAGGTCCTACAGGAGCACGACCCTCTCTGTACTATTTGGGCCATACTTGGCCAGAGCAGCCAGAGGACTTAGCCTACACTCTCCACGCTGGCCAGACGGGTTGGAGAGGTCTCTTAGATGTTTATAAGCTTTGTTTAGCTGGTATTTCCTAAGTTGCCTTCTACGACATCCACGGGAAGACTTGGAGTGGTCCTATTCTACTCTGCCGGATACCACACGGCATGGTTGAGACATGTATGATATATTATTTGCTAAACTACTTTCTGTCTGTGTTACATCCTGAGTAATATTATCAAATGCGAAAGTGACTTTGTTTGTCTGTTTGTTATTAATTTGTTACGTTTTCACGTCTTAACGACTGAACCCATCATGATTTTTTGTATACACGTTATTTGAGGCACGGAGAAATACAGGTGGTAACTTTAATCCCGGAAGGAAGTACTGTTGAAGCAGAGCCGCAGGCGAAAGCTAGTCAATACAAATCCTTCGGAATTTGTAGTTGTAACATCCGAAATCCAAACACCATGCTTGTATTTGCTGGTATTGCATATTCTACTATGAAAATATTTTTTGTTGTTACCATTTGTCGATGCTGTATCTAGACTATACCAAAAAATGGCAGCACATTAGTATCGACACTTCTCATTCCTTTACTAGCATAAAATTGACAGCTCCATGGCGCAGTGGTTAACACGCCAGCCTGCGACACGGAGTGCCCGTGTTCGATCCCCGGCCAGGTCAAGATGGAAAATGATCTTTTTCAGATTGGCCTGGGTCTTGGATGTTTATCTATATATGTATTTGTTATAAAATATAGTATCGTTGAGTTAGTATCCCATAACACAAGTCTCGAACTTACTTTGGGGCTAGCTCAATCTGTGTGATTTGTCCGTATATATATATTTATTTATAAAATACACATTCGTAAACAATTTACCATACTTTGGTCATAATAAGTTATTAAAAAACCGGCCAAGTGCGAGTAGGACTCGCGCACGAAGGGTTCCGTACCGTTATCTATAAAAACGCCAAAAAAATCATGTCTGTTGTATCGGAGCCCCCCTTTAATTTTTATTTAATTATTTTTAAAGTGAATATATAACTGAATATTTCAAGCTACTACCTGTTGCCGTTATCAATATTAAGCAAAAACAAGCAAAAAAAAATCACTTTTTGTATGGGAGCGGGGGCTCCCATTCAAATTCTCTCATCTTCCATTTAAGAGTTAAATATTTAAAATATTTATTTTATTACTAGCTTTCGCCCGCGGCTCCGCCCGCGTCAATGTCGATCCCTCGGGAACAGTACTTTTTCCCGGGATAACAGGTAGCCTATGTCCTTCTCCGCACTCCAGAGAACTTGTATGCAAAATTTCATGATGATCGGTTTAGTAGTTACGGCGTGAAAGCGTAACAAACAAACAAACAAACTCACTTTCGCATTTATAATATTAGTTAGGATATTTTTTTGTATTTGTTGTTATAGGGGCAACAGAAATACATCGTCTGTGAAAATTTCAACAACTATCACGGTTCGTGAGATACAGCCGGATAGACAGACAGACAGACAGACAGACTTTGGGTACGGAACCTTAAAAACAAACAAAGGGGTATCTAGAGCAAAGTTCGGTCCCACCTATATTTTAAACAAAAAATATGGCTAATACAGCTCCTAAAAAGGCTGCACATAATTAGATATCATTTCGCCTTTTACCCGAAAAATAGTGTGTAACCCGTCTTCGTCCTCGCCCGCCGGATGGTCCAAAGTAAAAGTGGTTGGCAGAATCCCCGCTATAAAAGCGGCCGCCGAGGCTCTCCGACATCACACAACCTTCGACCGACGTCCAGTCCACTCACAAACATGGCAAAGTGGAGCATTGTAAGTTTCGGAGATCGGAGTGCAGTGATAGTGTTGTGCTAACTAAGTGATGTGACGGATTGTGATAGAATTCGCGGATCAGTGATCGAAATTCGAAATTTTTGAGATTAAATGACAATCTCGCATTCTGAATTGCATTATTCAAATTTGGAACTTTTTGATAAAATTGGCAATTTTAAAATTAAAACAAACGAATAACGTTCTTAATTTAAATATTGAATTAAAAGATTACCTAATATCGCTCTAAATTAAAAAATCAAAAAATTAAAAAGATTATCTAATACGCATATTCCAAATTTAAATTCATAATTAAGCACGCTCTGATTGTGAATGTGTGATCTAATGAGTGTGTTTGTTCACCAGGTTGCGCTCGCGCTCATCGGCTGCGCCGTGGCGGAGCCCCCAGTAGGGTACAGCTACTCTGCTCCCTCGTCCCTAGTCCTAGTCGGAGGCAGCAGCGGAGGCCACTACAGTGGCGGCCTGAGCAGCGGAGGCCACTACAGTGGCGGCCTGAGCAGCGGAGGCCACTACCAGCAAGTCCCCGTCGGCCACCAAACCTCAGAAGGCTACCACGTCGACCCCGCTCTCCTCCACAAAATCAAGCACATCATCCTTAAGGACGAGATCCAAAACCAGGCCTACCAGTCAGTATCTTCCGGACATGGACACGGACATGGTGTCTCCTCTCACTACGGTCCCCCCGCGCCCGTATACGGTGTTCCCCACGACAGAATCGTTGGCATTGAATTAGAGCACATCCAACAAGGTATCCAAGTCGCTCAGTACCACCAGGCTGACGAAGGCTACTCTGGTGGCTACGCCGGTGGATACTCTGGTGGCTACTCATCTGGTGGTTACTCATCTGGTGGACACGGACATGGCTCCATCTCCTACTCCGCCCCATCAATCACATACGCCACCATCGGTGTTCCCTCAGGATCATACGGCGTCCCATCTCCCTCATCATCATACGGCGCCCCCCATCATTAAAAAGTCATAGTAATATAAGTTACGAAAAAATGTGATCGCACTTAGGCTAATATGTATTATATTATTGTTGTAAGTTTCTGTAAATATACCTCCTTTTGTAATGATCTGTTATTTTGATGCTTCAAGTAACAATTTATTATTATTTTCTGTTCACACATGACAGGTTAATAGATTTCTTAACTTATCATAATAATATATAGAAAACAACAATCAAGATTTCCCTCTCCAACAAACAATCCGTTGACCAACACTCAATATGAGTTTGGGAATATAAATACTTACCAAACTTTTAATTACCCAATGTATAAAATAGCCATTTTGATGTTAATTTGACGTGCCGTACTCCACATCTGACGTGACTGTATAGCAGTCACGTCAAATGTAGAATACTACTGACGTGACTGATTTTATATTTTACCACATTGAGTCAAAAACCGATGTGTAAACATATTAATGCTCTGACTGTACTAGCATATGCATTATTTAATACTTTAATTTATTTAATCTGTTTTAAATTAAAATAATGCAGAAAATCTGAATTATTATAGATAATAGACATATTTGCAAATATTTCGATTCCTTAAAACTCTAATGAACATATTTCAACAGTTCTTGCATCATCATGATCAGCATAAAACTATTGGTAAGTAATTAGCCTAGCTGAGGTAATGTGAAGTCGATTTTTTGTAAAACAAACTTGTCTAGAAAGTTTGACAAACACGATCCAAATTTTTTGTCAAATCACTCAATGTTATGCAAAATGTGTAACATGATTCTGAATCACAGTGAGAAGATAGAATGAATAGATAATATATTCAAGATGAAATCCAATATTCGTGTGGCAATCCTAGTGTTGCAGGTGTTACATATTGTCACACCTTTATCCCGGTTAAACAGAGCTTGTTAATTAAGTACGGAATCAAAATTGTGATGGGTTGCTAGCTGCATCGCGTATTGTATCGTGTCAATCCACAAAATTTCGCTCCAATCTCTTGACCGGCTTTTATGGTCTGCGCGGGAAGAAAATAGCTCGTATATTTATGTTTTTTTTTCTCCCAAACCAGCCAGATTTGTCCATAAGCTACGGAAACCGCTGTCCATCGTAATAAAACAACTATCACTGATTTCGTCTAGACTGTGATGTAAATTATCATAATTATGTATCGAGAGTGAAAGAAATGTCAATATCATTTCATTCCTCTACATGTTACGCAACGAGCGAGTCGACATTCGAATCTCCATTTACGGTACTCGAAAAACGCATTAAGGCTATAGAAATGAGTGCTGCAAGGTCCGCAACACGACTCACTTTTTTATAGTTGGTAAAACAATGTTGAGCGTTAACAACGTTCCAAATTCAAAACAATGTTTCAGAGTTAACAATATTTTCCAAATTCAAAATAATGTTTCAGAGTTGACAATGTTTTCCAAATTCAAAAACGTGAATTTAGTAACTTTATGCTCTACATTGAAAGGATCTATTGTAGTTGAAAATCGTTCAATTCATCTCGATATTCGAAATGCTATAATGTCCACTCCTTGGTGGTATTGCTCAGAATTAACGACGTTTTTCCAATTTAAAAAAAAATTAAGTTGTGTAAGGCAACTGGTGATCCAAGAGCTGGCAGTTTTTTTGCACAACGTATCGGACTCGCTGTGCAACGGGGAAATGCTGCCAGCATTTTGGGTACTTTGCCTTGATGTGGTGCGTTGGAAGAATTTTTTTATTTGTAAGTTATTTATAATTTTTTATTTTTATGTTGTTATTAATTATGTTTAATTTTAAGTTGAATTGTTTTTTATTGAGTAATTTGAATAAAGTAGAGGTTTTAAAAAAAAAAAAAAAAAGTTGTGTAAGTAAGTATGTATTTTATATGAAAAAGTATCTTTTGATATATTTAACATACGAATCTCCTTGAATGGTACTCGAAACACATTAAGGGTGTACAAATGATTGCTATAAAGTCCACTCTTTGGTGGCATTATTTTTCTAATTAACAGTGTTTCCTAAAATTCAAAAAGCGGGTTGCGTAAGTAAGTATGTGTTCTATATCAAAAGTATTTTTAAGCATTATACGTTCGATTTATCTCGACATTGATCAAAATTGTTGAATTGCGTACTTATAGACTGTCTTCGTGGCATTGTATTGGTTCTAACAAAGTTTTTTCAACTTCAAAAAAGTGAGTTTTGTTACTACAATATATTTGGTAAGAGCGTAACCGTTCTTTAGGATCTCATAAAACTGTATTAATTTAAATACTATATAAAATAATAAATATAAAATAAAAAAAATAAAAAAATACTAGTTGATTTTCCGTAACTTTGTTCGTGTAAATTATAACTATTTTTCCCGTCGATAATGTAGCAAAACAGTTTTTTAAAATCAGTTCAATAGTTTTTGACTTTATCCATTACGAACGAACCCACAATAACCCAGCCCCTTTATTGTATTAGTATAGAAAGCATAGATTTTATACACATACACAGTATCACGCCTTTTTCCCTTGCGGGGTAGACAGAGCCTAGGTCTCTAAGACCTTATGGCCACATTTAGCATGTTGGAGGGCGTGTAGATGGAAAAAGGAATCAAAATAGTGATGGCTTGCTAGCCGCGTCGCCTATTGACATGATTTCGCAGATTTTAGCCCAATACCTCGATTTTCTTTTACGATCTGCGCGGTAAAAGAAGCAGCTGGCACATTCTACGTTTTTTCTTTTCCCCCAGACAAGCATGGAAGAGACCATTTTTAAGCCCATCAATACGCTAAACGTGGCCGTTCGGTCTTCTGGCCCTAGGCTCTATAAGGAATAAAGACGTGATACTATGTATGTATGTATTATTTGATATTCGATATATTGTAGAGGACCCCGTGCAGTCATCTGTAGGAGCAAAAATATAGGAAAAAAAAACAGCAAAGGACATGAAAATGTTAGAAGCATTTGTACCGAAGTGGGTAAAACCTGTATTTTTCTTTGTTGAGACGGCATTACAAGCTTCGTCCGGCATGGCTAGTGATTTACATAAAGCTGAAGAGTTTGTTTGTTTGTTTGAACGCTCTAATCTCAGAAACTACTGGTTTAAATTGGAAAATTATTTTTGTGTTGGATAGTCCATTTATTGAGGAAGGCTTTAAGCTATAAAACATTACGCTGCGACCAATAGGAGCGAAGCATCAATAAAAAATGTTTTGAAAACGGGGGAAAATTATTCATATAAACGAATAAAAAAACCAATTAATCATAATAACAGAAATTGACGCGGACGAAGTCACGGGCAACAGCTAGTTAGTGATAAATTACCACTTACCATGTTGACGTACGTTAATTTATATCCCTATAAACTCTCTATTATTCTCGTTTCATAATTATTATTATTCCATTTTCTGTTTCATATTTATTGTTAAGCTAACTCAGACCTAGAATCCATATTTCCTTCCTTATGCATCTTACGTATTTTCATCCATTATGTTTATGTTTACATTTACTAACGAACAAGTAAAGTATAATATTATGATATTATACTTTAGCTCTCGTAACGTTAGTATAATACATGTGACATTATAGAACTTTACTAGTAAAGTATAATATACTTTTCTTCCATGCTGGTCCGTGTCATCTGAAATTTAAATAAAATCACTTTAATAACATATTATCGCGTATATTACATTATTTTTACACCTTACGTTTCGAAAACTTTACAGTTTTCATGGTAGCAGGTAGACTAAGTTGACATTTGTCTTTGTGTTATAAGAACTGTACAAAACTACCGCCTACAATATTTATTGATAACGTAACAATGCCTACATCCGCAACGTTATCAATAAATATTGTAGGCGGTAGTTTTGTATAGTCCTCATAACACAAAGACAAATGTCAACTTAGTCTACCTGCGACCATCAAAACTGTAAAGTTTTCGAAACGTTAGGTGTAAAAATAATGTAATTTACGCGATAATACCGTATTAAAGTGATATTATTTAAATGTGTAACAATCGCGAAAACATCAGAAACCATCGTGTCATCTGACGTCAATTCCCACACACAGTTTTTGATACACAACAAAAGCATTCGTAAAATTACGCGTGGATCGTATGGACACGCGTTAAGTAGGTAATAGGGTCCTACGAAAACGAAAGTTCTATGTCAGTGAACGGAGAGGCGGATTATAATCTTTGTCTTACCGCCTACCGGTCACTTTTACTCGGAGGCAACGCGATTACAGACTACCAAATGCACAGATGTAGAGTTCCATTACAATGTTTAAAGTATAACAGAGTGTGTCAGCAGAATTTTCTGTAAATCAAGGATTTTAATCGTGGTAGAGCCACGCTACCGGCAAAATGAATTGCTGGTAGCATTAATGGACCGGCTCGTCCGGGGAAGTACCACACTCTCACAGAAAATCGACGTCTGAGTAGAAGCTTTACCGCTGTAAGCTTCGTTCGGTGAGTGAGAGAGCCGGAGGCCCATCCTTCCCCCTCCCCTCCCCTGACAACGCACCTGTCATACCTTGATGTAGCAGTTGGCCATAGATAGCGGTGATCACCTACCATCAGATGACCCGCTTGCTCGTTTGCCGGCCTAAAACATAAAAAAAAGGAAATAGACGTCACTACATACCTAGTATAAAACAAAGTCGCTTCCCGCTACCTGTCCGTATGTATGCTAGATCTTTAAAACTACGCAACGGATTTTTATGCGATTTTTTAAATAGATAAAGTGATTAAAGATAAAGGTTTATATGTATAATTTATCACACCAGTGCTAAATAAAAATACAGTTTTAAGGAGATAAGTCTTTTGTAAAGGAGATAGCCAAGGCCAGAAATCGAGCGAAGAAGAATCGGAACACGCGTTTTGTTTGTACCTTTTGTAAGCAAACAATATCTTTCCGTCTTTTATCGGTACATTGAGTGCGGAATGGCAGTGCGGTTTGCTGTTTGAGGCTTGTGCTTAATATAAATTACTGCCTTACTATAGTAAAAATTGTAATTGTGGCAGTACTTAAAGTACCTATAATAATTGGCTAATGCACTTTACGGGATTTATAGAGAAGGTTAGGTTAGGATTTAGGGAGAAGAAAAAGGCGGAATGTTGTTCTTAAACTTTTAGACAACGTGTTATCGAACAACATAAATGTTTACTCTTTCATTACGTCAATAATATAAAATAAATATCATCATCATCATCATCAGGTCCTTTTTAGTCTCCACTACAGGAGCACGACCCTCTCTGTCCTACTAGGGCCATACTTGGCCAGAGCAGTCAGAGGACTTGGCCTACACTCTCCACGCTGGCCAGACGGGTTGGAGAGGTGTCTTAGATGTTTATAAGCTTTGTTTAGCTTGTATTTCCTGAGTCGCCTTCTACGACATCCACGGGAAGACTTGGAGTGGTCCTATTCTACTCTGCCGGATACCACACGGCTAAATAAATATAGATACATAAAAAAAAAACAGTTAAAGCCCACCATTATGTTATAATTTCTTTGGACTTAGGACAATTTAGTAATTAATGACGTACCTATATGTATACCGAATGCACACGACATGTCCGCAATCCTTTTGCTTCATATCTCAAGCCTTACTTCTGTTATATCTTTACTTTGTAGATAAAACAAGATGATAGATGATTGACTATAGAATTTTGCAAGGAAACATATAAGTTTAGTGTTTTATGACAAGCTTACATCTCAGTCTAGAATAATTAGACATCTTAACTCTACAATGACGTTTTAGAAAGGTGTTTTAGGAGTAGATTACGTGAGTATATTGTTTCCTAAAACGCAGAAAGAGTTACGGAAATCCATCATGATTGATGGATTTCTCACGTTAGGTACGTGTAACTGATTGAGCAAGTATACTTGCTTAAATGCTTATTTCTGCAATTTCTAGCTCTTGACTAGTTCCGTGGCGCAGCGGTCAACACGCCAGCCTGCGACACGGAGTGACCGGGTTCGATCCCCGGCCAGGTCAAGATGGAAAATGATCGTTTTCAGATTGGTCTGGGTCTTGGATGTGTATCTATATATGTATTTTTATGAAATATAGTATCGTTGAGTTAGTATCCCATAACACAAGTCTCGAACTTACTTTGAGGCTAGCTCAATCTGTGTTATTTGTCCGTATATATTTATATTCTGCAATTTCTGCTTTCAAGTATTCCAAACTGCCTTCTCCATAATGTCTATTAGCAGATCAAAAACATTGATTACGCCAGTGGCTTCGTAAAAGACGATCAAGAGAATAATTATATAAGGTCCATTCAATTAAGTGCAAATATTAAGACTGGCGCCTATAAGCTAGAACATTGTTTTAGATTACGCCAGTGGCTTCATCACGCAAATCAAAAAAGGCGATCAAGATATACTAATTATATAAGATCCATTTAAATTAAATGCAAATAATGAGAGCTGGCACCTATAAGCTAGAACAATGTTTTAAAAACAAAAAAAAATCGACATGCTTGTTTTAGTGATATTTTATAATATTTAATATTTAGAAAAATAGTCTCAAAATCTCAGAACACCCTGTGCACAAAAATAAACACTTTTTGGCTTAATTTTTTTTCGGCGGACAATATTTTTTGTAGTTGATTGTCGTAGACAATTAAAATGGCTGATTTATTAATTTGCAAAAAAAATTTTGTTTGAAAAAGTGAAAATAAAAAGAAGCGTGTCGAAAACGAGGCAGCGGGCGCCCTCCTTTGGCATGGTGGACCAGCATGGGTAATCTTATCAAAAATGAAAATTTGCCCGACCCGACAAGACAGACTGACTTGGCGCAAAAATATTAGGAGAGCCGACCCCACCTAAAGTAGGAATAGGCAAAGAGGAACAAGAAAAAAAAGAAGAATTTAATGGACCTTATATACTAATCTAGTCATAAGCCTGATGGTGTGATATAGTTTATCAAGAGCATAAATATAGTACAAAAAACTGACTAGTGTTTCGGATTGTGACGTAACAAAAAATTTTAACAGGCTGTATCTTTATCAGTTTTTGTTTTATTGAAAAAAGAAAAAAGTATACGATAGACTCATTATATTATATGAATTTTTTTTGAGAATATTATTATTTTTCATTTTTATTATTTTACTTTTTGAATATTTTAGGCAACATGCCTATTTCATGGTGATTGAAGACTACTAGATGACGTGTTGCTAGAAACGGGTTTACCTTGGTTGCGTCACGGCGTCCATTTTAGCGAAATTAGCAATATTTTCGCTTACACGATAATCCGAGTGCATGGTGCACTTTCTCCGCTGCGCTCCGAATCTTATTGCGTAATGGTTGCATGTCATGAGAAAACAGCGAGTTTTGAGGAGCCTGTAGCCCAGTGGTGAGCAAAATCAGCGTTCCTACTCTCTATGGGTGACCGCAAGACGCATCATAGTCAATAGTCAAATACTGTATTCATCGTAAGATATTTTAAATACCATTTGGTTAACGTTAACTTACATTACACATTATTATTTACAACATTATTATTATTGACGTCAATTTATTTAGAGCTAAGTTTACGCCGCTTCCGCGGAGTGCAGAAGAAGCGGTAACAAACTGCACAACGTATTTTCTCCAAATGACATCAACTTACAATCTATGACATACTTAGAACTAAATGTGAGGACCTGAGCTTACATTGTCATGTCATAAAAATATCTCGAGCTCTTCCGTGCTTCGGAAAGCACGGAAGAGCTCGAGTACCCTACTCATGACCTTTAACGCGCTTTATCTTTGTCATTTAGTGTTTGATTTCAATTATATTAAGAAATAAAATATGGCGGAAAAATTGCATGCGGGCAAAGTTTGTACCAGCGACCTTGCTCTATGTACGACCTACGCTCTGCCAACTGAGCTACCGCATGATACAACCTCAGCGCTGAAATTCACCACCATATCCCATTCCCTTTATACTGTATAATTTAATAAGAGTATATTAAAAATAGCACTGTAAATACAAAATAAAAACAAAATATAATTATAATATTATTATTTCGACCTTACAAACTAGCCCATTGGCGATTTTTATACAAAATTTAAAACAAGCTCTGGATTCTAAAACTAAATATGTTGCAACATGTAGTACAATCATACAGATATTGATTAAGTAAAATTATTAGCATCTTTCGCCAGCAAGCCATGCACACTATAATCGAATCTTGCATCGCCTACACAATTGATATGTATCAAAGTTGGTCAATTTTGTGATGTAACTACAGAATACACATTTAATGTGTTTTCTATAGTAACATTATTCAACTTGCTTCTATATATCCAAGCTGGCGTCCAGTCTAGTCCATTGCTAGCTTTCCATTTGGGGTTCAGTCCATTGATCTTAATTCTTTCATAATAACTGTATCATAATATGTATTATATGTATATTAATGTAATTTATTAGATTTACATCTTGACACTATTACCGTTATGCCTCTCGTATATCTTTTCAATCACTTGGTTGACTGGAAGAGATCCCTTCAAGGGATAAGTCCGCCGTTATGCAAATTATCTTTTTTTTTTACATATAACTGTTTTATTTAGTGTAAAGGTTTTTGTACAATAAAGAAATTACAAACAAACAAACTGCCTCCGTGGTCCAGTGGTTAGGCGTTTGCCTGTAGAACTTTCTTGAAACTTTTTTGTGGGTTCGATTCCCAAGGGAAGCATACATTGTTTAGTTGCTTAAAATAATTTATAAAATAAAAGTCTTTTTTGGGTAAGCTAAGTTCTACAATTATCAATTTGTTGTTGAAGCCTACTTTTAAGCATAGAGATGCTTGTGCCAGAAGACTGCTCCTCCATATCATTATCATCCTATAGAACTAGGTACAAAATCCGAAAATACAACTAATATTGGTGTGTGTGTGTGTGTGTGTGTGTGTGTGCGTGTTTGTATGTGAATGTACTTGTGTGTGTATGTGTATGTGAGGGTTCGTGAGTGCTTCCAGTTTGGTTAGGACATTGCACGCTTGACTCATCTGATTGTCTGATAATAAAGATGTTTCCGTGCTTCGGAAGGCACGCTAAGCCATTGGTGCCGACTGCCACTCGTTAAAGGTACCACGTCAGAGACTAACAGGCGGTTTCTAAGAACTCTGACACTAGGGTGTGCATGCTCAATTGACCGTGTCACCTACAGGAAATGATGATTATTTAAAAACATTAACAATACATAGAAAAATATATGCATTCAAAAAGCCACGGAGGCTTGTACAGAATGCACTTTATCTGTTTCTGCGTGCAATTTTTATCAATAGTACATATATAATAAAATAATAAGAAATTTAAATAATATAAATAACAAACTACCCAAAAACTATGACACTGGAATCATATACAAAATAGTGTGCAGACGTATCCAGTGCCCAAGAGTTGGAGAGTCCCATCTATCAATCAACGTGCAAAGTTGACTTTACAAAATAAAATCAATGAAATACATGAGTAATCAAATTGGTTCAAAATAAGTGTTTATTTTGGTTACATATGCACCATACTATTTGATTGTTAGTAAGTTTTACAACTATAATACAAAATTTTAATATATCTCATAGTTACGTTACAAATTTACAATTGTCAATGCTGATATGAATGTCAATTTTAAAATAATTAAAATCATGCCATTGAATTGTTTGTGTTGCATTTGGGTCTCTATCAGAATCACCTTTTCGCTGAAAGTCAATTTCAGTTAGATGACGTGAAAGCAAGGTACCTAGAGATTCGAAAAGCAATTCAGTTAGATGACATAAAAGCAGAGTATCCAATCAGCAGACAGTCAACTCAGCGTGACGACATAAAATTAGAATGAACTAGTAGCAAAATGTCTGGAATTGCGAATTGATAAAAGTTGACAGAATCATCCACATATGTTTAGTCATTTTAGAAATGAAATAAAATACATTTAAATGTTTTTATTTCTTTGAAAACAAAACAAGTTTGTTAAATAATGTTGGAGTCATTGCGTAGATACTGTTATACATGACGCTACTAAATATTCAAGAAAAATCGTGATCACAAATCCTGAATAGGCCCATTTCAATGTTGATGTCTTTTTCGCTGCATCCATAATTATTATCCAAAATTTTAAAGCTAAGCAAACTGCGTTTCATGCGTCGCTGGAAATCCTTCAGCCTGTTCTTCTGGATATTGTCACACACACTGGTGTAACGAACTCTAGGAGATTTATAAAGTATGGTATATATTATTACTGCGGCCTTTCATTCGTCTACGACACTCGATAAATAGTGATAATATATACCATCCTTATCCTTACTTCCTTACTAATATTATAAATGCGAAAGTGAGTTTGTTTGTTTATTTATTTATTTGTTTGTTTGTTACGCTTTCACGCCGTAACTACTGAACCGATCATCATGAAATTTTGCATACAAGTTCTCTGGAGTACGGAAAAGGACATAGGCTACCTTTTATCCCGGGAAAAAGCACTATTCCCGAGGGATCGACATTGACGCGGGCGGAGCCGCGGCGAAAGCTGGTTCTTTATAAATCTTCTTGCTTTGCTCGATACTGGGACTTAAAAGGCTATTATTAATATAAATTAATAATAATCATTCTATAGCACTGAATTACTTTCCGCTTGTTCTAAAGTATTTTCATTGTTCCATATAAATAAAAGGTGTTTGTATAATTGTTTTTACATTAATTTATAACCTACCATTGTTATGTCATTCAAACGTTCACCTCGGGCAATTAGCTTCATTCATTCCATCATCCATTCATCACTACAAACCAATTACACTTCATAGTGATTAAACAATTTCACGGTGCTTAAAAACTTATGAATAGTCTAATATGGTTATTACGTAAATCTAACTTGATATTTTTTGAATTGTTAATGTTTTTATTGAATGCTAGCTTTCGCCCGCGGCTCCGCCCGCGTCATTGTCAATCCCTCGGGAACAGTACTTTTTCCCGGGATAAAAGGTAGCCTATGTCCTACACCAGAGAACTTGTATGCAAAATTTCATGATGATCGGTTCAGTAGATACGGCGTGAAAGCGTAACAAACAAACAAACAAACAAACAAACAAACAAACAAACAAACAAACAAACAAACAAACAAACAAACAAACAAACAAACAAACAAATAAACAAACAAACAAACTCACTTTCGCATTTATAATATTAGTAAGGATAAGGATAAGTATGAAACAAAATGCGAATTGAAATAAATTGGTCTCATTAGGTATATTTTATAATTTAAATTATTAAGTTTACAGAATATTCCTAAAGGCAAAGGCGCACGTGTAAGTGGTAAACAAAATCAAAATGCTGAGGAGTTGCTTGTCGCATAAATTGTTGATATAGTGCTCATTAAAAAAATCCACGCGAGCAGGATTTGAACCAGTGTCCAACTTAGGTCTATGTACGACCTTAGGTGTAGGTCGTTCATTGACCTTATTATTATTATCTTCATTATTTCTTAGAATAGAAGTAGTATATATCAATATAGCCAATGTTGCCAACTTAGTGCTTTCGGCACTAGATCTAGTGCATTTTTTGATGTTTTAGCGCACAAAATTCCATTACAGTGCCTAGTGCCCTAACTAGTGCTTTTTTAAAAAGCCTGGAGTGCTATTTTTGCAATGATGCCGATCGTAAACGAGCGATTTTTCCATCCAAAAATCGCTCGAAGACGAGTGTCACACTTTCAAAAATAGTAACCGTACAATTTATCACGTTGGTAAAAACCAATTCTGAAACAGAAGACCATGATTCCAACTCTGATTCGGACGACGATCTAATGTTGTAATAAAAACTTAATTCATATTCACAATTTTAAAACTTATTTCTTAAATATTTTGATTAATTTTATTTATTTGGTGCTTTTATATAAAAATTAGCACAATTCTAGTGCATTTTCCAAGATGGTTTAGTGCATTTCTTAAAAAGCAGTTGGCAACACTGAATATAGCATTGTGAATACAAAATAAACATTTCAAAATACTGTTGATAGTGGTTTCCCGCCTATTCATCCACGTGCAGGCTAAAGAGGCATTTATATATGTCTGGTGGCCTCAAGATTTGTCTTCGCCGCAAAGGAATATGTAAGTTTCAAGAAAGAAATAATAATATTCTGTGCAAAAATAGAAGCAGCTGGTACATTCTTTCAGGAGCCCTATAATAAATAATAATAAAAAATCTGGAAAAAATATCTGGAGCTTCTCCGTGCTTCGGAAGGAACCGTTGGTCAATGTCTTGGTTTGGCTGTCATCATATTCATTTATTCATCGCTGACATGTAATACATAAAATGAAGATGATACAAAGCACCGATAGTATGTGATTAACATGTACTGTACAATACTGTTGAAAAGAGTTTCTTTCGGCGTCTTCTTCTCTGCAGTGGTCGGTTTCGAAACGCTAGTAGTTTGTAGCTTTTGAACAATATTTAATAATTTGAATATAATATAATAAGTATTATTTAAAATGTGAATTGACGTGAAAAGGTGCCTGAAAAGGCCTATTTTCTGAATAAATCTTTGAATCTTTGAATGTTTGTACGCTGTCAGGGTATCGCGATATAAATTAACAACACATTATTAAATAAAATATGAATCATTGACGTTTAGCTTTATCACATGCCTTTAGGCAGCTTGAAATCTAACACCAGTGTTGGCCACTTACACACTCGAAAAACAAACAATAGTTATACTAAGTTTCTTTTTATCCTACACCAGCACTAAAGAAAGTAATTATATAAATATATACGGACAAATCACACAGATTGAGCTAGCCCCAAAAGTAAGTTCGAGACTTGTGTTATGGGATACTAACTCAACGGTACTATATTTTATAACAAATACATATATAGATACACATCCAAGACCCAGGCCAATCTGAAAAAGATGATTTTCCATCTTGACCTGGCCGGGGATCGAACCCGGTCACTCCGTGTCGCAGGCGGGGCGGCGGAGGCGACGGAGCTAGTCAATTACTCAACAAATCACCGACATCTTCTTATCCAGCGTAGATTGTAGTAAGGCGGGTTCGGTTCCGGCGTTGTTTCGGGTTCTCGCCTTGGGAACGTAAGCTCGAAGGCCGCCGGTGAAGGTTGCTAGAAAGCTCCGTGACTCGAGTGATTGTTGAGTACTTGAAAATATGAGTATGATCGATGCTATAGTAAATCAAGTGATCGTCACCCATGGCGCAGTGGTAAACATGATAGGATAGTGAAAAATTACACCCATTTTTAAGAAAATATAAAACTACTTTTAAAGATTTTCAGATAACACCATAAATGGTCCAGAAATCGATTTTGTTTTTCGAAATCGACAAAAATCGATTTCCTATGGTATTTACTTTATTACAAAAATGTATATTTATTATACTATAGAAAAAATATCTTATATAGTAAAATAAAAATTTGATATATATTATATTAATGTATACATTACAAACGACTGAAGTATAGCCGTGTGGTTACCGGCGGAGTAGAATAGGACAACTCCAAGTCTTCCAATGGAAGTCGTAAGACGTGACTTAGGAAATACATGCTAAACAAAGCTCATAAACATCAATAAGACCTCTTCAACCCGTCTGGCCAGCGAGGAGAGTGTAGGCCGGATCCTCTGTCTATTCTGGCCAAGTATGGCTTCAGTAGTGCAGGGAGGGTTATGCTCCTGCAGTGGAGACTAGAAAGACCTGATGATGATGATGATTACAAGCGACCCGCCCCACCTTCGCACAGGTAAGATAAATGATACATATAAACCTTATAAGCTCTTGAATCACTTTATCTATTTAAAAAATGCATCAAAATACGTTGCGTAGTTTTAAAGATCTAAGCATACATAGGGACAGACAGCGGGAAGCGACTTTGTTTTATACTATGTAGTGATTACAGAAATTGATGGCAGACATATTTTATTACAGATATTTATGGCAGGCTGTAAAGATTAAACGTTTCCTTATAACCATATATCTGAAACTAGCTTTCGCCCGCGGCTCCGCCCGCGTTAATGTCGATCCCTCGGGAATAGTACCTTTTCCCGGGATAAAAGGTTGCCTATGTCCTTTACTGTACTCCAGAGAACTTGTATACAAAATTTCATGATGATCGGTTCAGTAGTTACGGCGTGAAAGCGTAACAAACAAACAAACAAACTCACTTTCCATTTATAATATTAGTTAGGAAGTACGGATAAGGATAAGGAAGTAAAGATAAGAAAGTAAGGATCAGGATTTCTAGAAAATGTGGTAGTCATTCATATGACTACTAAAAACACAGATGTGTGAGTTCTTATCTTCTTATTAAATAGGTCTTGTAACAATCCGACATGGTTGCATACTCCACACTCGTAAAACTACGTATGATCACAGAATAAGTAATAGAACTTACGTCAAGAAATCGCACTCTATAAAGGTATTTAAAGAAATATCTACTCAATTGAGTTGAGTAATATGACTAGAGGGAATATGACTAGCTCCGTGGCGCAGTGGTCAACACGCCAGCCTGCGATACGAGAGTCGTGTTCGATCCCCGGCCAGGTCAAGATGGAAAATGATCTTTTTCAGATTAGTCTGGTTCTTGGATGTTTATTGTTATAAAATATAGTATCGGTGAGTTAGTATCACATAACACAAGCCTCGAACTTACATTGGGGCTAGTTCAATCTGTGTGATTTGTCCGTATTTATTTATTTATATTTATTATTATTATTGAAATTGAGTTACCCGCCCCGACTCCTCTTCGGCTCTGAATAGCCAGAGGAATCCCACTATCCGAACCCCTCGCACTCGCCACCGGAATAGAGTGCGTATAGCAGGATTAGCTCCGATTACTGGTGACCGCCCGGCGGTCCCAGGTGACTTGCACCCAGGATAGACCTTTCTGGCAACGGAGCTTACAGTCCATAAGGCAAATATGAGAGTTGCTGCACTCCAAACGCTTTTGCCATTGTTTCTCAGATTGGAATGCACGTGTAGGCGGCCCATCAGGTAATATGAGAGTTTGCTGTGTCTCCAAGCCTTGCGCACCCAGGCAATGCCCAAAGCCGAAGTCTATCCCTCCTATATAGATCAACACCAAAGGGCCCCTCTTTGGAGATGTTGCCTATATAGGCTTAGGGCACTCTGCCCTCGCTTCAAACGCCCGGTGAAGTAGCGAAAGCTCACTTGGAGGTAGTTAGTTATTAAAAAAAAAAAAGTTTTACGGTGTAATTTAGCTCGCGTCAGAACGCAGCACCTATTCGTTTAGATACCTACAGAATCCATTGCAAGCTAATTTCATTCTTACAGTTCTGAACAAACGATTCATAATTCGATGAAGTCGGTGAACACATCTGACCAAACCCGCGTAGTTCCTACTGAATAGGCTAGTTTCCTAAAAATATACGATTAATAATTAGTCCGTATTATAGATTATCGAAAAGTATAAGATACGTTTTTTTATTATACAAAAGATGATAAAGATAAAGCGCATCAAAGTTCAGGAGTGGCGCCTCATGGCGCAACAGGCCGGTAAAAACTGTGCCGGATAGTGACGTCACGCAGAACTTAAACGGGCTATATCTTTATAAATTTTTGTTTGGTTATAAAAAAGAAAAAATACGTATCTAATAGTTTTCGATAATCTATAAGACAGATTAATTATTTCAAATGTAATTTTTTAAAGAAACAAGCCTATTTGCCCAGTTTAACAGCTTCAAAGTGGTCGCCGCGCGTAGGTATCTCTATACAGACACGGGGAGTGAGACAGGCCTGCCGGCCTATTTGTCTAACTCAGTGTACAACGTTTTCATAGTCACTTCAAAATACATTACGTATATATATCTTGAATAAATATAGTTAATCATACAAAAGCCGCAATGTATTTGAAATTACTATCAAAACCTTGTACACTGAGTTAGCAAATAGGCCGGCTGGTATGGTCAAAAAGCGGGCGTCTGTCCAAAGCAGCATCTGTAATTTACGTACTTTCGCCCACATCCTCCTATTGAATGCAAATTATTGTCTTTAAAATTTGCATGCGCTTTTTGTTTAAGAAACATTATCGCATTCGATAGTCTGAGATACAAATGCCTGATTTCTTATAATCTTTTGTTTTTCACGGATTATTTAACTTGCCCAATTTGTTGTTTTTGGGTCATAATCTTGTAACTGTCTGACTTTTATTGTAGCTATCCTACACGTATTGAATATTACATACTAAATTAGTTATGACAACTTCTGATGTATTTCTGTTTCGATGGAATTCCAGTCAGGTCAAAAATCAATTTTAGGCCGGCTTGGGTCTTGGATGTTTATCTATATCTGTATCTATTATAAAATTTGCCGTTGAGTTAGTATCGCACGAAAAAAGTTCACAACTTACAATGGGACCAGCTCAATCTGTGTGATATGTCTATATATTAATTTATATGTTAGTTACACATCAGATGAAAGTACAATATTGAAAAGTTGTTGAGCTGACATTGGGTCAACTCCAGCCGGCCTATTTGCTTAATTTGTGTACAATGTTTTGATAGTTACTTCAAAATACATTACGTTATAAATATCTTAAATAAAAATAGTCAAGCATACGAAAGCCGCAATATATTTTGAAGTGACTATCAAATGTTGTACACTGAGTTAGCAAATAGGCCGGCTGACGTATAACAGATATAATATAAATATATTATATAATATAAATATATACGGACAAATCACACAGATTGAGCTAGCCCCAAGGTAAGTTCGAGACTTGTGTTATGGGATACTAACTCAACGATACTATATTTTATAACAAATACATATATAGATAAACATCCAAGACCCAGGCCAATCTGAAAAAGATCATTTTCCATCTTGACCTGGCCGGGGATCGAACCCGGGCACTCCGTGTCGCAGACTGGCGTGTTGACCGCTGCGCCACGGAGCTAGCCATTATACAAGTAATCAGAAATAGTTATCAAATTTACATATAATCATGCTTACTTACGTTCATACCTGCACTGTTGCTTGTGTATCACCAACTAACATGATTCCTCAGATTTAAGCCCATTCCCTCGATCGGATTCTGATTTCACGGGAAGTAACCTGTAAGGTTTTGATTCTCGTGCGAATGACGAAAATTTGCGGCATAACTGGCTGTATCTTTTGATTTCTAAGAAGGCTTAGAAGTTTCATTTTTTCAGAGCTCCAAGGGTCAGTATACTGAGTATTTGATATGAATTTCAGCTTAATCCCTCCACGCGTTCCTGAGTAAAGGGTTTTTGTAGACAGACAGATAGACCGTGTGGTAACCGGCAGAGTAGAATAGGACCACTCCAAGTCTTCCCGTGGATGTCGTAAAAGGCGACTTACAAAATACAAGCATAATCAAGCTTATAAACATCTAAGAGACCTCTCCAATCCGTCTGGCCAGCGTGGAGAGTGTAGGCCAAGTCCTCTGGCTGCTCTGGCCAAGTATGGCCCTAGTAGTACAGAGAGGGTCGTGCTCCTGTAGTGGAGACTAAAAAGGACGAGCCGAGCCCGAGCTGATGATGAGACAAATAGACGGACAACAAAGTGATCCTATAAGGGTTCATTTTTTTCCTTTTGAGGTACGAATCAAGGACTAAGATCTTAGACTAGTACAATGGAAATGACATCATGGTCACTTGGTTGACACAGTTTCAGTATTTTTACTGTCATAAGGTGTAATATTTATTATTATCCCACAGATTTCGGCTGTTGTCAGTATGCATTTTAATAAACAATCTTCGTTATTATTTCACAAAATGCATAACGTAGTCACAGTTCTTCTCATCATTTCGAGTAGGTGTCACGGTCAATCGACCATGTACACCCTGGTGTCAGAGTTATTCGGAACCGCCTCTCGGCCTCTAACGTGGTTCCTTTAACGACTACCAGATGGCAGCCGGGACCAACGGCTTTACGTGCCTTCCGAAGCACGGAATCATCTTTATTATCAGACAATCAGGTGATTCAAGCCAAAAGTACAATTGGCGGATTTAGCACCATTTAAATATGATTAAAGAAGAAGTACCTGAAGAAGAACTGTGGGTAACAACGTTCGTGGTCCAGTGGTAAAGGTGTTTTCCTGTTGACCCGGGGGTCGTGGGTTCGATTCCCACTGGAAGCATACTTTGTTTAGTTGTTTCCAGTTTGGTTAGGACATTGCAGGCTTGAATTACCTGATTGTCTGATAATAAAGATGATTCCTTGGAAGGCACGTTAAGCCTATGGTCCTGGCTACCATTTGGTAGTCGTTAAAGAAACCATATCAGAGGCCGAGAGGCGTTTCCGAAGAACTCTGACACCAGGGTGAACTGCAATGATGTATATTATTAGAATTCTTGTTAATAAGGCAAAATTAAATTCAAACAAGTAACTGCATAATTAACTGTCTATTTTTATGAAGAAGGCATCACATAAACTTTCTTCGTTAGTTTCTCTGTTTAATAAAAAGGAACGGAGAACACAGAAATATAAATAACTTTCTATGACATTATGACTGACACTATTACTTCGTCGATAGCTTTAGTACTTTTGCAGTATAAATACTATTAAGACTGTACTGCACGAAATTGTGAAAATTGACGTGTTTTTAAATCACTAGTACTATGCGCTGAATTAATGCTATACATCAAAAGTATTTTTATAATTTAAGTCGATCCTTGAACAAGATCGCCCCGCTGTTGGAATTTGAAACAGATACATATGAAATTTAAAAATTATATACATATTTTATGATAAAAACATTTTTCTTATAAAACAATAATTCTCATATGACAATATTTATATTTTACATATCGGAGGACTCCCCCTTTCTTATTTTTTTTATCCTTATCCTTACTAATATTATAAATGTGAAAGTGAGTTTGTTTGTTTGTTTATTTCTTTATTTGTTTGTTTGTTTTTTGTTTGTTTGTTTGTTTGTTTGTTACGCTTTCACGCCGTAACTACTGAACCGATCATCATGAAATTTTGCATACAAGTTCTCTGGAGTACGGAGAAGGACATAGGCTACCTTTCATCCCGGGAAAAAGTACTATTCCCAAGGGATCGACATTGACGCGGGCGGAGCCGCGGGCGAAAGCTAGTAAAAATATAAATATGAAAATATTAAGACTTCATCTTTTTACATAATCGACTAATGCAGCCTTTCGCCCACGCCCACGCTTTACGCTGCCTCTGTTGTGGTACCACCTTACATTGAAAGCAACAGAACAGGCTTTCTGGGCACTATAAGTATAGTGCCCAGAAAGCCTAACATCTTGCGTTCAACAACGAACGAACTAATCATGGTAGCACTGGTCGAAGCAACCTACCTCGGAGTCGCACGGGTTGTAGAGTATGCTCTACAACCCGTGGGTGGTAGGTAACCTTTACGTGCCTTTCAAAGCACAGAGAGACACTCGTTCGGAATTAATTCGGAAAGAAATAAATATTCTTACTAGCTTTCGCCCGCGGCTCCGCCCGAGTCAATGTCGATCCCTCGGGAATAGTACTTTTTCCCGGGATAAAAGGTAGCATATGTATACATAAGTTTTCTGGAGTACGGAGAAGGCTCCGTACTCCAGAAAACTTATATGCAAAATTTCATGATAATCGGTTCAGTAGTTACGGCGTGAATGCGTAACAAACAAACAAACGATAAGGATTGTATGCAGCTATTAAAGTTTGATTTATACGTCTAGGTTATGTTATAACCGTCTAGAATCCAAATGTCTGGAGGCAGACATTGTTTCGAAACTGAGATTTTATCTTTACGTCTCACGCCGAATTCATAAAATAGTGTTTCACGTAATATTTAATTAAATAGCAATTTTTTTTCTGTCGTGTACCTTTAAGTTATTTATTTATTTATTGTTTATTGTGACAGTGATAAAGGTAATAGGCTAAGGTCAGACTCAAACTCTTCAGCTTTATAATATTAGTATAGATTTAGATACAATTTGAAAAAATCGTACAATGTCAAATAAAAATTAGTTAAACAAAATAATATAATAATACAGGAATAGATCAATTTTTTTTAAATTATACACTGCGTTATATTTATCTATGAGTCATATTCACCATCGCTGTCGTCACTAAGTTAAAGCTGGCATGCGAGAAATCTCCCCATTTTCCTAGTCTCGCTAAGCAGAGCTCTGGTGGAAAGGATCTAGGGGAGAATGTAGTTTGTGGCATTATCAGACAAATAATGTGATTCCAAAATTAAATAGGTAATTAAATGTAAAAATGAATGTCCGCACATTACGCAGATTGAGCTAGGCCCAAAGTAAGTTTGAGACTTGTGTTATGTGATACTAACGACCGTACTATCATCATCATCAGGTCTCTTTAGTCTCCACTGCAGGAGCATAACCCGCTATTTTCTACTGGAGCCATACTTGGCCAGAGCAGACAGAGGATTTGACCTACACTCTTCTTGCTGGCTGGATAGGTTGAAGAGGTCTCATAGATGTTTATGAGCTTTGTTTCGCTTGCATTTCCTAAGTCACCTCTTACGACATCCATGGGAAGACTAGGAGTGGTCCTATTCTACTCTGCCGGAAACCACACGGCCAAACGACCGAACTATATTACATAATAAAGAGCTACATACATAGATATACATCCAAGACCCAAGTCAATCTGAAAACATATAATTTTCCTTTCTGAATTTGTCCAGGGATGTCATCCTCAGCTGCCTGTTCGATGGTTGTAGGTATGCGGCTACGCGCACAGGGCCTCCCGAGCTGCTACTTGCTTTTTCTCAATCATCATCATCATCATCATCAGGTCCTTTTTAGTCTCCACTACAGGAGCACGACCCTCTCTGTAATCTGGTTAAGTAGTAAGCAGGCCGCTTTCAACCGGTCGTATTGGAAATCCTTGGGAGGCCTATGTCCAGCAGTGGACTTCTTGCGGCTTATATGATGATGATGATGAAGTAGTAATCCAATTACTAGCTCCGTGGCGCAGCGGTGAACACGCCAGCCTGCGACACGAAGTGACCGGGTTCGATCCCCGGCCAGGTCAAGATGGAAAATGATCTTTTTCAGATTAGCCTGGATCTTGGATGTGTATCTATATATGTATTTGTTATAAAATATAGTATCGTTGAGTTAGTATCCCATAACACAAGTCTCGAACTTACTTTGGGGCTAGCTCAATCTGTGTGATTTGTCCATATATATTTATATTTATAATTCCTTCTGAAATCCAGCAAATTCCTATCCTTCCTCAGCATTATAATGCTTCCGATGGAGAACAGCGTCGGAAGCTCGAGAAGATAAAGCAACTGCGCTCGCCAATCCGCCTGCCAAGCGTAGAGAATATGGCAATAGTTTCCCATGAATTAAACAATCCTTGGTGGTAATGGTTTCTGATGTTTTCGCGATTGTTACACATTTTATTTAAAAACGATAGGTGTAAAAATAATGTAATATAAATAGTAAATAAATGAATAAATATATACGGACAGATCACACAGATTGAGCTAGCCCCAAAGTAAGTACGATACTTGTGTTATGGGATACTGACTCAACGATACTATATTCTATAACAAATACATATCAAAATCAAAAACACATCTAAGATCCATGCCAATCTGAAAAAGATCATTTTCCATCTTGACCTGGCCGGGGATCGAACCCGGTCACTCCGTGTCGCTGGCGTGTTGACCGCTGCGCCACGGAGTTAGTCAATATACGCGATAATACCGTATTAAAGTTATTTAATTTAAATCGTTGGTGGTGTTTGGAGGTCAGTGGACTTCTAATATGATCTATCTATCTATATCTATAATTTAAGAACTGTGTTTTTGTCAGTGGAGTATTCTCCATGCCTCTCGGAGCCCTTCAGGCACACAGGGACCAAGTCTGGTTGAGTTTCTTTCGGCGTATTCTTCTTATCAGTGGTCGTTCCGAAACGCTAGTAGTATTTCGATTTTCCATAAATTAAACAAAATATAACAAATACAAATATGACGTTCAAAAAGAGATACATGTATCCAATTTTGAATAAAAATTTTTGACTGACTTTCTCGGTTCTCAGCCATTCATGAAATGATAATACATACAAACATATTGTCACGTCTTTATCCCTTGTGGGGTAGACAGAGTACAGACTCTGACCACAGGGTCATAAGACCAAAAGGCCACGTTTAGCGTGTTGGTGGGCTTCAAGGGGAAAATGGAATCAAAAAAGTGATGGGTTGCTAGCCGCATCGCCTATTGTCATGATTCTTTAGATTTCGCCCAATCCCTTGACCGGCTTCTACGGTCTGCGCGGGAAGCGAAGCAGCTGGGTCATTCTACGTTTTTTTCTTTTCTCCCAGACCAGCATGGAAAAATGATAATGACGAGAAAATCTGTGTTTTCGGGGTAATTTCATGACACGGTGTGCTGAAAAGGTAAAAAACGTACAATTAGATTTATCAAAAATCGGTCCATTATTTGTTTATAAAAGATTATAAATTATGAATAACCAGTCTACCATTTTTATATCAAGAATTATTAGAAAAAATGGTCGCGTAATATGAATAAATCATAGAAGTTATTTTTAGTAATTTTATATTATTAATATAAACATATTAAAAACTTTTTTCTTGCTCCCGATGTTCTACATTTGTAACTGCATATTCTTATATATGGAAATCATATTCACGGAAATCTAAGACTATTATGGAATAATAATATATGCAAATATTTATGCAGTTTGGAGACATTAGCAACATTGTATTTCATTATACATTTCATTAGTTTGAGTCATATGTCGCGCATAGACTTGCAAGAAAATAGACAACGTATTAAAATCAGACAACATAGGATGTCTCTGGAAATGTACTAAGGTATAAACTTTAAGACAGCACAACAAAAAAAGTACTGTTTTAAATTAGTTCACATCAGCCCACTGCTGGGCATAAGCCTCCCTTTTTTACACCATTTTCTACGGGTTTGTGCTATTCTTATAAATATTGATTATAAAAGACTAGCTTTCAATCAATATCTATCCCCCAGGAATAGTTCTTTTTCCCGGAATAAAATGTACCCTATGTCCTTGTCCGTACCCCAGATAATGTGAATGAAAAATTTCATGATGATCGGTTCAGTACTTACGGCGTGAAAGCGTAACAAACAAAAAAACTCACTTTCGCATTTATAATATTAGTAAGGATACACTAGAGAAGATAACAGTATAACAAATATTTTTGCTTCTGCCACGACTTGTCCATTTGCATTAATCTAAAGCCTCAATTTGAAATTAAAATATGTAACGTAAAACTATTGACTATCTATGCACCGAATTTACTTAAATCTGTTCAGCAGTTTAGACGTGTCACGTGTTTGATTAACAAACATCTTAAGTTAAAAGCATTCTCATTTAGATGGAGCCACAGCATTCTTCATATAATGTAATTTGGCAAAATATTTACGCTTGGCTGCCGGTCTTACGCAAACCTTTCATCCAGAATCACAAAAAAACCGGTGAAAATGAAGTTCAAGTAAGTATTTGCCTGCGCTGGAAATCAAACCCTGAGCAGTGTAGCAGACGTGTTAACCTCTGCACCACGGATGCCATCAAAGACAAGATATGTTACGTTCTCTTCAGTAGTCTATTGATGTGTTGTGTTTATTGGTCTATGATATCTATGTTTCACAAACCGGTTAAGTAGTTGTTTGCGAAAATAACAATATTACGCTTCGATTTGCATATTTTTGTAACTTTATTGGGGAAAATTAAAATACGTCTGATATGATGAAAGTATCACAAGATTACAGCATATAATTTTTATTTATTTATTTATTATATAACTAAATACCACGGAATAAACTTCCACTTACAGTATTTAGGTAGTATAAGTTTAACAAAAAGAGATAAATAATTACTTAAAATAAAACTTATTATGTACAAGTACACTCACATTCATCACTTTCACAAAATAGTAAGAATTGCCTGAAAAGCACACTGCATCCATCCGCAAACACATCACACTCTGGTTGCTGGCTCAGAAATTCGTTAATGTCTAAGAGCATGCGACAGAGAGGAGATTGCGCATGCGACAGGTTCTGCGAACAGTTTTCGCGGTTGACATGTGCGCTGGAGCAAATCGGGCCCGTACTACCTCACACTGCTTTGCATGATTGTCTGTAATGTCAATAATAATGAAATACTCAAGTTGAAATAAAAATGCAGCAAAGTTCAGGACTAACTCTGGTAACTATCTGACTGAAAAACACGATTGCGTTAAATTTTCTCGATAGAAAAAAATTGCGAAGTTGCCTCCAAATCACGTCTAATTTACTCGGTATACAGCATTATTCGCCAAATACATTAAAATTAACCTTGAAACTTTTGATTTTAATTGCATTACAGATACGGCAGCCATCATGTATTTTTCTTTTTCGAATAACCCTTGAATATTCTTAAAAAACGAAAATATCCAAAGTAGCCAACGCGTTTAGACCATCCGCGTTTGTATCGCCACGCCGCCTGGCATATGGCGGGCCGATAAAACGACATAGCTGGTTACTAGAAGTTCAGGGATGTCTTTATCTTTAAAAAACAGGGATATCTTTAAAAATATATATTCTTATTTCATGTTATTTTTTGCCAATACTACCTACTACTTAATATTAATCCCATAATATTTTAAATGGAGGATAAAATAACTAAATACACAGTCACCAGTCTCATATAAAAATATACTTAAGGCTGTCCACAAATATTTATAAGCAGATAGTGTTGTTATAAACCTAGATCATACAAGTTTTTTTGCAAAAAAAATATTTTTGTGACAATTTTTTATTATAAACAAATCCACACTGTAAAGTGCTTCCCAAGACCAAACAATGAACCCAAACACGATCGGTATACCTTGTTTAGTTTAAAAGTTACTATGACCACCTTCTGACACCATCATCAGACTATGTAGGCTTAGTAGAGCCACGCTACCGGTAAAATGAATTGCTAGTAGCATAAATGGGCCGGCTCGTCCGGGGAAGTACCACACTCTCACAGAAAATCGACGTCTGAGTAGAAGCTTTACCGCTTCTATGCTTCGTTCGGTGAGTGAGAGAGCCGGAGGCCCATCCTTTCCTCTCCCCTCCCCATTTCCTTCCCCCAACTCCTTGAAAGGCCGACAACGCACCTGTCACACCCTGGTGTTGTAGTTGTCCATGGGCAGCGGTGATCACTTACCATCAAGTGATCCGCTTGATCGTTTGCCGTCCTATATCATTAAACCAGCACAACGATTCCAAAATATTGTATAGTCATCCGATTTCATGTATGCAAAATTTCAGCTCAATCGGTAACCTCGTAAAACTCGTAAGATATGATTACTGAGAAACATCGGGACAGGTGAAACTAAATAAAAGCTTGTAAAAACAACCCTATTCGAATGCCTTAAAGTCGCAATTAAGAAAGTTGACTGTCGTTGGAATTGAAAATTCAAATTGAAACAGATAATATACTTCCAAATATCTAGTGAGTGATTATTTTGCTAGAATATAGGTTTCGCTTAAAACGTTTATAAAAAGTAAAAATACCGGCCAAGTGCGAGTCGGGCTCGCGCACGAAGGGTTCCGTACCGATCTATAAAAACGGCAAAAAATCATGTCTGTTGTTTGGGATCCCTCTTTATTACGAGTTTTATTTTTATAGTGAATATATGTGAATATTTCAAGCGTTCTATCTACTACAGCCTTTATCAATAACAAGCGAAAACAAGCAAAAAAAATCACGTTTGGTGTATGGGAGCCCCCTTAGATATTTATTCTTTGCTATTTTTTATTTTTAAGCTATTTTTTATTCTTTATTATTTTTTGTTATAGCTGCAAAGGAAATACATCATCTCTAAAAATTTCAACTGTCTAACTATCACGAGATACAGCCTGGTGACAGACGGACAGACAGAAGGACATTATATAATAGGGTCCCGTTTTTACCTTTTGGGTACGGAACCCTAAAAAGTAATATAAGGTTGAGAAAAAACTAAAAATATTGTAACTTCAGACGACCGATACGTTTACGGCGTGTCCAAAAATCAAATACACGTATCTGCGTATCGTTCACTCAGATCCCAAAACTGTAGCAAAATATCTCAACATTGAAACTGACAAACTCACATCACGATGACACTCAAAACCAGTAAAAGGATTGCCAAGTTGACCGGTCTACTGTTTTATGTAACAAACATTTCACGTAATCAGGGCCGGGTAGGAATAGCCATTTTGAAACACCGGTAACACCTTATTGACTGATGCGTTTGCTAAATCGAGTTTAAAATTATCTACACTAATTTGTCTTTCATAACCAGGTAAGTAGAATAGATACTTCGTTAAATAGAGATAAGTGCCATCTGCTTCTCTTCCCGCACAGACCGTAAAAGCTGGCCAAGGGAATGGGCAAAAATCTAAAGAATCACATGACAATAGGCGATGCGGCTATAAAGCCATCGCTATTTTGATTCCATCACTATTTTATTCAACTACCTCCGTGGTCCACTGGTTAAGGCGTTTGCCTGTAGACCCGGGGGTCGTGGGTTTAATTCCCACGGGAAGCATACTTTGTTTAGTTGTTTCCAGTTTGGATAAGACATTGTCTTATAATAAAGATGATTCCGTGCTTCGGAAGGCATGTTAAGCCGTTGCTCCCGGCTGCCATCTGGTAGTCGTTAAAGGAACCACGTCAGAGGCCGAGAGGCGGTTCCGAAGAACTCTGACACCAGGGTGTGCATGGTCGATTGACTGTCGAATGAATGAATTTTGATTCCGTTTTCCACCATTACGAAAACCAACACGCTAAACGTGGCCTTTCGGTCTTATGATCTTAGGCTCTGTCTACCCTGTAAGGGATAAAGACGTGATAATATGTATGTATGTTAAATTGGATACTATCTGTATACTACGGTACTCGTAGTACTATGTCAATGTCGATCCCTAAGGAACAATACTTTTTTTAATACAGGATTTTAATCTACTTGGCAATATTTTAATGTTGGAATCAAAACCTTTATAGAACATGGACTCCCAAGAAAGAATGTAAAAAAATTAGGCCTCGCTTGTGATGTACCATGCTCGAAATTTTCGAGAACGGTAACGTGTCGGAATTTCTTCCCCAGAATTTCTTCTTCTTTCTCTCACGTGTGAGAATTATTAAGAAATTCTCGAGAATTGTTGAAAATTTCACGCAAATTTCCGTAAGAAGTAATACATGAGATCAGAGAATTTCTCTCCGTTACTAGGCCTCGCATTCAAATTCACCGATCAGCTGGTCAAGTTTATATGGGATGTCTAATCTTTTCTTTTTTCATAAATTATTTTTCTTTTTCTTGTATTATATTAAGAATACTGATTCCATCATTAAAATATTACCGAGGAGTTCAAAATCGCCCTTTAAGTTCTCCTCCGAAATGATGATGATGAGCATCATCATTTTGAGTAGGTGACACGGTCAATCGACCATGCACACCCTGGTGTCAGAGTTCTTCGGAACCGCCTCTCAGCCTCTGACGTGGTTCCTTTAACTACTACCAGATGTCAGCCGGGACCACCGGCTTAACGTGCCTGCCGAAGCCTAAACAACGTGTATGTGAAATATCTTTACTCATTTGCGGACACTGGACCAGAAACAATAGACATAACAATAGAATTCTACGTCTACAGGCGGGACGTCCCGGAAAGTGTTAATGATTGATGTCATTCTGTTAAGATGCCACACCGGAGGTCCTGCATAACCCTACATAGATGCGAGTGCAGTCGATGAGGGCTTGTAATGAGGAAAGAAAAAGGTCATATCGCAAGGAAGGCCAGACGGGTTGGAGAGGTCTCTCCAACCCGTCTGGCCAGCGAGGAGAGTGTAGGCCAAATCATCTGTCTGCTCTGGCCAAGTATGGCTCCGGTAGTACAGAGAGGGTCATGCTCCTGCAGTGGAGACTAAAATGACCTGATGATGATGATAATGATGATGCAAGGAAGGCATTGGATTTGAAGGCGAATGGATCCCGGAACAGAGGATGATCTAAGAAAAGATGGATGGATTGTGTTTAGGAGAGTATGAACAAAAAAAGAACGACAAAGGATATAGAAGGTGAAAGTGCCTATGTCCTTCTCCGTACTCCAGAGAACTTGCATGCAAAATTTCATGATGATCAGTTCAGTAGTTACGGCGTGAAAGCGTAACAAACAAACAAACTCACTTTCGCATTTATAATATTAGTAAGGATAAACGCGAGTGCAGTCGATGAGGGCATGTGATGAGGAGAGAAGAAGGTCATAATGCAAGGAAGGCATTGGATTTTAAGGTCAATGGAACCCAGAACAGAGGACGACCTAAGAAAAGATGGATGGATTATGTCAAGGAGAGTATGAACAAAAAAGGAACGACAAAGGATATAGTAGGTGAAATAAATAAATAAATAAATATATACGGACAAATCACACAGATTGAGCTAGCCCCAAAGTAAGTTCGAGACTTGTGGTATGGGATACTAACTCAACGATACTATATTTTATAACAAATACATATATAGATAAACATCCAAGACCCAGGCCAATCTGAAAAAGATCATTTTCCATCTTGACCTGGCCGGGGATCGAACCCGGTCACTCCGTGTCGCAGGCAGGCGTGTTGACCGCTGCGCCACGGAGCTAGTCATAGTCATCGTAGGTGACAGGTCAAAATAGAGAGAATTGACATTATGTACCGACCCCACATAAAAAGTAGGTTAAGGTTAAATGAAGAAGAAGAAACGTAAGTGCAGTCACGGGTAAGTACTAATTTCTGAAATACTTTTGACTGAACTGAACAAAGCCATTAATAAAATATTCATCATCAGGTATTTTTAGTCCCCACTGCAGGAGCATGACCCTCACTGTACTACAGGAGCCATACTTGGCCAGAGCAGACAGAGGATTTGGCCTACACTATCCTAGCTGGCCAGACGGATTGGAGAGGTCTCATTGATGTTTATGAGCTTTGTTTAGCTTGTATTTCCAAAGTCGCCTCTAACGACCTCCATGGAAAGACTAGGAGTGGTCCTATTCTACTCTGCCGGAAACCACTCGGCTAACAATTAAACGGCTATTTTTACAATTAAAATCAGATTTTTCTAGAAGTGAATTTACAAACCGAGATGTTCTAACTCGGCCGAGACTGGAGTTCTAATCCTGAGGTCGCGTCGGGTCGCGTTACGTAACATTTTACGTTACGAGACACATCTAGACCTAATGTAGAGGTAAACTGTACAAGGTAACTTAGTACTACAGGTGCCCATAAAGATGTAACTATACCCAGCAAAGCCCTTCTTCTTAAAGAAATATGTTTAGTATAGATCGTTAGTACCCGTGTTGAAAGTGTCTAAACAGGTTTAGCAGTGGCGAGTTCCGTTGTCTTCTCAATCGTCCTCGCCAAACAGATGAAGAGCACGGGAATGTTTAGAAGGCAAACAAACGGAAGTATTAACAAAGTATTACCCTCGAACCTCGTGGTGGCACGTGATGATGGTAGGAGACCTGATGGTATGTCGTTGATCCCTTGGGAACGTGGTAAGACTTTGGTGTGGGACGCTACATGCGTCGACACACTAGCGGCTTCTCACCTCAGGGGATCAGTCATGAGGGCCGGGTCTGCTGCCAAAGGCGCTGAGGTTGCTAAACGGCGTAGGTATGCAACCTTAGCTGAGGATTATATATTTGTGCCGTTTGGCGTAGAGACTTTAGGACCTTGGGGACCCAGCGCGAGGGGTTTCTTAAAAGAGATTGCCCCACGGCTCATGTAGGCTGCCGGTGATAAGAGGGCTGGCTGCTTTTTCGCCCAACGGATTAGCATAGCTATCCAACGGGGGAACGCAGCCAGCCTTCTTGCCACCATGCCACACGGGGAAGATTTCGAAGAAATTTCTTTCTAGTGCTCCTTTTTTTTCACCTTATGTTTATATTGTACATGTACATAATTAGTTTTAATCACTGTTATTTTAAAATAAATAAATATATACATTCTTTACAAAGTTTATTACACGGTATACACAATATTTACACATAAGCACACTGCATGAAATATAATACAGAAGGAGAAATGAGACTTAATGGAGAACTGGATGAAGGAGAATTTTTAGCAAAATATTTTACCAAAAGCGAAAAACTGTTATCACGTATGACAGAAGAGACAGCTAGAGAGATTTTCTTGTAAAGAACTAGGGACGCTGCCCGCCACGGGCAATCCACAGACAGCGTCTATGCACATGCGTGATGATGTGTGGAACTGTCATCGCCCCAAGCAAACTGTATATATATAAATGAATGTACGTCCACGTGTACGTTCTTCTTCTTTTCGTGTCGATGGCTAATAGGATTAGATTTTGTCTCTCCAGTATGTGGCGACTCTGACACCACTCTCGGATGCAGTGTACAGATCCTCTATGGTGCAACTGGTGGGGCACAGGGGGCACGAAAGGAGGTGCAACATGGTCTGGTCATCGTGACCACACTGACACTGCACTTCCGCCTGTCGGATAAAGCCCCATTTAGCCAGGTTATGTCGGCATCGACCTACCCCAGTGCGGAGGCGATTAAGGCACTTCCATGTGGTCCAAGGAAGCTGGGATCCCGGAGGCAGCTCCTCACATGGAGGAACGAAATTTGTTGGAGGTGGGAATTGTTTACGCCAGAGTTTAATGCGAGAGGATTTTGGATGGTCATTTAGGGATTCAGTATTTTTCAAAAAACTGTTTCGACTTTTCAGTCGGTAAGTAGGTTGTCGGGTATCATCATATAATAGATGCCTGGAGTCAGAGACCTGTTTTTTCTTTTCTACCTGACAAGCAATGTTTCTACGGACTGCAGGTGGTGCAATACCCGCCAAGGGGTACAATGAAAACGTGTACGTTGAAATGATTTTATATAAATATGTACAAATGAATTATGTAGAATATATTTACAAGACTTGAAGCTAAATACGCTTTGTACATTAAAATAATAAATACCTATATACAAACTTTACAACGTGGTATATAGTTAGGCCACACATGTATTGAAATCATTGGTACCCCACAGATTTTTGAGTAAATTTGAATTTTCCAAAACCTTCACCCGGCGGGGCCCTCCGTAAATACTTATAAAATCTTATTTCTAACATTAAATCTTAGAACCCTAAGCCCTCTTTTTATTTTAATAATCACGTTTTAACTAACGCCATAAAGCACTTTCATTAGTTATTTAAATACACATACAATGCTATTTTCAACTTTCTAATCCTAACCAATATTAATGCAAAAGTGAGTTTGTTTGTTACGCCTTCACGCCCCATCTACTGAACCGACGTCATAAATCTTTGTATACCCGGTTTATATGGAACATGTCATAAAAATAAAAATGTACTAAGAGATTATGAGCATGAATAATATGGTGATTATATTAAACTAATATAATGGATATTTGATAGAAGCAAACTGTTGTAAATTAATGGTAAATTAAAGTGTTTTTTGTATTGAGTGGAATAATTAAAATATAGACGATGAATAAACGGATAAGTACATGAATGACTGATTAAATCTATATAAAACTATACTAAGTCAAAACAGAAGCTAATAATTATGAATAATAATGCAAAAAAAAAAAATCGATCCTCATGAAATTTTACATAACCGTTGTCTGGGGAACAGAGAAGAACATAGTGTACATTTTATCCCGGGGAAAAGTACTGTTCCCGAGGGATCGACATTGACGCAGGCGGATAACGTGTGTGCAAAATTTAATGATGATCGGTTCAGTAGTTACAACGTTAAAGCGTAATAAACAAACAAACTCACTTTCGCATTTATAATATTAGTAAGGAAGTAAGCAATAAAAGTCATTTTCAATAACAGGAAAGTTATTCTTAAAATATACAAAAATTAAAAATTAAAACTAAGAATGCTGAGCGAAACGTAGTTATATATAATACCATATAATTGAAGCCGCTCACTTCTCAATTCTTGACCGATGCACTTCCTACTCGACAGACGTAGAGTTAAGAAGTGCAAAGACAGCACAAATATTTTATTAAAAGGAAAATTACGTATTTTAACAATTATTCTAATAAACTGCGATTTTAGGTCGAACAGAGACCTAAGGTCAGTTGTACAAACCCTGCCCTTTTTTTTAACAAAACTAAGATAAGATAGCAATTTCAATTTCATCATCAGGTCCTTCCAGTCCCCACCGCAAGAGCATGACCCTCTCTGTACTACCGGAGCCATACTTGGCCAGAGCAGACAGAGGATTTGGCCTACATTCTCCTCGCTGGCCAGACGGGTTGGAGAGGTCTTATTGATGTTTATGAGCTTTGTTTAGCTTATATTTCCTAAGTCGCCTCTTACGACCTACATGGCAAGACTAGGAGTGGTCCTATTCTACTCTGCCGGAAACCATATGGCTAAATTTAAATTTAAAACCTTGTAATCTAAAATTTTTAAGCAAAAAAGTTTTTTCATATATTTTTTGTTAAAAAAAACATATTACTCAAATAATAAAAAGCAATTCAAAGGACGACGATGATTAATTATTGAACAAATCTTCAGTTTACTGTTCATTTATAACATACATACGAGTATCACGTCTTATTCCCTTGCTGGATAGATAGAGCTCAAGTCTTTATAAAACATGAATTAATACGTACAAATCACTCTCTGCCCAAACCCAGTTGATACTTTTTGATTAAATAATAATAAAGTTTACTTTATACAGTGTTTTATAATAACAAGTCTTGTCTGTGACTTACAAAGTCTATACAAGTGTGTCATTATTCTCCCTCACACCGCGTAATGCGCGGCCGGAACAAGTGGCGATGAGTCAAGACTCTTGCCAAGAGCGAGTCGGTTCTTGTCTTAATGATTCCGTCACGCTGTTGTATTTTACCTGCTTTTCGGCGTCATTTCTCTTACAGGTCTATGTCGCTTTCTAATGTTTTTGAAATCTGCATGCAAGAATCCATATTTGTTTTTGCATCATCATCATCATCATCATTTCACCCGCAAGAAGTCCACTGCTGGACATAGGCCTCCCCCAAGAATTTCCAATATGACCGGTTGGAAGCGGCCTGCATCCAGCGTCTTCCTGCCACTTTGGTTAGGTCATCCGACCACCTGGTCGGTGGGTGTCCAACGCTGCGCTGCCGTTACGTGGTCGCCATTCGAGAACCTTTCGGTACCTGGCTTTACTTTCCGTAAGTGGCTTATAGAAAAATGTTTTTATTCTCTTAATGACTTCTTACAAAGATAGTGTAGGTAATACGATGCATAGATTAATTGCTATAATTCATAATTACTAATTTTATTTTAAAATATACTTATATGTCGTAATTTGCATGCTATTAAATATGGCTAAATAGGTTAAGCTGCTTGACAATTTGTATTGTAGTTCTGACACCTGACACTGTACACCCTATTTAATGCAAATAAATGATTATTATTATTATTATTATTCTCTTTATTTATTTAATTTCTTAGTTCTAGGTTTTTATAAAACTTATATAAAAAGTAAAATCTAAAAAAATATCATACAAAAAATACAACTTTTATAAAAACCTAATCCTAGAGGTCTGCCAGCAGCGGGGCAGGGCTCAAGCTACCGACAGTTAAGGCTACAGAGAGAGAAACCTCCTGACGATGCGCGCAGTGTCCAGGAGTACTGCCTTCTGTATCTGACCCTTGATCCAGCCATCTAGCGAGAGCCTCTTGAGGTGTTGATCGAGGCTCTTCGCTATAAGACCGTTCACTGAAACGACTATCGGGACAATGATCGTCGAATCCACATCCCACATAGCGGTCACCTCGTGGGCCAAGTCTAGGTACTTAGTAAGTTTGTCCTTCTCAGCCTTCACAAGGTTCTCGTCATGCGGGATGGTGATATCGATGAGCATTGCCTGGCGCGTCGATCGATCTGTTAGCACGATGTCAGGCTTATTGGCAACAATAGTCCTATCCGTGATTACAGATCGATCCCAATAGAGCGTGGCACGACCACTTTCGAGAACCGGAATTGGTGTGTACTTATAGTACGGCACCTCGGAATCCACAAGCTCATAACGAAGTGCAAGTTGCTGGTGGATAATTCTGGCTACAAGGTTATGTCTGTGCAAGTACTCTCCGTTAGCCAGATGAGAACAACCGGAGATAATATGCCTGAGTGATTCGCCAGGACGGCGGCATGCTCGACAAATGTCGACCGTACCGTCCTTCAGGATATATCTCCGATAGTTGTTCGTCATCATGACTTCGTCTGCAATTGCACAAGCAAAACCCTCGGTTTCTCCAAAGAGGTCACCAAATCGTAGCCAGTTTACCGACGCGAGCAGATCTACATCAGGCCCTGTTAAGGCCCGGTAGAACCGCCCGTGCAGCTCCTTGCTCTTCCATATGTCCCTGCGGTCTTCGGTGCTCAGCACCGTTGGTCTGTGCCAGTTCTCGCTTGCTAAGGAGAGCGGTGTAAAGCTCCTATCTACTGCAACAACGTCGCGATGCATCCCACACTCATTTTTAAGGAAATAATCCCTAAGACTATACACCTCGCGGTTATGGAGAGTCTTGGCGTTCAAAAATCCACGACCTCCACACTTACGTGGGATGTACAGTCTCATAACGGATGAGCGTGGGTGAAGCATGCGATGCGCTGTCAGCTGTTGACGGACCTTCCTATCCAGGGCATCTAACTCAGTTTGGGTCCATCTTAGTATGCCAAAGGAGTAAGTGAGTAGGGGCATTACCCAGGCATTGAAAGCGCGTACCTTATTACCACCTGACAAAAGACTTTTAAGTACTTTTGTCAGTCGACAAAAGAAACGCTCTTTCATCGCCTGCTTTATGTCCCCATCCACAATACTCAAAGACTGTGACATACCAAGATATTTGTAAGTTTCCTCCTCCGCGAGAGATCTGAGGGACATTATCTCAGAAAGTTGTAAATTTGTTGGACATGCATGATAGCACATTTATCTACACCAAACTCCATCCTGATAGAACTACTGAAATCTCTTGTGATTTTCAATAGCTCCACCAGGTCAGAGGGATTTGGTGCAAATAATTTTAAGTCATCCATGTATAACAGGTGGGAAACAATCTCCCCGTCACTTCGGAGGCGGCAGCCTAGTCTTGAATCCCTCAGTAGGTTGCTGAGGGGGTTCAAAGCCAGACAAAACCATAATGGACTCAAACTGTCGCCCTGGAAAATGCCTCGCTCGATCCTTATCAAGTCCATCGGATCCGAGGAGCCATTTCCTTTACCTGGCTGACAGAGGACCGTGGCCCATTGTCTCATACACGTGCCAAGAAAGGATCTTAAAGTTGTATTAACTTTATACAACTCTAAGACCCTCTCTAGCCATGAATGAGGCACTGAATCATAGGCCTTTTTATAGTCAATCCAGGCAGTTGAAAGGGCTGCCTTTTTCCGTTGAACTTGCTTGCAGATGGTCATGTCTATGAGGAGGAGCTCTTTAGTACCACGGGACCCAACCCTACATCCATTTTGAGAGGAAGCCATGATTTTGTTCGCAACTATGTGCTGGTTAATTTTCGCTCTCAAGATGGATGTAAGGAGCTTGTAAAGAGTTGGCAAGCATGTGATAGGTCTAAAATTCTTGGGATCCGTGGTACTACCGGATTTATAGAGCAGGAAGGTGATTCCTGTCGTAAGGAAAGAAGGTAGGGAACCAAGCTCGAGAGCTTGTTGAAATTGTGTGGCCAAACGTTCATGTGAGCTTCGAATCCACTTTATCCAGAAGTTGTGCAATCCATCCGGCCCAGGACTTTTCCAGTTCTGCGCCGTACGAATCGCACAACTTATGTCATCGGGGCTGATAGTTACAGCCCCCATGGACTCGATAGGCTCACATTCACGTTCAACCACTGTCATCCAATCACTCTCGGTGTGTTCGACTGGCACCGACCAAATACTACGCCAGAAATTATTCATAGCAGTAGCATTCGGCAACTGCCCGTCGATCACACATTGTTCAGTTCCCTCCCACTTCCTGTACACCTTCCTTTGGTCACTTTGGAAGAGCCGATTTAGCTGGAATCGTTCCACACGCTCTCTGTAGCGGCGAATACGTCCCGCCCACGCATAGACTTTCTGCTTCAGGAAGTCAATGCGTTCCGTAACACAGGCAATGTAGTCGCTGGGTCTAATACCAGTACCCGCAAATGCCTGGTTTACGAAACGCATGACACGGGGGCGATTATTGCCCTCCCTGAAGCATATTAGCTTTGCAATGAGAGTCCTGAATATGCTGATACGTCGCTCAATCCGCTTTTGCCATGCAGGGACACCGCCGACGGGCCGAGCTGCATAGTCAACGTCAGGAAACTCGACTCGAGCAACCCGACAAGCCGCAATGGCCCCACAGTACAAGATTGAGTGCGTATCAACAAGATCTTCACTAGCCTCTAAATACGGGGCTAGCAGATCATTCAGGGCTCCCATTAGCGCCAAATTACGTCTATTCGTAGGCAGACGAGGTATACGCGGCCTAGAGTCCGATGTGGCGCGATACTGCATGATCGTCTCCCCCAAAGTCCTCCTCAAGTGCTCATGGGCCTGGGTACTTACGCTTATGGTCACACTGTTCCCCCCATCAGCACTATGGACTTCATCATTCATTGGCTGAGTCCTAATAAATGGACCCGCCAAAACAGCTGACGTGTCCCGTGCCATGGTGGGAGCCGTGCGAGCAGGTAGCGCCTCCAGTCGTAGCCGATCAAGCACAGAGTCATCCAGCCGTTTGCACCGTTGAATGACACGCACTTGATCCGATAGTCGCTGTGCGGAAACGGTGATGGCTGGCTCAAGGACCTGAAACAGAGCCAACATCCGATCACGGTACGCAGTCATGTTGGTTTCCCCCTCTGTAGCCTCATAATAGGCGCGCATGCAGTTCTCATTATTTTGTTGAGTCCATCGCATGCGACGCACTACACCGCCGGTAGCGGGAGCCGGGCGCGGGGCAGGTTGCCTCGCAGGCCCCAAGCGTGCCGGCAGCGGGGGTCGTCCACGTCGCGCAGGTGGCGGCGGCGGCGCGGCCGACGGCCCGCGCTCGTCGTCGCTCGACTCGCTGGTGCCGGGTGCGGTGGCGAACTCGTCACCCGACGATGTTGGCGAGGAGCTGGACGACGACGCGGGTGGAGGTGGAGGGCGTGCGACTTGTTCCGCTCGATTTTTCTTGGATCTTGTTATCATTTTACAATTTATGTGTGTTTTCTTGTGTCAATGACAATGACAATTATGTCATGACAGATTAATTGTATTTGCAGTTTTCTTTTTTGAGAAAATATTAGGATAACTGCCATTTTGGAGGGTGAATATATATATTTTAATGTATAATTATGTCTGTTCACTGTTTATTATCTATTATTAAAACGATTATGTATCCAAAAACTATTATTATTATTATTATTACTACCATCGGCCATTGGTTCTACGCGCTATGTGCCCCGCCCACTGTCCCTTCAAAGTTCATTGTATATTATACTTCTTTTGTTCCTTGCTTCATTTGCACTGCACGCTTGGTATTCGGGTTTGGTGAGCGCAGTTTCATTAGCTACTTGTGTTTGCAACGCTACTGCCCATCAGAAGCGTGCGAAGCTGCTGCCCATCGAAAGCGTGCGAAGCTGCAGCCCATTGGAAGCGTGCAAAGCTGCAGCCCATCGGAAGCGTGCCAAGCTGCTGCCCATCGGAAGCGTGCGAAGCTGCTGCCCATCGGAAGCGTGCGAAGCTGCTGCCCATCGAAAGCGTGCGAAGCTGCTGCCCATCGAAAGCGTGCTAAGCTGCTGCCCATCGGAAGCGTGCGAAGCTGCAGCCCATCGGAAGCGTGTGACGCTGCTGCCCATCGGAAGCGTGCGAAGCTGCTGCCCATCGGAAGCGTGCGAAGCTGCTGCCCATCGGAAGCGTGCGAAGCTGCTGCCCATCGAAAGCGTGCTAAGCTGCTGCCCATCGGAAGCGTGCGAAGCTGCAGCCCATCGGAAGCGTGTGACGCTGCTGCCCATCGAAAGCGTGCTAAGCTGCTGCCCATCGGAAGCGTGCGAAGCTGCTGCCCATCGGAAGCGTGCGAAGCTGCTGCCCATCGGAAGCGTGCGAAGCTGCTGCCCATCGGAAGCGTGCGAAGCTGCTGCCCATCGAAAGCGTGCTAAGCTGCTGCCCATCGAAAGCGTGCTAAGCTGCTGCCCATCGGAAGCGTGTGACGCTGCTGCCCATCGGAAGCGTGTGACGCTGCTGCCCATCGGAAGCGTGCGAAGCTGCTGCCCATCGGAAGCGTGCGAAGCTGCTGCCCATCGGAAGCGTGTGACGCTGCTGCCCATCGGAAGCGTGTGACGCTGCTGCCCATCGGAAGCGTGCGAAGCTGCTGCCCATCGGAAGCGTGCGAAGCTGCTGCCCATCGGAAGCGTGCGAAGCTGCTGCCCATCGGAAGCGTGCGAAGCTGCTGCCCATCGGAAGCGTGCGAAGCTGCAGCCCATCGGAAGCGTGTGACGCTGCTGCCCATCGGAAGCGTGCGAAGCTGCTGCCCATCGGAAGCGTGCGAAGCTGCTGCCCATCGGAAGCGTGCGAAGCTGCAGCCCATCGGAAGCGTGTGACGCTGCTGCCCATCGGAAGCGTGCGAAGCTGCTGCCCATCGGAAGCGTGCGAAGCTGCAGCCCATCAGAAGCGTGTGATGCTGCTGCCCATCGGAAGCGTGCGAAGCTGCTGCCCATCGGAAGCGTGCGAAGCTGCAGCCCATCAGAAGCGTGTGATGCTGCTGCCCATCGGAAGCGTGCGAAGCTGCAGCCCATCGGAAGCGTGTGACGCTGCTGCCCATCGGAAGCGTGCGAAGCTGCAGCCCATCGGAAGCGTGCGATGCTGCTGCCCATCGGAAGCGTGCGAAGCTGCTGCCCATCGGAAGCGTGCGAAGCTGCAGCCCATCAGAAGCGTGTGATGCTGCTGCCCATCGGAAGCGTGCGAAGCTGCTGCCCATCGGAAGCGTGCGAAGCTGCAGCCCATCGGAAGCAAACTATAATAACAATGTTAAAATGAGCATATGTTCGATTTCGAATATAATATGAGGAACCCTAATAAGTTGTTGAAACCTGACAGTGACCGGCGTTGAACCGCGACCCTTACGTGAAACATGCCTTGACATTTGTCGGCTATTTTAATGACAGTTTTGGAGAAATTGCAAATATGTTTGACTTTTAAATGTTCGCCAATTTCGTTTTATTACATGGCTACTTATTTATTTTTTTAATCACCATATTATGACCAAATCTTTTAGTCTCCACTACAGAAGCACGACACTCTCTGTACTACTAGGGCCATACTTGACCAGAGCAGCCAGAGAACTTGGCCTACACTCTCCACGCTGGCCTGACGGGATGGAGAGGTCTCTTAGATGTTTATAAGCTTTGTTTAGCTTGTATTTCCTAAGTCGCCTTCTACAACATCCACGGGAAGACTTGGAGTGGTCCTATTCTACTCTGCCGGATACCACACGGCTAAAATATTGTTACTTTATTCGCATAACATGGTATGGTATATTACCTGTCATGATATAGACATTAAGCCTCGTCCATTCGTTGTTTTTCTGCAATTTGCAAGCCCATTATACTGTCTATGCCTTAGATAATCAAGTGTCTGTGACATTAGCCAGTGTAATGAAGTGGTATTTTGGTCTATTAAATGGTGATTATGTTATGTATACAGAGCTTTTTATCACAATAGCTGTTGCCCGCGACTTCGCCCGCGGCAATTTCTGTTATTATAGACATACTAGCTTTCCATTCCACGTGAACAGTACTTTTTCCCGCGATAAAACGTCTATGTCCTTCTCCGTACCCCAGATAACGTGTATGCAAAATTTCATGGTGATAGGTTCAGTAGTCACAACGTGAAAGCGTAACAACCAAACCAACTCACTTTCGCATTTATAATATTAGTTAGGATAATATTAGGATACTGTCGCGGACATTTTTTTAAATCGTTTAAAGTAACTTGAACCGTTTACGCATCGCACGCGTCGGATGTCCTCAACTATGAATAATTTTCTCCCGTTTTCAAACCCTTTTTTATTGAAATGGACTATCCAACACAAAAAGAATAGTCCAATTTTAACCAGTAATTCCTGAGATTAGTGCGTTCAAAGAAACAAACAAACTCTTCAGCTTTATAATATAAGTATAGATTGCTTTGCTTATCATGTGTGTAAGTGGCCAACACTGGTGTCAGATTTTTTAAGCTGCCTAAAAGCATCTGACAAAGCTTAACGACCGCTAACTAGTGGTGAAAGCCGGAACTAACTGCTTAGCGTGCTTCCCGTAGCTTTGTGTTACTTGCGGTCACCCGTCCCTGTAAGTATCACGCCTGAGGTTACTTTACCTGCGTAAGCGCTTATAATGAGTACGACACGACAACTGGACCATCCAGTTCAAAGGAAAATTGTAACTTAGAGGTAACTTTTCGGATGGAGGAACGAAATCAATTGGAGGTGGGAACTGGTTACGCCAGAGTTCAATGCGGGAGGGTTTTGGACGCTCTTTTAGGGTTCCTTATTTTTTTTAAAAGCTGTTACGGCTTGACTTTCACGCAGTAACTACTCCATCAATCATCACGTCCAAAAACGTTGTTCAACCAGATCATCATCATTTCGCGTAGGTGTCTCGGTCAATCGACCATGCACCCTGGTGCCAGAGTTCTTCGGAACCACCCCTCAGCCTCTGACGTGGTTAACGACTACCAGATGGCATCCGGGACCAACAGCTTAACGTGCCTTCCGAAGCACAGAATCATCTTTATTTTCAGACAATCAGGTGATTCAAGCCTGCAATGCTCTTACTAAACTGGAATCAACTAAACAAAGTATGCTTCCCGTGGGAATCGAACCCACGGCCCCCGGGTCTACAGGCAAACGCCTTGACCACTGGACCGCGGAGGCAGTTCAATCAGACGATACAAGCAAATCTGCGGCCAAAAGATAAGTGATCAGAAATACTGACTAAAATGGGTTCAGAAAACAACATAGAAAGTATTTAACTATCTAACTGTGACATCAACGTATGAGATTAGGATCTATTGAGACCGGCCATTGCGTAAGTTGGGCCGAGTTGACTATGACAAGCAACCTTAGAAACAGGAAGCAGTTGTAATCATACTTCAAAAACTTATTGTACCAGTAGTTTTATGTAGTTGACATGGTGGTGATAGCTATATCTCTAAGTCTATGGCCTGCCGCCTGCCTTTCATCCTCTTTGGATAAGCTATTGTTTATTAAATATTCAATGTTTTTATCTTTTGATCATTTTGGACGACATCAATAAGAAAATGTTGCAAAAATCTAGCCGATTGAACTACCTAAAGCGTGATACCAAATAGTGACTATGAAATACTATAATAAGCTACGGAAGGCCCGTTAAGCCGTTGGAACCTGGTATCATTATTAGATGCAGTCTTAAAATATCTTTGGCATCAAAAATCTGACACCAATTTCGGCCATATACAGGAAAAATAAACAAGCTAAAATAATAAATAAATATACACGGACAAATCACACAGATTGAGCTAGCCCCAAAGTAAGTTCGAGACTTGTGTTATTGGAAACTAACTCAACGATACTACATTTTATAACAAACCCATAAATAGATTAATAACATTCAAGTCGTCGATCTGAAAAAGATAATTTTCCATCTTGACCTGACCGGGGATAGAACCCGGGAACCCTAGTGTTGCAGGCGTGTTAACCACTGCGCCACGGAGCTCGCTTTAATTAAACTTTAAATTAAATTAAACAATGCATCGAAAATTTGTTACAAATGTTCCAAGCTACTTAAATACTCATGTCATAGCTTATCAGGAAACACTGCGCTCGAGAGAATTGAAAAATTGGTATTTGTAATTGTCTATTGCTGTCGCGCTGTGTGCCCAAACAACCTCGCAGAGTGCGATAGGGACAACTGCACCTATGAAAATTACACAAAATTAACGCTTCGTAGTCCCCTGATTTCTCCTCCAAAACTTAAGCTATTTAATTTATTTTTTTAGTAAAAATTTAAAATGAGCTATAACTAGAATAGAATAGAATAGAATAGATCTTTATTTGGACAAACTTAAACACACATATACCATTACAATTCAATTAAATATACACTTTACATAAACATGTAACAGCCTATGTGCGCTGCAGCCATCCAAAAAGGTCATAGGCTCAGTATAATCTTTACTCACAGTTATGCGAGCAAAGCACTGGTATTCTGCCATAACTGTGTTTCTATGTTTTCTTTTTCTAATATAATCGCGTCGAATTTATTTTCTTGATGTGTGAACACAACGGGAATTGTTACCAATTCTTCTGGTTTTTGAATCTCTTAAAATAATTCAATTATGAAAAAAAAATTTATAGATATTTTGGTAAAAAAAAAACATTACGTTACTGGTATTATCCGGCGAGGAATCAGGGGACTACGATTTCCTCTTAACCGCTGATATCAGCCAACGGCTTAACGGGCCTTCCGGAGCAAACAATTGAAAATATAATGGCCTTTAGATTCTGCGTATTAGGCATAGTTTATTAGAAATCATGCTCCATCTATTTAGATAAAGATCGTAGATTGCCCATTACATAAGTTCGGCCTAGGAATCGAGTGATGCTGCGGTTGTTAGCCGTCTATTACGCAAGTTGTATATGGTGTTTATGTTATTGCCACGGCCTAATTTGTGTAATACCGAGGAAGACTACTTACAAAGTCAGACCAGAAGCTGGTTACGTGGCACTTATCAATAAATAATAATAAATATATACGGACAAATCACACAGATTGAGCTAGCCCCAAAGTAAGTTCGAGACTTGTGTTATGGGATACTAACTCAACGATACTATACTATATTTTATAACAAATACATATATAGATACACATCCAAGACCCAGGCCAATCTGAAATAGATCATTTTCCATCTTGACCTGGCCGGGGATCGAACCTGGTCACTCCGTGTCGGAGGCTGGCGTGTTGACCGCTGCGCCACGGAGCTAGTCGAATTTGAAGATCAATATTACCGGGCACGATAATACATAAAAAGACTCTTCTTATTTGCTCGATTCCTTTACGAGTTGTTAGGGAATCAAAACCTACGAGTACGTACTTCCCAAGAATCATATTTGGCAATAAGCAAGAACAAGTAAAGAAAATCTCTAAAAATAGTATACTTTATTTGTAGAAAACCGGCCAAGTGCGAGTCGGACTCGCGCATGAAGGGTTCCGTATCTTTATTTATAAAAACGGCAAAAAAATCATGTCTGATTTATCGGAGCCCCCCTTTAATATTAATTTTACTTTTATTTAACTACTAGCTTTCGCCCGCGGCTCCGCCCGCGTCAATGTCGATCCCTCGGGATAAGTACTTTTTCCCGGGATAAAAGGTAGCCTATGTCCTTCTCCGTACTCTAGAAAACTTGTATGCAAAATTTCATGATGATCGGTTCAGTAGTTACGGCGTGAAAGCGTAACAAACAAACAAACAAATAAACAAACAAACTCACTTTCGAATTTATAATATTAGTAAGGATAAGGATAAAGATTTATTTTTAAGTGATTAAATAACTAAATATTCTATGTATATTTCAAGCGTCTACCTGTTGCCGTTACCAATATCGAGTAAAAACAAGCAAAAAAATTACGTTTATTGTATGGGTGCCACTCAAATATTTATTTTATTCAATTATTTTTTGTACTTGCTATTATAGCAGCAAGAAATACATCATCTGTGAAAATTTCAACTGTCTAACTATCACGGTTCATGAGTTACTGTCTGGTAACGGACAGACAGACATACAGCGGAGCGATATTAAAATAGGGTCCCGTTTTTATACACCGTAAAGAGCCGTGTACAGAAATGATTAAAACTGGACTCATTCTAACCTCTGCAAAAAGACACATATAAATGCCAGGACTAGTCTAGACGAGCAATGTCAACCGGCAGTCAAGTTTGTATAAACAAAAGAAATGAGAATGGGAATATTTCTTTTATTACTGACTAGCTGTTGCCCACGACTTCCTCCGCGGCAATATCTGTTATTATGATTAATTATGTTTTTTTATGATTAATTAGGATTTTTTATGATTAATTAAGTTTTTTCTTAGTATAGATGAATATTTTTCCTCCGTTTTCAAAACATTTTTATTGATGCATCTCTACTATTGGTCGCAGCGTGATGTTTTATAGCCCAAAGCCTTTCTCAATAAATGGACTATCCAACACAAAAAGAATTTTCCAATTTGAACCAGTAATTCCTGAGAATGGCGCGTTTAAACAAACAAACAAACTCTTCAGCTTTATAATATTAGTCTAGATTAAGACTGTGACATTGATTTCACTCGCACGTTAGCGAGTGTCAACATACAACAACGAAGAGCGAAACGCTTTATTGTATGAATATTATTTAAGACTCACAGACTAAGTAAGATCGATATAAAGTCTTCCGGATATTAATATATCAAGCGGACAAAGCTACTTTCACTGCGCGTGCGCAGGTACAATATGTTCTGTCTGTGTATTTGCGGTTATTACGGAGTGTCGGGGTAAGGAGAACCATCTTTTACAGATTGAGCTGCGGCTAATTCAACCTCTACTGATTGGCATTGAATAGTTATTCAAAATCTTACCTAGCTCTTATATTGCAGGGAGGTATGTATGTATTAAATTTAGCAGTTTTTAGTAGATGAGATGCCTATTGGTACTAAAGTGTAATCTTTTTGTCTTTGTTTATTGTTACTACTACTATTCTACTTAAATAACTATTTACACCATTCCAAAAAATTACTAGTATGTAAATTAATGTCGATACGGCTTAGTTACCCTTTCCCGTAAGTAGCCTTTGTAATAATACTACTACCTCAAGCCCTGTATATAACATTTGTAATGTATAGGTACTTTGCAACAATGGCGCCGCCGCCGCTGCAATTTAAGACTTAATAGTCAGTCACTTTTCCATACACAGAGTTGGCGCTCCTTACTTCTTCATTCTACAACGTTTAACAAAATCGGGGTAACAATACTTAAAAGGCTTGATCAGATCGTGAACAACTTTCCCTAGGGCACATGCATTGATATACAACAAAAAATAATTCAAATAAACAAACACTGAATTGACTAAAGCAATAAGTCCTAATGTCAAAAGAATGCATTCAATAATAAATATAGAGCATGGGCCTATTTTAAAATATTTTTGTACCAATAAAAAAGAAGTAAAAGAAACAAAACATAGATTTATTTCAGACTAGCTGTTGCCCGCGGCTCCGCCCGCGTTAGTGTCGATCCCTCGGGAACAGTAGAATTTCCCGGAATCAAACATACCCTATGTCCTTCCTCGGGCCTCACACCTCCATACCAAATTTCATCCAAATCAGTTCAATGGTTGAAGCGTCAAAAAACGACAGAGTTACTTTCGCATTTATAATATTAGTATTAGTATGGAAGTATGGATAATAATTATACTTCTAAGTCCAGAAATAAGAAAATTTCCATAAAACCTTTACCCTCCGATTTTACCCCTTTTAGGAGTGAATTTTGTCCATTTCACCCACATATATCTTTTTTAATTGTAATCGAGAACTTACATACCTATTTATTTTCATACTTCATAGCCCAGAAATGAGAAAAGTTCGAGACTTGTGTTATGGGATACTCACTCAACGATACTATATTTTATAACAAATACATATATAGATAAACATTCAAGAACCAGGCCAATCTGAAAAAGATCATTTTCCATCTTGACCTGGCCGGGGATCGAACCCGGGCACTCCGTGTCGCAGTCTGGCGTGTTGACCGCTGCGCCACGGAGCTAGCCCAATAGAAAAGGCAAAATAACAAAGGGTTGCACTTCGGGAGTGTTTGGAGTAAAAACTCCGCACTGTAGAAAGAGAGGGGGATATTCGTTAGTTCTTCTACTCCGCCGCACCGGCGGTCTCAGGTCACGTGTCCTGATCCTGACGCGAGTGTTATATTTTTTAAACTATCCCAAAAAGTGCACAACGCTTAAGCAGTTCTCACTTCAAAAATCTTTTGTTGATTGTATACTAGCCTTTTACCTACGACTTCGTTCGCGTAATTTATAGCTTACTAGCTGTCGCCCACAGCTCCGCCCGCGTCAATGTCGATTTCTCGGGAACAGTACTTTTTCCCGGGATAAAATTTACCGTACCCCAGATAACATTTCTGCAAAATTTCATGATGATCGGTTACACCGTCAAAGGACAACAAACAAACAAACCCACTTTCGCATTTATAATATTAGTTAGGACGTACTATTTTGATGTACCTATAACATTATAGTTTCGTCGATTCCATGCATTAGTTTTTGCGTGATGAAACACCAAACAAGCTCAATTACTCACATCTATAGAAACTTTCTCACTCATTATTATTAAGTAGGATTTTTGCACTCGCTACCGTCCACTTTCATTGACATGCATGAGTCAGAATCATCGCCATTCTCGTGGTCTGCTGCTAATAAACCCAGATTCTCGTTCGCACGTTACGTCACACTTCTAATAAGGAAACTCTACTTACAATTCATATATAAGAATGCGAATATTTGGTTAGAATGCAGAGCGCGTACAGATTTTGAGAGACTCACGCCCGAGTACACAAAACCATCTTGAGAGTATCTTTACTAAAATTATAAATCCTTATCCTTATCCGTACTAATATTATAAATGCGAAAGTGAGTTTGTTTATTTGTTTGTTTGTTTGTTTGTTTGTTACGCTTTCACGCCGTAACTACTGAACCGATCATCATGAAATTTTGCATACAAGTTCTCTAGAGTACGGAGAAGGACATAGGCTACCTTTCATCCCGGGAAAAAGTATTATTCCCGAGAAATCGACATTGACGCGGGCGGAGCCGCGGGCGAAAGCTAGTTTTGTATATAAACGGAACTTAGCACGAACCTTTTTATTATTTGTTTCCGTTGACGTTTCGATGGAGGACATCTATCGTGGTCGCAACGAGACTGGAGTACTGCGGTGTCATCTTGCGGTGGTGGATGCAGTTTCACTAATGATTTTGATAATTTCACTACCCACATAAAGTTTTGTATTTAGGCATAAGCCCCGGTACACACGAATATCTTAACTAAAATCGATCTTAAGTATATATATATTTATTTCTCCTAACAGCTGGTCGTCTATGGGGTTTAATTATTTTCATTAAAACCTTTTCATTTACAATTCTGTATTCGATAAGGGATTCTGAAGACGTGATTAAAATATTACAACAGCGTTCAGAACTTCAGAGTGTGATGATGAAATGTGTCAAGTGTCATCGACCAAAAAATTGATTGTCTGTAAAGTCGGTTTTCGGACGATAATTTTATTTATATATCGTGATTACGATAGAAAAGAGATAGATGCGTCACAATTCGAACGCTTAGGCCGATCTTGTCTCTCTATCGCGCTTGCACACGGAACGCGATCCTTTTTCGTGCGTGCTGGCTGCGTTTATCGATTTATAAGACGTTCACGTCAAAAACAATATTGTGAGCGTTATGAAACCTAAGTCTCTGGTAGGCAACTTAACCTAAATTGTATAACGGTTCATAGAATAGTCTTACCACGTGTTAGCGTAATAAATACGGAGATACAGCTCTAAAAGCAGGCAGCCTCTCAAAATCTAGATGCGATCTGCATTCTAACATATGATTTGCATTCTTATATAGCAGTTTCCTTATATGTGTGACATAACTAACATTATGTTCACACGCCAATATAGTCAAAGGTCCGAAACAACACCTATTGGGAAGAAAAGAGCACAGGTGCGGCACCGGGGTTGCCAGCGTTTCAAAGGGGAGTAAGGGGACATGGGAGAGGAATAAGAGAAAAGGATGGGCCCCCAGCTCTTTCACTCGCCGAACGAAGCATAGAAGTGGTAAGGATTCTACCTCTTCTTCTTATCGTGTCGACTCGGGCGAATTAAATTTGTGTTGACCAGAACTCTGACACAGCGTTATCAGTGGCATTGTATAGGTCCTCGCGTGTGCAGGTAGGACACAGGGCAAGACAACAGGTGTGCCATGGTCTGAGGAGTAGCACCACATGGACAGGAAATATCAGAGCTGTAACCCCACCTATTCATGTTCTCCTTGCTTCGGCCGACTTGCGTCCGGAGTCTGTTCAAGGACTTCCATGCAGCCCAAGGTAGATCATGACCAGGGGGAGATGCTCTGACAGCGGGATGATAGACGCTGTTGGATATCTCTGTTGGATCGCCTTTCTGTGAGAGTCTGGTACTTCCGCGGACGAACCGGCTCATTCATGCTACTAGTAAAAATAAAGTTTGCCGGTAGCGTGGCTCTACCGCGACTAAAATCTATAATGAAACCAAAACCGAAACCTGAAAGGTAAATTTCTGTTTACGATTCATGATGTACTAAAAAAAAACTACTGACTTGATCTCGCTCAAACCAATTTTCGGTGGAAATTTGCATGGTCATGTTTTAGTTTTATCAGTCTCCTATTTTAGAAGTTACAGGGGGGGGACACATTTTACCACTATGGAAGAGTCTCTCGTGCAAACTATTCAGTTTAGACAAAAATGATATTAGAAACCTCAATATCATTTTTGAAGACCTATATAAAGATACCATACACGTATAGGTTTGATGAAAAAAAAATATGAGTTTCAGTTCTAAGTATGGATTTTTTTTGTTTTTTTTTTTTACTTTTTTCGTGTGAATATCTCAGAATACATCTACTTACCAAATTTCAACAGTATATTTCTTATAGTTTCGGAGTGGCTGTGACATACGGACGGACAGACAGACATGACGAATCCATGGGTTCCGTGTTTTGCCAAATTTGCGTCCCTGTGTTATTAACACACAACTTAAAAAACTCCAAACTTGTTTCTTTTTATTACTATTTCAGTAACTTACCGTACTTATGAAATAACTCCAGTAACGCGTATGTGGAACAGTGACGCGTCACGTATGTGTTGCTTACAACATCTGTCACAGGTATTTCGTGTGCAATTTTTATGTGAATGTTGATCTTGATGGTCAGAGTATGTAATCATTTTGAAGTTTGACCAGGTCACTTAAATAGGTATCTATTACGGCCTATTACACTTAAATAAACATAGTCAAACCTACGAATGCCGCAATGTATTTTGAAATGTCGTTAGTGTCAGAAGCATTTTCAACCCATTGACCGCGAACGTCGGATAAATCCGACAAACATTTTTATAGAAAATGTATATCGGATATATCAGACGCTCACGGTCAAAGGGTTAAGCTGAGGAAGGATAGGAATTTGTTGGTTTTGGGAAGGAAATAAAAATATTGGGACACTAATAACTCGGATGTAAAGTACTGAACCGATGTTAATGATATTTAAATGGAATTTATAGCGAAATATATGTCCATGGGCGACGGTGACCACTTTCCATCAGGTGGCTCGTCTGCTCGTTTGCCGTCGGATATACATAAAAAAAAAAACATATAAAAATAAAAAAAATATCTATTTTTTAATTAAATTTTTTTTCTCATTTTCTCTTAATATATCTTAAAATTATATCATAATCTGTCCAGGTGTCTTCGAGTAATCGAGAAATATACGTACTCCTTTTTGTTTTTGAGGATTACTTTATTTGCTACTAGATGTTACCCGTGGCTTCGCCCGCGTTAATATCGATCCCTCGGTTCTTCCCGGAAACCGGAAAGATTTTCCCGGAATGAAAGGTAAGCTATGTCCCTCCCTGGGCCTCAAACTACCTCCGTACCAAATTTCATCCAAATTGGTTCGATGGTTGAAGCGTGAAAAGAAGACAGACAGAGTTACTTTCGCATTTATAATATTAGTATGGATTTTATGCACGTACTCTTTCAGAAATAAATTCATTTTGATTGAGATTGATTTATATCTACAAGAAATCGATATTCTGAGTTTTAAGGGTAATGATTACTACCGGCATCTACGTTATAGTCATAACGAACATAGGAGACCATTCACACATATCGCCATCGCTTGGACACTCACTTCCAATCTAATTATGTAATATCGGTAATTTATCATTGGAGTTATTATTGCGTCATACAAAAATTGAGAATATAGCTTACTTAAGGCATGGGGATCACATACATCGTTTTTAGGGTTCTGTACCTAAAGGGATAAACGGGACCCTATTAATATGGCTTGACTGCTCGACTGTCTGTCTGTCCGTCTGTCACCAGTCCGTATCTCATGAACCGTGATAGTTAGACAGTTGAAATTTTCACAGATAATATAATTATGTTGCTGCTATAACAACAAATACTAAAAATAAAATAAATATTTAAGGGGTTCCAATACAACAAACGTGATTCATTATTTTTTTTGCTCGTTTTTACTCGATATTGATAACGATACCAAGTAGACGCTTGAAATAGTTATATTATTCACTTTATAAAAAAAACAATGAACTAAAATAAAATTAATATTTAAAAAGGCTCCCCTACAACAGATTTGATTTATTGCCGTTTTTATAGATAATGGTACGGAACCCTTCGTGTGCGAGTCCTACTCGCTTTTGGCCGGTTTTAATTGAACTTTTCTATTTTTTTATATATGTTAGCTCATAAGACTCATGAACCGATTTAATGTTTTATTTATTTGGAAGAGTTTATTTATACCTTGGACGAATTAACCACATTTATACCCAATATTATATAGACCAAATAGGTCTCATTTAAGGAGAAAGCAGTAATGGAAATAATTACTTACCTAATGGTTTCTAAAGTTTTCGCGATTGTTACAAACATACATATCAATCATATCCTTAATCCTTACAGACTAGACAGAGCCTAAGCCATAAGACTAAAAGGCCACGTTTACCGTGTGGCATGAAGGTCGTGATAGATTGCTAGCCGAGTCATATAAATTTTCTAATCGAATTCAGATATTTGGCAAATGCTCCCACACCTTAAATCACTCAGACCTGTGTTATATAATGCCAGCTACTCAAAGTTCTAACTATTCCAGCCACGTGTTAATAAGTGAGCCAAACAAATTGCCAGGTCAGAATTAGAAAGCCGCTTACTGATCATAATAGGCACTATGCAATCGTGATGCAACGGGCACTATCTTATACAGAACGAGTTATGGTTATAATCTTATTAAAATTATAAATTAAAAAATAAAATATGGTGAAAAATTACATGCGGACGGGACTTAAACCGGGTCTACCATCTGAACTACCGCACAATTCAATCTCGGCGCCAAAATTCTCAACCATATCCCATTTCCCCTCATACGTATTAAGGCTTACGTAAACTATGCTCGTTTGCCGCCCTATATAATAAAAAATGATTTTAGCTTGAAAAGCCTGCCACCAAAACAAACCAACAGTTATTGAATAATATAAAAGACAGTTTAGGTCAAAATACTTAGGAAGTTTGCTGAATTATTGCAGTAAGCAATAATGACGAGACATGCGCAACATGGTATTTAAATCTATTTTATTACCTTGTTTATTGAGGAAGGGTTTCATGATTATTTGACGTTCTTAAATCCCTTTGTAACGTGGGTTTCAGTTTAGTAAATTATGATATTTGATAGATCATGCCAGGAAGACGCCTAACCATGTATCCAAGGTCAGGGGGTCACAGTAACGTGGTAGAGAAACAAAACAAATAACAAAATTCAGAGAAAAAACTGCGCTATTGATGTCGCGCTGTGTGCCCAAACAACCCCCGCAGACTGCAATGGAGACAACTGCAGCTTGGAAAATACCAATGAAAATTACACAAAATTAACGCTTTGTAGTCCCATTCTCCAAAACATAACCGATTTCATTTCTTTTTTCATAACATTTTTAAATAAGCTATGGCTGTGTTTCTATATTTTCTTTTTCTAATATAATCGCGTCAAATTTGTTTTCTTGATGTTTGAACACAACGGAAATTCTTACCAATTTACTGATTTTTGAAGATTCATATCTCTTAAATAATTAAATTATAAAAAAAAAATATACATAGGGACATGCTACTATATTATACCCATAGACATTTATATATGAGACATTTATATATGAGACATTTATATATGAGACATTTATATATGAGACATTTATATATGAGACATTTATATATGAGACATTTATATATGAGACATTTATATATGAGACATTTATATATGAGACATTTATCTATACCCATAGATATTTTTGGTAAAAAATCATTGCTCTGCTGGTACTATCCGGCGAGGATTATCGGACTACGCTTGTATGGAAATTCGGCCCTACGATTTCCTCTTTAAAAGAAAAACAAAGGAAAAATACAGTTGTTCGTGTATGTAAGTTTCTTACACAGTCAAATGTCAGATTTTTTTAAGCCTATGATTACTTAAAATGTGTGAGCTCACGCCTTCTGGACCATCGGGCTGGTTAAACATAATTTATATATTCTGCTTCTTCGATCAAATATAATGGTAGATACAGCCTCATACAAAACTAAGCCTTATGTCCCCGAGCAGAAACATCATGCATCAGTTACAAACCACGACAAATACGGTACGACTGAAATAATAACTCCATCTTTTTTTTCAATTTTGATGCATAGTTTTTGCATTTTTCACTGTACCTTCGTCGTCGCGAGACGTGTGAGTGCTAGCGCGGTTTATTAAAACTGTGAACAAAACAGCTCCAAAACTCGATTAGTGCGCTGTTATGCTGGTGCCATTTTTCGAGCGCGAATCGTGTATCTACCATTATATTTGATCAAAGTTCTGCTTAGTCAAATACACATGCTAACACTTGTCCATCACATCATTCGTCTAACAATCTATCTAATAATCTGTTACGCTTCGTGAGCGCCTCAGGCGTAGTAGACGACACACCTGCTCCGAAGGGTCACAGGTTAATGCAGTCAGTAACAGTCTGCTTCCTAATCCTAATCCTAACTTAATATTATAAATGCGAAAGTGGGTTTGTTTGTTACACTTTCACGCTATAATTACTGAATCGATCTACCTTTATGTCAAATTAATAATAAATAATAATAAATATATACGGAAAAATCACACAGATTGAGCTAGCCCTAAGGTAAGTTCGAGACTTGTGTTATGTGATACTAACTCAACGATACTATATTTTATAACAAATACATATATAGATAAACATCCAAGACCCAGGCCAATCTGAAAAAGATCATTTTCCATCTTGACCTGGCCGGGGATCGAACCCGGTCACTCCGTGTCGCAGGCTGGCGTGTTGACCGCTACGCCACGGAGCTAATCAGATGGGTGCAAATTCCATTGAAATTAGTAATAGATGAAGATGAATTGGTAACATACGGAGTTACTTTCGAATTTATAATACTATAGATAGTATATTATAGATTTTACAAGTGTAGAACTACTAGACTATTAAATTAAATTTGCTAAATCGAATTTGACGCTTTTTTGATGGCTAGAAAGCAAAACACGTAATCTCTTACTGACTGGTACATTAGCCTATGACCCGCCGGAACAGGTGTGCGTCTTACGCCTGAGGCGATCACGAAGCGGAACAGATTATAAGATCGTTAGACAAATGTGATAGACAGCTTGTAACGTTGCAGCATGCCACCTGCATGCTGCATCTTGTCCAACCTCATTTCTCTCATCCTTTCCATTTTTCATTCCTTATTTTAATTCAAATTTCATTCCATTCCATTCCATTTTTGGATTACTTTCTTTCTCTCTCATCACTCATTCTTTAGTCCGCTACCATCTTTCAATCCGCTACCATCTTTCAGTCGACTACCATCTTTCAGTCTGCTACCATCTTTCAGTCTACTAACATCTTTGAGTCTACTACCATCTCTTGGAGCATAACAGTCTCTGTTATTAATTTATTGAAGTTGTAACAATAAAGTTATTCTCTGTGTTCTGTGTGTCGAGTCTTGTGTTCTCCCTTCCTATTTATGTGAGAACTCGGCTAGAGCGCCGGGATAGTCAAGAGTCGAGCCCTCACAAGCTGTCTTTGAAAGACCCCGGGCCCAAAGCATCGAGCTCCTAATATCACTGGATATAATCGGGAATCAGTTACGTTCTTACATACATAGTCTTTTTTGGTTCCGTACCTCAAAAGGAAAAAAAAAACACATAAAGGATCACTTTGTTGTCCGTCTGTCTGTCAAGACTTTTTTCTCAGGAACGCGTGGAGGTATTAAGCTGAAATTCATATCAAATACTCAGGTCAACTGTCACTTGGAGCTGTGAAAAAATCAAATTTCTAAACCAACGCAATCAAAAGATACAACCGTTTATGCTGCAAATTTTCGACATCCGCAAATGACTCAAAACCTACAGGGTACTGCCCGTGAATTCAGAATCTTGAAATTTGGTACGAAGCAACGTCTTATAGCACAGATAAAGGAAAAATTGCGAAAAGCATAAATTTTAAACATATTATAGATAATGGTACGGAACCCTTCGTGCGCGAGTGCGACTCGCACTTGGCCAGTTTTTTCCTTTTGGGGTAGACAGACCTTGGGACTTTAAGACCTTATGGCCACATTTAGCAGGTTGGAGGGCGTGTAGATGGAAAACGGAATCAAATAGTGAAGGCTGCTAGCCGCATATTTATTAGATTCCGTAGACTTTAGCCCGATCTCTCGATCGGCTTTTACAATCTGTGCGGGAAGAGAAGCAGCTGGCACATTCTACGTCTTTTTTTTCTCCCAGACCAACATGAAAAGATTTCCCGAAATTCTGCACCTTAGTAAAAGGGCGAAAATGTACAACGTGATTCCTCGGCCTACCAATCTACTCCTATTATAGTCATTTCGACTTCTACGCGGACGAAGTCGCAAGTAAAAGCTAGTACACACATACGTACAAGACTTTTAAAACATTACACACCTTTTTGGGCAGTCATATAAATATCAAATGTCTCAAGTTTAGAAATTTGTTGATAACTTAATAATTTACCATCGCAAATAAACTTTCACGCAAGTTTGCTGAGAAAAAAATTATTAATTTACAAGTCAATATACATCATTATTTACTCTAAGTTGAAGAGTAGTATGTAGAAAAACCTGTGGGACTATTTACTTAATTAAACCAGATTAGTTGTTAAGGCAAACACAATAAACAACATATTTTTACGTGTATATACAAGAGTTAACTTGACTATTAGGTACCTATATTAAAAGTACGTAAGATCACAGACGAAAAAAATACCACGAAGTGTGTTACTGATAGACCTACTGCGTGGTGTTGTTTTAAATCCACATTTTAGGATTCCTTAGGCATAGAAAACCATTAAAATAGACAAATTTTTCAGAAAAGTGTATTTTTATAGTTGTTTTGATACCATTATAAGAATGTACAATTTTAAATAATAGGATAGTAACACATAGAATAATATTTTTAACTCTTTTTCTCCATAAACTCAAAATTCTTTGTGTGTGTCAGACGTCGATTTTCTGTGAGAGTGTGGTACTTCCCCGGAAGAGCCGGCCTATTCATGCTACTAGCAAAAATGCTCTATCACAAGTGTATTCTCTCGATTAGCTTTTACAATGTTCACAGGAAGAGAAGTAGCTGGTATTTTTACTTTTTATTTTTCTCTAAGGCTGCATAGGAGGTTGTGAAATACAACAAAATATTATAAACCATACCATTATTCCCGAAAAAATTAAGATATTATAATGTGTACCGTAATAACAGCCGTATTTTACAACACAATAAACAGTAGATCATCCTCGCCCCGCGTCTGTCCGTCCGTTGATTTACGCGGACGTGCGACACATTATTTTTATTTAAATTAAACGCGAGATGACTGAAATGAACACTGGATACTACTCATCTGTCTTTCCGGAAGTATATTCCTTCCTTTTTTGAATAAGAAACTTCTTCAGGAGCGTTGGACATGTTTTTGAGATTGGAAGAAACCGTTGAACCCACGACACTATATATTTCCGTTACAGTAACACCTCTGTATACAGGGTGAAATTGAATTCATTAGCACACGTTTAAATAGTTCCTTTTTGGTTCGAGTAGCTAAGGTGTGGAATGAACTGCCAGCGTCTATATTCCCAGAGAAGTACAGTCCCGGGACATTCAAAAGTAGATTAAATGGGTATCTCTTGAATAGGCATGTAACATCCTCGTCTTCATTGTCACTTACCATCAGGTGAGATGGGAAACAAATGCATAATCCAACATTTAGTAAAATAAAGATCATTTTCCATCTTAAACTGGCCGGGGATCGAACCCGTGACCTCCAGTGTGACATCTTGGTAAAATGACCACTAGGCCTTCGTCGTCCTTCATATATTATATCTAACCAAAGCCAGCATACTAGATGACTGACGATATTGTTGCAGATACTCTTAATCTGCACCAATATCGTCAGTCATCTCGGCAATCGTCTCCATATTACTTGACGTTTACAGCAAGCGTCAATATCATCCCCATAAATCGCGCTAATCATTTGAGTTACTCCGTCTCCGAGCTCTGGGGCCGTTTGGGGCCGCTGGGGGCCGTTTGGGGTCGGCGGGCCTCCTGAGATATAGTGTCGGGTGACTGACGAAAGTTATAGGGATTTGCATTTTTGAATGGAAATTGTTGAAGTTTTTTGATGATAATTTGATAGTTTTGTTTTGTGTCTGTGTTCGAGTGGTTTTTTCTCGAAGCCACATGCATTTTCATTTTTTTCTCAAAATTTGGTTGAAACTGTTCCAATTTTTTTCGGGATCTTAAAGTATTTTTATTATTTATTGAGTCAGATGAAATTAGAAGATATTTTACTTTTGTAATTTTTTGGCAAATAATTTTTGGCAATTAATTAAATATCTAATTGCACTGAATCGAACCTCATTTTTAATTGGATTATAAAACTAGACAATAATAATCTTGCATATAAAAAACATACTTCATTGAAAGTACTGAACCGATTTTGATGAAATTCAAATGGTGGTCCCATTTGAATTTCATTCAACTTAAAAGCAAACCCTGTCAAACAAAAAAAAAAACAATATAATCAATTTATAAATGACGAAATTAGTCGGAACAAATAAAAAAAAATGCAACCAAATTGATAACAACCTCTTTTTTTAAACGGTTATAAAAGGATATAGCTGTATAATTATAGAAGTTAATGGCAAGCCAGTTATTCCTGCCAAAAAATAGTAATTGAATGAAATAATTAATGAATACTAATTCGTTTATGAAGTCTTTAATATTTTGATTGAAATGATAAAAAGAATACTATTAAGAAATCTTCCTTAAAATACATTCCAAATCATTCTTCCATAGCAACCATTCACCATAAAAACGTGCATCTGGCAACTTGGCAAAAGCCATCATATATAAAACGAAAACATTAAAAAAAATCTCATCTGCTAAAAGCATCCGGAAACTGCTTACAGCAACAGCTAATTAGCAATATTTAAAACGCTAACAACCGAAATAAGCAGAATTTATGCCAAGACAATATTAGAAGAGAGAAATGAGCGGAGCGAATGCAATAACAATAAATAGCAATAAATAAAAGGATTCAGCCGTTGCTTGTATTGTATGATACTAATCCTGTGGCTAGGAAAGACGTGGAGACGACTTTCGACTATTTTCTTTTGGGGTGAAGAATATTGAATTATATTGTAGTTTAAAAAGATTTTTGATTATGCAATTATAATTTAAAGGATTGTTCCGTTAATTGTGTTGTATTCGTACGATACTAATATTTTGGATAGGAATGGCAAAGAGTCGATTATCTACAATTTTCTTTTCCGGTAAGTAATAAAAAAGTTCATTATTTATGAGGAGTGCCTCGATTTTATTATTTTTATTAACTCGATTGTTTCAAATAAGGAGAGTTTTTGATATACAATGGCCGTGTACTTATTGATAATTTAAATTAAACAAAATCGAATCAGCAGTCTACTTGTTTGTTTGTTTACTTATCTTCCTTTTGAAGCTAAACCCAAAGTACTGATTTTAGAGGACTCGGGATGAAATAGACTGGCTAAAGAACATTGAGACAATGAATATGAATGCTAAACTACATAAAATTCAATTGTTTTCATTGTGTATTATCATCTATCATAAAAAGCATGTAAAACCAATATTAAAAATAGAAGATTTGAAACCTTTTACAATCTTCTCCCATGACTGTTTATCCCACTTCTCCCCTGACGAGGACGTTACATGCCTATCCAAGAGATACCCATTTATTCTACTTTTGAATATCCCGGGACTGTACTTGTCTGGGAATATAGACGCAGGCAGTTCATTCCACACCTTAGCTACTCGAACCAAAAAGGAACTGTCAAATCATTTAGTTTGACTCTTTGGTATTCCAACGATAAAAGGGTGAAATTTCTGTCTGCGTCTCGTAGTCTGATGGAGGAATGGTGAGGGTTCAATTAGCTCAAAGAGCGCTTTCGCACACTCTCCAAAATAGATCCTATAAAATACCGATAGGCAAGCGACTTAACGGCGATGCTCCAGGGATTGCAATTTCCTATTTGTGACCACGTCGTTGTTTATGAGCCTGCGGGCTCTTCGGTAAACAGAGTCCAATGCTTCAAGCTGGTATTTAGCTGAGCCATCCCAGCCATCCTATTGATGTCTGCCATCTTAAGGTATTTTCTAATAGTATGGCTCCATGCAGTGGGGGGTCAGCCTGGGCCTCGTTTTCCGTCTGGTATTTGCATCACCACTCTTGTCATGCGATTTTTCGTCGGTCATTCCTTCTTATGACGTGACCATACTATCTCAACCTTTTACAATAAACATTTATTATTATTATATTTTAAATATGCTGCTTATCACAAGATAATCTATGCTCCTACAGTTTTTACATGAAAAATGTATAATAATTTAAATATTATTTTACTTTACTTTTTAAATTTAGAATATCGATGATATTTTTTAGCACATAAACTCAAATATTTTTCAATAGCATAATTTGCATAATCAATCGTTAATTTTATTTTTCAGGAAAGAATCGCTCATATTCATCATTTCGAGTAGGTGACATGGTCAATCGACCATGCACACCCTGGTGAGAGTTGTTCGGAACCGACTCTCGGCCTATGACGTGGTTCCTTTAACGACTACCAGATGGCAGATGGGACCAACGGCTTAACGTGCATTCCGAAGCACGGAATCATCTTAATTATCAGACAATCAAGTGATTCAAGCCTGCAATGTCCTAACCAAACTGGAAATAAGTAAACAAAGTGACAGCTCCGTGGCGCAGTGGTTAAAACGCCAGCCTACGACACGGAGTGCCCGGATTCGATCCCCGGCCAGGTCAAGATGGAAAATGATCTTTTTCAGATTGGCCTGGGTCTTGGATGTTTATCTATATATGTATTTGTTATGAAATATAGTATCGTTGAGTTAGTATCCCATAACACAAGTCTCGAACTTACTTTGGGGCTAGCTCAATCTGTGTGATTTGTCCGTATATATTTATTTATATTTATTTATATAAATATAAATATATACCCCAAAGTAAGTTCGAGACTTGTGTTATGGGATACTAACTCAACGATTCTATATTTTATTATATTATATTTATAAAGTATGCTTCCAGTGGGAATCGAACCCACGACCCCCGGATCTACAGGTTAACGTCTTAACCACTGGACCACGGAGGCAGTTAAAAAAGCGCTTGGAAACCTCAACCGCCTTCTAAAACAATACACAAAAACGGAAGCGACTCCACCGCACCCATTTCCACAGAACTAATCCATGGCAACGCCGACTGTTACGGCGATTACTTTAATTGGCTCAATCTCCATTCAAAACCACCTCGCGGGGGGAGGGGGGTCACCATCAGATTTATGGCGAAAGGGTAAGGCCTCTGATCCCTGTTTATGAAGGAAGATAGTAAAAATGCGGGGTAGTTTCAGAGTGCTTTCAGACTTTCAGCTTGGGTTGTTGGTTTTGGGTTTAACTTAGATATTTTTTTAAAAGTATTTTATTTTGCATTCACAATGCTTTTTTGATATCCTTATCATTACTTCCTTAGTCCTTAGTATATAATATATAATAATAATAATAATATAATAATATTATAAATGCGAAAGTGAGTTTGTTTGTTTATTTGTTTGTTTGTTTGTTTGTTACGCTTTCACGCCGTAACTACTGAACCGATCATCATGAAATTTTGCATACAAGTTCTCTGGAGTGCGGAGAAGGACATAGGCTACCTTTTATCCCGGGAAAAAGTACTATTCCCGAGGGATCGACATTGACGCGGGCGGAGCCGCGGGCGAAAGCTAAGTACTCTTAATAAATTAAGAAATAAAATATGGGGAATAAATTCTCATGAGGGCGGGACTTGAACCGGCGACCTAGGTCTATATACGACCTATGCTCTGCCATCTGAGCTACCGCACGATTCAATCTCGGTGCCGAAATTCTTCACCATATCCCATTTCCCCTTATACGTGTTAAGGCTTACGTCACCTACGGCGCCGAGATTGAATCGTGCGGTAGCTCAGATGCAGAGCATAGGACTTACATACCTAGGTCGCCGGTTCATGTCCCGCCCGCATAACATTTTTTCACCATATTTTATTGCTTAATATATTAGATATATAATGATAAAATCGTCATTTGTGGCAGACCGTAGAAATTGGTCTAGGGGATGGCGAAGATCTAAGGGATTTAGTCAATAGGCGATGCAGTTGGCTTTTGTTTTTCATTTAATTACTAATCACTTACACTAGCCGCCCGCCTCGGCTTTGCACGGTTAAATTTAGGAATTTAATTCTATGGCCTATGTTTATCAAGGATATGGTAGGATTCTAATGGTGAAGAATGTTTGAATCGGTCCAGTAGTTTCTGAGCCTTTTCAATGCAGACAAACAAACAATCGAATCTTTCCTCTTTATAATTTTAGTGTAGATACTCGAACAACTATTATGAACGTTCAATGTTGAATTTCAGTACCATACTACTCGCACTTGGCCGGTTTTATTAAAACCACAAAGCCAAACTTGTTCTAAAATTCGTCAAGATTTTTTAAAGTTGAGTTGTAATTTATATTTTACCGGTATACTATTTCCTTAATTATACTTTTAATGTCCTCAGAAATAAAATCTCTTTTAATAATAAGCACTTCCTGTCTCTGTTTCTATTAATAATATCCCATAACGCGTCACTTCTTAACGTTTATTGTTAATCAAAAATTACTTAGGCTAAGATGTTTATTGCTCCGGCTTCTTGTACCCCGTCTGAGTGAGGCCTGGTGTCCTGTAAGGTGCCTCTGGTTACCTAGTTCAGGCACCTGTTCGCCACAACAGATTAGGTCACCTATATTTGTCATTATTTACATATATAATAATAGTTTAGTAATAAATTGTATTGTTCTGGAGACAAAGATTATGTTTAATTTTTTATTTTATTTTATTTAATATTATTATTTTGAACGTGATATTTTGAGCTAGGTAAAATCACTTAAACAAACTTTATCCATCTACAAAAATGAAAGATATAACATTCAGACGTACGGATGGGTTCTCCACAACAGATTAGGTCACCTATATTTGTCATTATTTCATCATCATCATCATCATCATCATCATCAGGTCTTTTTATTCTCCACTGCAGGAGCATGACCCTCTCTGTACTACCGGAACCATACTTGGCCAGAGCAGACAGAGGACTTGGCCTACACTCTCCTCGCTGGCCAGACGGGTTGGAGAGGTCTCATTGATGTTTATGAGCTTTGTTTAGCTTGTATCTCCTAAGTCGCCTCTTACGACATCCATGGAAAGACTTGGAGTGGTCCTATTCTACTCTGCCGGAAACCACACGGCTATGTCATTATTTACATATATAATAATTTAGTTAAGTAATAAATTGTATTGTTGTGGAGACAAAGATTATGCTTATTTTTTTTTTATTTTATTTAATATTATTATTTTGAACGTGATATTTTGAGCTAGGCAGGTATTAATTATTAAAATCACTTAAACAAACTACATCCATCTACAAAAATTAAAGATATAACATTCAGACGTACTCATCCTTAGAAAAGTCGTTTATTCAAACCTAAAACTAAATTATAACAGAAAACATGACGAAGATCGACGCCATTTTCTTTTACGTCGATCTGATCGCAAGCCGTAAAGTTTTACTGGACAGACAAGATCAAGATCAAGTGTACAAGGAGCGTTATAGTCAAATAGGTCAAAATATTGGAGGGCGATGGCGTAAAGTGCACTATAATTTGACGTAAATATGGTCGAGATTTGATAAAAAAACAAATTGTGAATTTCAAAGGGATAAATAAGTTAGATGAAAATATTTGCCCGATTGTTCGGCATCTAGCAACTTTGCCCCTAACGCTCAGACGTGTAATGGCACCGCGAAGAATCCTTGGGAGAGGCCTTTGTCCAGCAGTGGACTTCTTACGGATGTAATGATGATGAAAAAAATGATATATCAGAATAGCATTGCAAGTCAAAACAAATATAGTTTAAAGAGTTAGTGACCAGTAACATAGACCCGATTTTAGGCGTAGGCAAAGTTGCTAGATGCGGGCTAAGATTTCCGTACTCCAGAGAACTTGCATGCAAAATTTCATGATGATCGGTTCAGTAGTTACGGCTTGAAATCGTAATAAACAAACAAACTCACTTTCGCATTTATAATATTAGTAACGATTTTAATAATATTTGTGAGATTTGAAAGAAAAAAATATGAATTTCAAATACTATATATTTGAAATTCATATTTTGTAACTATTAAACCGATCATCATGAAATTTTGCATGTAAGTTCTTTGGAGTACGGAGAAGGACATAGGCTATAGGCTTTTTATCCCGGGAAAAAGTACTGTTCCCGAGGGATCGACATTGACGCGGGCAGAGCCGCGGGCGAAAGCTAGTAAATTATATTTATGAACAATGATAGCAGTCTGTAGGGGTATACAGCCGTCACCCGCCAATATTTTGACCCATCTGTCTGGGTAAAACGCTCCATATACTCTTTATCCTGATCTTGTCTGTCCTGTTGAACTTTACGGCATGTGATCAGATAAACGTAATAGATAGCTGCGTCGGCCTATGTCATCTTGTGTTATATTTTCGGTTTAAGGAAACGATAACTCTTTGATTCATATAGTTTTTAGCCATAATGATGCTACTCTGACATCCATATATTAACTTTTTTAAATTTTTAACTCAATTTCCTAATTCTTTATAGACTGAGCGAGTGCGAAGCGTCTTTCAGTATGGGCAAAAAATATTTCGTATGACCCGGTGTTTTTCTTTACATGTCGCATTTCTCAACCGGTTCTCGTAAAATTTTGTGAGAAGGTACAGTAATCTTTTAGATTTTTTTCAAAATGGCTTCGGCCGCCCACTCATCCCGCTTCAAAATTGTTGTTGTTGTTCGTGTAAGTGGCCAACTCTGGTATTAGATTTCTCAAGCTGCCTATCGGCACCTCACATGGCTTAACGACTGCAATCAATGATGACAGACGGGACCAACGGCTAAACGTGCCTTCCGAAGCACGGAGGAGCTTAAGATATTTTTATACCATTGCATACAATCCCAATATTACACCCGGTGTCGAGCCACTGAGTCTAAGAACAAATTTTGCTTCTCTTTGTGTATTCTATCGTTTGTATAATGGGCTGTGCGCCGAAGAATTGTTTGTGTTGATGCCTACGGCCACTTTCCATCACCGCACCTCACGCCATCGGCAGGGAGTTCATCCCCACACATTGGATCCTTAATGGTTGCGTACAGTACGCTTTAAAAGGAACTTTCCTCCACGTAAGCTTAAGTTGTGGAACGAACTCCCAGTCATCTTTTCCCGAGTGACTACAACATGGGGTTCTTTAAAAAGGTCTTGAAAAGATTTCTTCAGGGTCGGCAACGCGCGAGTGGCACCCCTGGTGTTGTAAGCGTCCATAAGCTACGGTAACCGCTTTCCATCAGGTGGGCCGTATGCCTGTTAGCTTACTAAGTGGTATAAAAAAAAAAATTGCAGTCACCCATCCGAGGACCGCGTTGAGGGTTGCTTATCATACATAAGCGCCAAAAATGCTCAGACCAACTCCTTTTCAATTCAAAATGATTGTATCTATCTAGTATCGACCAAGACAACATTGCGAAAATGTTTGTATATTTGTAACAGTAAGTCTCCAAAACCAATAAATCGTTTACCAACGAAGACCAGCGTCCAGGAGCCGCTTCATCACACACCATGTTTTCATTAGCGAACTTAACGTATGACGCGACGAGGGACTAAATCTTCATTTTTGACGTCCCATGGGTATCAAGCGATATAAAGGTACTGGAAGAGACTAGAAATTTTTCATCTACGTCTATATAAATATATACGGACAAATCACACAGATCGAGCTATCCCCAAAGTAAGTTCGAGACTTGTGTTATGGGATACTAACTCAACGATAGTATATTTTATAACAAATACATATATAGATAGACATCTGTACCCAGGCCAATCTGAAAAAGATCATTTTCCATCTTGACCTGGCCGGGGATCGAACCCGGTCACTCCGTGTCGCAGGCTGGCGTGTTGACCGCTGCGCCACGGAGCTAGTCAAATTAGTTTAGTTAAATTAGTCAAAAAAGTTACAATATTTAAAGAAATTCCGATTGAAGGGGTAATTTAGCCCGTCGATGTATTCAACTTTTTCTATGGGACCAATGTTGGGATCTCAATTTTTTTCCTATGGGACCAATGTTGGGATCTCAAAAGGAAAAAACGGAACCCACACCATGTACCCAAAATAGGAATACTTGGTTGGTTGTCTGTCTGTCTGTCTGTTTGTCAAGACCCTTTTTCTTAGTAACGCGTAGAGTTATCAGACTGAAATTCTTATCAAATACTCAGGTCCCGTCTCTTGGAGCTGTAAAACATTAAACTTCTAAGCCAACGCAATCAAAAGATACAGCTGGCTATGCGTCAAGTTTTCGTGTTTTTTCGTCATTTGCAAGGGAATTAAAACCTACAGGGTACTTCCCTAGACTCAAAATCTTGAAATTTGGTACAAAGCAACGTCTTATAGCAGAGATCTTTCGGGCTTCCTGAGGGACTGTGCTTGTGGGTCGCTAGTTTCTTATCTGGGCGAAGCATTCAGGTCGTTGAAGACGGATTATGCTGGCGTCCCCCAAGGACCTGTTTTATCACCTACGCTGTTTCTTCTGCACATCAACGACATGCTTAACACTAGTAGCATCCATTGCTATGCAGACGACAGTACGGGTGATGCATATTATGCAGGTCGTGCAAATATCCCTCAAATACAGGTGGAAGAGAACAGAAAGAGACTTGTGTCTGACATTGAGACCTCTCTGGAGCAGGTCTCTGAATGGGGTAAACTAAACCTAGTTCAATTCAACCCTACTAAGACACAAGTCTGCGTGTTTTCCGCTAATAAGACCCCATTTAACATAGCACCGAAGTTCCGGGACACCTCTCTTACCATTTCTAAGAGTATTGGGATCCTTGGCGTCGATATTACGAAGGAGGTCCAATTCCGGAGTCATCTGGAAGGTAAAGCCAAAATGGCTTCTAAAAAACTTGGGGTGCTCAATAGAGCGAGGCAGTACTTTACTCCGGGTCATAGACTTTTGTTATATAAAGCTCAAGTCCGGCCCCACATGGAGTACTGCTCTCATATCTGGTCTGGTGCACCTCAATACCAACTCCTTCCTCTTGATTCCATCCAACGCCGGGCAATTCGTATTATCGACGATCCCACACTCACAGACGATTTAGACACCCTCGGTCTACGGAGAGACGTTGGCTCTCTGTGTGTATTTTACCGTCTATACTATGGGGAGTGTTCTGAAGAACTTTTTGAATTGGTGCCACCGTCACCTTTCTACCACCGCACCGCTCGCCACAGGAGTAAAGTCCATCCCCACATCCTTGACACTTGGGTCTCCAAAAATGTCAGAGCGTCACGTGGTTTTTTTCCTCGTACAGCAAGATTGTGGAATGGACTCCCTCCCGAGGTTTTCCCTGTGTGCTATGACTTGAGGTCCTTCAAAAGGCGTGTTTACAGGTATCTTAAGAGTCGGCAACGCATCAGCAGCTCCTCTGGTGTTGCAGATGTCCATGGGCGACGGTGACCACTTTCCATCAGGTGGCTCGTCTGCTCGTTTGCCGTCGGATATAAATAAAAAAAAAAAAAATAGATAAAGGAAAAATTGCTCGTCTAAGCGAGAAAATTGGCAGCCGCTTAAGACAATGCTCTTGTTTTTACCCCAATTGGATCTATACATAGAGTAAAGGACGCGATGTTTTACGGAAATGTTCCAGACTCAAACCCCATGCAGCCTACTCATGCCCCTTTGCTTTAATCTTAAGACTGTACAATACTTGCTAACGATGTTGTTAAGCATTACGAGAATTTCTCGCTACTGGGTTCTTCACTCATTGTAAGAAGAGTGACTATATTATAGCAAAAGTAAAAAAAAACACAGCATTTTATTCCGCACAGTGGCATTAACAATAACCCAGTACGGATGTATTTCATAAACCGTTGTCTTTTCCAGTAGAACTATACCGGGAACAGATGTCTCGTCCCGGCCCGCTAATGTTGATATATCGGCCGAGTTCGGACGGACGGACACACGAATGCACGTTAAATAATAAGATACTTTGTCCACCTATTTATGTGTTGTACAGGCGAATGTGAATTTTTGAGTAAAGATAATAAATTCTAGTCTAATCAATATTTTGACAGCTCCGTGGCGCAGTGGTTAACACGCCACTGCGCCACGGAGTGCCCGGCTTCGGTCAGGTCAAGATGGAAAATGATTTTTTTCAGATTGGCCTGGGTCTTGGATGTTTATCTATATATGTATTCGTTATAAAATATAGTATCGGTGAGTTAGTATCCCATAACACAAGTCTCGAACCTAGGGGCTAGCTCAATCTGTGTGATTTGTCCGTATATATTTATTAATCATTGCATACAGTCATCAGTACAGAAAAATCATTCTTTTTTTACTGTATATTTGATGGCAAACGAGCAGACGAACCACCTGGAAAGTGGTCAACGTCGCCCATGAACATCTGCAACACCAGATGAGACGCTGATGCGTTGCCGACTCATAAGATACCTGTAAACAATAAGACATAAGGTATTATCAAGAAATAAAGTACCGTTCTTATAATATTTATTTCTACTAGGATATATATATATATATATATATATAAAAGGAGAAGCTGACTAAATGACTGACTGTCATATCAACACAGGGCCTAAACTATAAGGGTAATAACTTGAAATTTTGCACAGGGGTTTCTTTTTTAACGTAGGGGAGCACTAAAAAGGATTTTTGGAAATTCATCCCCTAAGGGGGTAAAACAGGGGTGCAAAGTTAGTATAAAACCATGCCGTTTTTGAAGTTATTCGATTGAAATTAAATATTAAGGTGTTTCAATGAAAGTCATGAACCAAATATAAAATATTTTTTCTAAACTAGGGTTTATTACAATATGGTTCACTGCTGGTCCTAATTGGTCATAGATTATAAATGCGAAAGTAACTGCTTAAGCTTCTTTTCACGCTTCAACCATTGAACCAATTTGGATGAAATTTTGTATGGAGGTAGTTTGAAGCCCGGGGAAGGGCATATGTTACCTTTCATTCCGGGAAATTCCGGGATGTGGAAACTTAGAAACCAGTCTCTCATGCGGAATAGGTATCTCTTGGATAGGCATGTAACATCGTCTTCATCGTCGCTTACCGTACAAATGCGTAATTCAATACTCAATAAAAAAAAAGGAATAATAGTGCGTAAACCTAAAGGACGTGGGTTCGAATCCTACTTGTGGCCGAAATCTTTTTCATCACATATTTTCTATTTTAATAAAAAAAAGGAATGTTTGATACAGCTCACAATACACGACAACCAACATGTTGAACGTACACACTTGTACGTTCAACATGTTGGTTGTCGTATCATCATTCATCATCATCATCAGGTCCTTTTTAGTCTCCACTACAGGAGCACGACCGTCTCTGTACTACTAGAGCCATACTTGGCCAGAGCAGCCAGAGGACTTGGCCTACACTCTCCACGCTGGCCAGACGGGTGGGAGAGGTCTCTCAGATTTTTATAAGCTTTGTTTAACTTGTATTTCCTAAGTCGCCTTCTACGACATCCACGGGAAGACTTGGAGTGGTCCTATTCTACTCTGCCGGATACCACACGGCTAGGTTGTCGTGTATTGTGTTGATATTTAAATCTTTATGTCTAGTCGAGTTAGGTGATATTTTATCAGAAAAAAATCATTTGACAATGAAAAGTCATTTCTATATTAATCAAAACACTTATCACTCTCATATTTTAGTCAGAATATACCGACAGCTTCAGCCTATTCAGTAGGCCATCTTCAGGGCGAGTGTCAAGGACGTCCCGGCACCGCAGTCCGATGATCATTGAAGTGAGTTAAATCTTTTTGTTTCATATAAAAACGTCACACCCTTTAAATTGGTAGTAGTCTAGTCAACAGATGTATATACTACTAGCTTTCGCCCGCAGCTCCACCCGCGTCAATGTCGACCCCTCGGGAATAGTAGTTTTTCCCGGGATAAAAGGTAGCCTATGTCCTCCTCCGTACTCTAGAGAACTTGTATGCAAAATTTCATGATGATCGGTTCAGTAGATTCGGCGTGAAAGCGTAACAAACAAACAAACAAACAAACTCAGTTTCGCATTTATAATATTAGTAAGGATATTTACACGAGCTCTTTTTTTTTTTTTTTTTTTTTTTACTAAATATTGAATTAGGCAATTTGTCTCCCATCTCACCTGATGGTAAGTGACGATGAAGACGAGGATGTTACATGCCTATCCAAGAGATACCCATTTATTCTACTTTTGAATGTCCCGGGACTGTACTTGTTTGGGAATATAGACGCAGGCAGTTCATTCCACACCTTAGCTACTCGAACCAAAAAGGAACTGTCAAAGCGTTTAGTTCGACTCTTTGGTATTCCAACGATAAAAGGGTGAAATTTCTGTCTGCGCCTTGTAGTCCGATGGAGGAATGGTGAGGGTTCAACTAGCTCAAAGAGCGCCTTCGCACACTCTCCAAAATGGATCCTATAAAATACCGATAGACAAGCGACTTTACGGCGATGCTCCAGGGATTGCAATTTCCTATTTGAGACCACGTCGTTGTTTATGAGCCTGCGGGCTCTTCGGTCAACAGAGTCCAATGCTTCAAGCTGGTATTTCGCTGAGCCATCCCAAAGGTGACTGCAGTACTCCATGCAAGAGCGAACCTGGGCTGTATAGAGCTCCGTGGCGCAGTGGTTAACACGCCAGCCTGCGACACGGAGTGCCCGGGTTCGATCCCCGCCCAGGTCAAGATGGAAAATGATCTTTTTCACATTGGCCTGAGTCTTGGATGTTCATCTATATATGTATTTGTTATAAAATATAATAATATACTTAGTGTCATTGAGTAAGCATTCCGCAACACAAACTAACACTGGGGCTAACTATATATTTATTTTCTATTTGTTTATAGATTTATATAAAGCCTATCATGCGCTCATCCCAAGGCTCTATCAACCGCGTGATCGATACAAACGTAATTCTTACAGTCTGATACATTGTAAGCAACTTACGAGCTGAACCTCGCAACAAATAACATTTAATGTTGTTATAAATAATACCCGGTCGGGATATGACGTGATGTACTGATCGTGGCAATATTTCAGTCCACTAAGTTGCTGCCCCTTGAAAATTATCGGGCTTAGCTCTCATACACAAACGATAAGGAAAGTAGCTCTACTTATAAAATTACTAAGTTAGGACAATGTATATAATGTTAAAGTTTCTGTTTGTAATGCTAAAGGTAAAAAAAGATTAATAATTGTACATGAACTGTTTGGAAAGATGCTCTACTATTAGCTTAACAACTAACCAGATGTGACCTGTGGTCATACACAAACTATAATGTGAAGGTCCTTCACTATATTTGTTATTTGTTGTTACTCATTATTTTAGGCACTACAGCCGTATATAGGCCTGGTCAAGTAAACTCCCAGTACATTTAGATTTTGAACTACATCCAGCTACAGGAGGTCTTTATCCGTGAGGTTTACCATTACCTTTGCTTGGGAATATTTCGTCTCCACGTTGATGGAGCTCACAATGTTTAGCCATTTGAAGATTTCATAAAGCTCCTGATATCTCGATCGCCATCACCAGGTGTCACTATTCAATATTGCGTAAAAAATGCGTCTCGGGATATTTATTTACTACCTTTTGATAAATAACGGGCATAGATATCTTAACAAACTGAGCATAAATATGCTTCTTTAACTTCCCGAGAATCATATTCGATTTGATTTAGTTCCAAAATTACGGGGCTGTCCATAAATAAAATAATGACTCTTTGTGGCACTAATTTAGTAATTAGGCCAATGGTGTGTTCGTTAGAGTACATCCAATTGAAAACTATAGTGTGTAGATTTTGGTTAAAAAAAATAAGGTTCATCACATTATGATTTCGTTGTGTTGATGTTTCCGTTACGTGAGGTTTAGGTACTTTATATGATTACAATAGTAACTAGTATCACAGCTATTATAGATACCAAAATAAATCATCAATTTATTTGCATAAATACATTTATGGCAAAGGATAGTATAAAAAATCATAAATACACGAATAAAAACATTTATTCAATAAATTTGTCATATTTAGGTGAAATAGTAAGTTTAAACATTATAAAAAATATAAATATTATTATATTTACCATCATCATTTCGAGTTAATATAAAAAATAAATACCTTATTAAAACCAGAGCATTGAAATAAGACTAAGTAGAGCATACGCCCTTACGAATCGAGTGCAAGTAGCCAATCTCGTTCACAGATAATTTATTTCCGAACATCACGAGAGCTTTAGTCTTATGTGGGTTAGGTATTACTTCATATTTCTGGACTGACCGATTGATGCAGCACTATATCAAGGGTTCACTGCCAATGGGCGAGCCTTCTATCATTTTTAAGAGCTTGGCTCTTGGTAGATTGTGTGGAAAGATACGCACACAAGGGAATGAAATTAGGGAGCAGGTATCCTTACAGGTGATAGCCGACAAAATGAGAGACAAACAAGAGATACATAGTCAGATTATACCAAACAATCTTAAGGCGCTGTATCCCTTAACCGTTTGTAGCGGACATCGCGCGATATAATATATCCTCGTGTCATACCTGTCATCAGTCTCCGTTTAAACCTGTGTCTGCCATTTTCACTTTTAATTTAATAATTCAATAATTATAACCAAATATTGTATTTTAAAATATTAACATTATTAATTTCCCATCATCATTTCCAGTTTATTAATTTACCGAAAAGTATCATCAAATTACTGAGGTAGCAATAAGACGCTGGATGCAGGCCGCTTCCAACCGGTCGTATTGGCAATCCTTGGGGGAGGCCTATGTCCAGCAGTGGACTTCTTGTGGCTGATATGATGATGATGATGATTGTATTTTAGGTATCCATCTTGCTCATTTAGTTACTTTTTACAGACGTATTAAAATTGGAAAATATCAAGTGACTCGCGACGAATCTTTTTCTGGATATAGCTTTTTTGCTATTTTACTTAGCTAGGTTTTAAATGTTTTTTTTTTAAATATTTCGATGTAGCCATTTATTTCGAACTTTGAACTGTACTTCATATTTTTCTCTAAAAAATATGGCTAACTGCGCGACGAAAAAACAGACGTTTTACGGTATTCGTCTGATGCACAGCGCCTTAATAAGATACTCTTCGATTGTTTGACTACCGCTCTGACTTAGTGGTGTCATCCTCAACGCTTGCCCGGTGGGTGCAGGTACGCGCGCCCGGCCTGCCGAGCTGCTACTTGCTTTACCCCCAGATCCAAGTGAGAAGTCACAAACCCACCTTTCCTTTCCCAGATCTTACAAATTCCTTTCCTTTGCCAGCGAAAACACGAAAACGCGCGGTAGCTCAAATGGCTGAGCATACGCCGTACAGAGACCGAAGGTCGCTGGTTTAAACCCCGCCCGCGTGGCATTTTTCACCATATTTTATTTCTTAATTTAATTAGATTGAAATCTATAGAATACCGTACGAAGCCGGGCGGGATGCTAGTACAATATAAACACGTTAAAGACCGTATTAAAATCCAGGGGCTGACAGCAGGTCCATGGAGGGCGACCACGGCCGACGAAAGAGTCCCGTGGGGTACCCCTAATCACTCATTGCTTAGCTTGACTGACAGGCATCCCGTTCCTGTTGTGCTGTTTCTAAACAGGCGAGAGATTTGCGACTTTTCAACTAACTTCAAAAAAGGAGGTTCTCAATTTAATCGAATTTGTATTACTCCACAATTTCGTAATTTATAAACTCTTTTATTTGGCCCGAATTAGTCACATTTAAATAAATGTAGCTTCACCTGTATGGTGTGAAGATGTATGTTACTCTTTCACGCAAAAAACTACAGGTTTTTGATTAAACTACACACTTACACCTATATAAATTAAACAAATCATTATGGCTGCCAGGACTATATTTAGTAGTTTTTAAGTTATTGTTACAGTTTTAATTATTATTATTAAAATAAAGTCATTAATAAAAACAAATCATTGTAATTGACGAGAATTCAACATTACCAACAAATGTACATTATTTTAAACTCTGTAAATTTTAATTAAGTAACCTTTTGAGGAAACTCTAAAAAAAATATTATAGCTGAATCATCAGAATAACACAGGCTATAAATTACATAGACGATGTCCCAGGAAAAAGCTAATTCATACATCCATTTCCTACACACATACACACATTTGATGAGTCAGAACGAAAAAACCGTAACGTTAATAACACATCAAACGCAGGTATAAAAGCTTCGTCGCTCAATAAATCCGTCGACACGTACCGCCATCTATCAAAGATGGCCGAAAACGTAAGGTAATGTGCGGCGATGACTGACAGATGGCGCTGTGCGCTTAAAACGTGCGCAAGGTGTGTCGGAATGAGATTTAGTTTGTTTATTATTTGCTAAGCGTGAATACACTTTTTTATGGCCAGTGGTATACTATGCGTAGGTACTGGAGAATTCTACGTACTTTTTTAGACACCTAGTTAGGCTTTTAGTGATTTCTGTTATTAGGTTATAATGGGCATAATTTAATTATGTCCTTTTAAAACTTACTTACTTACTTCGCTGGCTCAGCGACCCGAAGTGGATCTTGGCCTCCGACATTAAAGTGCGCCATTCTTCCCTATTCTGTGCCACCTCTGACCAGTCGGATACTTCCAACTCTTTCAAGTCTTTGGCGACTTCATCCTTCCAACGATATCTTGGACGCCCCACTGGACGGCGCCCGGAAGGTTGACCATGATAGGCTGGGACCAACAAGAGGAGAAGATGGGGCATGGAGGCGGAGGTACAACCGGGAGATAGAAGAGCTAGTGTCTGAGCCGAACATCATCGGAGAAATAAAATCTTCCCGACTTCGCTGGCTAGGACATGTGGAGAGGATGGGAGATGATCGAGCCGCAAAGAAAGCCTGTCCTTTTAAAAGGATATTAATATTTTTGGAGTATTTTAAAGATCTCCTGGAATTTGGAAAGAAAGAGGTCTGTTCTGGTACTGTTTTCTCGTATGTAGGTACTTGTGAAACTAGTGACATCTAGCGTTGAATAGCCAAACATGGAATACAATCACAACAAATCGATTGCCTAATTATGAACAAACTGTAGAATTTTTAAATAATAATGTGGGTACATTTAACTTTAATAATACTAGAAACTTAGATATTTTTGTGGAACTAGCTTTTGCCAGCGGCTCTGCCCGCGTTAATGTCGATCCTTTGGGAGCAGTAAAATTTCCCGGAATTAGGTAAAGATACCCTATGTCCTTCCTCGGACCTCAAACTACTTCCATACCAAATTAGTTCAATGGTTGAAGCGTGAAAAGAAGACAGACAGAGTTACTTTTGCATTTATAAAATAAGTATAGAGTATGGATTATACTACGTGTCATCACGAGGAAGTCTCGCATTGGGATCAGCTTAATCTTGTCAAATTTCATCGCACGAATACGCAACACTTTTATCAATTCAATTCATTTATTGCTCTTTCACATTGTATAGTTAACATTAACTTTAAATTACTACAGTCGCTTTTTAAATTGTAGGTACAACATGAATCCGGTAGGGGCATCGCAAAATTCATCAGGCATCTCTTTCATGAAAGCTGCTAAATTCCAGGGCACTAGGTACTCTCAACATATCTGACAGGCAAAGAATATACCTACGTAGAGGAGCACCTCTGCCTGCACAAAAATGTATGCATTGTAAACCTTCATAATGTCGTTTTGATCATGATACAATTTTGCATAAACGTTGTCTAGGACAAAGACAATATAATTCTGGGGTGCGAAGGACATAGGGTACCTTAAACGGGAAGAATTACTATTCCCGGGATAAAATTGACAAAAAAGCTAAAGCTAGTCTACAAATAATCTACGCTACACTAATATTATAGAGAAGAAAGATTTGATTGTTTGTTTGTCTGAATTTAATAGACTCCGAAACTACAGGACTGATTTGTAAAATTATTCCACCATTATAATTCTACATTATCCCTAATGAACATAGGTTATAGATTAAATACCTATATCTACTCGTGCGCAACCGCTAGTATAATATATTCTGCGTAATTTAATTCCATTTGTTAAAAAGTTAACCAACATTGGATCATCACACCACTACGTTACAAAAAATATTTTCGTCACAAAATCAAAATCAAAACGTTTATTCAGAAAATAGGCCTTTGCAGGCACTTTATCACGTCAAATCACATTTTAAAGGATCTAATTTAGTCATATTTATATTATTACTTAATGTGCAAAAGCTCCAGACTACTAGCGTTTCGGAACCGAACACTGCAGAGAAGAAACGCCAAAAGAAAGTCTTTTCAACAGTATTGGCCGCCTACTCGCCTGAAGGGCTTTTTTATTTTATCATCTATCTTTATCATCTAATTTCTTCATTTTTAATTTTTTTTTATTTTATGATTACAATTTTTATTATATAGGTACATTATTATTTTTTGGAACATATTATGTTAGCAAATAATACCTAATCCTAATTACAAAGTTCCTGTTCAAAAAATATATCAAACAATTCAAAATATGAAAAGATTCAGTCATTTGGAAGTTACTTATGCAGAAACCCAAGATTCCCGCTCCGGGAAAAACTGATCTAACCGTTCCGCTTCTGCCAAACATTTGACGATGGTTAACCGTAAATTACCATTATCTGCAGACGCACCGAGCTAGTATATATTATTTATGGTCGGATCGACCGCCGCCGGTGATGCGGGGTTTTTCCCGCCATCGGCAGCGTAGGGTTGTCACGTTCGGGGTGATGTGGTGATATGGTTGTCTAATTTATGTTTTTTCGCTAATGAGTTTCTTTGGCGTCTTTTCAAGAATAAAATTAACGATAAAAATATTTACTTTGTCTTTATGCAATGATATGCATAGTCATTGACAGAGTATTTAATGCAATTATTTGAATAGTGTTTACTGGTATTTCTTGTGTGAAACTCAGCAGTGACAGTTTTATATCCAAGTGTTTGAATCTGAACCTGGCTATATTTTAATCCAAGCATCGCAAGTTTGAAATCTTTTTTTTTTTTTTTTTTTATTCATAAATTTGAGTGCGTTTGACCTCCATCTTGCCTGATGGGAAACAACGATGAGGTCTAGGGTGGTACACGCAAACTCAAATAATGCCTATTCACTCTTGCCTTGAAAATCCCTAAATTGTACGAGTCGGGAAACAGCGACGCAGGAAGGGAATTCCATTCCTTCGCGGTTCGCAAAATGAAGGAGGAGGCGAATCTAGAGGTGCGATGAGCAGGAATATCGACCACATATGGATGGAATTCCTGTCCACGCCGTGTCGTCCGAAGATGGAATGGTGCAGGGGGAATTAGATCGTGCAGTTCCTCAAAATCAAGCGTTTATTCAGAAAATAGACCTTTGCAGGCAATCAGAATGATTTTTATTTACTTAGTACTATTTATTTTGTTAATATTATTGTTCAAAAGCTACAGACTACTAGAAAAAAGGTACTTATCAACATTTTAAAATTGAAAGGTTGGTATTATGTGATATTAGTATATATTTTATGTGAAGGCAGCACGATAACGTAAAAAACCTGATACATATTATAGTAGGCATTGGCTTTTTAGTTGTTTTGATTTTTTGGCATGTTATAAGGAAAGCCTGAAGCAAAACTACCATCGAAGTCTACATCTGACAGGCCAAGATGAAGGCAGAAATATTTGAAATGTTGTAAAGAAACGCAAGTATTTTTTGTAATAATGATTTATTAAACTGCGTATATTATTCAATCTAGCCCATTCTAACCCCCATCTCTTCCCCCATATCCTTCCCCCAACTCCTTAAAAGGCCGGCAACACTTTGTAGTTGCAGTTGTACATGGGCAGCGCTGATCGCTTACCATCAGGTGACTCTCTTGCGTGTCTGCCGCCCTATACCATAAAATAACTAGCTCCTCTTGTTCCACTTCCTACCTATGATATAGTACATCATGTTATCTTCTAACTTTACTACAAAGAAATACAAAGCTCTAATATTTGATCTGCCACCACATCACTCAAGTCGCTTCGCCAACTTTCTGAAACTGCGTCCGAATTCCGGGACAGCAAACCCGCTACTTTTAGCGACGACTGGAACTTTTGCGACTACATCGTTGCAGTTTTGTGTTTTGCTCTTCATTTTGAACAAGGACACCTGACGTTGCTGTGTTGTCTACGTATTATGGCATTTGTCTTACGGACTTTTTTCTGTGATTTTTGTACCTAGTGAGTAAAAAGCCTAAGGAGTCTGCTTGTTGTCTTTTTCTTCTTCACTTTGCGTGACGTCGAGCGTACAATGAAGCAAAGAATATCAAGTGCAAGCAAAGTACTGGGCGTGCTTTTTATTATTCTTCGTTGAACAGCACAAATAAATGATAATGATTTAATGCAAATTGATACCAAGTCTAAAACACGCGCCACAGTAAGTTGTCGCAGAAAGAGGTATATACACACAAATGGCTCGAAAATCCTATTTATCACGAAAAATTACCGTCCATAAATCGACTTTTAAAACAACATTTTTTTTAAATATCATCATCATCATCATGATCAGGTCCTTTTTAGTCTCCACTACAGGAGCACGACCCTCTCTGTACTACTAGGGCCATACTTGGCCAGAGGAGAGGACTTGGCCTACACTCTCCACGCTGGCCAGACGGGTTGGAGAGGTGTCTTAGATGTTTATAAGCTTTGTTTAGCTTGTATTTCCTAAGTCGCCTTCTACGACATCCACGGGAAGACTTGGAGTGGTCCTATTCTACTCTGCCGGATACCACACAGCATTTAGTATTTGGATAACAATTTAAAATATAGTTATGTGTATTTCAAAGTCGCATATCGTCGTCTCCTACTGGCAAAAGTATCCTGTCTGCTCCGGCCATAGATTTATCGGAGGAGGACGCAACAGCAACAAAGGCAGTAGCTCATCGCGGACAGCTTTATGATGCCAGTTTTTGCTAACAGCCCCCGCCAATTTATTGCTCAAGTTTTATTAATTAGCGTTTTCGAGATGTGCCTTGGATTTGTCGAAGGTATTCAATATACTAATGCAGTCACGTCTTTTCCTTTACGGGGTGGCCTGGGCAACATATGATCTTAAGGCATAACTGTGAAAAAATGACAGCTCCGTGGCGCAGTGGTTAACACGCCAGCCTGCAACATGGAGTGCCATTCGATCCCCGGCCAGGTCAAGATGGAAAATGATCTTTTTCAGATTGGGCTTGGGTCTTGGATGTTTATCTATATATGTATATGTTATAAAATATAGTATCGTTAAGTTAGTATCCCATAACACAAGTCTCGAACTTACCTTGGGGCTAGCTCAATCTGTGTGATTTGTCCGTACATATTTATTTATTTATTTATTATTGTACTGTAACAGGCTGCGGATTATATCTGTTTCATACTAACTAGATTTTGGTCTTCATAATTTGGATTCAAAGAAATCAAAGTCAAAATGGAATAGATTTTTTGGATAGATCTTGGGTGTATTATTGTACAATTACTTATACCAAATTAGCGTATGATTAAGTAAGTTTGTATCATACAATACAAGCTTCCAAAATTCTTTGGGGTTAGATCAATAGGTGTGCTTATTCTCTATATAAGGTATCAGGGGTAAGTAATATAACATATAAACACAAAATATATATCATTTAAGATAAATATCAACGAAACATATAATTTTGGTTAGTATAATTATCAAGTAAGATAAAAATCGAAAGAAATAACTTTAAAATAACTAAAATCTTTAATAATAACAATCATTCAACATATCAAACCTTTATTATACCGTTTTATTATTATAAACTTTAAAACATCGATTAGTTGTTATGTATAATAAACTTTATATATACATATTAGAACGGATAATAATCATTGGTTATACGAATTAATTGGTAGAAGATTCTTAATAAACCTAATAATTAAATTTAAAAAAAAACCTAGCATCTCAAACAATTTTATTTTACGAGTTTCTTCCATATCTCCAAAGTTCTCCATTATATCTTCAACAAATTAAAATGGGAACAATATGGTAGTAAAGGCTTTTAAATAAAAAAGAAATATCAAAATAGGTTTACAATTGGCGAAGATATCGTGTAACAAACATACATAAAAAAGAGACATACAGTCAAATTGATAACCTCCTCCGTTTTTGAAGCCGTTTAATAAATTATCTTATTTATTTTTATAGAACGCGTAGGCGTAAATTAATAGGAACCTGACGAATAAAACAAAAAAAGATAACATTATATTAAAACGAAAATCTGAATATTACGAGTGTGAATTTCTTCTCTTATATAAGTATAAAAAAAAAAATAGGTATACTAAAAAAATTCTTAAAAAAATTGTGATACATACAAAATGCGCGCGCATTTTGTATGTAACACAATTTTTTTAAGAATTTTTTTCATTTATTTCTAATTTTGTCCTAATATTTATATACAATAAAATATTGTAAAAGTTATATTTCTACTTTAAAAAAAATTGTAATACATACAAAATGCGCGCGCATTTTGTATGTATCACAATTTTTTTATTTATATTATACTTTGCTAATATTTACATACAATAAAATATGGTAAAAGTTATTTTTCTACTTTAAAAAAAATTGTGATTCATACAAAATGCGCGCGCATTTTGTATGTATTACAATTTTTTTAATTTTTTTTATACTTTGTCCTAATATTTACATACAATAAAATATTGTAAAAATTATCTTTCTACTATTAAAAAAATTGTGATACATACAAAATGCGCGCGCATTTTGTATGTATCACAATTTTTTTAAGTATTTTATACTTTGTCTTAATATTTACATGCAATAAAATATTGTAATAAGTTCTTTTGTTTGTTATAGTTGCTGGCTACTCCGATTTTTTTACAAGAAAATGAAGTTTATGAGCTTGCGCAAATATGACTTATTTCGTAGGTATTACTGAAATAATTCAAATTCGCAAAATAGACATGGGTCTATACTAATTAGCTGGTATTTTTCTCTGCTATATATTTTTAATACGTATGCATTTTATAGATTTTGATTCATATTTATTTTAAATACTATACTTTTTGAATGGTATACATTTTGGCAGGTATACTGCACAAGTTGTATAACAGGTGATATTTAGTATTCATAAACGTTATAAAAAATGAGTTTATGCTTTTCGTATTGAAAATATTATGAATGTTATAGCTTTTAAGAATATAATCAGTAATGATTATGTCAAGTTAACATTATATCTTTTGAACTTTATTGAAATGAAAATATATAATTTGTTATTATATCAATCAATACGCACCCAGGTATCAGGTATCATTCGATGCTTTTTTTCATAATTAAGTAATCGTGAGAAGAAAAAAAATGTCAAAAGAAAACCTACATGTCATAGAATTTTTATTTTATTAATTTATTTACCACTGACACCTATCATGGAAGAAATTACATATAATGTGACGATTACATAAAAAATAAATGAGCTATATCTCTTCAAGAAGACAATGTTTAGAGGTTCAGTAGTTACGATGTGAAAGCATAACAAACAAACCTACTTTCGCATTTATAATATACTAGCTTTCGTCCGCAGCTTCGCCCGCGTCAACGTCGTTCACTTGGGAACAGTACTTTTTCCCCCGATAAAAGGTAGCCTATGTCCTTCTCCGTACTCCAGAGAACTTGTATGCAATATTTCATGATGATCGGTGCAGTAGTCACGGCGTGAAAGCGTAACAAACAAACTCACTTTTGCAATCATAATATTAAGTAAGGATATAAGACAAGGATAATCTTGATTTTTACCAATTCATGAAACTAAGCAAACGTTTCAAGAAGAAACTGAATTTCCAAATGTTCCAATTTGGTTTGATCTTAAGAAGATATTAAATCATGGAAGCCTTGGCATGATTTAGGGCGGAAGAGCCGGTATCAGCGATCGGAAGGGCCGCTATCGGGACATCGCACGTTGTAGACTCGTTAATTTTCCATGTCACAAACCAACCACTGTAGCCTTCGTTGGCACAGTGGGAGAATAACTCATCTTTTGAAAATTGGTGTGACTTTTCCTATTTTGAAAGTGGAAACACGCATAAATTATAACAGATAGATCACCTAGTGAAAATCCATAGATTACTCAGTATATCATTATCATTTCAGCCTTAGGAATCCACAGCTGGAAAAATGCTTTCCCTAAGACTCTTGTGCCGTGTGGTTTCCGGCAGCCGTGTGGTTTCCGGCAGAGTAGAATAGGACAACTCCGAGTCTTCCAATGGATGTCGTAAGAGGCGACTTAGGAAATATAAGCTAAACAAAGCTCATAAACATCAATGAGACCTCTCCAACCCGTCTGGCCAGCGAGGAGAGTGTAGGCCGGATCCTCTGTCTGCTCTGGCCAAGTATGGCTCCGGTAGTGCAGAGAGGGTCATGCTCCTGCAGTGGAGACTAGAAAGACCTGATGATGATGATGAAGACTCTTCGTTCCATGGGAGGATATTGCCATACTCACCACGCTTGGCAGGCGCAGTTTCTCTGGCTGTTTGTGCTTTCCAACGCTGCTGCAGTTTGGTTAGGACATTGCAGGCTTGAATCACCTGATTGTCTGATAATGAAGATGATTCCGGCACGTTAAGCCGTTGTTCCCGGCTGCCATCTATTAGTCCTTAAAGGAACCACGTCAGAGGCCGACAGGCGGTTCCGAAAAACTCTGACACCAGGGTGTGCATGGTCGATTGACCGCGTCACCTACTCGAAATGATGATGATAATAATCTATATGCATTAATAACCCGAATTTAAAATCTTACTCTTCATGCAAATTACCTATTCTTGTCTTTGTCTCCAAAGAGTATTTCAGTGTGTCTCCAACATTACCCGGCCAAAGTTAATGCCGCGAAGTTTGCGCCCAAATTTTAATAATAATATATCTTTGAAATTTATTCGATCGCGGCAACGACATCGCTCGCACAGATCGACGCAAAGATGATTTACTCTCCCAATAGATATTAACGACTTTGTTGCCCGACTGCACAGAGAGAGTGTGATGTTATGATTAAAATCATTAATTATTATTTTCGCTAACGATTTTATTAGCTTCACCTAGTTTGCTTGTTTGTAACCGACTTCTTTGAACTTGATTTTGACCCACTTTAAACATCATCATCATCATCTCAGCCGCAAGAAGTCCACTGCTGGACATAGGCCTCCCCCAAGGACCTCTTTAAATGATCAGATTTAATTAAAATTTTGTAGATTTATTAAGGACCGACGACCATACTAATTTAATTTGATAAAAGCGTGTTGTAGTTTTTGAAACTATATATATTTTAATACTTTTTTAAATTAATCTACCTATATATCTGATAACCTCCTACTTTAATACTTTATACCCCAATTTTTGGTTTTAAATATATATAGGTATGTGGGTATTATACTGATACATGGGATATGCATCAGCATTAGGGTTTTTCGGACCAGTGGTGATCCTTGAAATATACAAAATTTGGGTGTGGGCAAAATATCACAAAACATTTTTTTTCTCATAAGCAAAGTTTTTGATGCTGCCTTCCTTTTTTTTTAATCGAAAATATAGTTGCTATTATTTTAGAAAAAAATGGTACTCTGTAACATGGTAATTTTATTCTTCATATACACACATCTAAGAGATATTGCCATCTATCGGCGAGTAGCTGTATTATATCGATCTCGAGACCAATATGGCCTATGACCACATTGACCATGCTGACCATACTGCTTTCACTGAACACTGCCATCTCTGAATCTTGCTCGGAATTAAAAATATATTTATGTATAGAACTATTTTCTTATTATTTTAATTTTTAGACTCTTGTATCTTTAATTTGTTTACGAAATACCCGGTGTAAAAGAAAAATAATGCCTATATAAGACAATTTAATTTATTTGTGATTACTTAAATATTATTTTAGGGAATCATATATTATTTAAATAAGGTGTTTCTAATATGTTTACAACCAGATGGCAGCACTGAAATGTAGAGTCCAATAAGCCGCTGTTACTGGATAATATTTGACAAGCACCACCTGACACATCATTGTCCAACCATCATCTCGAGTAGGTGTCACGGCCAATCGACCATGCACACCCTGGTGTCAGAGTTCTTCGGAACCGCCTCTCGGCCTCTGACGTGGTTCCTTTAACGACTACCAGATGGCAGCCGGGACCACCGGCTTAACGTGGCTTCCGAAGCACGGAATCATCTTTATTTTCAGACAATCAGGTGATTCAAGCCTGCAATGTCCTAACCAAACTGGAAACAACTAAACAAAGTATGCTTCCGGTGGGAATCGAACCCACGACCCCCGGCTCAACAGGCAAACGCCTTAACCACTGGACCACGCAGGCTGCTATTGTCCAATGACAGGTCTTTAGGCCTGATGCCTCAGTGCTGTCGCAGAAAAACAAGCAATGGCAGTATTTTACTTATTTTGAACATAGGTAGATTAATTATGGTCAGTGGTCAATTATGAGATTTAGTTCTCACAATAGTTATCGAAAAGTTTTTGGTAAATTGGCAGAAGGCTGCGTGAGATAGGGATCCGTGGAAAAAGGAAGGGAAGGTCCTTCTTCCATTCTCACAGCCTGCTGCATATTCACCAGCAATAGGACACAATAACAGGCGAAAAAAAATAGTTTTCGACACCAAGAAATATTACTTGATTAAACACATTGGTTAATTCATTTTTGCAGCCGTAAGAAGTCCACTGTTGGACAAACGCCTCTTCCAATAATTCTTCGTCCCACGGGAGGATATTGCCATCCTCATTTGACAGCTCCGTGGCGCAGTGGTTAACACGCCAGCCTGCGACACGGAGTGCCCGGGTTCGATCCCCGGCCAAGTCAAGATGGAAAATGATCTTTTTCAGATTGGCCTGGGTCTTGGAAGTTTATCTATATATGTATTTGTTATAAAATATAGTATCTTTGAGTTAGTATCCCATAACACAAGTCTCGAACTTACATTGGGGCTATCTCAATCTGTGTAATTTGTCCGTTTATATTTATTTATTTATTATTATATTATTATTTATCACGCTTGACAGGCGGCTGGGCGAGCGCAGTTTCTTTGGCTTCTTGTGCTTCCGACTCTGCTGCCCATCGGAAGCATTTTTAAGCTGGGGAATTTGTTGGGAATTTGTTGGGGATTTGGAAAGGGAAAGAAGGTATTGGGCGCGCGAACCCGATGCCATACTTGCAACCACCGGACAGGGAGTTGAGGATGACACCCTGACCATTAGTTGGTTGAAATAAATAAATAATAAATAAATATATACGGACAAATCACACAGATTGAGCTAGCCCCAAAGTAAGTTCAAGACTTGTGTTATGGGATACTAACTCAACGATACTATATTTTATAACAAATACATATATAGATAAACATCCAAGACCCAGGCCAATCTGAAAAAGATCATTTTCCATCTTGACCTGGCCGGGGATCGAACCCGGTCACTCCGTGTCGCAGGCAGGCGTGTTGACCGCTGCGCCACGGAAAAATATGATATTAAACTGAATACGTAAGTACCTATTTTACAAAAACAAAGACGATTCAAACAAAATCTAAAAGGAGATGGGAATTCGGGGGCCCAGAAGTTATTAAAACGAAAGGCGTACTAAAATCAGTCATATTTTTCTAATGAAACTTACAAAATATTGTACCATTTATACATTATAACTTACAATTGTAATAAAACGAAATTTTCCATATAAAGTGAACTCGATTACAATAAATCGGTACTATAGTTTTTTTTTTTATATATGAAAATCGCGTTACAATATATGTATCATGTTTACTGGATTGTCCAATCTTACACACTGTTCTATGAGGTATTGTAATTATGAAACATTTCAAATAAGTCAACTTTGGTTCGTATTTACTTGAGCCCACGAATGTATGGAACGGTTGCATCTCTTCATATAACATTAACAAATGGACATTAAAATGTACGAAATAACAGAAAATAATCAAAAACAACAGAGATAGGTGATTTACAACATTTTATTTTCTAGATGGCGCTGCCTGCTAAGTGGCGCATTATGGCCGTACTTAAATGGTGTAGCTTGTAACCGCGCGCTATTTATACCACCATTACTGAAGGCTCTTAAATCATCACATGATGTCCTGTTGTATGTGACCCTTAATTGATGGCTCGAAAACATTTTCTTCATTAAAAGTACAAAACGCCCCGTTAGTCCCGCCCAAAAATAGGATCACTCCAAATCTGTTCAAAATAGCAATCTCAAAGAAGTTGGTGCCATGCAGATAGATAAAAACTTTCCAAAATTATTATGTTGCATAATCCTAGGCTCCTAATTACCGCAACTGTAGATGCTAGATGCTAGAGAGACCAGGGTATAAAAACTAAACTTAAAAATATTTACAACATTCGTGGTCAAAACAAGCTAATCAAAAAGAATGCTCGATGGCGCTGTCGGCTAAGCGGCGCTTTTTAACAAATACATATATAGATAAACATCCAAGACCCAGGCCAATCTGAAAAAGATCATTTTCCATCTTGACCTGGCCGGGGATCGAACCCGGTCACTCCGTGTCGCAGGCAGGCGTGTTGACCGCTGCGCCACGGAAAAATATGATATTAAACTGAATACGTAAGTACCTATTTTACAAAAACAAAGACGATTCAAACAAAATCTAAAAGGAGATGGGAATTCGGGGGCCCAGAAGTTATTAAAACGAAAGGCGTACTAAAATCAGTCATATTTTTCTAATGAAACTTACAAAATATTGTACCATTTATACATTATAACTTACAATTGTAATAAAACGAAATTTTCCATATAAAGTGAACTCGATTACAATAAATCGGTACTATAGTTTTTTTTTTTATATATGAAAATCGCGTTACAATATATGTATCATGTTTACTGGATTGTCCAATCTTACACACTGTTCTATGAGGTATTGTAATTATGAAACATTTCAAATAAGTCAACTTTGGTTCGTATTTACTTGAGCCCACGAATGTATGGAACGGTTGCATCTCTTCATATAACATTAACAAATGGACATTAAAATGTACGAAATAACAGAAAATAATCAAAAACAACAGAGATAGGTGATTTACAACATTTTATTTTCTAGATGGCGCTGCCTGCTAAGTGGCGCATTATGGCCGTACTTAAATGGTGTAGCTTGTAACCGCGCGCTATTTATACCACCATTACTGAAGGCTCTTAAATCATCACATGATGTCCTGTTGTATGTGACCCTTAATTGATGGCTCGAAAACATTTTCTTCATTAAAAGTACAAAACGCCCCGTTAGTCCCGCCCAAAAATAGGATCACTCCAAATCTGTTCAAAATAGCAATCTCAAAGAAGTTGGTGCCATGCAGATAGATAAAAACTTTCCAAAATTATTATGTTGCATAATCCTAGGCTCCTAATTACCGCAACTGTAGATGCTAGATGCTAGAGAGACCAGGGTATAAAAACTAAACTTAAAAATATTTACAACATTCGTGGTCAAAACAAGCTAATCAAAAAGAATGCTCGATGGCGCTGTCGGCTAAGCGGCGCTTTTTGGCCGTACTAAAATGGGTGAAGCTTGTGACCACAAGTTATTTATCGCGCCATTACCCGAGCGCGCCTTTAAATCATCACGTGACGTAGTTCTGTTTGAACATGAGCGGCAATGAATGACAAGAAAAGTTTTTTCTTTATTAAATGCACATTGCGCTTAGTGGTCGGTTTGACATAGTGGCAACATAACTGGTGCATTTCCACCATACAATTGGTGTATTTTGTGACCGCGCGCTTCACAAGTTCAAACTTACTTTGGGGCTAACTTAATCTGTTTATTTGTTTTTATAGGTATATTTATTTATTATATAACACGCCGTTACTGAGTGTGCCCTTAAATTATCATGTGATGCTGTCCTGTTGTGGGTGAGCTTTACTAGACTGGTATTGTTTATATTTATCATAATACAAAACCCAACCAGAGTTATAGAAGTTCAAGAACTTGTTAAAAACGTAGAATATACCAGCTGCTTCTCTTTCCGTGCAAACCGTAAAAGCCGGCTGAGAGATTGGGCGAAAATAAGGAAATATATTAATAGGCAATGCGGCTAGTAACCCATCACTATTCTGATTGCGTATTCCACTAATACGTCCACTAATAGGTGCGCTAAGGTGTGCCCCTTGCCTTGGGTCTTATGGCCCTAGGCTCTGTCTACCCCGACCTGATAATATGTAATGCGAAGGTGTAGTAAGATAGTGGAGTTAAAGATTATAAACGGAGATAAATCAAATAATAGTGACTATCGATTGACTATAATAAGTTAAGCTAAAGTTCTGTAGCTAGACTAGCAATATGTACTGGAAAAAGTAAGGCACATTCTTTGTTTTTATTTGCTGCTAGCTCTGTATATTAAAGTTAAGTTTGTCATACTCACATAAAACAAATAGGCAACTTGAACTTCTTATCAAAATAAAAATTAATAAATAGCATTTGTGAAATTACACAGACTAATCAAAACCAGCAAAAGTCAGGTGATTTACAGCGTTTTATTTGCTAGATGGCGCTGCCGGCTAAGTGGCGCATTTTGGCCGTACTTAAGCGGTGTACTCTGTAGCTTGTGACCGCGCGTTATTTATCGCGCCATTACTGAGCGCGCCCTTAAATCATCACGTGACGCCGTCCTGTTGTACGTGAGCCTTAATAGTGGCGGGAAAAGTTTTTATGAAATGCAGCACTTAGCCGAAAATCTATTTGGAGGAAAATATTATTTATTTAACTTTATACACAACTAGCGACCCGCCCCGGCTTTGAACGGGTGCAATGAATTATACAAAAACCTCCTCTTGAACCACTCTATCAATTACAAAAAACCGCATCAAAAGCCGTTGCGTAGTTTTAAAGATCTAAGCACACATAGGGACAGACAGCGGGAAGCGACTTTGTTTTAAACTATATAGTGCTGATACAAGTGTAAAGACGGACTTAAAGCCAATGGCTTTTTCTGCCAGTCAACCTTTATGTCTTGTATTTATTCTTAGCAAGAAAAACTGTTATAAGCTCACATACAGTACGTTATAAAACCCCTGTCAGTGCAGGGGCCACTTAGCCCATCAACACAATATTTTTTTAAATGAGACCAATACTAGAAAAAATACCATTAAAAATCATGAAAACCGGCCAAGTGCGAGTATGCTTGGACTCGCGAAGTATGCTTTTCGCAATTTTTCCTTTACCTGTGTTGCTTCGTACCAATTTCAAGATTCTGAGTTCACGGGAAATAGTTTTTGATTCCCTTGCGAGTGTCAAAAATCCACGAAAATTTCCGGCATAACCAGTTGTATCTTTTGATTTCGTTGGCTTAGAATTTGATTTTTTCACAGCTCCGAGGGACAGTAGACCTGAGTATTTGATATGAATTTCAGCTTAATACCTCTACGCGTTCCTAATAAAAAGGGTCTTAAAGGACAGACAGATATACGGAAAATCAAGTGATCCTTTATGGGTTCCGTATTTTTCCTTTTCAGGTACGGTACCCTAAAAATAACACAATATTTTCTCCCGGCCGGAAAAATTGTATGAAAGTTTAATCTAGAGGTAAATACATACATACATGCTATCACGTCTTTTTCCCATTGCGGGTTAAACAGAGCCCTGGTTTTTTAAGACTTTAAAGCCATGTTTAATCATGTCATGTTGGTGGGCGTTAGGAAGCGTGTTGATTGAAAACAGAATAAAAAAGTGATGGGTTGCCGCATCGTCAACAAACATGATTTCTCAAACTATCGCCCATTCCCTCGATCGGCTTTTACGATCTTAGCGGTAAGAGAAGCATACAGGTACAGGTACATTCTACGACTTTTCTTCGGTTTTGTAAATGTATGTCAAGCCAATAAATTATGTTTTAAATCCATTTAGAAACGTGTTGAAATTAATCTCTATTAAGTATATAGATATGCAAAATATTAATAGCGTTCATTAAATCCCAAAGAATTAGTCGCCTGCTGTTCTTACTGGAGAATTTTATAGTCTCACCTCTTGAACTTATATTATTATGGCTTTCGCATATGTTTAAAATTCTTAATATGTAAACACCGTCCGTTCACCCTCTCAGATTTAATCTTCTGCTGCATGTCTACATAAAACCTTCGCACATATACACCGTATAGCAAAGAAAAAGTTGTGGTAGAGCCACGCTACCGACAAAAGTAATTTTTGCTAGTAGCATAAATGGGCCGACTCGTCCGGGGAAGTAACACACTCTCACAGAAAATCGACGTTTAAGTAGAAGCACCGCTTCTATGCTTCGTTTGGTGAGTGAGAGAGCCGGAGGCCCGTCCTTCCCCCAACTCCTTTAAAGGCCGGCAACGCTCCTGTTACACCTTGGTGTTGCAGTTGTCCATGGGCAGCGCTGATCGCTTACCATCAGGTGACTCGCTTGCTCGTTTGTCGTCCTATATCATAAAAAAAAATCAATTTGAGCTCTTGCCTTTTTCCAGATGGAAAAAAGTTCTATCTTAGAATAAAAATTATTCCATAAAACTCTGAGCAATCATATATGCTAAGATTACTACTTTTTGGTAATACATACATAAAGTGTGAGGTGGGAACCTCACCAAGCTCTGATAGAGAAGGCCTTACATAAAAATATAGGTACTCGTATAGGTATGTTCAGCAGGCAGGGAATGCTCAGCTGCTTGCCGCAGCCTCAACGGATGCAGCAATGTCGCATGCATCAACTATTGGTGGCGGGCATGAAGGGACTAACAGTAGTGGGTGGGTATTGGTCAGTAATAGTTTGCATGAACTCCTAGTCTTCCCATGGAGGTCGTAAGAGGAAACAAGCTAAACAAAGCTGATAAACATGTGAGGGCTCGACCGTCCCGACGCTCTAGCCGAGTTCCCACATATAAGGATGTTAGGGAGAGCACAAGATTCGACACACAGAACACAGAGAATAACTTTATTATAACTTCGCTTTACAACTTCAACTTGTAGATGTTGACTTAAATAATTAATAAAAGAGACTGTTATGCTCCAAGAGATGGTAGTAGACTGAAAGATGGAATGAAAGGTGTTAGCAGACTTAAGAATGAGTGATAAGAGAGAGAGAATGTAATCTAAAAATGGAATGGAATGGAATGAAATTTGAATTAAAATAAGGAATGAAAAATGGACAGGATGAGAGAAATGAGGTTGGATGAGATGCAGCATGTAGGTGGCATGCTGAAACGTTACAAACATCAATGAGACCTCTTCAACCCGTCTGGCCAGCGAGGAAAGTGTAGGCCAAATCCTCTGTCTGCTCTGGCCAAGTTTGGCTCCGGTAGTACAGAGAGGGTCGTGCTCCTACCGTGGAGACTAAAAAGACATGATGATGATTTGAGGCTAGCTCAATTTGTGTGATAATTATGTCGTATACATTTAGGCAATTGCCTAATTAAAGTAAATAAACTAAAACTGGAGGAGTCGGAACAAAACGCCTTTACCGACTTTGTACTTGAAATAAATTCGCTTAATTGCCTCACCACACGTCAAACCTTCAGAACACCATTAAATTAACTCTCATTGTCTAACTTCTATCGGATCGGATCGCAAAACATCGTACCTGAATAACCCAATAATTGTGTACATAAATCATCGGAACGACTCCTGATAATTCTCCATAGGACGAGTGTCGTAAGTCACGGGATAGCGGAGAATTTGATTCGCTGATGGTGGTGTAGATTACAGGAAAACGCTGCTTTTGTCACTACAAAGACCTGTCGGCCTATGTGCTAACTCAGTGACCAACGTTTTTATAGTCACTTCAAATACATTGCGGGTTTCCTATAATTGACTATTATTATTAAAGAAAGGCCATGTAGCACGCTTAAAAAACAGACGACGGACACAAAGAGTTACTATATGAAAAGGTCCACAAGGTAAAAGAAGGAAGGACACCCGAGGCAAAGATGGGAAGACCATATTGTGCAAGTTGCGGAAAAAAATTGGATGCAAATAGCCCAAGATAGCCCTGTGGTATCCGGCAGAGTAGAATAGGACCACTCCAAGTCTTCCCGTGGATGTTGTAGAAGGCGACTTAGGAAATACAAGCTAAACAAAGTTACAAACATCTAAGAGACCTCACCAACCCGTCTGGCCAGCGTGGAGAGTGTAGGCCAAATCCTCTGGCTGCTCTGGCTGAGTATGGCTCTAGTAGTACAGAGAGGGTCGTGCTCTTGTAGTGGAGACTAAAAAGGACCTGATGATGATGATGATGATGAGCCCAAGATAGAGACAAGTGGCACTCTATGGAGGAGGCCTTTACTCAAAGAGGGGTTCTAAGTTAATTGTTTCTTTCTATTTTAACTTAGAAATAATAAAAGGCTTTTTATTATTATTATTAATTATTAAAGATAGGTTTAAAAAACGTAATGTACTTTGAAATGAGTATCAAAACGTTGTACACTGATTTAGCAAATAGGCCGGCTGGTCGGGGATTGAACCCGGGACCGTGTAAAAATAATGTAATATACGCGATAATACCGTATTACAGTGATTTTATTTAAATGTGTAACAATCGCGAAAACATCAGAAACCATTACTACACTAATAATCATAAAATCTTGCTTAGGTACACATTGAAAGGAGCACAAACTAAGATAAGGGATATTGTGTTAATTAAGGCCAAAAAATCTTAAAAAGAATAAACAACGAAGTTAATTTTAAATACGCTTATTATATTTTTTTGTCTCTCTATAACACGCATCAGCTCTTACTCTTCATAAATCTATTGCCAAAAAAAAACTTAAAACATATATTCTTCTTTATCGTATTTACTCCAAAACTACAATCAATCATAACTTGAGCCTATTTCTGTCATAAATCGCCGACATTCTGTAACTTGGCGGCCGTAACTCTAACGTAAGGGTTCGAGCAGTCCGCGATAACGCGATACGTGCGAAATGCGACTTTTCAACCTTTTGTGGGCCAGAAGACGATAATGTCTATAATGTATGCGCTTTGTTGGGTATTTTTGTGTTTGTCACGATTTACGGGTGCCCCCGTCAAAGAAACGCTCCAGAAAATATGGGTTTCGGGTTCCACAGATTACGCATTCAATTATATGTGTGTCATATTGTTTTGTTTATCTCTTTGAGGAGGCTACTTTGTACTTTAATTGTATTATATACTTTATCTGTGTTCACGACGTCTGAAAAGCAGGGTCTTTTCGGCTTCTATCCAATTTTACATCCACTTTTTTACAAATTCCTTTTCATCCCTAAAACTATTACGATTTTAGTCGTGCTTAAAAATATATTATATATTTCTGTATCCTATCCAAATTGATTCCACATTCTGCCCACAGTCTTATTATAATAATACTAGCTTTCCCGCGGCTCCGCCCGCGTCAATGTCGATCCCTCGGGAACAGTACTTTTCCCGGGATAAAATGTACCCTATGTCTTTCTCCGTATCCCAGATAACGTGTATGCAAAATTTCATGATAATCGGTTCAGTAGTTACAACGTGAAAGCGCAACAAACAAACAAACTCACTTTCGCATTTATAATATTAGTTAGGATTAGGATTAGGATGAATTGATAGCAAAATAATCACTTACCAAAAAAATGCACGAGAGTTATGTGAAATTCTTGTGTATACATATGTGTCCATTTAAAGATAAAATGTACTTATATACAGAGTGATTATGAACTCTTTGGAAATGTTTCCCCGACAGGATCTGAGCTCTTAAGGCGCTGTGCATCACAAGGATACCGTAAAACGTGTATTTTTCGTCGCGCAGTTAGCCTTATTTTTCAAAGAATACTAGCATGAAAAAATATGAAGTACAGTTCAAAGATCAAAATAAATGGTTACATCAAAATATGTTCAAAAAAATATTTAAAACCTAACTAAATAAAATATCAAAAAAGCTATATCCAGAAATATTTTTGTCGCGAATTTCTTGATATTTTTAGCGACGACTACCAACTTTTATACGTCTATAAAAAAGTATAACTAAATGAGCAAGATGTATACCTACAAAAAATACAATATTTGGTAATAATTATTGAATTATTAAATTAAAAGTGAAAATTAACACGAAAATTGCAGACACGGATTTAAACTGAGACTGACGATAGGTATGACACAAATATATAAAATATTGCGCGATGTCCGCTACAAACGGCTAAGGGATACAGCGCCTTAATAGATTCAATACCCGCAAGAAAAAAGGTAATTTATAAAATAAATTAGACTTCCCATAGAAATTTTAGCAACTGATCGGTGAATTTGTATGGAAGACGGTACGTGGACATCATTCGATAATTACTGATAGTTATCTAATCAGAAAGGGGGCTACGTGAACCCTGATAGAGGGCCCAGCGGCACAAAGGCTGTCAGAAAGGAAGAGAAAGAGAGAAGGAACAAAACAGCTATCGGATATCGGCAAACGGGCAGAGCCACCTGATGGAAAGTGGTCACCGTCGCCCATGGATATCTGCTACACCAGAGGAGGTGCTGATGCGTTGCCGACTCTTAGGATACCTGTAAACACGCCTTTTGAAGGACCCCAAGTCATAGCACACAGGGAAAACCTCGGGTGCCTCCCGAGGTCCGGTCCATTTCACAATTCTGCTGTCCGAGAAAAAAAACGCGTAACGCTCTGACATTTTTGGAGACCCAAGTGGCAAGGATGTACTCCACCACAAACCAAAAGAATACTTGGACAAGCGGGTCTAAAAGGATGCATAGCCAGGAAACGCAAGGAAAGACAGAAAAGTGTGTGTATCCATTAAGGCGAGGCCTCAAATGTTTGGTACCTTCGCTCGGCAAAGGACTGATCAAGTGCGCGCAAGGGATAGCGCTTGGCGGTTTAGCCCGTGAATGATGAGATAGGAGATAGTCTCGAGTCGCTCAAAGAAAAAAATGTAAGCGCCAAATTCGTTATTTCTATTTTATATAAAATCAGACCGGTTAATTGTATTTTCATATTTACATTTTGATGAATTACTAATAACCTATCTTTTAGTCTAAAAATCATTATTTCATTCGTCGCATTTGAGCTACAATAACAAAAACTCTGCGAACGAAGACCATTTTTCAAATAATATTTCGATCGAGAAAATTTTATCAAAACGTGTTTTCATCTTAAATTTTTGGAGATGAAATAGTCTAAAATCATATTACTTAGATTTGAAACTCCTAATTTAAGTATTTTGCGAGATAAATAAGGTTCAGAACGACCTTATTTACAGTGGTATCACCCTAATAAAAAAACGCCCGAGTGCGTTTCGGGCTCGCGCACGAAGGGTTCCGTACCGTTATCTATAAAAACGGCAAAAAAATCATGTCTCTTGTATGGGAGCCCCATTAATATTAATTTTTTTTAAATATTTTTTCTTAAGTAAATATAAATAAATCAATAAATACGGACAAATCGCACAGATTGAGCTAGCCCCAAAGTAAGTTCGAGACTTGTGTTATGGGATACTAACTCAACGATTCTATATTTTATGACAAAAAAATATATAGATACACATTCAAGACCCAGGCCAACCTGAATAAGATCATTTTCCATCTTGACCTGGCCGGGGATCGCACCCGGTCACTTCGTGTCGCAGGCTGGCGTGTTGACCGCTGCGTCACGGAGCTAGTCAAATATATAACTTAATATTCTGTAAATATTTTAAGTGTGTACCTATTGCCGTTATCAATATCGACACAGAATAAGTAATGTATCGAGCAAAAACAAGCAAAAATTACTATTCTACAAGAAAAAAAACATCTTTTGCAAAAAACCTAATTATCTATATTAATAATCTCCGATATCAACGACCTGATTGTATCCGTGAGAAAATATAGCCGTGATACTGTAAAACTTTACAGACGAATACGAATCACTTCGAAGCAATGCATCCAAGTGGGAAATAGCCGTACGTTCGTTCCCACCTCTGAATCTATCACTGTCTCGATTGCTTGCAACAACTATAGCATAAATCCCACAAGTATAACACGATTTTGACATATCATTGATCTATCTCGGCCGGGATCACCTCTACACCTAGCTCCCGAAGGATACTAAGCCAAAACTACGCGATTTTACACTTGAAATAACTACGACTTTTCCAATTCGAACTTAATCCATTGCTTCTTCAATACACAACTCTGTAGAAAACATTTAAAGAAAAACAGTAATGGTTGGAGAACATTGCGTCGGAATTTAAATTTGGAAGCGTCGAACTTAACCAAAACGAATGCTATGAAACAAATGTAATAACTTGAATACCGAAGCAAACAAAATTGTACTCTATCAATTATGTATTAGAACATATTTTGGAGTGTCTGTTTTGAGATATTTGCATGCTCACGCGGTGATAAAACAGTAGATACTTTGAGAGACAGCTCCTATCAACCGTTGACAACTACATATTGTAGATACGTTTATTCGATAGGTGTTTTCTACAATACACACTGCGGCTTGTCGAATCGAAAATATATTTCACCGAAATGTTGACAATTGTTCGAATGTCAAAAATAAAGGTGAGATCGTAACGAAATGGATTGACAAATCGTTTGAACACGGTGTGGTTTTAAAGAGTTGACGGTTTTGTGTTACGTTTATTTATATTTTGTGTTTTATTTATTATTAGAAACGTGCCTTTATAATAGTTCTAGAGGAATAAAAGGTATCTGAAAAATAATGTGTATAAGTCTATATGATGACTAGCTCCGTGGCGCAGCGGTAAACACGACAGCCTGCGACACGGAGTGACCGGGTTCGATCCCCGGCCAGGTCAAGATGGGACATGATCTTTTTCAGATTGGCCTGGGTCTTGGATGTGTATCTATATATGTATTTGTTATAAAATATAGTATCGTTGAGTTAGTATCCCATAACACAAGTCTCGAACTTACTTTGGGGCTAGCTCAATCTGTGTGATTTGTCCGTATATATATTTATATATATAATATGTGAGATTTTTTTTGGTCTATTGAGAAAACAATAAACTTTATCGATACCTTACCATGTCTAATTTTAAATTCGGGTACTGACGATAGATAAACATAAGAAAGTAATCGATCTAATTGGAATTACAAATGAGGTTTTGTGAATGTATAAATGTTAGTTACTAAAGGCACCAATTACAGATGACCGCCTTGCAGTCCAGGGTGACTTGCACCCAGAATAGGATGTTGTCGTCATATTTTTAAGTGTTTATACATATTTTGCATTTACAATGCTATTTTGATATGCGGGTGCGAGGGGGTTGAAGAGGATCAGAGACATGACGACAAACGACTTAAGGTCGCAGGTTCAAATCCCGCCCGCTTGGAATTTTTTCACCATATTTTATTTCGCAATTTAATAAGAGTATTTTGTCGTCATGTCTCTGATCCCTCTTCAACCCCTTCGCACACGCCTCTGGAATAGAGTGCGTAGAGTAGGATTAGGTTAGTTTACTGGTGACTACCCGGTGATCTTCAGGTGACTTGCACACAAGATAGGCCCTTATAGCAACATAGCTTTGCACCCGGGTAAAAGATAAGAATTGCAGCTTTTGAAGGGCTTTTTCCATTGTTCTCAGATTGGCTCATCAGGCTTTGCATGCTATCGATATGAGTTTGGTGCATCTCCAAGCCTTGCGCACACAGGCAACGCCCAAAGACAAGGTCCGTCCATCCTGGAGGCTCTTTAGTGACGTAAATTGAGGGTATGTATACTCTGCCTTCGCCACAAATGTCTAGTGACGTAGCAAAAGCTCACTTTGAGCTAGTTACAGCCTAACTAATATTATAAATACGAAAGTGAGTTTGATTGTTTGTTTATAACGCTTTCGTTGTAACTACAGAATCGATTATCATGAAATTTTGCAAACACGTTATCTGGGGTACGGAGAAGGATATAGGATATTTGACTAGCTCCGTGACGCAGTGGTCAACACGCCAGCCTGCGACACGAGAGTCCGAGTTCGATCCCCGGCCAGGTCAAGATGGAAAATGATCTTTTTCAGATTGGCCTAGGTCTTGGATGTGTAATAATATATGTATTTGTTATAAAATATAGTATCGTTGAGTTAGTATCCCATAACACAAGCTTCGAACTTACTTTGGGGCTAGCTTAATCTGGTGATTTTATTTTATTATTATTTTTATTTATTATTATTTATTTGCATCAAGCAACAGAATACTTGTCCAGTGTCAGTGTCAGTCTGTTACAGTGATTTGTCCGCATATATTTATAGGGTACATTTTATCCAGGGAAAAAGTACTGTTCCCGAGAGATCGACATTGACGGGGCAGAGCCGCGGGCGAAAGCTAGTAGTTAATAAAAAAAACACGCAAACACGAAATGTTTTAACGATAATTTACAATGTTATAGCAAACACATCAGAATTGCATAAATGCTGTTTACGCGGACGAAGTAGCGAGAAACAAAGTGATAAATACACCAATAAAGCTTTTTCTATTGACTTTCACTGTTTTCTATCAGCATCAAACCCACTCCGTACCACTCGACCATCTGCGAATAAACAGTGTACATCAGTGGTTTCCAAACTTTTTGGTGGTGTAACCTAAAAGTAAACATTTTGGATTCCTGCTCTCTAAGAAGATATACATACAAAGAAGCCCTAAACTAGTCCAAAAGGGTCATCAGTAATTCAACGAAAATCTTCAAAATATTGAGGCTAAGTCAGATACGGGTTTTACCTATACGACAAAGCCCTTATATTTTTAATATTGATATTATTATTTTTTATTTTAACTTGTATCGAGTAGTATTGAGTATTGACTATCTGTTAAAAAGTTATGTTCAAAGGGATATATTGAATTTATTAAAGAGTAATCTCGTAGAATTCTACAACTTTTTAGGGTTTCATACCCAAAGGGTGATAAAAGGAATCTCTTACTAAGCCTCCGATGTCCGTCCGTCTGTCTGTCTATCGCAGGGCTATCTATTGAACTTTAATAGGTAAAGACATGAATTTTTTACAGAATGTGTTTTGCTGCTATAACAACAAATTTAATACTAATTAATAATATTAAAAAGGATGAGGAATGGTTCCCTTGCCTTTCCTAACAATAATACATACGTGTGGGGTATCTGTGGATATGTATTCAACAATATATATTTAATTATAATAATAAATAATAAATAAATATATACGGACAAATCACACAGATTGAGCTAGCCCCAAGGTAAGTTCGAGACTTGTGTTATGGGATACTAACTCTACGATACTATATTTTATAACAAATACATATATAGATAAACATCCAAGACCCAGGCCAATCTGAAAAAGATCATTTTCCATCTTGATCTGGCCGGGGATCGAACCCGGGCACTCCGTGTCGCAGGCTGGCGTGTTAACCACTGCGCCACGGAGCTGTCTTATAAGTAAACCATACAAAATAATTTTAACAATAATTGTATTTTAGCTTTTCTTCTTGATTCAAAACGATTCGAAAAAAACGCCACGTTTTATTTAAATTTGTATTTGTAACATGTAAGTATTTCCTGTGTTTTTTTTTTATTGTAATCAGTATTTTTATGGAGCCCATAGGGGCCTTGCGAAACCCTGGGACTCTGGGCTGTACATTTTGAGAATAACTGGTCTATATAAATAAGGGCCGAAAAAACTTTTAGGGTAAAGGTACCTACCCCTGGTAATATAGCAATCGCTAATTTATGACGGCCGTTAACACCCTTTGTGTGTTTGTTTGTCGAGCAAAGAGCAGGAACGTCTCACGGGATTTATTGTCTTGGAGTCATAAGAGATAATGCAATGAGGTCCGAATGTGTTCGATTAAAAAAACAGTGATCAAATTGATAAGATAATTTATTGTAAAAATATTATTTTTTGTATACATTGTCAAAGGTGTTTAAAATGGGGCGTTGCTGGCTAGCAGAATTCCACCCCTTGACAAAAATAAAGTGTAAGAAAGTGTAACACTCTATAAGAAAATATATTAACTAACTTTGGCCAGTGGGAACATTTAATATCGGTGATAAATCAAATACCATAAGGACTTGACCACTCATTTATTTAAAGAACCTAGGGCTGTTAAATCTAGAGCTTTAAGCAGCTTTAAGCTACAGTGATTCCCACTTATACTAATATTTTAAGTTTGACGATTAAGAAGAAATATATTTTTCTTCCAACTACGCTGCAATTCTATCATAACTGCACTGGATATCCAGCACAAAGCAGAACTTTGCTGCTCTAGTGCAGAAAAAAAAATGGAAATCCTACACTGTTCAATTTTCTTTTTTAAATCGCGGAACTATAGGTGTCAAATGTCACAAAAATGGTTGGCAAACCTGACGGCAGTATGGAGTTATACAGTTACCGTGTGAAGTGACGTATTTATAGCATAAACTAAAAAAAAAAATAAAGAAAAAGGCGGGAATGTAAACAACTAATTTTTTACTGATTGTAATTTATCTCTAGTTTTTTTTACTGTGGTAGTTGAAAGAATAAATTTTCTTGCGCACTTTTTGATCATTTTTGGAGAATGCGCAAACTACACGCACACATAATTTTTTTGTGTATGTATCTCTAGTATAAAGCTAAAATGATATTTTTTAAGTGTTTTATTTTGCATTTACAATGCTATTTTGATATACTCTTTTTAAAGAAATAAAACATGGTGAAAAAATTCCACGATGCATTATACATAACTGAAAATGTAAAAATTAAATATTTTCGGTTATGCTGTAGGTATGTATCTGGATGATGTTAATAACATAAGAAAGGAAATATTTTCAAGGAATATATAAAAAGCTAAAAAACTATTACTGCCATTTTTCAAATGTTTATTGACTATTAAACTGTCTTCATCATCCTCCTTACCTTATCCCATTATCTGGGGTCGGCGCAGTATGTCTTTTCCTTCCACAACTCCCTGTTTCCCGTCATGCCTATATCCACTCCCACCGCCCTCATATCCTGCCTTACGCATTCCATCCATTCCTTTTTTGGTCTTTCCCTTCCCGTTATCCACTAACCTCTATCTCTAGCGCTTTTCTTATAATATGATGATCTTCTCGCCTCATTACATGACCATACCAAGGTAATCTACCACTCCTTAATTTTTCGTTTATCGGCGCCACTTTCAAACTTCCTCTTACATAAACATTTCTGATCCTATCCATCCGCGTCACTCCGCACATCCACCTCAGCATTCTCATTATTGACTATTAAACTGTATCAGATATAAATAAAATATTATTTACACGTCCACGAGTAGAAATTAATCAGTAAGATAAATAAAAACAACAATTATTAATGTAATCAGTCAAATACCAAAGATAATAAGCAATCGAATAACCAATCAAATAAAACCATAAAGAACCACAACCCACAATTAAAGTTTCCAGCCGACCACCCATCCATCCGTCATGCGGACGTGCCTCAAGGTGCCTTAACAATTGATAGCCCCACTTTATTGGGGGAGGATCTAGACTGCAGATATCAACTGATATAGGACTAGGTTTTACTCTACGTGGAGGAATCAGTCTTGGTACTTTTAAGTAAACTCTCAGTGCAAAAAATATTCAGGTTATTTCAGGTCTTTATTCGAAAAATATATTGTTTTTTCTTTTATTAGTTGAATTTTTTTTATTTCAAATTTCAAATCTTTTTAAATAATGAATAGTTACTCGTATTTTGTAGTGTTGCAGTTATGTAGAACCGAAGGCAATATAGTAATAACGGTAGGACCTATAGAATAGACCTAATAAAGTAGATATAAAATCCATTTTCCTTGCTAGGTCACAAAACTCAAGCCTTCATGTTGACAACAAAAAAATATTTTCACTTAAATAATTAAGTATATAGCGTGATTTTGAACCCCCTAGCTATATTGAAATCTTGGAATCAGAATCCGTAATGGAATACAGAATTCCAAGAAAAAAAGGTAAAAACCGAAAAAAAAAAATTGACTTTCCATAGAAATTCGTCCACCTGATCGGCGACTTTGTATGGGAAAACCTATTTTTTTTTTTGATTTTCAGCTTTTTTTCTTGCCATTCTATATTTCATTAGGGATTCTGATTCTGAGATTTCAATAAAGCTAGGGGGTTCAAAATCACGTTGTATATAGACAAAGCACACAGTTTAGCTAGCCCTAAAATAATTTCAAAACTTGTGTAATGGGATACTAAATCAACGATACCTACTTTGTTTATAACATATACATTGTATTGATAACTATCCAGGACCCAGGCCAATCTGTAAAAGTTAATTTTTCATTTTGACCACATCGGGGATCGAACCAGCGAACTCTGATGTGGCAGCCTGGAATGTTAACCACTAGGCCACAGAGCTCGCCAGCGAATAATCTCCGAATTTAAGGCAAGTTTTAACTATAATTTTAATTGCCTTTTATTTTGTTCTTATACTTTTCACAGGTATCACGGCCTAAGCGTTCGGCTTGTGACGCATCTATCTCTCTTTCACCGTTATTACGTAAAATTATCGTCCGTAAACCGACTTTTTATACATAATAATCAAGCTACACTAAGTACACCCAAAATAGGCTAGTTTCCTAAAAAAATATAATTAGTCCGTCAGTTAGATATTCAAAAAATATTGGACACGTATTTTTTCTTTTGTCGATTAAACAAAAAATGATAAAGATATAGGCTTTTGAAAATCCGTGTGACGTCATAGTTTGCTACAATTTTTAGCAAACTTTGACGTCACGAGCTCCCACTCTTGAACTTTGACGCGCTTTATTATTTATTGTTTATTTGACAAAAGAAAAAATACATGTCCAATATTTTTTGATTATCTAACTGACAGACTAATTGTTATGTTATTATTACGACCCAGGAAACTAGCCTATTAATACGTTTAAATTTCAAACAGAAATATGTTTTGTGTGAGATACCCATTACAGGATTATAAGTCCAAAAGTATCAAAACCTATCACTCGCACCTCCGTACGCGCATCGAACACTCGTACATAAGAAATCATTCAGAGCCCGTTCTGAAGTTCCATTCTTTTATTGATTTATTTCATATTATATTAATTTAAAAAAACGAACGAGTTATTTATAAGCGTTCACTCCCAATCTGATAAGTCTTTATTTATCGTTTTTTTGGGCATCTGCCATTTCTGATCCTTTTCGAGTCTACGAAAGATGGGTGTAAATCAGAGGAGGGTTGGTGCATACATTATGATTATGGTTTTGTTTTGTAGACAGGTGGGATATTTCCATACGTTATCGTTGAGTAATAACTTTGTCAGAGAGTATTTGAGTTACTACACAAAAATTGGCCAAGGGTGAGGCGTCGTCACACACGAAGGGTTCCGTACCGTCATACAGTATTACTTTATAGTTAAATATTGTACAACGATATGGAACCCTAAATTTACAAAGAAAAAAAAAACACAATTCTCTACTCTTTATAATATTAGTATTAATTAGCATACTTTCTTAAGCTATATATTAGCTATATATTATTAGCTTTATAGCTATACAACGTGATTTGAACCCCCTAGCTTAATTGAAATCTCAGAATCAGAATCCCTAATGAAATATAGAACTGCAAGAAAAAAAGCTGAAAAATAAATAAAATTAGGGTTTCCCATACATAGTCGCCGATCACCTGGACGAATTTCTATGGAAAGCCAATTTCTTTTTCGGTTTTTACCTTTTTTCTTGGAATTCTGTATTCCATTAGGGATTCTGATTCCAAGATTTCAATATAGCTAGGGGGTTCAAAATCACGCTATATATTCTTAAGCTATATAAGTCCTTAAGCTATATAAGCTACTAACACTTCCCTTACACCTGTAATTAGTATAAAGAAGCTATAGTAAAAATTGGTTGTTTATTAAGTCGATTTATGGACGATAATTTTATATGATAATGGTGAAAGAGAGATAGATGCGTCACAAGCCGAACGCTTTGGCCGATCGCGCCTCTCTATTGGTTGTTCCGCGCTCCTACTTGCATACGGAATGTGACAGTTTTTCGTCCGTGCAGCCGGGTTTCATCAATTTTTAAGACGTTATTACGTCAAATAATACTTATTTTTAACGTCAAAGCAATTGCTATTTTATTTATTAGAATTTTTAACATCATCAAAAACGTCGGAATTATCATCAAACGTCAAAAATATGAAGACAATTTAAGTCACAAAGCATGCCGACTTGAGCATGCAATATCGACCGTAATAAATAAGCAGAATTATATCCAGCAGGTATATCAGGGTCCTAGTATGGCCCATTTCACATTGTGAAATACCGTTGGAAGTGTTAAAAGAAAAAAGAATTACAATATTATTTACTAAATCTCTCAATATCTGACGTTTCGAAAACTTTACAATTTTCATGTTCGCAAGTAGACGAAGTTGACATTTGCCTAATATTTATAGGAACTATGCAAAACTCTCAGTCTGTTATTTTTGCATAGCATATTAGTTGTAATATTGTTAAATAACAATAATAATTATATTAATCAATTTTATATCATTTTTTTCATACCAAGTTGTATTTTTAGCTCATTAATATAAATAAATATTTATTTATTTATTTATTTTCTCCTTACATCTATCATTACAGGCTAACCTATTGCGATAGAGTAGCTAAGAAACAATATTTACCATAGTCTGTAGCAAATAATCATTAAAGGTAATAATATAGTTTATAATAATAAAGTTTATTTAGCTCATAATAATGTTTACAATAATAAATAGTTTAAAATTAAAACTAGTGAATAGGTATGGTGTTTTTTTAACATAGATACCTTTGTGAATATGTACTCTCCAAGGTTGTGCAAGGTTGATAAACTCATATAGTGACGTACCATTAATTTCTGCTTACAACAACATTGTAATATAATAAACAACTGTAACGACTATTCGATACAGTACCAATATTATTATCTTAAAAGATATCAGCAAATGTGAGAAGGCCCTTCGAGCACGGCCAACTGAATACAGATTAAATAAATCAAGCATGGGGAAACGTCAATACAAGATGCGGCACATCAAAATTCAAATACTCGGGCAGCGTCAACGCAAGATGGTGGATAGGAAAATATTTATTCTATGTCTCTGGTTGGAGAATCTGTTGAATTTTGAGAAATACTTAATGTAATAAAAGCTAAACATTATCTTCTTTATCTACAGTTTGTAAATGTAGATAAACTGAAAAAAATAGCTTTTATTTTATGTTTAAACATCTATACTATTTTTTTTAATAAATGTTGGATTAGGCATTTGTCTCCCATCACACCTGATGGTAAGTGACGATGAAGACATCCTCGATGTTACATGCCTATCCAAGAGATACCCATTTATTCTACTTTTGAATGTCCCGGGACACGGTACTTGTCTGGGAATATAGACGCTGGCAGTTCATTCCACACCTTAGCTACTGAAACCAAAAAGGAACTGTCAAAGCGTTTTGTGACCCTTTTGTATTCCAACGATAAAAGGGTGAAATTTCTGTCTGCGCCGCGTAATCCGATGGAGGAATGGTGAAGGTTCAACTAGCTCAAAGAGCGCTTTCGCACACTCTCCAAAATGGATCCTATAAAAAACTGATCTGCAAGCGACTTTATTACGGCGATGCTCCTGGGATTGCAATTAAAATAACAAAGATATCTTAAAATCTCTAAAAATTTATTGTATTTACGGTAACTGTCGCTAGATGGCGCTACTGGTATCAAGTGCCAAAGAAAAAGCTCGTGATATGTTTTGTTTAGTATATATATGTATACGGACGGGTAGATATACGGATATCACTTTAGGACGGTATTATAGCGTATATTACATTATTTTTACACCTAACGTTTCGAAAACTTTACAGTTTTCATGGTCGCAGGTAGACTAAGTTGACATTTGTCTTTTGTGTTATAAGGACTACACAAAACTACCGCCTACAATATTTATTGATAACGTTCCAGATGTACGCAGTATTGGCTCACGATGTCTGAAGGTCTTGCAGTCTTGTGATGGCTTGAGATTTTATTCAATTGATGACAGTATCCCAAACTGGTGGTTACTGTCAACCATCCTTTCTATTGTAATTAGGATGTTTATTTTAATTTCAATAGCCTCCTGGAGCATTCTTGGAATGTATCTGTTTTCTTTCGCAAGGACTAGAGAATTATCAAAACGCGTGTAGTGGTTGGGTTTGTCTAAGGCATGTTCATAGACTGCAGACTTGGTTGAGCGTCTATTCTTCATGTTAGCAATATGTTCTTTAATTCTGATACCGATGCTTCTCTTTGTTTGCCCAATGTATGATAAACTGCACTCACAGTCAATTTTATATACTCCTGCATCTTGTAATGGGATATTGGATTTTGCAGGTCTTAAAAATTGGTTTATTTTCTTGTGCGGCTTGTAATTGGTTTTGATTGAAGCTCCTTCAGAATATTACCAATTTTGCCTGTGACTCCCTTTATGTATGGTAAGATGGCAGGAAAACGATCGACGGTGTGGGGCCCGCTTCTGCGATGTGTTCTTGGGAGGTTGAGATTGTTGCTTCTTAACACCGTGAGCCAATACTGCGTACATCCGGAACGTTATCAATAAATATTGTAGGCGTTAATTTTGTATAGTTCTTATAACACAAAAAACAAATGTCAACTTAGTCTACCTGCGACCATGAAAACTGTAAAGTTTTCAAAACGTTAGATGTAAAAATATTGTAATCGCGATAACACGCCAAGTTACCAAATTCAAACTTAGCTATGTTTCACAAAGGTCCATATGTTATGTCAATGAAAATATTTAATAAAATACCCGACATAATAAAATCTGAACTCAAAGACACGGCATTCAGAACACGATTAAAAGCACTACTTATCTCTAAGGCATATTACTCTGTAGACGAATTCCTCAATGACAAATTTAATACCTAAATATCTACCAATTTATGACCTAATTACCTCAATCTCACGTGAAATGTACCTACATTATATTAATTTTTGACATATATTTTCTATTTCGAGTAACTTTAATTTTATGTATTAACTCTTATTCACAAATGCAAACATTCGACAAAAATTTAATTTAATTTAATTTGTTGTTATAATCGCCACACCCTAACTGGGTACATGTCAATCTGCACAATAATTCTGTGAACTTTATGCTGTACATGTAAGCGAATAAATGAATATGAACATGAATATGAACACCGAATTAAAGTGATTTTATTTAAATTTGTAACAATCACGAAAATATCAGACCATTTATTCTTTTAATCGGATGCTAAATAAACTGACTTTTAGTCAGCACGATTAATGGTGCTGACGGGATCACGGAGGCAATTTAATAAGACTATAGAATAAGAAGTAGTATTTTTTTTTTTTATGTATATCCGACGCCAAACGAGCAGACGAGCCACCTGATGGAAAGTGGTCACCGTCGCCCATGGACATCTGCAACACCAGAGGAGCTGCTGATGCGTTGCCGACTCTCTCTCTCTCTCTGGTAGACAGATGGCTTGTCTGCTTTTGTTAAAACTTGATGGAAAGTGGTCACCGTCGCCCATGGACATCTGCAACACCAGAGGAGCTGCTGATGCGTTGCCGACTCTCTCTCTCTCTCTCTGGTAGACAGATGGCTTGTCTGCTTTTGTTAAAACTTGGAGAGAGATGGCAAAAGATAGAGCAAAGAAGAAGAAGGGGAGGCTTTTGCACAGCAGTGGGAATAATAAGCTAATACTAATCTATATCTATACTTCTATACTAATACTAATAATAATTATTATTATAAAGAGGAAAGATTTGATTGTTTGTTTGTTTGCATCGAATAGGCTCTGAAACTACTGCATCAATTTGCAAAATTCTTTCTCCATTAGAATCCTACATTATCCCTGATGAACATGGGTTATTTAAATACTTATACATAATGACATTTTTATCGTTTTGGACCCTTCAAGGGGTGTGTCAGACCATCAATAGGAAAAGTTGTTCATTTTGGTCTGAGTCACCCCTTTAAGGGTCCAAAACGATAAAAATTTCATTATGTATATTTCCGTTTGAAGTCGGGACGGGCCGCTAGTAGCTAATAAGGAAAAAGGTATAGCATTGTGAATGCTTAAAAACCCCGCATGACCTATAAAGAAATTAGTGAAAAATGTAGACTACAAGATACCGTTTGTAAAATTTGGCCCTTTAGGGACCAAATTTCATAAACGGTGTCTAAAAGGAAAAATGATATTATAAATGAGATCGGTTCAATAATTCTTTTAGGCTGGCATCCTTGCATTTGCTATCATGATCATAAACACAATCACATCATGCAGATTTATCGATAAGCGAGAGGAATGCGCGCGCGCATCAATAATACTATTTTCTTTGACCATAAAATAATGACGGAACAGAAGGATAACACGAACTCTTCTAGGAAAGTGTAAAAACAATCCTCGAGGAAGGTGCTTTGTCATACAGTGAAGTTCTTAAAGTTGTGAGTCTTAGATAATTAGAATTTAAAATATTTGTCTCTCTTATGATATTGTTTATTACTAATGAAATAACGTCAATTCTTTATAGGACTAAAAAAGCAAGCAAGGCACTGATGTTAAGCGATCACCGCTGCCCATGGTCAACTGCAACATAAGGCTGTGAAAGGACCGTAGTCGGCCTTTCAAGGAATTTGGGGAAGGATATGGGGGAGGACAGGGGTGGAATGGAATGGGGAAGGGGAGGATGTACCTCCAGTTCTCTCACTCACCGAGAGAAGTATACAAGCAAGTAGAGCTTATCCTCAAACGTCGATTTTCTGTGAGAGTGTGGTACTTCAACAACTACTTTCAAAATTAGTTTAGCTGATAGCATGGCTCTACCACAACTTAGTTCAAGTTAATTGTTTATTTATGGCTAAGTTTAGTACTATGCCATTTAAAAGAAGCAGAAAACAAGAGTTTCACGTTAAATGATATCCAAATACTTATGTATTTGCATAATATGTCATCATCAATGACTACGAGATCCAAGCATCCCAAATCTAAATATATATAATTCAATGGTGCCTGACTGACATAGTGATCTATCAACGCACAGCCCAAACCACTGGACGGATCGGGCTGAAATTTGGCGTGCAGTTAGATGTTATGACGAAGGCATTCGCTAAGAAAGGATTTTGATCAATTCTACCCCCAAGCGGATAAAATAGGGGATGAAAGTTTGTTTGAAAGTATACATCAATACGAGAGAAAACGCGGGAAAAAGCTAGTTTAAATATAATGTTATTATGAACTTACATTACTATACCCAAAGCGGGCTCATCAATCAGTTGATAAGCGTAAAGGTAACGCTATACAAGGATACCATTCTGTAATATCTTTAGTTTGTTCGTCGGTGCATCTAATGATAATGTGTACCCTACAATTAAGTTCCTTCGGGGCAGGCCCATCACTGATTTGTGATTGATTTTATATACCTTATACGTAACCATTTAAACGCCAAACAAAATTAACTCTAATCACAATGGTTACAAAGTAGCATTTTGTTTGGCACTAATACCAATAATAAAATTCAAATATAGGAAAGTGTGTTCTCCGGAGTATAAATGCAGTGACGGTTTGGAAATAGTGAAGTTTTATGTTAGTAATAATCAAAAAACTGCCTAATTTCTCGATTGCAAAAACTTAAACATTTGATTTTTTTGACAGCTTTGAGAGACCGCAAAAATTTGAATCAACTTTTTTTTTATTTTAGCCGTAAGAAGTCCTCTGCTGGACAAAGGCTTCTCGCAAGAATTCTTGCCTCCATGGGAGGATATATTTCTATACCACGCGTAGCATGCGGGTTGATGAGCGCAGTTTCTTTGGCTTCTTTTGCTTTCGTCGCTGCTTCCCATCGGAGGCATTTTAGACTGTGGAAGGACAAGATTTTGTTAGATTTGGAAAGGGAATAAAGGTACAGGGATACTATTCACTCGGATGAATTGGAGAACAGCTAGGAACAATATTTTTATAAGTGTTTTATTTTGCATTCACAATGCCATTTTTAACATACTCTTAATAAATTAAAAAATAAAATATGGTGAAAAAATATATATAAGGGGAGATACGATATGGTGGAGAATTTCGGCGCCGAGATTGAATTGTGCTGTAGCTACGATGGCAGAGCATAGGTTGTACATAGACCTAGGACGCTGGTTCAAGTTCCGCCCGCATGAAATTTTTTCACCATTTTATTTCTTAATTTATTAAGAGCTAGTAACAACACAGTTGGCCGCGCCTTTACCTCCAACCACCGGCCAAGCATATAAGGATGACTTCACTGACCAAAAACTTAAGTATTTGAAATAAATTTTAACTTCATACGTTTACTCGTTCATGAGCAAAAAGAATCTTGACAACGAAGCAGAGATTTACATTTTGATGTACGGGGTCCTTAAAACTACGCTCTATCCATAGTCCATTGAAAAGTGTATGAGTGACGTAACATAGTTTCACTTTCTGTCCATTACCATACAAACGAAGACTGTTTTCGTGGGATACAATACGCCCTAGCCTATAACTCATACAACAATAGAGTTTTTTCGTCAACGCCCCTCATTCTGAATGAAATTTACGAGCGGTGATGAAATGATTGAAGGAAAAGTAGCAATTAAATGTACTATTTTACGTCAGTGTTGATGAATTATAGTTTTGTTTTTACGAAAACACTGAGGGAGTTCTGTGGTTTTGTATTATATAGTTCTAGCAGGGTGATTTTGAATTTCCTGGCATTATTTCCCTAATACAAGACCCGCAAGATAAAAGGTAAGAAATCCTAACTAATATTATAAATGCAAAAGTGAGTTTATTTGTTTGCTACGCTTTCACGTTGTAACTACTGAACCAATGATCATGAAATTTTTCATACACGTTATCTGGGGCGCGGAGAAGGACATAGGGTACCTACATTTTATTCCGGGAAAAAGTACTGGCCCCGAAGGATTGGCATTGATGCGGGCGGAGTCGCAGGCAAAAGCTAGTGAAAAACAAATTGGGCATTTCTAATTTCATCATTAAAATATTACAAGCGATAGAGAGGCACAATCGGCCTAAACTTCGACTTGAGACGCATCTATCTCTCTTCCACCGTTATCATGTAAAAATTACCGTCCGTAAACCGACTTTACAGCCAACCAATTATTTTTACAATAATAATTTTCCCGCCATATAACAATTAGCCGTGTGGTTTCCGGCAGAGTAGAATAAGACCACTCCTAGTCTTCTTATGGTGGTCGTAAAAGGCAAATTAGGAAATATAATCTAAACAAAGCTTATAAACATCAATGAGACCTCTCTAACCCGTCTGGCCAGCGAGGAGAGTGTAGGCCAAATCCTCTGTCTGCTCTAGCCAAGTATGGCCCCGGTAGTACAGAGAGGGTCAATGCTCCTGCAGTGGAGACTAAAAAGACCTGATGATGATGGTGAATTATCCCGCTGTCATTATTAGCACTTAGGTAAGTAAAGCAAGCCTGGGCCCACTGTGTGCAAGTGGTACAATCAATTTTTGAGCTCTTCCGTGCTTCGGAAGGTCCCAGCTGTCATAATTGATGGCAGTCGTTAAGCTATGTCAGATACAGTTATGCAGCTTGAAATATCTTACACCAGTGTTGGCCACTTACACACACGAAAAACAAGCATAAAATCAATAATACCAAATTTTTTGGATGAACTCAATAAATTAGAACAAGTAATAAATCTACCGTTCGGGCATGCCAGCGTTTATGGCAATAAACAGCTTCCCAAGTCATGTCACTCGCGAAGTGATTCATGACTCAGACTACGCGTACACTATACAGTTATAATAGAGCATGAAAGTTTTTTCAGTATCTTAGATCATGAAAAAAGATACTGAAAAAGCTTTCATTATGGGTCATAGCCGTGTGGTATCCGGCAGAGTAGAATAGGACCACTCCAAGTCTTCCCGTGGATGTCGTAGAAGGCGACTTAGGAAATACAAGCTAAACAAAGCTCATAAACATCAATGAGACCTCTCCAACCCGTCTGGCCAGCGTGGAGAGTGTGGGCCAAGTCCTCTGGCTGCTCTGGCCAAGTATGGCTCTAGTAGTACAAAGAAGGTCGTGCTCCTGTAGTGGAGACTAAAAAGGACCTGATGATGATGATGAAGGGTCATAAATCGATTACGAATAAAAATCTCTAATATACAAAGAAAAAGAAAAAATAATTCGCATTTGGAGAAAGTTGATAATATTATGGTCAAAAATATTTAAAATTTTTGTTATAAGTTATAGGAGAAAATTATAAAACAAAGTCCTCCATCGCGTCTGTCTGTCCGCAAATAACTCAAAAACTACTGCTCGGATTCATGCGGTTTTCACCAATAGATTGAGTGTAGATTAGATTCATGATGAAGGAGTATTGTGTAAATTGATTTAAAATATAACGATAATTGTTGTAAATATCGCAAAAAGTCAAGCCGTACTGGAGATTTTTCAAAAACACTTATAAGAAAATAATGCATGGTGAAATATTGCACTTTCATAGGTGAACTAGCGGCCCGCCCCGGCTTCGCTCGGGTAGATATAGCCTATGTTCTCAGGCATAATGTAGGATTCTAATGGTGAAATAATTTAACAAATCGGTCCAGTAGTTTTGGAGCCTATTCAATGCAAACAAACAAACAATCAAATCTTTTCTCTGTGTGTGTAGATAAAAGAATAAATAAGAGATAAGAAAATAAAAACAATATCCATAACTTTCTTGCTGATGATAAATAGGTTGTACTTAAGTTTAACCACCACTAGGTGCGGCTGCACCTAGTTCTAGCCGCTATGATGAAGGCTATGCCTAGTTCTAACCGAAGATAGGTAGGATACACCTCCGCATGCGCCCGGCTGCACCTAGTTGTATCCGGCTAGAACTAGGTGTATCCGCACTTCGCCTATTAGCCGTAAGATATATACGAGTATATAAGTGTAGATAAGAGAAAATCCGCGATGTCAATAAAATATGTCGTATAATAATGTTTTTGCTATTGTCAATTGGTAAGCTATTTAGACAGATATAGTTTTGATCCTTAAACTTAAAAACTTTAGTTTCCATAAAAAAAAAACATGCAAATATGTTTAAAGTAAGTAAGAAGTGAACGTCTTAGGAGATGACCATTAGACATAGGTAGATTAAATTAATAAATATAAAATAATAATAAAAAATAACAACTAAATTATTAAACGGCGGGACACTAGTAGTTTTAATAAATGAGGTCACTTCGACCTCATTTCTCATCGATGTTTTTTATGAAGGTACAGCTGTCATTAATATTATAACACATTTTTAAATAAGCCATTGCTTTAATTTATAATTAAAAAGTGAGCATGCCCCCTTAAATATTATTTCACAATTTGAATACATCCTTTAGAACTATTATCAATACATAATTTTTATTATTTTTTTACTTTTAGTAATACGCCTGTTATATTTTTAAATGCTTAAATTAAAAGCAAAATAGGCTAAGGGACTTTACATCGTATTCTAAAGTCTATTATTCTCTATTTTATATAAAAAATATCATTATATTATTGCAAAATAAAAAAATCTTAAAGTCGTCACCATTCACAGCACGTTAATTTGAAACAATTAACCCAGTTGGGGTGAGAGGCAGATTAGTGGTTCATCGCATTCTTGCAGTGATTTTGCCCACAATAAAACTTTTATGATTTTTAAATTGATTCTCGAACCACCTTTCCAAGTTTTGACACGTTTAGTGTGACCTGTTGGGGGTGTGTATCCATTGTTTCAGAAATTTTTATATTTGACAAAACTGTTTTAATCAAAAGTCATATATTTTTCTTATCGTAAGATATTTAAAATATTATTTGGTGAACGTTAGCTTTAATTACACATTATTATTATTGTTGTTGACGTAAATATCTGACTTACAGCTCAGTGAACAGCCTCCTTGGTCCAGTGGTTAGGGCGTTTGCCTGTAGACCCGGGGTCGTAGGTTCGATTCCCACGGGAAGCATACTTTGTTTAGTTGTTTCCAGTTTGGTTAGGACATTGCATGTTTGAATCACCTGATTGCCTGATAATAAAGATGATTTAGTGCTTCGGAAGGCACGTTAAGCCGTTGGTCGCGGCTGCCATCTGGTAGTCGTTAAAGGGAGGTTCCGTCAGAGGCCGAAAGGCGGTTCTGAATAACTCTGACACCAGGGTGTGCATAGTCGATTGACCGTGATACCTACACGAAATGATGATAATGAGCTAAGTTTACGCCGCTTCCATAGCGGTCGGAAGTTAGTCGGAAAAATGCCAACAGTTTGAGCTTAGTCAGGTTATCTTTAGGGCGAACGTCCCGGCGCAGCCGTCAGTCAGTCCTATGATCAATGAAGATCGCCTACTGCCTAGGCTGAAACTGTTGGCATTTTTACGACTAAAAATACATGAGTGAAACCTTTTTAGTATAAAAGTGATACCACGCTTAAGTTATAATAATATTATAATTTCAAAAGTTGTTGGTTAACAAAGAATTTGTGAAAGACATGGTGGAAGAATTTACCAATCTATCATCATCTAGTCAGTCGTATGAAGTCTACTGTTGAACAAAGTTCTGTCCCAAGGATTCCTCATTCCATGGGAAGATATTGCCATGTATATTATTAAAACTTACTGATATATCATTTTTATATTCAACAAAACTGTTTTACTCGCGTATTTTAATCGAAAATTACCGACACTTTCAGCCTATTCAGAAGGTCATTTTCAGGGCGAAGGGCAAGGATGTCACGGCGCCTAACTCTGATCCCCCATCGCACGTAACGATGTGCTGGGTACGACCTACGATGGCGTCGAGTCGTGGCTGGTTTTCCATCGTCATCGTCAGTTTCTGGTAGATCAGGAACACTTGAGTGCATAGAGCTGTCAGGGTCGTCACCTCGTGAGGATATTACCCGTCTTTCGGCACTCTTGAAGAATTGGTTCCCAAGTAAGTAACATCCAACCGTTATTACGGCCTAAATTTTAACACTGAGTAATTTCTATTGCCTCTCTTACTTTGTGGGTTACCCGTTTTTTATAATTATGCCCTTATCTCTCGTTAGTTTCAATGAAACATTTGTTTGACAGACTGACAAGTGTTGAGGGATGTTAATGTCGATAAATTATACTTCATCTCTCTAATACAGTACATGATTTTCAGAACTTAAGCGGGTGCCGCGCGAACGAAAAACGTCCCTACTGCGCAAGCCATTAGGCTGCACAGAACCATTCGGCAATTAGGAAAAAAGATAATAAGTCTTAATATTTTCATATTTATCTCTTTATAAAAAAAAAAGAAAGGGGTGACCTCCAAGACGTACATATAAATATTGAAATACAAAGATTTCGAAGAAAAATGCTTTTAGATATCATACCATATATATATATCATTTTTAAATTTCATATGTACTTGTTTCAAATTCCAACAAGAGGGCGATCTTGTTCAAGAATTGATCTAAATTATACAAATACTTTTGATGTATAAAATTAATTCAGCGCATAGTACTAGTGATTTAAAAACGCGTCAATTTCACAATTTCGTGCGGTACTGAACGTCTTACGAGTAATAACAATGTCAAAATTGCCATTTGATATTGGCTATAGTTTTATAAATTTCATGACACAAATATGAATTCTACATGACATATTATTATGGTCTTAAGTAAAAACAACGATGGAAAATAGCGATCAAAGGCGTGTTTCTCTAGTTATTTGTTTTTGTTTTGATTACATTGTTTACAAGTTCTAAAAATGCACTTCGCATTTGGTGAAGCAAGCAGGGCAATTACGAAGGTGCAAAATTGTCTGGATAGACGGACATTGTCGATGAACGATATTGAACTGGTAGATCGAATGCCTTTGACTAGAAGCACTTCAAGTAGTTTATAGAAGCTTGGAGCCTGAAGTATTCCGATTGCCTTTGAAGTGTGACAATGGAACCGCACCGGCTCCCCATCGGCTCATCAAATACCGATGTGATTGCGACACTCGCGTTTACGATAAGAAAGGCAAACTTTTGCAATTGTTAATGATTATACTAAGTAGCCCGTTACGATGCCACCTTATAGTTACTGCCTTATTATAGTTATTAGTATTCCAGTTATCTTTGCGTTTTATTTACTTGGAGTGCAATATTTAAAGCTGATTCGGTAACTAAGATTAAATAAGTAAATAAAATTAGCGTTTTGTTTCGAGTATATTCGTGTTAATCTGGCAGCAAAGATAAACGTAGAATAGAATTGCTTCGTAAACGCAGGTCCAGGGAATCTGAAAAAATTCTAATAAGCGATACATACAACTAACAATCTGAAATTAAAATTGCGATTTTATTCCATTTTCGACGTCCATACATATTTTTATGCCACTTACGGTCACCCATCCCAGTGGGAACCGCGCTCGGGGTGCCTTAACATACGTGAGCGCTAATAATGCTCAGACGTACTGGAAAATTGGGCTTCTCCTAAATGGAACTATAGCTTTTATTGCTCCAGGGCTCTGTCTACCCTGTAAGGGTTATGTAGATAACATAATTCTACTGGATTGGATATTTCACGCGGCGGCACCCGCTCTGACAAAGGCGCTGACAAAATTAGTTCCAAAATCATCGTTAGATGGCAGCAGCAGGTCCACAGCTAGTTAATAAGACTATTTAAAATATTTATAAGAGTAAAAATAAACACTTATTACGCATTTATTAAAATCATAATAATGTAATCTGAATATACAGGATGAAATTGAATTCATTAGCAAACGTTTCAGGAATGACTCAAACCACGAATCTGAACAACTTTCATTATGGGACCAACTTCGAAATCGTGACAAAAATATCTTCTCATTCATACAAATTTATCCAAATACTTAATGCTCAAAAAGATCATTTTCCATCTTGACCTGGCCGGGGATCGAACCCGGTCACTCCGTGTCGCAGGCAGGCGTGTTGACCGCTGCGCCACGGAGCTAGTCAATGTCTATAAAGAGAGTATAAAGATAGCTGTAAATATTCAAATCAACAATTGCAACGCGGCAACACCTAGTACAATCGATCCTATAATGTACTCCATAAAACAAGCAGCACTTATCACAAAGAAGATTGGCTTTTTATCGACCATAAATTCAGGTGCTATATCCACTGATCGGCGGGCAACAATTCCTAAATTGCAATTTATGACTGCGCCGTTTATGGACCTCGTAAAATTCTGTCACTTTAAAAAAATCGGTAATACACATAAACATGTCGGTGACGAGATTCGGGGTAATTAAAGGTGATCGTCCATTTTTTATAGGAAGGGCTCGCGAATTCATTCATGTTTATAATTCTATTAGCTTTCGCCCGCGGCTCCGTCTGCGTCAATGTCGATCCCTCGGAAATAGTAGCCTATGTCCTTCTCCGCACTCCAGAGATGCTTGTGTGCAAAATTTCATGATGATCGGTTCAGTAGTTACAGCGTGAAAGCGTAACAAACAAACAAACTTACTTTCGCATTTATAATATTAGTAATAAAGTAATAAGGATTAGCTTTCGCCTGCGGCTCCGCTTGCTTTAATATCGGGAACAGTACTTCTTACCGAAATATCCGTACCCAGACAATACGTATGCAAAATTTCATGACTATTGGGTTACTAGTTAAGGCGTGAATAAAAAAACACGTGAATAAACAACTTACTATTACTTTATAATTTTATTTAAATAAAAAAATCTAAACTACTTACAAATGCATTATCAATATTACCTAGGATTAGTTAGGATACAAATATGTATATATGGGGTAGGTACCCTGTAGGGGCTGATCGCCTCCTACACTTGATGATAAGGTGAGCTGATTGTTCCTTGATGGTGCGGAGGAAGAGAAAAAAGTGCCTGCAAAGGCCTATTTTCTGAATAAATCTTTGATGAATAATAGCACCCAGATTGAGTACTCAAAATAAGTCTGATTTATTTAATGAAAGTGATATTGATGACTGCGCGTAAACGACTGAATCCACATCTAACTGACCTACTTAAAATTATTGTACGATAGTTTGTACATACCCCTACGCCAGTATGTACTCGTATCCATGGCTGTGCAGCTGTTATAATTTAAAATACAATAGACAAGAACGAAGCATTTTGATTTTATTTCTACCCTTGTTAATTTCAGGTTTAATTAATCCCCAATCAAAATTCAATAAGAATCATGATAATAGGCGACGCGGCATGCAACCCATCACTATGTATTTTGATTCCGTTTACCATCTTAGACAGCTCCGGGGTGCAGTGGTTAACACGCCAGCCTGCGACACGGGTTCGATCCCCGGCCAGGCCAAGATGGAAAATGATCTTTTTCAGATTGGCCTGGGTCTTGGATGTTTATCTATATATGTATTTGTTATAAAATATAATATCGTTGAGTTAGTATCCCATAACACAAGTCTCGAACTTACCTTGGGGCTAGCTCAATCTGTGTGATTTGTCCGTATATATTTATTTATCTTTACGCCCATCGACACGCTAAACGTTGCCTTTCGTCTCTCTGTCTCTGTCGACTCTGTCTAGCCCGTGAGTGATAAAGACGATGTTTGTTATATACATACGGAACCTGGGTCCCTGGGTTACTAATAACAGTTGCGGCATCCCTACGTTCTATAGCTACAGAAATATTTTATGATAGCTACATTAAATATTTTACAGAAATAAATCAAATTCCAATTAGATTTTTTTAAATGTTTTTTATTTTACATTCACAATGCTATTTTGATATACTAATAATAAATTAAGAAATAAAATAAGATTAAATAATTTCACCATATTTTCCCCACCCGCATGAAATTTTTTCACCATATTTTATTCATCATTTCGAGTATGTGTCACTGTCTCGAATCGACCATGCACGCCCTGGTGTCAGAGTTTTTGGGAACCGCCTGTCAGCCTCTGTCGTGGTTCCTTTAACGACTATCAGATGGCAGCCGGGACCATCGGCTTAACGTTTAAGTTTAAGTTTTAGGGTTAGTTTAACACATGTCTGAAAAATTTAATATAGTACCTAATTAGGGTAAATGAATTATGATGTTTTACTTGCTAGTAAAACATAATAATTTATTTATTTTCATTTCGATTACCTTATAGCAATATGTAGTACAGAGAGGGTCGTGCTCCTGTAGTGGAGACTAAAAAGGACCTGATGATGATGATGATGATGATGATAGCAATATGTTGCTAACGTATATTGCTAATGAATCATGTTAAGTTTATATGGGGGTCAAGTTTTAGCATGGCTGGAGAGAGGATTCAGGTAGCCTATCTTGTGTCTCGTTCATCTAGGTGTTTATCTGCCAAGTTTTATAGAATTCTGGTGGTTCGTTTAAGAGTTGTGGTGTAGCATACATACATAAATATTTTTTATTGATTCTCAATTTTGTCTTAATGTCATGCATGGAGCTTGTAAATGCAATGTCTCTAAGAACATAGTAGCTTGTTTCGTGACCAGCCCTTGCAGATTTATTATTAGTATTGATTGATAATAACCATACCATCACCTAAATAACATACCTTATTCTCTGTTGTTTAACTTAAGTGTACATGATCTTGTGTGACCTCAATAACTAATCTATGAATTATATGAAGCAATATATATCTAGAAGTATACTATGTATGTATGGACTCCTATTTATATATTTTAGTACAAACTGCTCATGGCTGATTTCGGTTCGGTTGAGTGTGTGTTATGTACTGAAAATTGTTATAGCAGCTGAGCACAAACTAATTATTTCTCGAACTATTTTTTTTTTTGTTAAATTTTTTTTTTGTTTTTGTTCTGTATACTTCAACTGTTTTCTCTAGCTACCAACTTTTATCTCTAAGTAGTTATCCATTTTAATATTATAAACAAAGGTAAATTGTTAAAAAAAAAAAAATGTATTTATAAAAAGTAAACAATTAGGCACTAAAAAAAAAAAAGGAAATCTGTAATTGGCTTTATTTGTAACTTATACATGTGTGAAATTATTAGATGTAATGCTGTTGATTTTCTAAAATAAATAAAATAAAATAAAACGTGCTTTCTGAAGCACGGAATCATCTTTATTATCAGACAATCAGGTGATTCAAGCCTGCAATGTCCTAACCAAACTGGAAACAACTAAATAAAGTATGCTTCCGGTGGGAATCGAACCCACGACCCCGGGTCAACAGGCAAACGCCTTAACCACTGGACCACGGAGGCTGTCGTGTCGCCTACGTTTTATGACAGCTACATTAAATATTTTATAGAAATAAATCAAATTCTAATTAGATTTAAAAATAAAAGACCATTTTTTCTAAATGAATCAGGTGTATCAGTCCGAGCAAGTGGAAGATCACCCTAAGGTCGTATTTTTCGTATAAAATGTATCGCGTCCTAAAATGTTGGTGTCAATTTTGGGGCAAAATTTACGACCACCAAATTTACGGAAAGTACTGTTATCAATTAAAATGCTCCGTATTACGCACTTTATCATGACCGACATGTTTGATTTCTACCATAAATAACGTGAAATTAAGATACAGAAAACGTGTCGTTTTTCTTTATGGAGTCACTGGCATATATACAAAGTAAGAGAGACCTAAATCTATTCAAGATTTTAAACTACTTTACATTCCTGGGGTACTATTTTTGAAAGTATGACCACTCGTTTTCGAGGGATTTTTGTATCACTCGTTTACGAACGGCAAAATTTCAAAAAAGACACTCTTGGATTCTAGTGGTGTCATATTCTTTATATTATGAATTTGCTGTCTCTTCGCCTGTAAAAATGAAATTAAATTTTGAGAGACGTTGACTTTTTGTATTTTTTGTACTGTCTGTATAATGGGGAGTGTTCTGAAGAACTTTTTAAATTGGTGCCACCGTCACCTCTCTACGCACCGCCCGCCACAGGAGTAAAATCCATCCCCATATCCTTGACACTTGGGTCTCCAAAAATGTCAGAGCGTCACGTGATTTTTTCCCTCACACAGCAGAATTATGGAATGGGCTCCTTCTCTAAGTTTTCCCTGCGTACTATGACTTGGGGTCCTTCAAAAAGCATGTTTAGAAGAATCTTAAGAGTCGGCAACGCATCAGCAACTTCTCTAGTGTTGCAAATATACATGGGCGACGGTGACCTCTCTCCATCAGGTGGCTCGTCTGCTCGTTAGCCGTCAAACATATATAGAAAAAAACTCCCTATTGATGGCGTAAGGTGCGATGATAGGAAGTGGCCGTAGGCATCATGCCAAACAATTCCTCGGAACACAGCCCATTGTACAACTGATAGAACATTCAGAGACAAACAAAATCTCTCCTAAGACTCAGTAGCTCGATACTGCTTATAATCGAAAATTCTGACAGCTCATCCATGAACCAAGTCAAGTCTATGATATGTTCTTTCGGTGACCCTCCTATCTGTCCCAAAGACGGTTTTACAGCCTAAAAATATGCCTGTTGACGTTTCTACCTGACACGCTTCCATCCCGAGCAAACAGAGTTTGATAAGGAGATTACCCACTAATTTTGATCTGGTTGACAGGGATTAACTTTATCTTGGACGGTATCTTGTGGTAAATCATCTGGTTGGTATATGGGCTTGTTGTTACTTTTATCTATGGAATGTCATTTTACTGTTATACGCAATAGATTTGAGTAAGGGTCTAAGATACATGGATGATGTACGTAAAGCCTCTAAGAGAAATTAAATTAATTTGTCTGCTTAAAAAAGGTGTTTGGGTAAATTTGTATAGGCAAGTGGCGTAATTTTTTTTCAAGCGACCACTTATGTACAACCTTCATAAATGGCCGCGAAAGTAGAAAATGAAGCCATCTATACCCATACCCTTTTTATAGTCAACCGAAGTTTGGCAAATAAATAAACTACATCTACTTCGCACTTGCCCTCGGTAAACAAGATTCCAATTTTGTTATATAGCACGGCTGCAACTTACTTCTATGAAATCTGTCCGCTGAAGATAGGTTTTGCAGAGTACTCACCTGTTTTTGTATCCTTCATGTTTTACCTATGTAAAGTTACTCGTTAAATATTTTGGTGAAGAGTAGCCTAAATGTTAATTCAGGGTGTGAGCTACGTCCACACCAAATTACATTAAAATCTGTTCAGCCGTTCTCGAGTTCTAAATGGTGTTACTAACCCTTGTTTAATGTATATTAAAATAAAGAAGATATACAAGAAGATTATTACTTATAACAAGCATCGCTTGGAAACAATGTTTTTTTCATCGCAGAGCTACTCTTACTTGGTGTCCATATTCGCTGTATTCACCCCAAAAACATTCATTCATTTTAGAGTCACTTCCACGATGAGCAAAAGTCTTGAATATACACAAGGTGAATTAGATCATATACGAAAAGGCATTCCGTAAAGTTTTCTTATAAGTTTAGCTATGGTAGAGCCACGCTACCGGCATAATTATTTTTTGATAGTATAATGAATGGGCCGGCTCATCCGGGGAAGTCTCACACTTATAGAAAATCGACGTTTGAGTAGAAGGTATAGCTTCTACTTGAGAAGCTATACCGCTTCTATGCTTCGTTCGGTGAGTGAGAGAACCGGTGGCCCATCCTTTCCCTCATTTCCTCCCCTCATGTCCTGTTGTCCGGCAACGCTCCTGTCACACCCTGGTCTTGCAGTAGTCCATTGGCATCGGTGATCGCTTACCGTTAGGTGACTCGCTTGATCGTTTGCCGTCCTATAAAAAAGTATGGTACAATCAAACAAAATTGACTTTTTTCATTCGCCTATTTTATCTTATAACCTATAAAAAAAAATATTAAAAAAAATGCAAACATATGACAAAATCACATTCAAAACATCGTTAAAATTATAATTATGATATCAAAAGCAGACCAAGGTCCTTCAAAAAATAAAATATAAGGATCCACCGTGACATTTTACCTGAAAAAATTAAAAAAAAATCGTGTCATATCAAGGAAGTCTAATTACGTCATCGACACGCTCTCAAATTATAATTACCACATTTTGGTACACTTCGGGCCAAAATTAATTGGAACTAAGGACAAAGTCACAGTTTACTTTGCTTTAATTTTATACTAGCGTTTCCCTGCGGCTTTGTTTACGTCAGCGGCAAAATATTGACTAGCTCCGTGGCGCAGCGGTCAATACGCCTGCCTGCGACACGGAGTGACCGGGTTCGATCCCCGGCCAGGTCAAGATGGAAAATGATCTTTTTCAGATTGGCCTGGGTCTTGGATGTTTATCTATATATGTATTTGTTATAAAATATAGTATCGTTGAGTTAGTATCCCATAACACAAGTCTTAAACTTACTTTGGGGCTAGCTCAATCTGTGTGATTTTTCCGTATATATTTATTTATTTATTTATTATTTATTTAATATTAACACAAAAAACAATTTTTATGTCAAAATTTTTCGCTTATATATTTCAAAGTGTAAAAGATATATACAGGGTTATACAGGGTTAACTAACGCAAAACCTGCTAAAGCTGACTTAGGTACATCATGACTAACAACATGTGTTCTATGACTTTTCACTAAACACAATACATAGTAAGATTTTACATACATTAGCTTTTATGTGGATTTTTATCAAACGTTAAGTCTATGGCAGCCAGAAGCCACCGGCCGCGTGCCACGAGAGCGTAGGCACCTACTATTAATACCTCGTAGCGCTGATTGCCATAGAGTTAAGACGAGTAGAATTGCAAATATGCATTTTATTTTATTTATTTTTTGTATGAAAAAAGTAAACTTCGAATTACAAAAAGTCATAGAACAAACGTAGTTAATCTTGATGTACCTTAGTCACCTATAAGAGGTTATGCTTTAGATATCACTTACCTTGTATTGTTAGATAACGTCAGATGAAATAAGGAAAGATGAAAAGCTTGATGTACTAAATTGCCGTGTTAGTCACCACACATGCACACTAAAAAAAAGAATTATTTGTTGTTCACAAAAATATTTTTTTATATCGGTCTCATATTTGCGGTAAACAGTAATAACGGTAAAAAACAAAAAAAAAATACGATTGAGACCCGTTTCATTATCGTTTACTAGCTTTCATCCGCAGCTTCGCTCGTATTCATATCGATCCCACGGGAATATATTGATACGAGTTGGTGTCAACACTTTCATGCGAAGGATTAGGTCAAGTGTAACCAAAGAGAATACAAGATGGAGAGCGCGTAGCGCGCCTTCCCTGTAAGAATGCAGTTCACTCAAATCTGCGGGAGGGGAACGTACTACGGCCGTGTGCCGTGGCGTGTCACACTGCAAGCCGGGATATGACACGGAAATCATGTGATGTGTGTATTTAACCATATTGTGGTGTAGAGTAGAGTAAAGAAAACCTCTTAAACCACATCTCCTATTAACTCCAATTGCCTTTGACATTGATTCTCTCTTTGGTCTGCGCGAGAAGAGTAGCTGGTACATTCTATTTCTTTTCTCCCATACCAGCCGGCCTATTTGCTAACTCAGCGTAGAACGTTTTAAAAAGTCACTGCATTACGTTTTATAAACCCTTAAATAAAAATAATAGCTCAAAGAGCTATTGAGAGAGCTATGCTAGGTGTTTCTGTGCGAGATCGAATCAGAAACGATGAGATTCGTAAGAGAACAAAGGCCACCGATAGCTCAGCGGAGTAGCTCTTTGAAGTGGCAGTGGGCGGGCCACATAGCGCGTAGAACCGATAGCCGATGGGACAGAAAGATTCTCGAATGGCGTCCACGTACCGGCAAGCGCAGCGTCGGACATCCACCGACCAGATGGTCGGTTGACCTGACTTAGGTCGCAGGAAGACGCTGGATGCAGGCCGCTTTCAACCGGTCGTATTGGAGATATTTGGGGGAGGCCTATGTCCAGCAGTTAACTTCTTTCAAAATCAAAATCAAAACAGCTGATATTATTATGATGATAGTGATGAAATAAAAATAGTCAATTATACGAAATACTTGTTTTTCCCCATTTATCCGAGCGAGTAGTATCCTAGTATCTATAATTCCATTCCCAATTCCAAAAAAAAAAATCTTCTCACGCTTAAAAAAAATCCTTGGGAGAGGCCCATGTCCAGTGGATCTTATGCGGCTGTTATGATGATGACGATTTTAAAGTGACTAAACTAAAACGTGCGCCGTGTAGTATCCAGCAGAGTAGAATAGTTCACTCCAAGTCTTCCCGTGTTGTCCTAAGAGGCGACTTAGGAAATACAAGCTAAACAATAGGTATATGTAGGTGTATATATTTATACTATTATATGTATTAATATCATTATTTATGTATCACATATTTACGTTTATTTACGTTTATTCATAAATGTAGTTTTGACACTAATCCAAGCATTTCTAATGTCCGTTCAAGTTGACTGGAAGAAATCCCTTCAAGGGATAAGTCCGCTGTTGTACAATGTTTATTTTTCTTTGACAAACTGTTTATTTTTGTATTCCTAGTGTTAAGCATGATGTACAATAAAGAAATTAACAACAACAACAACAAAGCTTATAAACATCTCTGAGACCTCTCCAACCCGTTTGGCCAGCGTGGAGAGTGTAGTCCAAACACTCTGTCTGCTCTGGCCAAGTATGGCTCCGGTAGTACAGAGAGGGTCATGCTCCTGCAGTGGAGACTAGACCTGATGATGATGATGGAAGGATTTGGAAGTGACTATCAAAACGTTGTACACTGAGTTAGCAAATAGCCGGCTGGTTGGAAGTAAGCAAAAAATAAAGATCCATGGACAGACACAGTTTTACAATAGTCCAATATTTGAACCAGGATGCTGACGTAATTTTCGTACGCATTTGTTCAATATGTACTTAGTAGGATGCTTAATAAACATTAATTTAATATTATGTGACTTCAAGTAAGCATAAATGATACTTTATATTAATAAAATATATATTGCATGCAAATTGCTCGTTTCATTTATTATTGAGATGAAATTATGAGAATTAACAATTCTATTTTTGTGCACGGATTTCCCTACATGCCTTAAAAGATGACCCATCTTTTAAGGCATGTAGGGAAATCCGTTCTATCATTAGTATGTTACACCTATACAGCGTATAGGTGTAACATATGTATGTAATAACATCCTAACTAATATTATAAATGCGAAAGTGAGTTTGTATGTTTGTTTGTTACACTTTCACGCCGTATTTACTGAACCGATCATCATGAAATTTTGCATACAAGTTCTCTGGAGTACGGAGAAGGACATAGGCTACCTTTTATTCCGGGAAAAAGTACTGTTCCCGAGGGATCGACATTGACGCGGGCGGAGCCGCGGGCGAAAGCTAGTATCTATATAAGTAACATAACCAACGACGTTCACTTGAAGGGCTGGCTCCGCCCGTCAAAATGAACAACATTTCCTATGGGACAACTCAAAAAAAATGCATTTTCATACAAAAGTGTTCGGCCGGCCCGCCAATTAGTACGAAAATGTAAAAAAAATAGTTGGTCCTATAGGAAAAGTTGTTCAATTCGACGGGCAGAGTCACCCTTCACGGGAACGTCGTTGGTTATGTTATACGCTGTATATGTTTTTTTTAGAATATCGTTAAAATCTCTGCCATGATATTGCCATGCAATAACATATTTATTTTGTTTTACATTAATACACGTCATCTTCTTATAAAAATTTACATTTTGTACAAAATGTACCAATGGTACGGATGGTACGGTCCCATTAGAGAGAATATGAGATAACTGAACTGAACAAACATGTACAGTTCACCAAATGGCCAGTCATGAACGAAAAAATACAGATTTTTTTCACAAAATAAATAAAATTCGACATTACTACACAAAATCACATGCCAATTTCCCAAAAGCATCAAAGAAACACATTCATACGAACAGGCATCATCAAACTGTGTCTTGGCGCGTAAAACGTAACTGGTCATCTCCAAAATTGTTTTTATTGTAATGATGTATACTTTTACTGCGCTTGAAGTGTACAAGGCGTGAGGGCGGCCGAAGAAAGTTCTGATAACATCAAAGATGGCAAATAATGTAAAGGAATAATAAAATTTGGATGCGGCAATCCGTATCTGCGTACCTGCTTCATCTAGTTCACGTGGCGGGTGATTTTCCACAACTATGCCTTTTGTCTTGGCCCATTGCGTTTGAGTACAAGACTTCCTTGTGTTCTGGTCTTTTGCATTGAGGAGACTTCGTTTTGCTTCCTTAATTTTTTTAGGGTTGTCGCTTAATGTCCTTACCGGGCCCATCTAATCATAATCAGGTTTTTTTAGTCTCCACTGCAGGAGCATGACCCTCTGTACTACCGACTTAGTCAGATCAGACAAAGGATTTGGCCTACATTCTCCTCGTTGGTCAGACGGGTTGGAGAGGTCTCATTGATGTTTATGAGCTTTGTTTAGCTTGTATTTCGCGTTTAAGTCGCCTCTTACGACATCAATGGGTAGACTTGGAGTGGTCCTATTCTACTGTGCCGGAAACCACACGGCAAATAATAATAATACATTTTCCGACCCCCTTCCTCGAGGTTATCTGCTGCATCGTTGCCGAGTTTTGCTATTGCCATTCATCATTGAGGCGAGTTCCGTGGCGCAGTGGTTAACACGCTTAGTCTGCGAAACGAGGTTGCCCGGGCTCGATTCCCGGCCAGGTCAAGATGAAAAACGATCATTTTCAGATTGACATGGGTCTTGGATGTTTATATATTTAAGTATCTATTATAAAATATTATATCGTTGAGTTAGTATCCTACAACACAAGTTCACAACTTACTATGGGGTTAGGTCCTTATATTATATTTATTTATTTATCATCACCACACTTCCGACGCCGCGCCGCTGCCCATTAGAAGCATTTTTAAGATAGCAAAAGATAGGAATTCATTGGATCCGGAAATGAAATTAGGGTATTGGGATATTACTCGGATGAATGGGGAAAAGCAAGTAGCAGCTCGGAACAAACATCCATACATACTTACACACTTTTGCGTTTATAATATTTGTAAGGATTAAACACAAAGCGCTTTTAAATTATAATATATCACAAAACGGTTTAACTCACGTATTTTTTGTCGAAAAAATACGTGAATTCAACCGTTTTGTGATATATTAAAATGATATCTCGCGTAAGTTTTAATAATATTACCCTCTTAAATTAGTTTTTGTACACCTCATCATCAGGTCTTTTTAGTCTCCATTGCAGGAGCATGACCCTCTCTGTACTACCGGAGCCATACTTGGCCAGAGCAGACAGAGGATTTGGCCTCATTCTCCTCGCTGGCCAGACGGGTTGGAGAGGTCTCATTGATGTTTATGAGCTTTGTTTAGCTTGTATTTCTTAAGTCGCCTCTTACGACATCCATAGGAAGACTTGGAGGGGTCCTATTCTACACTTTTGTGCATCTGTTATCAAGCAACGTATAATACTTCAGAGCAGTTCTTAGCTACGGCTATATGCAGCTAATAGCTTTTAGTAGTTTGAAAAATATCTAACACATTTAAGAAAGAAAAGAACACCACATCCAAAGGAACATTACTTCCTTGTATCCTCAAGAAAAATCGCCTATTGGATATTTCAGTGAATCCTTAAAAGATGGACATCATTTACAATGGCTCACATCAAAGACTTTCATTATTTTTTTACGGCTAACAAACACGATTGGCCAGGATATATTAAATTCATGCATGGCAGCCATTTTGTTACTTTTGGGAGTCCGTGCTAATGGCAGAATAGAATCTGAAAATGTACAAAATCATTCGGTAAGATCTATTAATAGCTCTTTATTTCGTCTCTAGCTTCTTCCTGGATTAGTAGGAAACATGACTGAATATCTCTAATACCCTGACTGACGGAGTGTCATCTTCAACTTCCTATCCCGTAGTGGCAGGTATGGCATAGGGTACACGCGGGTCCCGGTCTCCCAAACTGCTACTTGCTTTTCCCCTCCGAGTGTGTAGTATCCCAATATCGTCATTTCCTTCCCAAATCTAACAAATTCCTGTCCATTCCCAGCTTAAAAATGCTTCCGATGGGCAGCTGCCTCGGAAGCACAAGAAGCCAAATAAACTGCTCTCGCCAACCCGACCTGCCAAGCGTGGTAAGTATGGCAATACCCTCTCATGGAACAAAGAATCCTTCGGAGAGGCCCTGGACAAGTACCTCTATAATTTCCTTCCCAATTCCTACAAATTCCTTTCCTTCCCCAGCTAAAAATACTTGCCAAACTAAACTGCTCTCGCCAACCCAGCCTGCCAAGCGTGATTATGGCATTATCCTCCCACGGTTCGAACAATTAGGAGAGGCCAGCAGTGGACTTCTTACGGCTGATGATGATGATGAAAAGGGTGATAATTTTGAATTTTTGTATGATTAATAAAAAACAAGTTTTGTCGCTCACTCAATTAATTGAGTGACTAAATAAATAAAGTTAGTAAAAGGACGTAGTATTGTTTTACTTCATTAAATATTCGGTGATTTCTGGGTGGATTTTTCATATTTTTTTTGAGTTTCATGCATTGGTCCCGTAGGTAAAGTTTTTCATAACAACGGACTGAATCACCCCTTCAGGGGTCCAAAACGAATGCAAATTCACCGAGTATACCTCATAAAATACCAACTCATGTTGTAAATAAGTCCAGTGTGTTTGGTCTAAAGTTGTTTCTTGGGCATGGAAGTGGCCAACCCTGGTGTCAGATTTTTCGAGCTGCCTAAAGGCATTTGACATAGCTTTGCGACTGCCATCAATGATAATAGCCAGGGCCAACGGCTTAACGTGCCTTCGAGAGCACGGAGGAGCTTAAGATATTTTTAAGCCACTTGCGGGCAACTTTCCCAGTGGGGACCGTACCCGGGGTGCTTAGCGTACGTAAGCGCTAATAATGATCAGACCTAAAGTAGAGAGTCTCGATGAAAACAAAATCGAAAAAAAAATGTCTTTTGTCTTATATTTTTAGTTTATTTGGTGCTCTTCTTCTTCCATGCTGGTCTGGGAGAAAAGAAAAAACATAGAATGTGCCAGCTGCTTCTCTTCTCACGCAGATCGTAAAAGTCGATCGAGGGATTGGGCTAAAATCTTCGGAATCATGTCATTAGGCGCTGCGGCTAGCAACCCATCACTATTTTGATTCCGTTTTCCATCACACGCCCACCGACATGCTAAATGTGGCCATAAGTTCTTATAGACCTAGAATCTGTCTAACCTGCAAGGGTAAAAGACGTGATACTATGTATGTATGTATGCGACTGGACGGCCCAACAGCAAAAACGGTACTTTCTATTCGATTATAGCCTGTTCCTTGTAAAGAGATACGCAAGCAAAGCCATAGACGAAAGTTTGTATCTCCAAGTATACGGAACTCACATTAAGTCCATCGTTTTTAGGGTCCCGTACCCAAAAGGTAAAAACGGGACCTTTAACATAGCTCCGCTGTCCGTCCGTCTCTGTCTGTCTGTCCGTCTGTCACAGGCTGTCTCATGAACCGTGAAATTTTCACAGATGATGTATTTTTATTGCCGCTATAACAACAAATACTAAATAATATTTCATATAAAAAAAAACCGACTTTAACCAAACTACTGAACCGATTGTAATTAAATAAAAATGGAACCAATTTGAAAGCATATCCTTTCAAACAAAAAAAATATTTTTTAATTCGGTTCATAAATGACGGAGTTCTGGGGTAACAAACATTTAGAAAAAAAAACCCAGTAACCCAATGGATAACCTCTTCCTTTTTAAGTCGCTTAAAAACAGAATAAAACAAATATTTTAGGGGTGCCCCTTAAATATTTATTTACAGGGGTTTTTTATAGATAGCTAGCTATCGCCCGCGGCTCCGCCCGCGTCAATGTCTATATTACTTTTTCCCGGGATAAAAGGCAGCCTTTGTCCTTCTCCGTACTCCAGAGAACTTATATGCAAAATTTAATGATGATCGGTTCAGTAGTTACGGCGTGAAAGCGTAACAAACAAACAAACTTACTTTCGCATTTATAATATTAGTAAGGAACCCGACGGGCGTGAGTCCGACTCGCACTTGGCCGGTTTTTTATTGTCAATAAACACAAGTTGTTTGCTTAAAGGAGACCGCCCCTGGATGGCTCGGACGCCAATTCAGATATGTATAATTTTATTGCATAATAATTTCCCCTTTTTACTGTTTATCACTCAAACTTATCGGAACGAATTTGACTAAAGTATTTGATATCAGTTAGAAAGGGATATGAGTTTGTCGTTTTATGTTTAAGAATAATTTTGAGGTTGTATGCTTCCTTTGTATCCGTTGGTTGCAGAATGGAAATATTACATTTTTCCAAAGAGACGTCATTTTTTTTAAATCTTTGATTTTGCCAGTTAAGCAAACTGTGTGTGGTCTTTGTGTGGTAGAGCCACGCTACCGGCAAAATTATTTTTGCTAGTAGCATGACTGGGCCGGCTCGTCCAGGGAAGTATCACACTCTCACAGAAAACCGACGTTTGAGTAGAAGCTTTACCGCTTCTATACTTCGTTCGGTGAGTGAGAGAGCCGGAGGCCCATCTTTCCCCCATTTCGTCCCCCCATGCCCCTCCTCCAACTCCTTAAAAGGCCGGCAACGCTTCTGTTACACCTTGGTGTTGCAGTTGTTCATGGACAGCGCTGATCGCTTACCATCAGGTGACTCGCTTGCTCGTTTGCCATCCTATAAAACAAACTATTATCTATTAAAGTGAAAGCAAATAACTAGTGAGTCAGTGTCAGTTGTCAGTTACGAAAAAATGTGAAATAAATATGGTGAATTTTTGAGAAAAAATAAAGTTACTTTAGTAAAAGTCTAAGTAGAAAAATATATACAGTCCGCAGTAGGAAATTAAACAATATCCTAAGAAGTAATATTATAATTATGAAAATTTATGATATTTCTCTTTCACGTGAACACTTTTGAATGAAATGAAATTTATATTGTTCATTTACTTCATCTGAGCGTTTTTCTCACGGTTGCGTTTTCAGCTATGATGAATCAGAAAAATTAAATAAATAAAGAAAAAAAATATATACGGACACATCACACAGATTGAGCTAGCCCCAAAGTAAGTTCGAGACTTGTGTTATGGGATACTAACCCAACGATACTATATTTTATAACAAATACATATAATAAAATAATAATAAATATATACGGACAAATCACACAGATTGAGCTAGCCCCAAAGTAAGTTCGAGACTTGTGTTATGGGATACTAACCCAACGATACTATATTTTATAACAAATACATATAATAAAATAATAATAAATAATAAATATATACGGACAAATCACACAGATTGAGCTAGCCCCAAAGTAAGTTCGAGACTTGTGTTATGGGATACTAACTCAACGATACTATATTTTTATAACAAATACATATATATATACACATCCAAGACCCAGGTCAATTTGAAAAAGATCATTTTTCATCTTGACCTGGCCGGGGAGCGAACCCGGGCACTCTCGTGCCGCAAGCTGGCGTGTTGACCGCTGCGCCACGGAGCTAGCCATTCGTTCACATCATCTGAGCGTTGTTCTCACTGCGTCTTCAGCTATGATGAATCGGAGAAATTCCCGCCAAGAACTCCAATAAATGACGTAGGAAATATATACGCACCCAAAGTTTTATACAGAGCATTGACTTTTCTGTTTACATAAGGGGCAAGAGACTATGTACTTACCTACAATACCTATAAATAGTCTCAGAAACCAAAACAACACAAAAATTGATACAATAAAAGGAGAAGACCTTTTAGTAAAAATGCCGTCATGATTGTGGGCAATCGCGCAATAAATAAAAGAATTTTCGCCACCGCTGCGGATGAGTGCTGTTTTTTTCATTTACACGGAAAATTCGTATTGTAATGTGTAAAAGTGTCATCATATTTCATTTTATGCCGGATCACTTAGCTCGGCACTGTGTCCATTGTCGGATGACGGCATTTTTGTTTGCATTCGAACTTGCAATTTTTTGCATGGTTAGGGGTGTCATGTAACATGTCATGTAACAGCCTCCGTGGTCCAGTGGTTAAGGCGTTTGCCTGTTGACCCGCGGGGGTCGTGGGTTCGATTCCCACCGGAAGCATACTATTTGCTTCCAGTTTGGTTAGGACATTGCAGGCTTGAATCACCTGATTGTCTGATAATAAAGATGATTCCGTTCTTCGGAAGGCACGTTAAGCCGGTGGTCCCGGCTGCCATCTGGTAGTCGTTAAAGGAACCACGTTAGAGGCCGAGAGGCGGTTCCGAAGAACTCTGACACCAGGGTGTGCATGGTAGATTAACCGTGACACCTACTCGAAATGATGATGATGAGGGGTGTCATCCTCAACCACCTGACCGGCGGTTGATGTCCCGAATGGAACAAATTCCTATCCTTCAACAGTTTAAAAATGCTTCCAATGGGCAACAGCGTCGAAAGCACAAGAAGCCAAATAAACTGCACTCGCCAATCTGCGTGCTAAGTGTGGTGAGGATGGCAATATCCATGGAACGAAGAATCCTTGGAAGGGGCCTCTGTCCAACTGTGAACTTTTAACTGCTGGAATGGTGATGATGATGATTACAATTTTTTAATAAAATACATACAATTTTGGTATTTCTACGCTGGATTTAAGTTAAGATATGCAACAAATCCTGTCAATCTTGACTAAGTCGGTTAAATTTAATAATAACAATTTTGTAAAACAATTGTAGCCATAAAAAACTGACTCACTGTAAAAAAAAAAACATATTTTTAAGCGTTACAGAATTTATGCCTAATGAATGATTTTCATATTTTTTTATTTAGTAGGGAACAAAAGGGATTTAGTTTTTAGTCTTTTTTGTGGATCTTGTATCACATAAGTATACTCTTGAAACGAGTTACTCAGTAGATTTAAATTAGAGTAGATAGAGATTAGAGAGAATTAATTGGGCACGGTGATAACAAAAGGTAATCACCGTGGTATAAATGCCCAGCTACTTTTCTCGTTTCATTGTCCGTAAGAAAATTGTTGTTGCATTTACCACATCTGAAGGTTCCTTTTCCCGTGCGTCAATGGGCACGTGTCCGACACTAGTGGCCAATGTCCAGCCTGCGCTGTCCAGATAGTGGCCGATGATTTAACGCTCAACTTTTGACACAACTAAGCTTTTTGGACACGGCCGCCTTGCCTGTAAATAATGTCTTACGTGAAGTTGGCGCGAGAGACCGGCGAAGGCGATGGACATGAGACTTTTGACCAAAAAAGAAATGAAAACCTTAAAAACTTGAAGCAATCTTATGCCTTCTTCTAGGTACTACAAGCATATACTTAATTAGTTTTGAGGAGAGTGTTTAAATCACTTAACTACACGAGTGTGCAATTTAAATTATTAACTTTTCTTTTGCCTTACCTGGAAATAGAGACCGACCGAAATCGGACTAATGTCCGATTTCGGTCGGTCTCTATTTCCAGGTATATTATATTATATATTACGCCAAAACCGAAACTTATACAAATGTGTGAATACTAAAATCCTATATTTGAAACATACAGTGTATAACTTAACCATCGACGTCATTCAGCTAGTCAAAATGAACAACTTTTCCTATGGATCCAATGCTGGGAACTCAATTATTTTTGACATGTTTATACTGATTGCCCGGCCGGCCGAACACTTTTGTTTGACAATGTCATTTTTTTTTGAGTTTCTAGCATTGGCTCATTGAGTCTATACCCAAAGACAAAGCTGACTATGGGTCTATACTATAACAAACGCGAGTTTCGGCGAGGCCGGAGGTTCGGCCGATTAAAAGTCCAAAACTTCTGCCGAAAATTGCCGGATCCGAAACCGAAACTCAATGTAACCTAAAACCTCCATCCGTAAACAATGTCTTACTTGAAATGGACTCTAGACTTTTGAGCAATGAAGAAAAACACCGTTGAAGAAGAAAATAATAGGTTGAAGAAATTTCTTACCTTCTAACTAAAACATCACCGTTTTACCAAGGAGATCGGTTCGGTAGGGTCAAATTTTCAAATGCGCATAATTGAAGTAAGGATTTGAAGTAAGTGATGCTGATGCTCATCGTAAGCATTTTTAACACTTTCGCGGACACTGCCCGCCTGTAGGCGTAGTTCTATTGTTATTTCTGCTGTGTCTGGTTCATTCTCCGTGAACGAGTTAAGCTGGGGAAAGAAAGGAATTTGTTGGATTTGTGAAAGGAATGATATGTTTTAGAATACTAGTTACTCGGATAAATGGAAGAAAAGCAAGTAGCACCTGCAATCACTGGACGGGAAGTTGATGATGACATCCCTGACCAAGAAGGATTTTTTTAAGGGGTATATTGTGAATGTAAAATAAACACTTATAAAAATATTTTAGCCTTTGCAAGAAGTTTACCTACCTAACTTTTAGAACTTGCACCACGACGCGACAGCTTATAACGCGGTTTGTATTTCACGTATTAGTTTGTGATTTGTTGTGTGTCTAGTGACATCTGTCGACCCTTTTTTTTCTAACTTGGTGAATAAAGTACAAGATTTTAGTCATTAGATTTGAAGGTGAATGAAACCCGGAACAGAGAACCTAAGAAAAGATAGATGGATTGAGTTAAGAAGAGTATGGACAAAAAAGGAGCGACATAGGATTTGGTAGGCGACAGATTAAACTAGAGAGAACTGATATACTGTGCTAACCCCATGAAAAAGTGAGATAAGATAAAGGAAGAAGAAGATAGAGACGATTTGTAAAAGTAGTCACCTATAAAACTACATAATATTACATACATACATAGTATCACGTCTTTTTCCCTTGCGGGGTAGACAGAGCCTATGTCTATAAGACCTCATGGTCACATTTAGGATGTTGGAGGGCGTGTAGATGGAAAATGGAATCAAATAGTGATGGTTTGCTAGCGGCATCGCCTATTCACATGATTCCACTGGTTTTAGCCCAATACTTCGATCGGCTTTTACGATCTGCGTGGGAAGAGAAGCAGCTGGCACATTCTACGTATTTTCTTTTCTCCCAGACCAGCATGGAATAGACATAACATTTTTCTATATATCTGCATTACCTAGAACGAGTACATGGTCCATCATAACTAAGATCATAAAATGAGAAGGCTGCACACAATTTCATAAAACACACGTGCCTCAGATCAGCGGCCTTATTCTGATAAATCGGTAGCTATTCTATTATATACGAAACCTAAATTACTTTATGAGATCTATTCAAATTAAGTGCATATTAGTAATATTTAAAGGGTTAGCTCTCATAGTTCAAAGAAATGCTTTAGGAGGAAATTTTAAGAAATCAACACACTAGTTTTTGTTCTATCGTGCAAGAATCGGTAAATGAGCTGTTTTGACTGTGACTTAGTGTCATTGTAGGTAATAGTAAAATGTTGTACGCCAAGAAAGTGATTATTTGGACACTGGGTGTTTTTTTTTTCTATTTTCCCTAATATTTAAGTCAAGATATTTCAAAAATGAGCGTGTTGATTTTTTTAATTTGGTTCTGACGCATTTTTCTAATTTATAAGTGTCAGCCATTAAAATATTTTTAAATGGACTTTCTATATCGGTGTCACATTAATAAAAAAAAGACAAGACAAAAATTTTGATATGTATGTTTATTATAAGTTCAAAGTAAAAACTATAGCAGTTAATAAAATGAATAAATAGAAATGATTCGTTACAAATATTTGAATAGACAGTTAAATAAATATTGAGTGGTAATATGACTGAGTGGGCCGTTATTAGTGGTCAGTTTATATATTGGATTTATTCGGGTAGAAATCTCATTCTTAACAGTTCTTAAAGATTCAGTTTGGCACTCCAGCGAGGAAATGCCGCCAGCCTTTCAGGGCTCGCTGACCGAAGCGGTTTGGATTAAATTTTATGTATAATTTAATGTTTATTTTACTTCATTTTTAAGTTTAATATTTATTTTAGTATAGTGTTTGTCTAAACCTAGTTATTAATTAGTGTTTTAATTTTGTTTATTTTCCTAATTCGCCCTAAGTTGGGGACGCTCGCTCGCTTTATTTGCTCGCTCTTGTTTAGGTCACAAGGAAACCTAACAAACTTCACCTACCCTATGTGACCAAATTGGTCACAGAGGGTTGTTGTTGTTAATTTCTTTGTTGTATATCATGGCTTAACACTAGTAATACAAAAATAAACAGTTTGTCAATGAAAAATAAACGTTGTACAACGGCGGACTTATCCCTTGAAGGGATCTCTTCCAATCAACTAAGTGATTGAAAGGACATTAGAAATGCTTGGATAAGTGTCAAAACAACACTAGTCAAAATGTAGTTTTTGAGGGTTTGTTATATTTAAGGTTGGAGACGCTCAATCACTTCACTCGGTTTTATTATGGTCACAAGGAAACCTAACGAACCTAACCTTACCTAAGTGAACAAGTTGTTTTATGATCTTATTTTTATTCTGAATTTTTTAGATAAGTACTTTCCATGTAAGTACTTATCTAAAAAATTCAGAATAAGCGCCGATCGGACCTGTAATTGGGTGCGTCTGTATTTTATAATTACAGCGGCGATAAATTACGGTAATATCATTAACCCGCAGTAACAGGTTATCAGCTCGCGGGAAATTGAAATATACCGACCGTATTTGATTACCGCTACTGTTTTTGCTGAATCGAAGTAAATAAGCACTTTACTATCATCAGTAAAATCAGTATAAGTCATCAGTAAAAATTCGACATTCCCATACAATCTGGCCGGGCAGCGGAACTCTTTTGTATGGAAATGACGAAATTTTTTTTGTTCAGTTCCCAGCATTGGTCCCATAGAAAAAGTTGTTCATATTGATGGTCGGAGTCACCCCTTTAAGGGTCCAAAACGATCAGAATTTCACCATGTATTGATGCACGCGTTTTTGCTGTGTCAGGTGTCAGATATTTTAAGCTGACAATGGCATTCGACGTAGTTGTCACCAGTATTAACTGCTGAGATCGGCTTATCGTGCTTCCGCAGAAAGGTTAATGAACTTCATTGAAAGCTCCTGAGCTGACGATCGCATACAAAGTACTGCTACTGCTACAGGCTGGCGTGTTGACAATATAAAGACATATCACAAATTGAGCTAGCCCCACAGTAAGTTATGAAATTTCCCAAGATTTGTAACTTGTTAGACTATAGACTTTAAAATTGGCCACATTTGGTATAATTTTTAATTATTCTAAAGCCATCAGTACCTCAGTGGTACCGCAGGTGCCTTTGAATCGCAGGAGTTGAGTCCCAGCATTGGTCCCATAAAAAAAGTTAGAAAAAAAAACGGACATATCACAGAAATTGAGCTAGCCCCACAGTAAGTAGTGAACTTGTGTCGTAGGATACTAACTCAACGATACTATATTTTACAATAGATACTTACATAGATAGACATCCAAGACCCAGGTCAATCTAAAAAGATGATGTCGCAGGCTGGCGTGTTAACCACTGCGCCACGGAGCTCGCTAGGATTGGCCACCTACATACACGACGAACACACGTTCGCAGTGCAAGCCGTGCAGCTTTGGAACTCCCTCCCAGCCAGCATTCGCAGGGCCCGTAGCCGTCTAGCATTCAAAAATTCAGTACGCGCATATTTCTCTCACCATTTTAAATGAGTATGAAATATTTTTGTAGTATATACATATTCGTATCACTGTTATTTTTATTAATGTATGATGGTACGTAAGTTTATATTTTATTTATTATTTAGTATATAACTACAAACACACTTTTGTATGGCTTATTAATATAATTTATTTTGCACCTACTTCTACTACATTTTATTCTCGGCATCACCTGTTGGTTGACTTGTAGATAAAGCCGTCCGCCAATTACATTGTTGTAATAAAGTTTTTAAATAAATAATTACACGGAAATGGTCAGGTGTCACCCTCAACTGCCTTTCCGGTGTTACAGTTGAGTGTGTCCTTCTCAATCCATCGAGCAAGTGGTATCCCAAATACTATATCCCGTTCTTCCAATCCAACAAACTCCAACTCTTCGCGTTGAAATCAAGATAAGCCGAATACACTGCTGAAGTTTTCTTTAAGTCGGTTTTTTTTGTATAAAAGATTATTCTTTAAAAACTTATTTATTAAAATCAACCAACGACATCTTGCAGACATTATGTGCAAAATATGAGAGCACGTCCCATTCTTTCTGGAGTAGTATTCTAATTGGTAGTAAAGTACAATATAAAGTATATTACAGTAAAGTGAATATTACCTACTAACATATTTTTAGTTTTAAATTGTTACTAACAAATGGATTAAAGTTATCTGAATTAAAAACATTTAATTTTATTTATTATTAAATAACCTTTTTCTAGTTTAGTATAAGTTTTTTTTTTTTTGGGACAACTTTCTTTTTGTGCTTCCGACACCTTTGATTTCTGCAAAGTAACACCTGAATCTATTAACTATAAGCTAGGATCAAAATAATGGTAGATACACGATTCGCGCTCGAAAAGTGGCACCGGCAAAACAGCGCACTAATCGAGTTTCGGAGCTGTTTTGTCCACAGTTTCAATAGGCCGCGCTAGCATTCATATGTCTCGCGATAACGAAGGTCAGTGAAAAGATGCAAAAACTACGCGTCAAAAGTTAAAAAGAAAGATGGAGTGTCATACTTTCAGTATGTACAGTTTTGTTGTTGTTTGTAAGTATGCATGATGTTTTGACTCGGGGACATTATTAAGGCTTCATTTTGTATGAGACTGTGTATCTACCATTATATTTGATCGAAGACTATAAGTAATTAACATAAGTATTATTATGAGTATTAACTATAAGTATTAAACATTGTATAGTTTTGTACAATGTTGACTATTGAACGTAAAGAAGTGACAAACTACTTATCCTTACTTCCTTACTAATATTATAAATGCGAAAGAGAGTTTGTTTGTTTATTTGTTTGTTACGCTTTCACGCCGTAACTACTGAACCGATCATCATAAAATTTTGCATACAAGTTCTCTGAAGTGCGGAGAAGGACATAGGCTACCTCGGGAATAGTACTTTTACCCCGGGAAAAAGTACTATTCCCGAGGGATCGACATTGACGCAGGCGGAGCCGTGGGCGAAAGCTAGTACTTAACTAAAAAGGTTTTTATTACCAAGTAGACCGTTGACCTTAATTATCGCTATAATACTCACGTATCTATCCCCATTCATCTTTACGATGTTATGCACGAGTTTTACTACTAAAAGTTTAGCCGGCAAAGCTACAATGTCGTCGATGTACTGAGTCAGTTTAATTAGGATATATTAAAGTAATTATCATATTTTATAACGCTAGTTGTGAGCATGTGCATATAATATCTTGAATTATTTATCCGCTACGAGTAATGTATATTCAGACCTTATCACAACGACTTAAGGGCCCGTACTACCTCACACTGCTTTGCATGATTGACTGTTATATCAATAATAATTAAATACTCAAGTTAAAATAAAAATGCAGCAAAGTTCAGGATTAACTCTGGTAACTATATGACTCAAAAATACGGTTGCGTTAAATTTTCTCGATAGAAAAAATTTGCAAAGTTGCCTCTAAATCACGTCTAATTTACTCGGTATATAGCATTATTCACCAAATACATTAAAATTTACCTTAAAACTTTTGATTATTATTGCATTACAGATAAGGCAGCCATCATATGTTTTTCTTTTTCGAATAACCCTTGAATATTCCTAAAAAACGAAAATATCCAAAGTAGCCAACGCGTTTAGACCATCCGCGTTTGTATCGCCACGCCGCCTGGCATATGGCGGGCTCTTAAGAACTTTACATAGTAAGTTATGTGCGTAAAACTGTTTTAATTTATTAAAGGCATTTCTTTGGTTTATTCCGTACTCATCCCACGAAGCTAAACGCTAAACGTAGCGAAAGCACACTTCGAGCTTGATAGTCCTTCGAGAAACAAAAAAATCATCCCACGAATTCTCATCCCATGTATTTTTTAATGGCAAAATTATATATAATTTATTTTCGTTTTAATATAGTGGTCGCCCAGTGGTCGAATTTCAACCATAATTAATTTAATTTATAAGTTGTGTGTCAAATACCTGGTAGTATGTGTAATGTATTTTTTTAGTTTAATATTTTTTTATGCATGATTAAAAAAATATTAGTATTCTGCACTCCTTCCTTATCCATATAACGTGTAACATAACCAACGAAGTTTCCGTGAAGGGGTGAATCAGCTCGTCAAAATGAACAACTTTTCCTATGGGACCAACTCTGGGAACTCAAAAAAAATCCTACAAAAGTGTTCAGCCGGCAATTAGTATGAACATGTAAAAAATTGAGCTCCCAGCGGAAATGTTGTTAATTTTCACGGGCTGAGTCACCCCTTCACGGGATAGGTTACCTTCCATTCCGGAAAATTCTACTGTTCCCGAAGGATCTATACTGACGCGGGCGGAGCCGCGGGCAACAGCTAGTATCTAATAATCTGTAAAAAAATAAGCATTAAAAAAGTTTAAAAAATGTACAAATTTTTTGATCTTTCTTTAAATATAAAAAAAGTATTTTTTTTTTAATTATCTTTTTTCTTGCTGATGAATACTTTATATCGGGGTTGATTCCGCCATTAAAATATTGCCAGTGAGCATAAAATTCACTTATATAAGGTCTAACCTTATATTTACGAATTTCCGGCAACGCGTGAATCCGAATCGTTGACTCGTCTTATTATAGTCAGAGACAAACATACAAACACTCGGATTGATGTCCCGCGCCGCTGATGTATGAGAGTCATCCATTTGTCTGGATTTCGACTAATATTAGACAGGAATTTGTGTGAAGAAATGTAAACGCAATCTATTTCGACAAACCGACTGTCACAGAGACGAGTTAAGATTTAATTCTTAAGAAAATTGTGTTTTTCGCTATATAATATCCCCGTAAATGTGTAGATCCACTTAGTCCCTGTTTTCGTAGAACTAAATTTGGAGCAAACTCCCCAGTACCAAGACTCAGTAGACTAAAAAATGAATTGAGTAAGGAACTTGATATCCATGCAGACTCATTTGCCAAGGTAAAAAATGCTGTCGTCAATACCTAGCAGCAAAACAGGCTGCTTAATTAATTTAGACTTACATAATTTAATAAGGTCTTGTTGCGTTTATTTTGTTCTTAGATTAAGAATGTACCTACTCATGGTCTAATGTTTAACATTCTTTATGAGAGTAACATAGGTTATACTTTTGTAAAAAAAAAATACTAACTTCAAGATAATTGTTGCATGTTGTGTTTACCTATAACTGTTTGTTACATTTAGCTAGTAACTAATAGGGAATACTTTAGAATTAAGAAACAATGTAAACAAACGTTGGTAAACCTTAATAAATAAATAAATAATATTCTAAAACTTGATACAATATTTTTAATCAATCGTTTACTCAATTTCGTTTTTTTTTTTAAATTTATTACTCGTTGCTAAGGAACATAGATATTAAGATTTATTTTTAAAGAGAAAGTAGTTTTTAGGGTTCCGTATCCAAAGGGTGCCGAAAGGTACTTTATTCCTATGCCGAAAGGTACTTTATTCCTATGCCGAAAGGTACTTTATTCCTATGCCGAAAGGTACTTTATTCCTAAGCCTCCGGAAACTTTTACTGAATGTTTAAGTGTTGCTGTAACTACAAATAAAAGATACAAAATTAAATAATAATTAAGGGGTTCTATACAAGAAAAGTTCAGAGATCTCTCCAACCCGTCTGGCCCTAGAAGGCTCTAGTAGTACAGAGAGGGTCGTGCTCCTGTAGTGGAGACTAAAACGGACCTAATGATGATGATGATGATACAAGAAAAGTGTTCTTATGGCGTTTTTGCTCGATTCGGTCAAAGTTACTGCTTATTTATTACTGCGACGTCAAACCACAGATAATCAAGAACTTAGTGTTCATGCTCGAAAGAGTTTGACTAACCCTAAAAGAGAGCTCGCTTGGGAGAGGTTTTAATCGTACATTAGACTCCTCGTACAAAATACGTGGAATTTGTAGTAAAATGTACGGTGTTACAGAATCACTGCGTCTGCTAATGCGACTCACACTTGGCCGTTTTTTACGATGCCCTGCGCGTAAAAGTCGTATAAGTAAAAACATACAAACTCAATTTTACATTTACTGATTGGCCAGCGTGGAGAGTGTAGGCCAAGTGATGATGATATAAATATAAATATATACGGACAAATCACCAGATTGAGCTAGCCCCAAAGTAAGTTCGAGACTTGTGTTAGGGATACTAACTCAACGATACTATATTTTATAACAAATACATATATAGATACACACACATCCAAGACCCAGGCCAATCTGAAAAAGATCATTTTCCATCTTGACCTGGCCGGGGATCGAACCCGGTCACTCCGTGTCGCAGGCTGGCGTGTTGACCGCTGCGCCACGGAGCTAGTCGTGTGTGATATGAGTGAGGATAAATAGTTAAAACTAGTTGGACACCGCATATATAATAAAAAAATCTTTTCTTTTCACATAATGCTTGTTTGATTTTTATTTGTTTAAGTGACTAATACTAGATTTTTCAAACTGCCTGCAGACATGTAAAGTAGTTTAACGACTGCATGAGATATATCATAATTATCAGGTCTTTTTAGTCTTTACTGCAGAAGCAATCCTCTGTCTGCTCTGGCCAAGTATGGCTCCGGTAGTACAGAGAGGGTCATGATATATATTTTACGCCAATTGTGGTTACCCATCCCAGTGCGGACCACGCCCATGGTTGCTTAACTTTCTTTTACCACTATTAAGTATTAAGCCATCGCGCAGTTTGTTTTTAAGTATTTCAAATACCTTAAAAGTTATTTAAAGATTTAAATGGTTTATTTATTAATAGTTAGGGCAGCCTTAGAACATCGATGAATATGTAATAATCCTTATAAAATATTATCTCTATGCTATTAACAAATCTTAATGTGATAAGATAATTTCATCCAGACGAAACTAATAAGAGTAAATGGTTCTAAAATTATCAACTCTTGTTGGTTCTCAGAGGTTACGTTTTCATAACAACAAACAAAACGAAAACCAAATAAAATTCCAGGAGTCATGAATCGCGTTTATTATAGTGAACTTATTAAAAATAATGACACTCAAAATCAAAATCGAATTTGCGATTTAAAGCTGGAAATCTTGTGATAAATATATAAAAAGTGTCGTAAAGCTGTCTATCGCGCGTTTAAAAATCAGAGATATGTAAAAGGCGCTGCGAGCGCGATAAGTTTATACAGGAATCATAATGGCCGAAGGGCCGGGCTAGTAAGTATGGCATCTACTTAAATTTATTTAAAAAATTATCTTTTTCATAAAAAATCCGACTTCATACAAACTACTGAACCGACTGTGATATAATTTAAATGGGATTAATTTAAAAGCATAACCTTTCAAACAAATAAAGAATTTTTAAATCGGTTCATAAATGACGGAGTTCTGAGGCAAAAATCTTAAAAATATATATACAACCGAATTGAGAAACTCCTCCTTTTTTTTGAAAGTTGGTTTAAAATCTTTTTATACAGTAATAACGATTATGAATAAAATAAGCCCTTTAAGAAAAATAATTACGATCACTTTGGCCATAGATTTAAAAAAAAATTTCGTCTCATACTTCTATGACTTTGGCAGAATTTTTTTGAGTATGTCACTCGGAAGTGGTGTAAGAATTCTAAAGATGTCTGATACGTCCAAATTTGTTGAAGAATTTAGAAGTTATGGTGATATAAAGGAACTTATATACTTATACATATTTACATAAATACATGAAATTGAAAAAAACTAATTTTTGCAGTCTTGTAAAAATCACAAGGTTATCGGACCTTAAAAATCCCTTAGGCATACTCTTCGATATATTCATTCTGAATTTTTATTCAATATGACGAGTGTATTGACGCAATTTTAATAACTATCTAACTTACTAATTGTTAAAGACGTTTACCGTCTTTAACAATTAGTAAGTTAGATAGTTACGTTAAGTTAGATACAATAAAAAATATATCTACACATTTTTAAACCATTTGTTTCATAAGTTATATAACTCATATTTCATAATGCAATTTTTCAGTGTCTGCAGTATTTAAAATTTTCTACTCAGATTTATTTTATGCACTCAATTATTAAAATTTACGTTTTTAAATGATCATTGCCCAGCGTATTTGAAATATCTGACAAATTAAAACTGTAGTCCATTGCCACTCTATCGTACCATATTATAAAACCTTATAAAAGCTACTAAATAGTCATGTTTATTCGGTACTAAACGTCTCTCGAGTTAAAAAAACGTCAATAAATTTATCAAAATACAGTTTTTTGTTACATTTTGATTCGTCAGTTCGTAATGTACTTTCCGATCGTAATTTTAAATTTGATTTGAAGATACTTTGTGTTTACTTTTTAAATTAAATTGCTTATGAATAATATTACTTAACACTATTTTTGATAGTATACACAGCCTTTCATATTTCTGATTGTGTGTATTTTAACATGACCCACACGCTTATAGAGGGGTGTTATAACTATAAGTTTAACCGCTATGTAGAGGTGTTTATGTGTGTCAGTATATCTCCTAAACAGGTAAACCTAATTGAATGCAGATTTTTTATATTGGAAAACAGGTTTCCTAGCGATGGTTTCTAGAATGTGTTATCAAAATTGGTTCAGCTGATGACAAGATAGAAGGCTTTTAGTGCCGGGGGTTGCTTAGAATTTTGTTTAGAACTTCTTCGCGATGAACTTAGGTAACAGTCCGTAGAAAGCAATAAAGGAAATAAGTGTAAATAATCAATAAGCTTAGATTATTATTTATATTTATTTGTGACATTATTAATCTGGCTCTCTGGCTGCTCTGGCCAAGTATGGCCCTAGTAGTACAGAGAGGGTCGTGCTCCTGTAGTGGAGACTAAAAAGGACCTGATGATGATAATGATTATTAATCGAGTAAAATACATATTCTTAGAGGAGGCCTAGACCCACAAAGGGTTGTAGCACCCAGGAAGTAAGTAAAATATATATTATCTATCTTGTATTTTTTTGGAATTTGTCAGTCTATCTCGTTAGACACAGACGTGATTCATTTTCGACGTTATAACGTTTTATAAATCGATGAACGTTGGCTGCACGCACGAAAAAGTGTCACATTCCGTCTGCAAGCGAGAACGCGGAACAAGCGATAGAGAGGCACTGTAACGTTGCAGCATGCCACCTGCATGCTGCATCTCATCCAACCTCATTTCTCTCATCCTGTCCATTTTTCATTCCTTATTTTAATTCAAATTTCATTTTTAATTCAAATTTCATTCCATTCTATTCCATTTTTAGATTACTTTCTCTCTCTCTCATCACTCATTCTTCAGTCCGCTACCACCTTTCAGTCTGCTACTATCTTTCAGTCCGCTACCACCTTTCAGTCTGTTAACATCTTTCAGTCTACTAACATCTTTGAGTCTACTACCATATCTTGGAGCATAAGTCTCTGTTTTTAATTTATTGAAGTTGTAAAGCGAAGTTATAATAAAGTTATTCTGTGTTTCTGTGTGTCGTCTTGTGCTCTCCCTAACATCCTTATATGTGGTACTCGGCTAAAGCGTCGGGACGGTCGAGCCTTCACAACACGATCGGCCTAAGCGTTCGGCTTGTGACGCATCTATGTCTTTTCCACCGTTTTAACGTAAAATTATCTTCCGTAAACCGACTTTACAGACAACCATTTTTTTTACGAATGTAATGAATGTATGTAATAAAAATTCTTCTTCTTCAATCAATCACTATGATTGAAGAAGAAGATTTTTTATTACATAGGATGGCAATCGGAGCAACCGAGTCACCTGATGGTAAGCGATTACCGCTGACAAGAGCGTTGCCGGCCTTTAAAGAAAACATAGACTCGTTTTTTTAAAGTTATGTTTAAAAAAAAAATGTGTATATTTACGCCCACAAAGACGCGTGTTGCAAGTTGTTTAATATACTTTTCTACGAGTGTATAATGGGACATTAAATCTTTTATTCTCCATCCAAAAATAACTAAGACAATAAAAAAGATGTCGCGGCCCATCCCATTTACCTCTCAACGAAATCAATCAAGCGACTCATCCAACCGCCTTTTTACGTATTAACCGCATAAATTAGGGAGAAGCTAAATATTTAACTGACTTGTATACGACGAGCGCCTCCTAAATGTAACGCATAAATTCGGCCAAGTAAAAAGTCGTCAACCGACCGACGAAAGAATAGGGTGGATAAGATTGGGCATTCCGGAAATTATTTTCTATTTCTTTTTAAAATATGAGAAATATAACTAAAATTCTGCATTTTTAATTGCCTAAGTATAGAAATAAAAATCGTTAAGTTGTCTCTTACTTTGAATTATCTCGCATCTTGGATTTTCTCACATGTAAGCTCAAAGGTTCGAAAAATGAAATATAATATCGTTTATTTTTCTAAAGTATTGGTAATTTAAGTACAGTTAATATAAGTATTGAGGTAATATAAGTAAGTAAAAGTAAGTAGGTACCTAATTTCCCAATTATTATTAAGTTGAGTGACCAAGATGCTTCCATTGAAGCATACATTCAATAATAAGTGGCAAATTTGTATACATCTTAATTAAGAGTTTCATTAGATTTCCTGAACTAAAGTAGATGCTATAGATGTTACCAATAGACACCTGTAACCCAAACATTATAAATCCATTTTATTCTTTTTTATCTTATAAAAGAGCCTTTCGTATAGCCCGAACTTCTATGTGTTACTTTTCATATACTTAGGTCTATAAATAAATAAATATATACAGACAAATCACACAGATTGACCTAGCCCCAAGGTAAGTTCGAGACTTGTGTTACGGGATACTAACTCAACGATACTATATTTTATAACAAATACATATATAGATAAACATCCAAGACCCAGGCCAATCTGAAAAAGATCATTTTCCATCTTGACCTGGCCGGGGATCGAACCCGGGCACTCCGTGTCGCAGGCTGGCGTGTTAACCACTGCGCCACGGAGCTGTCATCTCTGGTCTAGGTCTGCCTTTTTTTCCCCTTTCTTATCGTTTCATCAACCGAGTTGCCTTTTGTACTACTAACTTCGAGATTATACTCCTAAAATTACATATCTTCTTTGCAAAAGAATGCGCCCATCCACCCTAACCTCACCCCAACCATTAAACGCAATAGTTACGGTAACAAAATTTATTGTTTTTCATCTTTGAAATCTTAGCGGAGTCAAGTTATATAAATCATGCGTTAATGCCCGCGCATTATACAAATTCAAATTTATAACCCGATAAAATTACAGAATGGCCGATGGGGTGGCGCCCCCGAGGGGTGTCATTACCCCCAACTAAATGTTGTGTTTTCATTAGCTGGCTGTAATTTTGTAATGCGAATTTGCAGGGACTGGTCTGCTGTTTTAATTGCTGGTTTGGGTGATGTGGAGGTTGATCGGGAGGTCTAACTGAGAGTCTCATATCCTACTTTATAAAACTGCCCGAATCTGTATTGCAGTTGACTTCATATGGATACGATATTATTAGTTTTAACCGACCTCAAACATGTAGTTACCTCATCTAAGGGTTTCTGCTTCTGCAGCGGCTGTGTCTGCCTTCGACTTGGTACTCTGGAGAGACTATACTATATTTAAAAACTATACTATATTATCGAATAAAAGGCAATGCAACTAGTCGTGAATAATTGCATATTTCAGTGCTCTGAGAGAAGCGAAACTGACGTGTCGCCACTCCTAACACTCGCCCTGATGCTGGTCTTTGTAACACTCCGAAACTAGTTGGCGATTTCAAATACGGCGAAACCGTGTTTTTATAATTTACCAGCTTTCGCCCGCGGCTCCGCCCGCGTCAATGTCAATCCCTCGGGATAAGTACTTTTTCCCGGGATAAAAGGTAGCCTATGTCCTTCTCCACACTCCAGAGAACTTGTATACAAAATTTCATGATGATCGGTTCAGTAGTTACGGCGTGAAAGCGTAACAAACAAACAAACAAACAAACAAACAAACTCACTTTCGCATTTATAATATTAGTTAGGAAGGATTAGGATTAGGATGTTGGAACAAATCACAAATAATTACGAAGTTTGATCACAATTGGTTCAATAGTTTTAGAGTTTATCCCAAACATACATTGTGACACGAGATTTTTGTATCTATATAGATATAAGATAAGCCTTATAATATCTAAGCGACGCATTCCACGCGAAAGTTTGTTATTATGTATGGAAGTATGAATTTGTTACTCAATTACACCAAAACGGCTAAATGGATTTTGACGAAATTCTGCACACAGCATCTTTGTGCAAAATTTACTGTTCTTCTTCTGTCTAGACCTTTTTCCCATTTACTTGGGGTTGGCCTTTATTGTTCGCATTTTCCATTTTGCACGATTTTGTGCTAGGGCTTTTTGCAATACAGCTTTTTTAGGGTTCCGTACCCAAAGGGTATTAATATCGCTCCGCTGTCCGTCTGTCTGTCTGTCCGTCTGTCACCAGGCTGTATCTCATGAGTCGTGATAGTTAGACTGTTGAAATTTTCACAGATGATGTAGGTAGGATGAGGTAAGAACAAATACTAAAAATAGAATCAAATAAATATTTAAGGTGGCTCCCATACAAGAAAAGTGATATTTTTGCTTGTTTTGCTCGATATTGATAACGGCAACAGGTATACGCTTGAAATATTCACAGAATATTTAATTATATATTCACTTTAAAAATAAATAATTGAATATAAATAAAATTAATATTAAGGGGGTTTTTCATACAAAAGACATGATTTTTTGCCGTTTTTATAGATAACGGTACGGAACCCTTCGTGCGCGAGTCCGACTCACGCCGGCTTCTTAAGGGTCTTTTTCAACCGTCCTTCAACCAGGTGGCAGGTGATCTTCTACGCGTACGTTTCGTCTCTGGCAATTTTAGGGCAAGTTTTACCATATGGCCGAATCGGCCATATGGTAAAACTGACGGCTACGAAGACGGCTTGTGTAAAATCTGTGTGTTTCATTAATAACACGCAGGCGAACTTTCCCGGAAATAAGTACTGTTACCGCGGAATCGACACTAACGTGATCGGAGCCGGGGGTAACAACTAGTATTCAATAAATGTATAATGTATTCGTAATGGCATCATAAGAAACAACAGAATAAACATTAGAACAAATGACTTCACTAAACAAAATATCCTTTACTACGAATCACATTTTAATCAAATCATAATGACGTCGCCTCTCCACAGAAAACGATAACTTTAACTAAAGGCAGGTTTACATGGCCTTAGTTAGCAAGAAATGAAGTAAGTTCTACGTCTCTTTATCGAATAATCTCTCAAATCAAAAAGCTGATTTCAACCAAACTACTGATCCGATCATCATCATCATCAGGTCTTTTTTTAGTCTCCACTACAGGAGCACGACCCTCCCTGTACTACTAGAGCCATACTTGGCCAGAGCAGCCAGAGGACTTGGCTTACACTCTCCACGCTGGCCAGACGGGTTGGAGAGGTCTCACAGATGTTTATAAGCTTTGTTTAGCTTGTATTACGTAAGTCGCCTACTACGAAATACACGGAAAGAATTGGAATGGTCCTATTCTACTCTGCCGGATACCACACGGCTTCGATCCGATTATGATAAAATTTAAATGAATAAACTTTTTACAATACCTTACAAGAGTTTTTAATATTGACTAGCAATAGACCACTTTCTACCACTGACAAATTCTTACCTCCATCCTAATATTGTAAACAAATATTTTTTACTTAATAACTAGCTCACTTACATCGTGTAAATCTTCTTTTATTATTCTTTGTCTCAGTCGAGTCATCATAAACTTCATCGATTCAAAATCTACTCAATCCGATTCCATTAACTCAAAATGAAGGCAGGTAATCATTATCAAGTTGATTTATTAAGATTTTTTAATGTTATCATTACAGCTTCAAAAAGACCACTGCTGGACCTGGGCCTCTCCCAAGTATTCTTCGTTCCACGGGAGCAGGGTTGGTAAGCGCGGTTTCTTTGGCTTCTTGTGCTTCCGACGCTACTACCCATCGGAAGCATTTTAAGCCGGGCAATGTTAGGAATATGTTGGATTTGGGACGAGAATTAAAGTATTGGGTATACTACTCACTCAGATGAAGCAAGTAGCAGCTGGAGAAGCTTGGCTCGCGTAACTGATGCCATACCTACCACTACATCATCATCAGGTCCTTTTTAGTCTCCACTACAGGAGCACGACCCTCTCTGTACTACTAGAGCCATACTTGGCCAGAGCAGCCAGAGGACTTGGCCTACACTCTCCACGCTGACCAGACGGGTTGGAGAGGTCTCACAGATGTTTAAAAGCTTTGTTTAGCTTGTATTTCCTAAGTCGCCTTCTACGACATCCACGGGAAGACTTGGAGTGGTCCTATTCTACTCTGCCGGATACCACATGGCTTCTTCTACTACTACAGGCCAAGCACTATGACAACCCTGACTTGAAAATACATACATACATAGTATCACGTATTTTTCCCTTGCGGAACCTAGGTGTATAAGACCTTGTGGCCACATTTAGCGTGTTAGAGGGCGTATAGATGTAAAACGGAATCAAAATAGTGATGGTTGCTAGCCGCATCGCCTATTGACATGATTCCATAGATTTGAGCCCAATCACTCGATCGGCTTTTACAATCTGCGCGGGAAGTGAAGAAGCTGGCACTTTTACCGTTTTTTCTTTTCTCGCTAACCAGCATGAGAGATTTGAAAAATACTTAAATGATACATTGTATAAGGCGACTATAAAAGAAAGGTACCTTTTGCCATCTTGTGTATAAACAAATATAATCATGCATGCGGAATGTATAATACAGTCCACTGTCAAGTTTAATAAAAAAAATGACATCATCATCATCATCATCAGTTCCTTTTTAGTCTCCACTACAGGAACACGACCCTCTCTGTGCTACTAGGGCCATACTTGGCCAGAGCAGCCAGAGGACTTGGCCGACACTCTCCACGCTGGCCAGACGGGTTGGAGAGGTCTCTTAGATGTTTATAAGCTTTGTTTAGCTTGTATTTCCTAAGTCGACATCCACGGGAAGAGTTGGAGTGGTCCTATTCTTCTCTGCCGGATACCACACGGCTAAAAAAAATGTGTTTAACTGAAAATCATAGTTATATAGAACAAAATGGCAAACGGAAAAAACGACAATTTTATAGGTAAAGACCCATTATTATAACAGTTGATTTATGCGGATCATCGAATGTCAAACCTCTTTTCTTTCTATTGTCGGTTAATTGAATGTTCAAATCGCTTTATTCCATAGCTTTATTCTGAGAACCGACGCCATTGTCTCTGGTCGCGGACAAAGGGATCAACTGGAGACGGTTTCACAATTTTCACACTTTTGATTTTCTAATTCGTTCTATTTTTACTCGACTTCCAAAAAGGAATGTATTGTTCTTATTTCATAATTCATGTATTTAAATATGAACTTGTGTATGTATGTCAGATTTTTTATTCCAACATAATTAAACATACCTCAACGATTTTGAACATCCGGTATCGTTAGAATCCTAACCATAGAGATATGATTATCGATCCTAACAGCCTCCCGAGTGACATAGCCTATATTTTTAAATATATGATATTATTTAAAAAAGAGACGAGAATCTTTTTTAATACAAGGCATTTTTTTTAATACATGTTGAATTAGGCATTAGTCTCCCATCTCACCTGATGGTAAGTGAATTTGTAGCCAGGAAACCCTTATTAAGCCTGTGCTGACTGCTATCTATCCATCTCTTAAGCTCTCGGTTTGACCACCAGTCTGTCTTCGCATGCATGCATACCTACCGTGAACACATATTTTCAATTTTAATAATATACCGAGCATTGTAATGCTATTTCTAAATCAATTTAAATAAGTAAAAGCTTTCTTCAATTTAATCAACTTTCTATTCATCGGATATGAATGAAGTAGAATACCACACTACTAAATAGTGGGTAGTATTGAAGAAGTACGCATGCTTGAAATGCGTATACCCTACGGGGTAATATGTGATGAGAGAATTCGACGCGGTGATTCGAAGTCACGGTGGTGTAATGGTATCACACTTAGGGCGTTAACCTAAGGGACGTGGGTTCGAATCCTACCTGTGGCCGAGTTCTTTTTCATGACATATTTTCAATTTTAATAATATACCGAGCATTGTAATGCTATTTCTAAATCAATTTAAATAGTTAAAATGTTCAGTTCAGAAAAAGTGGTACGGAACCCTTTTTCAAGACTGACCTGCACTTGGGCGGATATTATTGTTTTTCTAATTCGTGATATTTTTGACTGAAGTTTTTTCTTTTCCACGGTTGATCAGTTCGAGGAAGTAGATCAGTTGCTTTTGGTCTCAATGAGTCAAATCGTGCGTGACTGTTAACTGGGTTACTTAATCTATTCTTAAACAATGGCGGCATTTGCAATAAATGTTTCTTGTAGAATAAATCTTGAATCACCTGATTGTCTGATAATGAAGATGGTTCCGCGCTTCGGACGGCACGTTAAGCTGTTGGTCGCGGGTGCCATCTGGTAGTCGTTAAAGGAAACACGTCAGAGGCCGAGAGGCGGTTCCGAAGAAGTCTGACGCCAGGGTGTGCATGGTCGATTGACCGTGTCACCTACACGACATGATGATGATGATGCGTGGAATACTTGATACAAGAGTACTAATTACTTTTAATCAATTCTCCTTGCCTTTATACCTTACAGGGTAGAAAAAGTCATAGCAAGATCATAGGACCTAAAGGCCACATTAAGTGTGTTGCGGCATATCGTATAGGTGGAATATGAAAAGGAATTGTGTGTAAGCATTAACTTTAAAATCCAAATAAAATTACCTATCTGTGTCCCGATTCCGTTTCCCCTCCCATACATACTTTTTTTTTGCCGTCGGCGGCCTGTGATTGGTCGCCCGGACAGTCGAAAAAATATGGCGTGCGAGTCGAGTTGAACAGCGGCTTGCACTAATATAATTTCCAAAAATAACGACTTCTAAGGACTGTCGCTGGCCGAAAACAACTCTAAAGTTTCATCGCGCGTGTGTGTTGGTGTATCACTAGCGTAAGCAGTAAGAAAAGGAATACAGTTCAAACAAAAGGATTGCTAGCCGGTCGACACGAAGTCCCGCCGCGGGCGATCCTTCCCAACGTCCTGTTCACAAATGAATCCAGGTCAGTGTTTACTGTTTTCCTTGCTGTGATTCTGGGGTTGATCGGAGAATGCAGTGACCCTTCTAGAAAGTCGCAACAAATTGGTTTGTTTGTCTTTTGTGTGTGTAAGTGGCCAACACTGGTGTAGTATGCTTTATATACGTAAGTGCTTATAATGCTCAAACCCACTAGACCAAAGGACTCCTCAAGAAATTGGTAGTGGGTTGCTTGTCGGTAACCAAAAAGGCTACAGTACCATAAACCACATCCATACGCTGTGGCAGATTATACAGAAGACCAGAGATAATAACCAGCTATTCTATCTAGCGTTTGTGGACCATGAGATACTCTTTGATTTAATCGACTTCGGTATTTCCAGCGATGCCGCTTCGACCATCAGTATATTAAAATGTTGAAGTGCTAATACAGCAACACCACAATGTCACCTAGTACAGTAGTACAAGAGCTATTCCACTTCAGAGAGGTGTGACTCAGGGAGACGTCAAATCTCCGAAACTGTTCACTACTGCTCCTGAAATGGAAAGGTCACGGCATCAAAATTATATAACTCATCGTCGAATCGCATATGACATTATTGTCATAACGGGATAGCTGAAGGACATGAGTACCAAGCTCAACGACCTAAGTACCGCTTAATTCAAGGATTCAAAATATCGTCCTCACCAAAAAGTATTATGTTCAGCCAAAGATTGAATTAAGCCATCCAGCGAGAAAATGCTGCCAGCCTTTTGGGCACCCGACCCTCTGACCGAAGCTATTTGGATTAGACTTTTTATACAATTTAATGTTTATTTTTAGTTTAGACTTTTAGATTAACTTTTAATAGTTATACTTTTTCATGTTATTCATTGATAATAAATAGGCCATTATGTTACAATCTACTAATTTACTCTCTTTGTTTCCTTTGTCTATGCTTTTATTATTAAAATTAAGAACTCTAGAACCGCAGACAAATATGGGTAAAATAAATCACAATTATTTGCCCGCGCCGGGAAATGAACACGGAGGCCTTCGTGAAGCAGGCTGGTGCTATAACCACTGCACCGCGTAGAGTGCCTTCTACCTTTCTTGTTTTAATTAAACATTTGTTCGTAGTCGGGAGAAATCTAACAAAAGTTTCCAGAAACTCTTTTCAAATTGTGATAGAATGTTTCCATCTATATCTTGAAAAACTATGTTATATACATTTATCAATGGGATTGATCGTGATATAGTATGATTAAACTGGCCGAAAGCCAAGCCAATAAACAAATCAGAAGCTCCATTCAAAGTTTTCACAAGCTTAACTTGATGTAGTGCCTTCTCTTAATTAAACAAATAAATCTATTCGTCTAAGTCGTGTGAGAAATGTTGAAAGCTCTCAATTTAATTTCTTCGTTTTTGTAAAAGTTACTGATGAATCCAACTCTGAGATCCGACGCCGAACGGAGTTCACGATGTGCTCTCTAGGATTGCAACTCTTAAATGGAACTGGGCAGGACACCTGGCTAGGAGGAACGATGGTAGGTGGAGTTAGGCCGTCACTGAGTGGTATCCAAGAAATGGAAAACGTAGTGTTTGGCGTCCGGCAGCTAGGTGAGTCGACGACATAAAGCAGATTGCTGGTAAGAACTGGATTGTGAAGGCTAATGATATGGAATAATGGCGCAGAGAAAAGGAGGCTTATACCCAGCAGTGGGTCGTGGAAAGCTGACGATGATGATGATGACTGATGATAAAAACATTTAAGTAAATAAGCACATGTTAAGTAATAGGGACCCTCCGCCGCGCGTCCCGCACTCGCCTTGAAAATGGGCTCCTGACGATTCAAAAGCTATAGTCGGCAATACCGACGTAATAGCACGTGAGTGACGATTTTTTATTCTATAACTCACGTTAGATACAACGGAATAACCCTGCTAAGTAATATCATTTTCATCATCATGAATTTTTGAACTTTGCTTAATCTATAGGTATATATATAAAAATTATTATTATGTACTTAATTTATTATAAAAATAATTCCCTTTGTATAAAAAATATGTTGAATATATTGTTCTTACTAGTAGTTTATTTTATTTTTAAATTAATTGTTATAAGAGAGTGGTGTCCGCAGATATTGCTTAAAAGGAGGCACCCCCAACTAGATACAACTGTGAACATTTAGTTACCAAACAATTTATTTTTTATTTTATTTTGAGCTACACTCCGTTTTTTTAATGGTGTCTTATGATTTTCCGTATCGTTTACGATCTTGATATTATAAAAAAATATAATATATTTCACGTCTTAACATACATTAAATCAGAGCTACATAATAATTATCTTTCATCCAGGTAATGAAAGATAATATTTTCGGGCAAATGCAAAATTTAATGGAAATTTTAATGTACTTTGTTTCCAACCTCAAAAAGCAACTTAATCAGAAAATAATTTATCTAAAACGTGAAAGGGTCAGTTTATCCCCATCAGTCAACATTACAAACTTATCCCACAAATAATAATTAGACAAAATAATGAAATATAACGAATACCTCCCCTGTGACGACGCGCTTCTAACGGTCTCGTGAATGTGGACACATTTTATTGATGAGGACTCCTGGAGCTCAATTTTTGAGCTGGTAGAATCGATTTGCCACCTGTTGTCATGCTTCCGCATGGTGAATCTTAATTTGCTCTATTTTTAAAACCATTATTCGAATGGGTTTCCCGAGTGGTCGCACGAGACCACTCGGGCTCAAATTTGCGTACAAAATGTCAATTTGACTATGATATACGTATATTTATTTCTCAAAATAATAATAAAACTCATTTACGCTTGTGAAATCGAAACAATAAAATGGTAAAAAAAGACAAATAACGTCAAATAAGTACTTTTAAACCATATTATTTTTGCTGGCAACTCTAAGCATTTTAACTGTTAGCCCGGTTCATAAACTAAGTAAAAACAAACCAGTCGTCGATTTTATTCACATGTGAATGCAATTGAGTCAAAAATTGAGCTCCAGATTTAATATGGATGGTCGTTGACGTCAGATTAAAATTAACCAATTAAAAAGTCTAAATTAATGCAATGTCTTTACTATAGGTATACTGGGTACATAAAGCTTGGAAGCAAAACAGCTAATAAGAACCGAATAATTACTTATAAATACTATATTAGAAAATAATAAAATATAGTGACGCAGTAAAAATCTTTTTTCTATGGTTCGATAATTTATAGCATTTTTCCTACCCTAAGTTAAGAGCCCGACATATGCCAGGCGGCGTGGCGATACAAACGCGGATGGTCTAAACGCGTTGGCTACTTTGTATATTTTCGTTTTTTAGGAATATTCAAGGGTTATTCGAAAAAAAAACATATGATGGCTGCCTTATCTGTAATGCAATAATAATCAAAAGTTTCAAGGTTAATTTTAATGTATTTGGTGAATAATGCTATATACCGAATAAATTAGACGTGATTTGGAGGCAACTTTGCAATTTTTTTCTATCGAGAAAATTTAACGCAATCGTGTTTTTGAGTCATATAGTTACCAGAGTTAGTCCTGAACTTTGCTGCATTTTTATTTCAACTTGAGTATTTAATTATTATTGATATAACAGCCAATCATGCAAAGCAGTGTGAGGTAGTACGGGCCCTTAAAGGTTGACTGGAAGAAATTGCATAGCGATAAGTCCGCCTTTGTACCTATTTTTGTGTAAAGATAATGTATATGCTTTGTGTTATTAATGTTATGGTGCAATAAAGAGTATTTCATTAATTCATTCATTTATCAACTTTCTCAAAAACTACTCTAACGTAACGACATCTTTACTTTTAATAAATTAAGAAATAAAATATGGTGAAAAAATTCATGTGGGCGGGACTTGAACAGGCGACCTAGGTCTATGTATGACCTATGCTCTCGCCATCTAAGCTACCACACAACTCAACCTCGGCGCCGAAATTCTCCACCAAATCCGCCCGCATGAAAAAAAAATATGTTTCGCGATATTTTATTTCTTAATTTATTAAGAGTATATCAAAATAGCATTATGAATGCAAAATAAAACACTTATAAGAAGACATATTTACTTATTACTAATTTCAGAACAGCGGCAGAATAGAAGATAATGCTAGTCTCATTTTGCCGACGCGAGATAAGTAAGCTCTTAACAAACTTAGCGCTTTTTGATAACTCGCCGACGCGCAACGTACAGATGTTCACAAATATGCTTAAATATTTTTTTAAAATTCTTATCAATTTTATTCCTGCGTAAGAAACTAAAAACGATGCAAGGAATCGATATTCATCATCATCAGGTTTTTATAGTCTCCACTACAGGAGCATGGCCCCCTCTGTACTACTACAGTCATACTTTGCCAGAGCAGCCAGAGGATTTGGCCTACACTTTCCACGCTGGCCTGACGGGTTGGAGAGGTCTCAGAGATGTTTTTATAAGCTTTGTATAGCTTGTATTTCCTAAGTCGCCTTCTACGACATCCACGGGAAGACTTGGAGTAGCGTCCTATTCTACTCTGCCGGATACCATACGGCGCCATTGTTTTGAATCGATATTATTTTGAAGTATTTCAAACAATTTTCTTATCTTAAAAATTCGTTGTCTGTAAAGTAGGTTTACGGACGATAATTTTACCTGATAACCGTGGAAGAGAGATAGATGCGCACCAGTCAAACGCGTAGGCCGATCGCGCCTCTCTATCGCTTGTTTCGCGCTCTCGCTGGCACACGGAATGTGACACTTTTACGTGCGTGCAAACGGCGTTCAGCGCTATCACGTAAAAATATTATTTTTCAAACTAATACACAAGGAAGATACGAGAAGTCGTTAGAGTAACAGATACAGGGTAAAATTTAATTCATTAGCAAAATTTTAAGGAGTGACTCAGACCACGAATCTGAACAACTTTCATTATGGGATCAACTAAGAAATTGCAAAAAAAAGCAGCTGTTCCATAGATTTTATCCAAGTAGATATTCCACTATTGCATGAAACAGCAGATTTTTTTTCACGATGTCTAAGTTTGTCTCATAATGACAGTTGTTCAGATTTGTGGTCTGAGTGACTCAGACCACGAATCTGAACAACTTTCATTATGGGACCAACTTCGACATCGTGAAAACAAATTAAACGTTTGCTAATGAATTCAATTTCATTCTGTATAATAGCTATTTCTTTGTATTCTCCAACATGTCTAGTTTCAATGTTCTACCTTACTTATTTAAACTAGGTAGATGTCCACAGTCTAATCAAACAATCAATCAATAAGTAACAGCAAAATCGTTTGATTATATTTGAAACAACATTATTTTTCATGTATAATCAAACGATTTTGTCATTCTGTGATACAAGAAATAAACGGACGTGCATTGAGTAACTTGTATTATTGCGGACCCTCGTACATACACACACGCACACTACACATAGAAGTAGCCGGCAACCGCTACAACATCATATTCATCTAAACCTCTACTGTCTTTGTAGTTCATATCAGTACTTTGGTACATACCACCCGTTGGTTGCACCAGTCGCGTCTGATTAAGTCAATAGCGGAGTGTGGACTATGCCTTATCATTACCCACATCTGATATCAATGGCATAGGGAAAACGCTGTTGTGTTGCCTTTGTTTTAGTAATTCGATTGTATACAGAGTGACATCTTTACCTTATCCGATTTTAATGAATTTGCTCTATTCCCTACGTTACAATATACCTTGTCTGACAAAAAATAATTGTCTTCTTCTTATCGTGTCGACTCGGGCGAATTAAATTTGTGTTGACCAAAACTCTGCCACTGACACAGCGTTATCAGTGGCATTGTATAGGTCCTCGCGTGTGCAGGTGGTAGGATATGCAGGGCAAGACAACAGGTGTGCCATGGTCTGAGGAGTTGCACCACATGGACGGGAAATATCAGAGCTGTAACCCCACCTATTCATGTTCTCCTTGCTTCGGCCGACTTGAGTCCGAAGTCTGGTCAAGGACTTCCATGTAGCCCAAGGTAGATCATGACCAGAGGGGAGATGCTCTGACAGCGGGGTGATAGACGCTGTTGGATATCTCTCCTTCCAGATATTAAGCCTTGATTTGGAGACTTCGGCAGACAAAGGGGGCACTTCTTTTACAAAGCTATGCCGGCTCTGCAATCTTTGAGGAACCTGACTAATAGTTTTTGAGATATACGCCGACAAACATACATACATGAAATTGAGGCACAAGTAAAGAAGCTTGTACAGATAGGTAAAGGTCAGCTTCTTATCATATATGTAACAACGGCATGGTTTTAAAATATTATAGAAAAGAGAGAAATGCATATTTACATTGTATCAACGGTTTTGAGGTTTTAAAAACAATTTATACGTTCTGGCAAAGTTCTTTAATAGTTCGCGACACATACAACTAATAACGCTTCAAAATTATTACTCTTTTACAGTTGAATATGAAAAACAGGCGATTTACTGCGAATTTAAAAAAAAAATTAATCCGAATTAAGAAAAGGATGAGGTTATCAATTCTGTTGTATGATTTTTTTAACGTTTGTTACCTCATAACTCCGTAATTTATGATCCGATTTAATAAAAATATTTTTTTGTTTGAAAGGGTATGCTTTCAAATTGGTTTAATTTAAATTTTATCACAATCTCTCAAGATCGACGAATCTAACGACACTTATCAAACTAACATCAAACAAGCTTAGGTTACAGAGCATTAAGGCAATACGCATACATACACTCTTGAACATAACCATCTTTTGATGTCACCTAAAACGAATCCTCTACTTTATTAATCGAATAAACTTAACTATATTGAATACGACACGAAAAACAATGCAATAAAATAACCCGACAACTCTAGAGCTTTCTTAAAATACTTTCCCTAACAACATTATCGCGTTAATGTAATAAATGGTCCCGGGTTCGAATCCCGGAAAGCATGCGTCTTGTTGATTTGTGACGAGAGCAGATGGACGGGGTACCGCGATGATTTGTGGCGCTTTTTGACAACTGCTCCGCGGTTCTATGTCATAAATTTAATTAGTGAAAATTAGAATTGATGTGTGTGAAAACAGGGTATGAGTGGCTCAGATATTTCTATACTTCTGTTAATGGAATCATTTTAAGTCGTCGTTGTATTTTTCGCCTCGTAAAAAATAATAAATAAAAGGTTTTATTACTCATATTCTATAAATCCGGACAAATTAAAGGGCCGGACAAGAGTCTAAAAGTCCAGACATGTCCGGACTAATCCGGATGGATGGTAAACCTATCTATGACGCAATACAAAATAATCATCAATTCAAATATATAACCACGAAAAAACATATCTTTGCCTGAGTAAACATATTTACAGTATTTAATTTTAAAAAATGTTTCTTTATAAATAAAAGCTCTTACGTAATCATTCCTCTTTTTAAGGTGGGTTAATATTTTTCTACTTTAATTTCTAAAATCTTTGTGTAAGAAGTCCTCTGCTGGACAGAGATCTCTCTCGAAGATTCTTTGTTCCACGGCAGGATATTGTCATAGGCGAGGCGCTGTGATTAACACGCCAGCCTGCGACACGAGGGTTCGTAGTAATGATCTTTTTCAGATTGGCCTGGGTCTAGGACATCTATCTATATATGTATTTGTTACAAAATACGGTATCGTTGAATTAGTATCTCATAACACAAGTCGAATTTACTTTGGGGCTAGCTCAATCTTTGTGATTTGTCTGTATATATTTATTTATAATCACCTCGCTAGGCAGGTGGGTTGGCGAGCGCAGTTTCTTTGGCTCCTTGTTCTTGTGAGACGGTGCTGCCCTTCGGAAGCATTTTAAGCTGAGAAGGGATATTACTCATTTGGATGAATAGGTAAAAAGCATATAAACAGCTAGGGACGCCGGGCGCATGTACCCGATACTATACCTACAACCATTGGCCAAACAGTTTGAGATAACACCCCTGAACTAAAGCTGTCATCATCATCATCATCAGGTCTTTTTAGTCTCCACTACAGGAGCACAACCTTTTCTGTACTACTAGGGCCATACTTGGCCAGAGCAGCCAGAGGACTTGGCCTGCCCTCTCCACGCTGGCCAGACGGGTTGGAGAGGTCTCTTAGATGTTTATAAGCTTTGTTTAGCTTGTATTTCCTAATTCGACATCCACGGGAAGACTTGGAGTGGTCCTATTCTACTCTGCCGGGTACCACACGGCTAAACTAAAGCTGTATTAAAATTCATTTATTCTCAACTAGCTTTCACCCGCGTCAATGTCGATCCCTCGGGAACAGTACTTTTTCCCGGGATAAAAAGTAGCCTATGTCCTTCTCGGTAATCCAGAGAACTTGTATGCAAAATTTCATGATCTTCGGCTCAGTAGTTACGGCGTGAAAGCGTAACAATAACAAACAAACAAACTCACTTTCGCATTTATAATAAGTTAGGATTAGGATTAAGCAGTAAACTACGATTGAAAAATCAAATTAGAATTCAAATATCTTTTATAGTTTCGTAGAACAATTGTTAACATCATATTTATGTATATGTTATTGAATAATAAATAAATAAATAATAGATTTTCTTACCACCCAAAGAGAATTTATCCAGAACTAGCTTTCGCCCGCGGCTCCGCCCGCTTCAATGTCGATCCCTCGGGAATAGTACTTTTTCCCGTGATAAAAGGTAGCCTATGTCCTTCTCCGTACTTCATAGAACTTGTATGCAACATTTCATTATAATCGGTTCAGTAGTTACGGCGTGAAATCGTAACAAACAAACAAACTCACTTTCGCATTTATAATATTAGTAAGGATAAGGATTAATAAAAATAGTAACCAGAATTATCAACCAGAATTCATCACACAAGCATTTATTTTGAAATGCAAAAAGCTTGACATGACACAAATCAATCCTCGTTACAGTTCCTCAGTCCAATTATAAGGCCACATGCACATGAACATTTGTCGCGTCGCAATATTGTTCGGCGTTAATCCCGCGTGAAGGAAATCATAAATCAAGTCATTTGCGGCGAAAAAAACGTGTCGAGATGAGACAGACGCTGGTGTGTCCGACGCCTTATTATGAATGTGTTATCATACATATTTTTGCATACTTAATTTGTTGTACATAAGAATGTTAGCTTATTCCAATAGCTGGCTATAGACAAATCTGTCTTTTACATTTAAGTTCATAAGTGTCATGAAGATCTATATAAAATAATAATAAAATATATTTATAAAACACGTCACTCACATGCTAGGTATTTTGTCCGGAAAGCTGACAAGAGTTTCAATTCTTTAAAAAATTGATATGCTACATATAAATTTAAACTTGCTGATAGATATAAGTGACGTTGTTTTGAAAAACATAAATAGCGGCAAAAATATCACTAAAATGGCTATGAAGACAAAAAAGTATGCAATGGGCCTAATTTCTAGTCTATTACTTTAAAGCCATATTGCTTTATACCTAACCGGGTGGTAAAGTTAACTGGCAATATTGCCAACATTCGTTTAGTAATCAAAGCTGTTCTTACCAATCATATCATTATATCTCTCTTACACGTGTTTAGTTGCAATGATCTTAATTTCCGGTTAAGATTTATAAGGACCGGTTTATTTATACACCAAAATATATCAAAAACTTATTGAAATCTGATACATCCTCACGCACCCCACTTTCGACAGTTTGTGCAAAATGCACCCCACTTGTCCAAAATCACCCATAAATCAGAATTATAACGTTTTCGTTGGAATATTGTATATTATCATATACACGACGTCATAAATCTATCATCAGAAGATACAGGGAAGATGTGTTGCTTATTTAAATAAAAACTGATTTATTGATAAATAAAAAAGTCGCCCAAGTCAAAGCTGGAATTACGTACCGAGGTTCCGTACAAAACAAGACTTATTTTTGTGATGTTACTAGAAATAACGGTTTTTTACGTTGATTGCCTTACTTTTTTTATGTTAGGTATACGGCAGCAAACGAGCAAGCGAGTCACCTGATGGTATGCGATGAACGCTGCCCATGTACAACTGCAACACCGGGGTGTGACAGGAGCATTGCCGGTCTTTCAAGTAGTTGGGGGAGGACATTGGGAGTAGGGAAAAATGGAGGACATGGGGGAAGGGGGAGAAGGATGGCCCTCCAACTCTCTCACTCACCGAACGAAGCATAAAAGTGGTAAAGCTTCTACTCAAACGTCGATTTTCTGTGAGAGTGTGGGACTTCCCCGGATAAGCCGGCCCATGCATGCTACTAGCAAAAATGAATTTTGCCGATAGCGTGGCTCTACCACAACAAAAAGGACTTTACTTCTTTTATAAGACCTTGCTTCTTGGCAAATTTCATATAAGCAGGTCATTGGTTATACAGGTTTTGTTTTCTTGTGAGTGCGCAAAATGTACTATGTAAATTGTAATACCAGTTAGAAATTTAACATTTTCTCTGCTCTATGATAGGATGTAAACCTCTACATCCTATCATTATCATATCAACGTCAAGAAATCCGTTGCTGGTCGTATGCCTCTCTCAAGGGCTTCCGCTACGACAGCTTAGAAGCGGCTTACATCGAGCGTCTCTCTGCGACTTTAGTCAGGTCTTCTGACTATCTTGTTGGTGGGTGTCCGACGCTGCGCTTACCATTACGTGGTTACCATTCGAGAACCCTTCTGTGTAATCGGCCATTAGTTCTACGCGGTATGGTATATTGACTATTCTATAATTATTTCTGTTTATCTTTTGAGATACGCAACCCTATCACACTACGCATGCTGTCGTCAAATTGTGAGAGATTGTCTTTCCGTGGACCCCATAACTTCTGATTTGTTGGTACATAATTGTCTATTCCAGCTGTATAAAAGACCAAAAGATTACCAGTTCTTCTCTCGTTGTAATATCGCTTAACTGAATTTAGCTTTAACTAGAGCTAAAGCTAGACAAAGCAAAAAGTAGAGGCTTTGTCTGCCTCGTATGCTTAAGAATATATTTATGAGTATTTTCTAAACATATTAAATACTAGCGGTCCGCCCCGGTTTCGCATGCGTTTAAATAGCCTACGTTCATAAGGGATAATATAGGATTTCTATGGTGTAAGAATGTTTTAAAATGGTCCAGAAGTTTCGGAGCCTATTCAATTCAAACAAACAATCAAATCTTTCCTCTTTATAATATTAGGATAGAAAAGGTGTTGCAGGTATTGCATCGGGTACGCCCGGCCTCCCGAGCTTCTACTTGCTTTTCTTTCATTCATCCGAGTCAGTAGTATTTAAATACCTTCATGTACTTCTAGATCCATCCTAATTCCTATCATCCCCCCATCTTAAACGTCGGAAGAACAAGAAGCATGTGAGGGCTCGACCGTCCCGACGCTCTAGCCGAGTTCCCACATATAAGGATGTTAGGGAGAGCACAAGACGACACACAGAACACAGAGAATAATTTTATTATAACTTTGCTTTACAACTTGAATAAATTAATAACAGAGACTTATGCTCCAAGTTATGGTAGTAGACTCAAAGATGTTAGTAGACTAAAAGATGTTAACAGACTGAAAGGTGGTAGCAGACTGAAAGATGGTAGCAGACTGAAGAATGAGTGATGAGAGAGAGAGAAAGTAATCTAAAAATGGATTGGAATGGAATGAAATTTGAATTAAAATAAGGAATGAAAAATGGACAGAATGAGAGAAATGAGGTTGGATGAGATGCAGCATGGCAGGTGGCATGCTGCAACGTTACAAGCTAAAGAAACTGCTCTCGCCGACCCGCATGCCAAGCGTGGTGATGATGACGATGGATATGCTCGAATCGGAGGCACTACATCTGACGTTGCTTTCACCAGGAACCTATTTTATGAGGACTAGAAATTTGTAATTAAACTATTTCCCAAGTGACCCAAAAACCTAATCACCACGTGTTACGACGCGTAACTTCAAATCGGCGCAAATAAAGACTTTCCAAACGTGACGAAAGTCCATAAACAATCCTCGTGTGCGAGATAACGCCAAAAAGGCGGCGCTTTTGACTACAACACAAATAAAGTAATGTAAAAATGTGTCGTCGTGAACGACATAGCCACCGAGAAATGCAGGTTTGATGTTGTAAACAATGCGATGTATGAAGGATGCCGAAGAAGAAAGTGATCATCATTGTCATCATCATCAGGTCTTTTTAGTCTCCACTACAGGAGCACGACTACTAGAGCCATACTTGGCCAGAGCAGCCAGAGGACTTGGCCTACACTCTCCACGCTGGCCAGACGGGTTGGAGAGGTCTCATAGATGTTTATAAGCTTTGTTTAGCTTGTTTTTCCTAAGTCGCCTTCTACGACATCCACGGGGAGACTTGGAGTGGTCCTATTCTACTCTGCTGGATACCACACGGCGACAGAAGAAAGTCATCAATACAATAAAATATTTTTTTAGCATTTGTATTGGTCAAACAGTAGATGGTTTAACAAAAATATGAGAGATCATCACCTATTTAGCTATTAACAATTGCATGCAAAATAACACGTAAGTAGGAATGATTGAATTTATATAGTTTTCTAGATAAGCAAAAAATTATGCAAAATCAATATTACTTACAATACATATAATCGAAAATGCAAGGAAATAAACAAAATGATTATGAATTTACAGTCTATAAATTTTGTAATTACTTCATCGTCATCATTTCGAGTAGGTGTCACGGTCAATCGACCATGCACACCCTGGTGTCAGAGTTCTTCGGTACCGCCTCTCGGCCACTGACGTGGTTCCTTTAACAACTACCAGATGGCAGCCGGGACCACCGGCTTAACATGCCTTCCAAAGCACGGAATCATCTTTATTATCAGACAATCAGGTGATTCACGCCTGCAATGTCCTAACCGAACTGGAAACAACTAAACAAAGTATGCTTTCGGTGGGAATCGAAACCACGACCCCCGGGTCAACAGGCAAATGCCTTAACCACTGGACCACGGAGGCTGTTAATTACTTAAAATAAGAGCTTGTACGGTCAGAGGTGTCATCTTCAACAGCTTGTCCGGTAGTTGCAGGTATGGCATCGGGTACGGCGCCCGGCCTCCCGAAATGCTACTTGCTTATCCCCTATTCATCTGAGTGAGTAGTATCCTAATACCTTCATTCTCCTCCCAGATCCAACAAATTCTTATCCTTTCCCTGCTTTAAAATACTCACGAAAGCGGCGGAAGCACAAGATGCCAAAGAAACTGCGCTCTCGAACCCGCCGACCAAACGTGGTGAATATGGCAATAAACCTCCCATGGAACAAAGAATTTTTGAGAGAGGCCTTTCTCCAGCAGTGGACTTCTTACGGCTACAATGATGGTAAATGATAAAAAGCTTGTAGATGTGAAAATTAAACCTATATTTTCTTAATTCTTTTGTGGTGAGAGTACCGAAGCGTCATCTGCCAACCTTGATGAAGGACTTTTGGCCGCAGGGAGTTGTATTTGGAAGGTTCCGAGGTCGGCTGCCTGACGTCACCGCGCGTCACACGTCGCCGGCACTACGTGTGATATAGAATAGGATAATTTAATATAATAATAATAATATAATAATAATAATTTTATAATAAATGTATTTATAATATAGGCCTCTGGTATTGTACGTAATTGTAAGTACAATACTATTGCCTGAAATAAAAGAATTATTATTATTAATAAAGTCACTTTTGAGGCATAATTTTTCAGGTCCTTGTACGTATTAAGGTGAAATAAAAAACTAACCGTGAGGAGTTTTCTTGTGTACTTTCCATATTTTGTATTAAGGTCGCAAAGCGCGGCACTTTTGACTAAAGTTTGTTTAGGCGGTGTGTTAAATAATTGTTTATTTTTAATGTGGAGCGACGTGAAGCTGGTTCGTCTTAAAGTACGACATTATATTTATATTTATTTGGATATGTATTCTATTAACTATTGCAGGCTTTCTGCCGCCTAGTAATTAATTACATTTCATGCTGCCAACTGCAACAGCAACGAAAAAATTATAAGCATTTTATTAAACAACTTTTATGCAATAATAACATTTAAATTCACAATCTAAAATGCTTTCCAAGAACAAATCAAATGAGTCCCAACACGATAAGTGTACCTTGTTTAGTTTAAGAGTTCCAATGGCCACCTTCCGACTCCATCATCATACCAGCGCAACGATTCCATAATATTGTATTGTCATCCAATTTACACATGCATGCAAAATTTCAATAACCTGGAAGTGGATCAACTTTAACTTGCAAGATTTGAAAGCACCACTGCATTGTAAAAAAAATATTAAAGTAGTGCTATTTAGGGTGAATCAAGGATTCCCACAATACCCCATACATCTGATCAAGCACTTCGGAGTTATGGTGAAATAAAGAAACTCAAATACATTAATATTTTCATACATACAAACATGAACTCCTTTTTTTTGGCAATCGTGTAAAAACTGCTAGTAGCTCACACGCACGATTACCCATAGATTACTTATTAAAAAAAACCGACCAAGTAAGAGTAGGATCCGCACACGTTCCGTACCATTATCCTTATCCTTACTAATATTATAAATGCAAAAGTGAGTTTGTTTGTTTGTTACCTGTATTCATACTTTTAAAATGGAGTTTCCCAACCAACTCCAACCGAACTTAACGTAGATGCCAACATTAAATCAAAACTGCGCTTAACTGTCAATCTAAGGTAAACGTTTACGTAATTAGAAATATTTTTTAAAATTTTACACTTCGTGAAGATTCTCTTTTTCGATTTAAATCTCATTGGAAAATAAAAAAAGGAATTCATTGAAAAGATCAATTTAAAAAAATGATTGTCTGTAAAGTCGGTTTACGGACAATAATTTTACGTGATAACGGTGGTAGGGATAGATGCGTCACAAGCCGAACGCTTAGGCCAAGCGTGCCTCTCTATCGCTTGTTCCGCGCTCTTGCTTGCACAAGTAACGTGGAACGAACATTTCATCGATTTATAAGACGTTACTAGCTTTCGCCCGCGGCTCCGCCCGCGTCAAAGTCGATCCCTCGGGAATAGTACTTTTTCCCGGGATAAAAGGTAGCCTATGTCCTTCTCCGTACTCCAGAGTACTTGTATGCAAAATTTCATGAAGATCGGTTCAGTCGTTACGGCGTGATAGCGTAACAAACAAATAAACAAACAAACTGACTTTCGCATTTATAATATTAGTAAGGATGAATTCGTCAAAAAATAACATTTTACGTATATTTTCATCTTAATAACTCAGAAATTCTATCAACACAACGCACCAAATTAGAAACAGAAACACAGACAAAAGCTAGTAAAATAAATTAGGTTCCGCAGCGAAGCTCGTCAGCCAAAAGCCTTCAGCCGAAGCTTCAGCTGTTTTGCGAAACTTTGCACCAATGAGGCAAATAAATTTGTTTTATCTCTACGAAAGTATTTGATTCACTCCCCCGCTGGTGGAATGATTCGCGCCTTTTAGGGTTCCGTTGGTAAACTCGAGAAACGAGCCCCTGTTAGCTTCTGTTGTATTATTATAATGATAGACGGGCCCTTAATGTAAATTAGTAATTTTTAGGGGTCCATTCTTAAGGAGTGTAATCAGGACCCTATTACTCAAATTTCGCTGTACATCATCCTCCGCTGTATATCATAGACAGGTCCTCAGGTCCTTAAGGAGTGTAACCTCCTGGTTACACTCCTTAAGGACCCGACCTTGATGCACAGCGAAGGTTGAGTAATAGGGTCCTCCCTATTACTCAACCTTCGCTGTGCATCATCCTCCGCTGTATATCATAGACAGGTCCTCGGGTTATTAAGGAGAGTAACCTATTACTCAACCTTCGCTGTCCATCATTCTCTGCTGTATATCATAGACGGGTCCTTAATGTAAACTAGCCATTTTAAGGAGTCCATTCTTAAGAAGTGTAATCAGGTATTACAAAACCTTGGCTGTCTGTCACTTAGGGTCCTTAATATAAATACAGACATACATTATTATACGTCTTTGTCCTTTACGGGATAGACAGAGCCTAGAGCCATAAGATCCATGAAGCGTAATAGATGACCATAACATTCGCCACAATTAATTTCATAACAAAGATCTCCCCAATACCAGAAATCTTTTGGTATTAATAATGGTCTCTCTTTCATGCTGGTCTGGAAGAAAAGATAAAACGTAAAATGTGCCAGCTGCTTAACTTCCCGCGCAGACCGTAGAAGCCGTTCACGGGAATGGGTAAAAATCTAAATAATCATGGTAATAGGCGATGGGGCTAGCAACCCATCACTATTTTGATTCCGTACCTAGTCCCACCTTCACGCCCACCAACATGATAACATGGCCTTACGGTCTTATGACTTTAGGCTCTTTCTACCCCGCAAGGGATAAAGACGTGATAATATGTATGTATGTTTTTATAATGGTATGGAAAAATGAAAGGGGAATATCAGAAATCTTATGATATAGACTGTTGTCCCATTGAGATTTTCTGATATATAAGATAGTGTTTGGTGACTATAAATATGGATGGGCTTCAGTGGTCAACATAAATATCCAATTTCTTACATCCGGTTAGTAAGCGTATAGGAGTTACGGAAGGTTGAAAATTTGAAAAATTGATAAATTATAGGAGCAGTAATTGTTTTGAAATTCTTTATAAGCACGATCGACAATATTATACTAATAACCATCATCATCATCAGGCCTCTTTAGTCTCCACTGCAGAAGCATGACCCTCTCTGTACTACCAGAGCCATACTTGGCCAGAGCAGACAGAGGATTTAGCCTACACTCTCCTCGCTGGCCAGACGGGTTGGAGAGGTCTCATTGATGTTTATGAGCTTTGTTTAGCTTGTATTTCCTAAGTCGCCTCTTACGACCTCCATGGGAAGATTAGGAGTGGTCCTATTCTACTCTGCCGGCAACCACACGGCTATACTAATCAGTTAACATTAATTTCTGACACGATACAAGGAAGGAATTTGTCAAGGGACGTTTAAGGAAACACTCGCATTAGAACGAACAATCGAATATTTTTAATCAATCGTATGGAACCTTTCACGTGTAAATCCGAATCGCACTTAGGCTGTTTTTTTTGTTTAGAACCTTCTTCTAGTTGGTTAAAGAATCGCCCATAAATTTCAGGCAGCTCCGCTAGGTAGATGTATAGACAGTTATTTACTGCTAATTTCTTTGTAATGTTTTTTGTTAAGTTTCTTTGTCTGTCTTCTGTAATCAATCTGAAACTTAAAGATAGGCGGAGTTTTACGTTTGATAAAGTACTGCTTAAATTTTGTTAATCAATTCAAATTTTTAACGTAATGTGTTGAATACGTGATCATCAATATTATCATCATCTCAACTGTGCTTCGGAAGGCACGTTAAGACGTTGGTCCCGGCTGCCATCCGGTAGTCGTTAAAAGAACCACGTTACAGGCCGAGAGGCGGTTCCGAAGAACTCTGACAACAGGGTGTGCATGGTCGATTGACCGTGTCGCCTACACGAAATGATGATCTTAGTCGTGAAAATTTTACTGCATAACATAGGCCTCCTCCAAAGATTTCCATCATATGGGCTTCTGCCAAACTCATCACGCTTGGCAGACTGGTTGATGAGCGAAGTTTGTTTGGCTTATATCGATGCCGAAGCGGCGGCCTATCAAAACCGTTTTTAACTCATTCACGGACACTAATATAATTAACAATAGAATAACGTCTACAGGCGAGCAGTGTCAGGGAAAGTGTTAAGCGTGGGGTTAAGAGTTTGATGGACTGGCTGAATGGAATAAAGATATTTGGGATACTACTTGCTCGGATGGATTCTGGGATTAGAAAGTAGAGATGAGGTAGTAGGAGAAGGTAGCTTGGTATGCCGGGCGCGCGTACCCGATGATATACCTGCAACCACCAGACAGGCAGTTAAGGATGACACCCCTGACCAAATTCAATTAGACTCAGCTATAGGCGAATGACCACAGCAACCCGTGACCTATTGACAATTATATGTTTCTCTAGGGAGTATTATCACAAGCGAGTCCAGGTGTACCCAAGATATAGTAGCATAAATAGCAATGGCAAAAACCGCATTTAATAGCAAAAAACATCTACTAACATCACATATTTCAAAAAATACGCGAACACGGCTTATCAAGGTGTACATCTGGAGCATTGCTCTTTACAGCTGCGAGACGTGGACCTTAACACAGATGGAAAGGAAAAAGTTGGAAGCATTTGAAATGTGGTGCTGGAGAAGAATGGAGAAAATTAGCTGGATAGATAGGACAACTAACGAAGAAGTTTTAAATAGAGTAGGAGAAAAAAGGTCTATTTGAACTGCGATAGAAAATCAAAGTGGTAATATGATAGGACACTTGTTGCGACACGATCAGTTTAAAATAACTATTATAGAAGGCAAAATAGAGAGAAGGAGAGGGAGAGAGAAAGCCCAGGCATAGCTATTTTAAACAATAAAGGAAAAAGTGGTAAGGGTTTCGTACCAGGATGTGAAAAGACTGGCAGAGAATAGATCAAGATGGAGGGAGCTCCACCCACAAGAGCGTTGCTCTTAAATTTTGATGATGATGATGATAATATTTGGCGAGCACCGTGGCGCAGTGGTTAACACGCCAGCCTGCTACACGAGGTGCCTGGGTTCGATCCCCGATCAGATCATGATGGTAAACAATCTTTCTCAGATTGACCTGGGTCTTGGATGTTTATCTATTATAAAATATAGTGTCGTTGAGTTAGTATCCTACGACACAAGTTCATAACTTACTGTGGGGCTAGGTCAATTTGTGTGATATGTCCCTATATATTTATTTATTTTATTACGGATTCTGATTCCAGGAATTCAATATAGTTCAGAGGTTCAAATCACGCGGTTCATTAAAACGAGCCAGTATAGGTATTTATATTCGTATCGTTTGATCGTGGTCACATGCAAAGTTAGGTTATTAATATTATTTTTTTTAACACAGTAGATTATGTAGAGTTATACTATACTCTTTGATTGGATTTAATAAGTTCTGTTTAAAAAAAGAAACAATTAAAATGTCAATCACACACTTTTGTTAATGCTAACACTCAATCATGTTGTAACACATAATTTAGGAAAATGACTAGTGCTTTTATATGGTTCTACAAAATTGTTTATATAATATAAAATAAATTTATACGGGCAAATCACACAGATTGAGCTAGCCCCAAAGTAAGTTCGAGACTTGTGTTATGGGATACTAACTCAACGATATAATATTTTATAATAGATACTTAAATATATAAACATCCAAGACCCATGTCAATCTGAAAAAGATCATTTTCCATCTTGACCTGGCCGGGGATCGAACCCGGTCACTCCGTGTCACAGTCTGGCGTGTTGACCACTGCGCCATGGAGCTAGTCAGCTATATGTAAATGTCATGATCTGTAATGTGTGTCTAAATAAATAAATATATTAACTTTATTCGTTTAATTTTTATTTCATTTGCAATTTCAGATTGCTAGTAGTTAATACTTACGTAAGGCTGTTTATTTGTAGGGTCATCATCATCATCATCATCAGGTCCCTTTTAGTCTCCACTACAGGAGCACGACCCTCTCTGTACTACTTGGCCAGAGTAGCCAGAGGACTTGGCCTACACTCTCCACGCTGGCCAGACGGGTTGGAGAAGTCTCTTAGATGTTTATAAGCTTTGTTTAGCTTGTATTTCCTAAGTCGTAGCCTACTCCAAGACTTGGAGTGGTCCTATTCTACTCTGCCGGATACCACACGGCTATTTGTAGGGTCATTGCATTAAAAACAAATATTCAAGAAACTGCACTTTGAAAGAAGTGTCCTCGCCACACGACTAACTTATTAAAGTAAAGTGCAAACTGCTAGCAATAAAGGGGACAGGCGTTGGTTTCTGATAAAACTTCAATCTTCATACAACCCGCCGCGTCCCACTGCAGTGGTTCTCAAGCTTTCACACACGCGATACAAGAACGAGAAGTAATTAAATAATAAATAAATAAATATTTACGGACAAATCACACAGATTGAGCTAGCCCCAAAGTAAGTTCGAGACTTGTGTTATGGGATACTAACTCAACGGTACTATATTTTATAACAAATACATATGTATATAAAAATCCAAGACCCAGACCAATCTGAAAAAGTTCATTTTTCATCTTAATCTGACCGGGGATCGAACCCGGGCACCGTCGTGTCACAGGCTGGCATGTTAACCAGTGCGCCACGGATGGTGTTGCAGTTGTCCATGGACAGCGATGATCACTTACCATCAGGTGACCCGCCTGCTCGTTTGCTGTCCTATAACATAAAATAAAAACATTTTCCCTAGTAGCATGAATGGGCCGGCTCGTCCGGGGAAGTACCACACTCTTACAGAAAATTGACTCAAACGTCAATTTTCTAGAAGAGAAGTTTAATTGCTTCTGTGCTTCATTCGGTAAGAGACAAATGCCCATCGTCATGGTCAAATTGACATTCATAAAATTAACTCTAAAAACTAAATTCCTGACGTAGTCAATAAAAACTTAGCCTTATCTTTAAGGCTGTATGTATCTCTTCAGCCGTCTGATCTCTACTCACCTACTCTCATATTCGTCAATGGCCGCTTCATAAATATGCGAGCGCTCCGAACGCCTGATTACACCTAAATAATAAATTCAATTTGCTCCAGCAGCCATCAAATATTTTCTTGCGATAACGTTTCTATATTTGGACGGGCGGATGGTGGGAATAATGGCGTTATTTAGAGTCTTGCAATATGCTAAGATAGTAGGCTGCCGGCATTAACAAGTCAGGAGATGGTTGCCGGGGTGCGGACACAGAAACCTGTAGAGTCGACAACGATAAACCACCAGACTTACATGTCAAAGAAATAAGTAAGACGACAGCTGCTTGAAGACATATTATTGAGACTATTTTTGATTATAGTCGGCAATCTTTACGAAATGACAAGTAACTGACCCGTTTTTATAGATACATAATAAATAAATAGGTAATAAATACGGATAAATCACTCAGATTGAGAAAGCCCTAAAGTAAGTTCGAGACTTGTGTTATGGTATACTAACTCAACGATACTATATTTTACACCTAGATAAACTTTCAAGATCAAGGTCAATCTGAAAAGATCATTTTTCATCTTGACCTGATCGGCGAGCGAACCCGGGAACTCCGGTGTGGCAGCCTGGCATGTTGATCATTACAGCACAGAGCTTGTCAATAATATTTCTTTATACATAACAAGCTTTCGTCCGCGGCTCCGCCCGCGTCTCCAGAGAACTTGGATGCAAATTTCATGATGGTCGGTTCAGTAGTTACAAACAAACTCATTTTCGCATTTATAATATTAGTAAGGAAGTAAGGATAAGGATTGTACAAGTCTTTACAACTTTGCCCGACCGGTCATGGTGTCTTTAAAAAAGTATATAAAATAATCAACAGCGACTCCATGGCTTCTCAAGAACAATTTTTACGACATCGCTCAGCGCACGCCGCCGTACTAGTGGGCTCTTACATTTCGCGCGGCCTTCTGGCGCGCCTGTTAAAAACACAATGAATAATTATTGGGTTTACTCCCCCCGCTTTTTACCGACTAAACACGGTGAAAATGAATTTTATAACTTCATTTTCGCATCAATGGTTAAGTGAATAAAATTGTCTTATTAGCTTTAAGTTTCTTATATAGCTTTTGCCTGTGTTATCAGGTGGAAAGTGTTTTTATAGCCATAACCTAGAGTTGTACCACCTTTTCTTAATTAAGTCATATATCTGAACAACTAAATATTAAAAAATTGTAATTTTTGACCCCGTTTATATTATTTACGCATTACAAGATTTTGAATTTTAATTTTGTATTGATAAAAATAATACCTTTGTTATTTTGTAAGGTATATATTTAATAAGCCTGTAATATAATTATATTTTGATTATTGGGGTTTTCTTCCTTTTTTATTTATTTCTTTATTTCAGTTCCAGTTTTAATATTGAATGTCAATTAAGTAAATTTTTTGTAACAATTTTTGGTAATATTTCTTTGACCTGAGCTTTGGAGGCCGTCAACAACTACTCGGTAATATTACATTGTATATTATTTTTATACACGTAGGTATTACCTTATAAAGACCTTATAATTCCCGCGCTACCCTCATAAATCGCGATCAAGTTTATTATATTTTTAATTCGACGGACTACAATACATCAACGTGATTTATACACGGCAAAGTTGCGGATTTATTATACCGTGTGAATGAGGCCTTATTGCTTGAAAGTTGGCAATTTGTTATTGTTTAGTCATAGAAGGAAAGATGTTTATAGGCCCAATACAGACAGACTCTCCGTGATGCACTTTTTAGTCTGTGAAAATAGAACTTAAGCAATCATATGCAGTAACGAACACGACCCGCGCCATAGAGACCTTTTGTGTGCCGCAGACTCGATCGGACAAAAATGTGTCGTCTGTTTAAATTAAATCACTTTACGGTTTTATCGCGTTTATGACATTATATTATATTTTTTTTTTATTTAGATTTAATTTAAATGTATAACAATCGCGAAAACATTAAAACCGATACAATGGTTTGTTTTTGTTTGTCTGTATTAGGCCATAGTCATACTTTTTAGTTACGACGTGTGTTACAATCCGCCCTTTCTTCTTCTTCTTCTTTCGTATGTATACAAAATCATGTGCCTTCAAAGCCTTAGATTTACTTTATAATTAATAAAAAAATAATAATTAATCGAATTTGACGATTTTTGTGGCTCACTGGTACCGCAACGTAAGCACTAATACTGCGCACACCAACTGGGCTATCGTGTATCTGTATGTTGATAGATTGTCAAAATTAATTGTATAAGAATATCAAGTTTTACCATCATCATCATTCCAGCCGTAAGAATTCACTGCTACACTCCTCTCAAGGATACTTCGTTCCATGGGAGGAAATTGCCATACTCACCGCGCTTGGCTGTCGGGTTGGCGAGTGCAGTTTCTTTGGCTTCTTGTAGTGGCGAGTGTATAGGAAGCTTTTTTAAGCTCGGGAAGGATAGGAATTTGTTGGAGCTGAGAAAGGAATGAAGGTATTGGGATATGAGTATGTGACTCAATCGGCTCTCACTTTTACTTCTTATTTATTTCAAAAACGTCGTGATCTCAGGTTATGTTATGTCTCATCTATAAATATCTTTACTGCTTTTCATTTATATTTCAACTGTTTTATTTTTAAAATTATTCTTACTTGTTCCCAAATAACAGTTTACTAGTTTGGGAAACAAGTGTTCCTTCATTAAGTAAGTCCTAGTAATAAGTTACCTACTTATTGACTGTACATTACATAGACGCAAAGTGGTGTGGTTCCTTTCTGTCAGTGAGACCCAAGATACAGGTATACCTAGTTTGGTGTCGATCTGTCAGGTGGATCTGCCCTAATTGGCGTCGTTATTTAGTTTTAAGTAGTCCTTTTGTACTCCGAATAATGTAGGTATCTTGGTGAAATAAATGTTTTTTGTTTTTTTTTTTTGTTTTTTTTTTTATACTTCTCACTCGGATGAATGGGGAAAATGCAAGTAGTTGCTACGGAGGCCAGGCGCGAACCCTAAGTCATACATTCAACCACCGGATAGGCAGTTGAGAATGATACCTCTCACCAAATTATATGAATTCATTAAATCATTACATATATTCTAATTCGATTGACGATTTTACTATACATCAGGATTATTTATACACGGCAAAGTTGCATATTTATTATACCGTGTGAATGAGGCATTATTGTTTTAAGGCAAAGACAAAAAACTTTATACTTAAACAATAGCTTAATAAATAACTCTATTATCATTTGATTTACACGGCTAAACAAAAGCTATAAAAATAAATCTCATCCCTTTGACCGCGAACGTCGGATAAATCTGACAAACATTTACTTATAAAATGTAAGTCATATTAGAAACAAAAAGAATCTGACATTCATTTTCAATGTAAATGTTTGTCGGATTTATCCGACGTTCGCGGTCAAAGGGTTAAGCGTCTTATTAAAACTGTTTTGTGCGAGTTTCGCACGCCAGCCCGCGACACGAGGATTCCCGGGTTGGAGCCCCAATCAGGTAATGATGGAAAAATCCAAATGATGAAAATTTTTTAAATATTCTAGCTTGAGTTTTAGTATGCGAGTCAATGATTTTACTATCAAAGCTGCCGAAGACGATAGAGATACAAATTATTTATTTTGCCTTAAATGTGGTATATACAGCTGTTTATAGGACATGAGTCCATATGATATACATGAGAGATAACTTAGGAAGACGGATTCCGGACTCTGAAGCATCAGTAGATGACAGAGAGATATAATAATGTGCCATGATACTAGGCCTAATAACTTGGTTCTATGATTCTTTACAACTTTATAAACTGTGATGAAAGTGCGCCAACTTACTGTTTGAAATACTCGTAACTGCAGAGTTCGGGCACATTTACTTCAACCCACAAGTACACATAACTCATGCGACACCGAAAACATTTGTAACAATGAGAAATAAATCGTCGGGCATATTTCACTCAAAAACTTAATACCATAGAAAATCAAATTTCGCATTCTCGAGTTGCAGTTGCAGTCAAACCCACCAAACGGAAATATAAATCAATACACGGGTGCTAGACAAATAAAACATTAAACAAAAAATACTTTTTTTTTATATCTGCAAATTTCGAAAAAAGAATTACAACCAATAACATGCAGTAGTGTTAAACAAATCTTATTGAAACTCTGTCAGGTGATTTTGACACGTACTGGGTTGAGTTAGAGTGCGTGTTGATTGCGTTGCTAAGTTTGGCAGTGATTTAGTCCCTATCGACCGTCAACCTGATTAATGTCGCTAGTAAATCAGCGGATTACGACAATGCGAGAAATGACGAGTCGCGGCCGGATCGCAGCCGATGCTGTGTGGTTTAAGTAAGAAAACTTTGTCTAACTAAACAATAAAAGTAACTACTTAATAACTGAAACTTAGTATTTTTTCCAGCAGCTTAAATAGTTACAAAAGTTACTGAATTATGAAATACCTAAAAAAATATTTTGTAAATGGAGTACCAACTAAAGTTAAGAAATAAACAATAACGGTACATAAAAATAGTTGCACATCAATTTTAATCTACACAGTGAATTTTCATTCGTTTTGTCGATATAAACAACTTTTCCTATGGGACCAATGCTGGGAACTAAAACAATAATTTAACAATTCCATACTAAAGTGTGAAGCATTTTTCTGCAATGGTTAATATGTATAAAACATAATTATAATACTTAGCTAAAAATAAAAAGTATTTTAAATTATATCATCTTTTAAATTAGGTGTAGTATAGTCCTACCGCTACCGCTATCTCTTATGCTTTAGTCCAAGATGTCGCTTGTATCGAATTATTGAGTAAACACGTAACGTAATCGGGCGATCGTTTCATTTAGAATGCGAATGCAGGGATCGGAGAAATATTGCCTAGAATATTTCTAATAATGAGTGTCATTTGGATGTAATATGATTATATGCGAAAAATGCGCACATAAGCTAGACTTTTACAAGCTCATAAATAAACAAGGACGTACTTTGTTATCTGTAAAAAAAATATCGGTTGACTACTTAACATTACTTCGACAACAACTAATCGCGTTAGCTTGTGTGCGGTGCGTGTGATATTATTAATGTAGGTACGATCCCAGGATTGCGTGATGTAAATAATTGAGAGATACAATGTAAGTGTATTTATTTCCTTCACAATTTGTTAGCAATCAAAACAAATAAAACAGAAAAAGTTATTATATAAAAAGCTTGATCAAATACTTTATACAGAGAGTGTCGTAAACAAAATTAAATTCTTAACGTGTATAAAATACGTTTATGATCTGCTCAAACTCGAATAGACTGTCATAAATAAAAAATGATATATTTCAAAATAAAAATCCACCTTGGGACCGTGACGCAATTATGACACAAACAACGCATGCACAGAAAGAAATGAAAAGATATAATGCAGTGGTCGTAAACACGGTGTTGTGTGCGTGAGTCGCTGGCGTGTCACGGTGCTACTGACAAATTGATTTATGTAGTTGGGGGAAACGCTCGCCAGAAACTTTGCTCTTTGACTGAAAGCGAGAACGCCACGCAGCATTTTTGAATTTCGAAGTTTTTAAATTTAATAAATTAAAGATTGCTCATTTATGTTTTTAATTTGAGCATTTAATTTTTTTATGGCGTTGTGCACCTTGGTATTTTGACATTTTCAATTTAAAAAATTAAGAATTTATGATTATTTTTATACCAATTAAAATAATAGTGTATCTAGAGTGTATCAATTTATTTGCGAAAAAATTAATGGGGGTATATAAATATGTAGTTAATTTGGAAAAATAAGCATAATTAAAAATTTTATTACACAAATAGTTAATTGGAATATCATTCCCTTCCCATATTATTTCGTTTATTATTTCGGCGCCGCTTTGTACTTTTATAGACAATTTAATTTAACACAACAAGTGGTCTAATCAACCAGTATATTTTTATATCGGTCCGATTGACACCTTAAAGTTTTATGGTCAAAAACCCATAAAATGCGGTCATAAAAATGGGGGATTTAGTGTCAGATGTCCAATGGTACATCGGTTGGTTTATGGCCTCTCTAGTCCGTGGTATGTCACCAATGGTGGACTGGAAAGTCCAATAAAATAGATAAATAATGGTGATTGTGGGAGTTGGTACAAAAAACTCTGATTGATGTGATAGGGTATTACGGAGAGTATCGATGTATTCCGAAGGCTTTTTTCTTTTTCATCTTATCTCGAAAACCTGATTGGACATTACTGTATTTTGTGTTGTCAATTCAATAAACTTAGAGCAGTGCTTGTCTGGTTTACTGACCGATGAACAATGAACAACTTTATTTAAAATATACTTTGAATTATAATATCTAAAAGTATGTTACGTACGAGTATGTGTGTACGAAATATTCGCGCTTTAGATCTTTGCGCCGGCGACTTTTTCTTTCGCACCTGGATTACGCTTCCTAAAAATTGTAACTGAACAATTTTTCCCATGGAACATATGTTTCTCTAAAGAAATTCATCGATCATTTCGAGTAGGTGTCACGGTCAATCGACCATGCACACCCTCGTGTCAGAGTTCTTCAGAACCGCCTCTCGGCTTCTGACGTGGTTCCTTTAACGACTACCAGATGGCAGCCGGGACCACCGGCTTAACGTGCCTTCCGAAGCACAGAATCATCTTTATTATCAGACAATCAGGTGATTCAAGCCTCCAATGTCCTAACCAGACTGGAAACAACTAAATAAAGTATACTTCCGGTGGGAATCGAACCCACGACCCCCGGGTCAACAGGCAAACGCCTTAACCACTGGACCACGGAGGCTGTCGATTCTTTATAAGGACAACGAGATAGCTAGAGCCTTAACAAAAGAAATAAGATATGCGAAATTATTATCATTACATAGTATAAAACAAAGTCGCTTCCCGCGTCTGTCCGTCCCTATGTATGCTTCGATCTTTAAAACTACGGAACGGATTTTGATGCGTTTTTTTTAAATAGATAGAATGATTCAAGAGGAAGGTTTATGTATGTACATTGCACCCATGCGAAGCCGGGGTCCGGGTCTCTAGTATTATTATATTATTATCAGTGATTTAGGTTACTTTTAAAAACCTATTCTTTATTCCAATTCCGACTGTTTCATTAATTTTACTCCAAAACCCTAACTTAATCCTTACTAATATTATAAATGCGAAAGTGAGTTTGTTTGTTACGCTTTCACGCCGTAACTACTGAACCGATCATCATGAAATTTTGCATACAAGTTCTCTGCAGTACGAAGAAGGACATAGGCTGCCTTTTATCCCGGGAAAAAGTACTATTCCCGAGGGATCGACATTGACGCGGGCGGAGTCGCGGGCGAAAGCTAGTAAATCATATTCATCCAACAATATTACCTTTATATTTATAGAATAGTCTATAAAAAATGTCTAGCATAAAACTAGTGTATTTTACAAAAGCTATAAAGACTATTTTATCAAAATGAACCTTCACACGTGTCGCTCATAATTTCGGAAAATTGTCGTCTAACATAGACAACATATATCGAATACGTCATAAAGTACCGAAATTACACCGACCCGATATCCAAAAACAATGACCTGATCAAGCAAACGTGCTACTGAATTTTCAACTTTATCGCTTAAGTATTAAGGTGAAAATTATAACCTTTCCAAAATGCATGCAACTATACGAGTGAATAACTTTTTTCAATTATAAAAGACCTAATTTATTAACCACCAATCAAAGAAATTTCAACTTTATTAAGTTAACGATAGAGTCGAATTTTGTCTACGTGAAAATGACCGTATAACCTTGCAAAAGTAAAGAGGTTATCCTCGAAAATGTTAATATAATAGTTGGTACAGTACTGGGGGTTTTGTTGGCGTTAAAACATAAATCAATTTTATGGGCCCATCTAAATCAAACGCGTTTTAATGGGCGGCCCCCGTCATATCATAGCAGAGTATGATAATTTACGACGACTATGTGACGAATGTTAGAAATAAAGGTCCTGCCACCCTCCATCCCCTCCCAACCCCCTCTGGGATTAGTTTTACGCCCTAAACCTTGGCCGTAAATATGCCATGCGGTATCTTGCGAGATAATTTTTGAATGCTCCAGACCTTTTTATTTTGGTGGTGTGTTATGATGTGCTCTGATGCTTACTGAAGTATATTCATTTCGTACCTATGGTCACAACATGTTCTTTGGATACTATGTGAGCTGTATAGTTTATACCTATCGTTAGCACTTTTCTAATATGCATATATGCATGCATATCACATCTTTATCCCTTTCGGGGTAGACAGAGCCTACGGCGATAATACCCAAAGGCCACGGTTAGCGTGTTTGTTGGCAGGTATTGACTTATTTTCCTATGTCCCCTAGGTGGGGCAGAGGGCCGCTACAGTGCTTCTCCATCTCGTTCTGTCTTGAGCAACGCGCTTTACTTCGGGCCAAGACAGCCCGATTGTCTTCACCTCCGCCGCTACCGAAAAATTGTGGAATGGAAAATTATCTACAAAAATGTTGATATAAGCCAGTTTCCGAAATGTTGGCAGCTATACAGATGGAAAATGAAATCAAAATAGGTTTAATATCATAATCAAAATAGTTTAAATAGGTTGCTAGCCGCATCGCCTATTTATAAAATTAAATGATTCCTTAAAATTTCGCCCATTTCCTTGACCGGCTTCTACGGTCTGCGCGACAAGAGCAACAGCACAACAAAAAAAATCGGTTCATAAATGATGGGGTTCTGAGGTAACAAACATTTAAATAAAAAACAAAACGTAGATTGTACCAGCTGCTTCTTTTCCCGTACCGATCGTAAAAGCCGATAGGGAAAATGGGCATAAGGCCTACGCATGCCAAATGTGACTTTAAAGTCTTATAGATCAGGGCTCTATCTATTCCGCAAGGGAAAAAGACGTGATAGTATTTACGATATTCTAATTAGTAACCATGGACACAACACGTCATAGAATTAAAAAAACCGGCCAAGTGCAAGTCGGACTTGCTCACGTAGGGATCCGTACCCGGTATCCGTATCTTTAAAAACGGCAAAAAATCATATCAGTTGTGTGGGACCCCCTTAAATATCTATTTTATTTTTATTTAATATTTTTTTTATTAAGTGAATAATATACCTCAATATTCTGTGAATATTTCAAGCGTCTACCTGTTGCCGTTATCAATATTTAGAAAAAACGAGCATAAAAATCACGTTTGTTTTATGGGAGTCCCCTTAAATATTTATATTATTTTGTTTTTTAGTATTTACGGTAACAAAAATACATCATCGGTAAAAATTTTAACTGTCATATAAATATCATGGTTCATAAGATATTCAGCTTGGTGACAGACGGACAGATAGCGAAGCCATATTAATAGGGTCCCGTTTTAACCCTTTGGGTACGGAACCCTAAAAAGGCTAGAAGATACAATAGAACAGTTTTTATAGGAGTGTCAGACAACTGTCAAGAGGCGTTGTTTTCGATTGTTCTGACACAAACTCTCTCTGTATGGACGTAACACATATACAATATTTTTCAATCCATCAATCAATCAATCAATCAATTGATCAATAAATTATTTGCGTCAATGTGTCTTGTGTGTTCATAAACAACATTTTAGCATGCAAATTATTTACGGTAATTAGTTAAAAATTTTACATAACTTTAATAATATAATGTCAAAAATATCAAAATGTGCACTTAAAACCTTTTTTGAAAAAGTTTTAAGTGCACATTCTCTTAAAACAATTTTTTTTTTAATAAAAGGAGTTTCTGGATTTTCCTGGAAGTTATCCAGGAACATCCAGAAACTTCAAAAAATTTGTGGAATGGAAAATTATCTATAAAAATGTTAACAAGGCAGTTTCCGAAATACTAACATATCACAGTCACAAAATATTTTTCAAATCTATTGTTTAGAGAACAATTATGAGTTTCACATATTTTTTTTACGAAAAGCACTACTCGTACATTGAATACTTTTTTTTATCGAACGGCAAAGGAACAAGCGAGTCACCTGATGGAAAGTGATCATCGCCGCCCATGGACTACTGCAACACCAGGGTGTGTCAGGAGCATTGCCTTCAAGAAGTTGGACATTGGAATGAGCCTCCAGCTTTCTCACTCACCGAATAATTTAATTGATAACTTGTGAACACACGATTATGCACAAGGTTAGCACACCAAAGGACCCGCATTGAATCGGCTGATGCGATGTCTATAGACAGTAAAATCTCAGTGTTAGTAACCACTAAAACTAGAATAACACATAGCTTTATTGTATACAGTTTTCATTTGCGTAAGGAGGTTGTATAAACGTGACGAATTAACTTTGTGGCAAATTTACAACAACCCAATCTTCCATGCTGGTCTAATCTTCGGAATGCGATCAAGGCCTCTATCTGCCATACTATGTTAACACATGTAAAGCTGTACTATTTGCCGATGATACTTCTCTTATTTACCCTGTTGATAGGACAACAGACAATTTTGACGAGGTCAATAGTACATTAGCTCAAGTGTTATAGTGGTTTACAGCAAACAATTTGCTGTTGAACGCTAAAAAGATGAAGTGTATTAAATTTTGTTTACCGAATGTTACAAAAGTACCAACACGCATAGTGGTCGAAAACGAAATGATAGATTTGGTAGATAAAACAGTATTTCTTGGGATGACAGTTGACTCGGGATTTCAATGGGGTGCCCATATCACATCCTTAGCGGGTAAACTTAGTTCTGCTGCTTACGCTGTTAGAAGAATAAGACAGTTGACTGACGTTAATACTGCGCGTTTGGTATACTTCAGCTACTTTCATAGTGTCATGTCGTATGGGATATTACTATGGGGTAACGCAGCAGAAGTTAATACCATATTCATCCTTCAAAAACGCGCTATCAGATCTATATATAAACTAGGTGCTAGAGAATCTCTTAGAGAATTGTTCAAAAATATAAATATTTTGACATTCCCCGCGCAATACATATTTGCAAATATTATGTTTGTTCGTAATAATCTTAATCTTTACGCGAAAAATAGTGATATTCACAACAGGAATACATAAATAAGCGACACCAACTTTGCGATTACAGAAAACAATGAATTCATTTTTGGGACTTAGTATACGCTTCTATAATAGAATTCCTGAAGAAATATTGGCTCTGTCATTAGGTAAGTTTAAGACTGCTGTTAAAAATCAATTACTTAAAAATGCCTACTATTGTATTAATGACTATTTAACAGATAAAACTCCATGGAAGTAATATATTCAATAAATTGTTAATCAATATACATCAGTGATTACATAATGTAAAATAATTCAATTTGTTATAAATATGTGAAAGTGTAGCCCTTCAGGCACGTAGGGACCAATACTGGACTGAGTTTCTTTCGGCGTATTCTTCTCAGCAGTGGTCGTTTCGAAACGCTATTATTAGCGTATTAAATAATATGACGTTCAGAAAGAAACTACATGATATCCAAATTTGAATAAAATTCTATTTCATTTCATTTCATTTCAAGGGAACGGGCCAAAATCTAAGAAATCATGCTAGTTTAAGTCGGCAACGCATCAGCACTTCCTCTGGTGTTGCAGATGTCCATGTGCGACAGTGACCACTTTCCATCAGGTGGCTCGTCTGCTCGTTTGCCGTCGAATATACATAAAAAAAAATAGTGGGCGATGCAGAAGCAACTCATTCTGGTTCGAAGGCATTTGTTTTCCACCTAATGCCTTCAAACATGCTTTAAGGTCTCAAAGAAACGGGCTCAGTCTACCCCGCAGGACAAAAAACCTGATGTATTTGATTTCATTAAATTTAATAGAATAGAACTCATCACAATATGTGACCAAAAGCTACTACAACGGCATTAGTGAGCTTATTAAATAGTGGAAGTTGTTGATATATGAATGCCTACATGATTAGACTATCTTCTTGACTTTGAGTGAGACGGAGTTTACTTATAAGGTTCCGTAAGCTTTTATTTAATTAAGTTTTGGATTTTGAAATACAGCGCGATATTTTCATTAAAACCATTAAAAAAAAAAAACAATATGCCGTAGCGTAACTATACAGTCTGTGGCCCCGGGCAAACTCATACAATGGAGCCCGCGAGCCATTTCTTGATGGCTTAGCTTATGTTAAATTAGATGAATGTAAATGACAGAGTTCTGAGGTAATAAACAATAAAAAAAATACCAGCGAATTAAAAACCTCCTCCTTTTTTAAGTGAATAATCTGAATAAATATATTAACCAAAAATTTTTAGTTTTAGTATGAATACATAGTATAACGTCTTTTTCACTTGTGGGGTAGACATAGACCAGATTTTTAAGACCTTTAGTTAGCCAAGTTTAGCATGTTGCTGGCCATTAGTTGGAAAACGGCATCAAAATAGTGATGGGTTGCTAGCCGCTTGTACAATCTGCGATGGAAGAGAAGCAGCTGGTAAATTCTACGTTTTTTTTGTTTTCTCCCAAACCAGCATGGAAGATCATATTAGATTCTAGTATGAATATCTGTCAAAATTGGCATGTAACTTCTTATGTGTATATTTGCAGCGCAATTAGTTGGTATGAAACATTCAAACTATCAAAAAGACTGACTTCTAAACATATTAAATTGAAATATTGTTATGTAATTAATAAATTACTTAAATAGAAACGAAAAATATAAATTAAATAAAAACGTTATGATAGCGTAACTAACCCTAAAACAATGACCTCATCTGCCGTATCATAATATAACAACAAATAAAATTTACGACACACATAAATTTCATTAATTACGTACTGGCGATGATTAATGGCGTAGCGTGTACTACAAAATATTGTAAAACGTTCGAATGTGGTGGTAGCCTATTTGGGAGAGATTCCACTAATAATAATTGTGAAATCTGTCAATATCACTATTATTTTCACTACGGGAGTAACTGCAAGCCGTGTGGTTTCCGGCAGAATAGAATATGACCACTCCAAGTCTTCCCATGGAGGTCGTACATAAGAGGCGACTTAGGAAATACAAGCTAAACAAAGCTCATAAACATCAATAAGACGTCTCCAACCCATCTGGCCAGCGAGGAGAGTAGGCCAAATCGTCTGTCTGCTCTGGTCAAGTATGGCTCCGGTAGTAGAGAGAGGGTAGGTCATGCTCCTGCAGTGGAAATTAAAAAGACCTGATGATGATGATGATGATGATGAGTAACTGCCATTGGTTTTAAGTTAAGACAGTAAGTGACCAAGACTGGGGTCAGATTTTTTAAGCCGCCTAATGGTATCTGAGCTTAGCGATTACCATCAATGACGACAGCCGGCAGATATCTTTAAATGTTTATTTTTCTCTGTTTTTAATATTTCTTGTTATAGTGGCAACAGAAATACATAGTGTGTAAAAATTTCAACTGTCTAGCTGTCTGGTTCATGAGATACAGCCTGGTGACAGACACACAGATGGACAGTGGAACCATATTAATAGGTAGGTTTCTACTCCTTGTCTCAAAAACTACTTAACCGCTTTTGATGAAACCTAATCCTTAAGTTAGGTTAAACGCAGTCCAACAAAAAAGGATTGTTTTGCAAACCGACTCATTGTTTTTTATGGTTCCGTACCCAAAGGGTACGGAACCATAAAGGTACAAGCTAAACAAAGCTTATAAACATCTAAGAGACCTCTCCAACCCGTCGGGCCAGCGTGGAGAGTGTAGGCCAAGTCCTCTGGCTGCTCTGGCCAAGTATGGCCCTAGTAGTACAGAGAGGGTCGTGCTCCTGTAGTGGAGACTCAAAAGGACCTGATGATGACCCAAAGGGTAAAAACGGGACTGTATTAATATGACTTCCGTCTGTCCGTCTGTATCTCATGAACCGTGATAGTTAGACACTTGAAATATTCACATAATACTGAGTTATATATTAACATAAAAAATATATATTTAAAGGAGCCTTCCATATAACTGATTTTTTTGCTATATTATAGATAATGGTACGGAACCCTTTGTGTTCCGTACCATTAGTCCGACTCGCACGGGGCTGGGTTTTATTGGATATGCGCGGGCAAACAGATATACAGACATACACTTATTTTTTCTTTCTTTCTTTCATCCAAGGCTTGAATCGGTCTTGACCTGGCTCAGGATCGAACCCGGAACCCTGCGCTTCAAAGAAGCTTTCGGCACTACTGAGCCACGTCAAAATCCTGATTGTAATTAAAACATCACACGCGTCTCAGTCATCTCGTGTCGGGATCAGCTTATCTCCATAACTTATAGACCTGATAAACAAGCACTCAGTCACATTAACAAAGTATGCAGCTTGATCATCATTTCGAGTAGGTGTCACGGTCAATAGACCATGCATACCCTGGTGTCAGAGATCTTCGGAACCGCCTCTCGGCCTCTGACGTGGTTCCTTTAACGACTACCAGATGGCAGCCGGGACCACCGGCTTAACGTGCCTTCCGAAGCACGGAATCATCTTAATTATCAGACAATCAGGTGATTCAAGCCTGCAATGTCCTAACCAAACTGGAAGCAACTAAACAAAGTATGCTTCCGGTGGGAATCGAACCCACGACCCCCGGGTCAACAGGCAAACGCCTTAACCACTGGACCACGGAGGCTGTGCAGCTTGATGACGGCCAGTGTCAATTTGAAGAAATTTGAGCCATAAGAAGGTGCCAGGTTCAGCGACTAAGGTTCTGGTGTTTATTTTTGTTTTTCGTATGTGTAAGTGGCCAACACTTGTGTCAGCTTCAAGCTGCCTTAAGGCATCTGACATAGCTATACGACTTCTTCGTCCGTGCTTCTGAAGCACGGAGGAGCTCGACATATTTTTACGTCACTTGAGGTCACCCATCCCAGTGGGGACTGCGTTGCTTAACATGCGTGAGCACTAATAATGCTCACGACCACTGGGCCACCGGGCTGCTCAAGTTCTGGTGAATACCTCATTCTCATCTCGTATTTTGGTTGACATGAAACTAACCAGTGGTTTAAAGCCACTATTCGACTAGCTCCGTGGCGCAGCGGTCAACACGCCTGCCTGCGACACGGAGTGACCGGGTTCGATCCCCGGCCAGGTCAATCTGAAAAATGATCTTTTTCAGATTGGCCTGGGTCTTGGATGTGTATCTATATATGTATTTGTTATAAAATATAGTATCGTTGAGTTGGTATCCCATAACACAAGTCTCGAACTTACTTTGGGGCTAGCTCAATCTGTGTGATTTGTCCGTATATATTTATTTATTTAAAGCCGGCAGCGAAATATCACGTTACCGATATCCATGGGTGCTGATGATACTTCCTTGATAATAATCTACCGGCTTACATGTAGCTGTAGTAGTTTATTGTTATTTTCATCTTCTTTTTCAGCTACAAGAAGTCCAAATGTAGACAAAGGCCTCTCCTAAGCATTTTCCATAGAAGGATATAGCCATACTCACCACGGTTGGCAGGAGGGTTGACGAGCGCAGTTTCTTTGGCTTCCTGTGCTTCCGACGCTTCTGTTTAACGACTTTTAACAGCCTCCGTGGTCCAGCGGTTAAGGCCTTTGCCGTTTGACCCGGGGGTCGTGGGTTCGATTCCCACTGGAAACATACTTTGTTTAGTTGCTTCCAGTTTGGTTAGGACATTGCAGGCTTGAATCACCTGATTGTCTGATAATAAAGATGATTCCGTGCTTCGGAAGGCACGTGAAGTCAGTGGTCCCGGCTGCCATCTGGTAGTCGTTAAAGGAACCACGTCAGAGGCCGAGAGGCGGTTCCGAAGAACTCCGACACCAGGTTGTGCATGGTCGATTGACCGTGACACCTACTCGAAATGATGATGATGTTCAACGACACAATTTTTACTTTATTGAATTTTAAGCTATGGCAGGATAGGAATTGTTTAATTGGCTGCCAGGGACTGGAGGCCTGTTTTTCTTCTCGTCTTTCCATAAAAGGATATTGCCGTACTCACCACGCTTTGGTAGGCGGGTTACTGAACGCAATTTCTTTGATGCTGCTTCCCACCAAAAGCATTTTTAAACTGGACAAGGATAGGAATTTGTTGGATTTGGGAATAGAATGATACGTATCGGGATACTACACAGATGAATGGGGTAGCAAGTAGCAGCTTGGGAAGCCGGTGACGTGTAACCCGATGCCATGCATCAACCACGTGACAGTAGCCGTGTGGTATCCGGCAGAGTAGAATAGGACCACTCCAAGTCTTCCCGTAGATGTCGTAGAAGGCGACTTAGGAAACACAAGCTAAAAAAAGCTTTTAAACATCTGTGAGACCTCTCCCACCCGTCTGGCCAGCGTGGAGAGTGTAGGCCAAGTCCTCTGGCTGCTCTGGCCAAGTATGGCTCTAGTAGTACAGAGAGGGTCGTGCTCCTGTAGTGGAGACTAAGAAGGACCTGATGATGATGATGATGAACCACGTGACAGGTAGTTAAGGATGACAACACTGACGAAATTAATCGTATACGAAGTAATCATGATATGTCCCAGCCGCTCGCAGTGTCGGGATGAGCTTATCTCCGTAACTTATAGACCTGATAAGTCTACATGTAAAAAATGCACTTCGATGACGACCGCTCAGTTCGGAGGGAAATAATGCCTATGGATTGGGGACGGTATTATGCAACTAATATTTCTTTATAACAATTCAATATAAACTTTATTAAACTTAGTAACTATAAACTTTCAAATAAACATATATATTACTAGCTATTCATATATATTAGTAGCTAGCCCACGGCTTCGCTTAATAAGTATAGAAGTTTTATACAAACTTTCATCCCTATTTTATCCCCTTGGGGGTAGAATTGATCTAAATCCTTTCTTAGCGGATGCCTACGTCATAATATCTACCTGTACGCCAAATTTCAGCCCGTTCCGTCCAGTGGTTTGGGCTGTGCGTTGATAGATCACAATGTCAGTCAGTCACCTTTGAGTTGTATATATTTATAAGATAAGTTTTGAAGAAGAAGATAAAAGGTATAAATAAAAAGGCAATGCTTAAATTATAGTTAATAAACAGGCATGTAGTGACTATAGAGCAACCAGATCATATACAGGTTTAGATTTTCTATAATTTGGTATTCTAAAGAAAATCACAATATAATGTATCTTGCAATATTTAATTGTTAGTAATTTTTTAATTACTAATATTATTAAATTTTATAAAAAAACAAATTGACTAAGGTAATTTCTTTTCCATACGGCCCAAAAATTTTTCGAACGCCAATCTCATGACAAGATTTAGTAAAAAAAATATCAATCCCTTTATGTCTTAGAAGGTTCTGTAAAAAAAATAAGTAAAATAAAGTCGTCCTGACCTGAAGATTGCCTACTGACAAGGCTGCAACTGTCAGCATTTTCCGACTGCAAAAAAAAACGGATTTATTAACAATACGTGAGTGAAACCGGTTTGTTTAATACAAAAATGCATCTCGCATAAGTTTTAAAAATATTATAAATAAGTTACTTATAGACCCTATATTTTTCGTGGGAAAGTATTTTGACATGGAGTTAAGTATAACCGCCTTTTTTTGCAATTAAGTCCTTTTCGGTAAAATAATTAAAACATGAACATACGTATCACACAGAAGCTGAGACACATTTAATTTTAATTATGATTCCATAAAAGTTGGTATGAATTTATGCTTGTATTCGCCGCTCTCTGTGTACGTCAGTGTTTCCCAAAATGGTCTAAATTGATCCTTAGGTGTCGGTGATGCAAAAATCACAAGAAACAGCGCAACGAATGTGGGAGTCTATGGGACGTGATGTGTTTATGATACGTATTCAAAATAGGATTGTGATAAAGGGAAACGTAAATCGGAGTTCAGTCAGGGAACAATGAGGTTCTTACAACTTCTTTTCCCTATCAGTCGACTCTGTAATCAACATAATTATGCCCTGAAGATTTATTATGTGTCGCAATATTTACTTACTTTTTACAGCTAAAAAGAGCTTACACTAAATTAAAAAATATAGAAAATGGTTCTTATACTACAAAACAGCCTGAGATCATTTAGGCCACTTTGCCCTCATCTAATCTCTTCAATCCTAATTTAACATTCTCAGCTGCTTTTGGAAACCAGAATATGCTTTAAAAAGCATCTACAAAGTTTATCGGCTGGCCTTGTCTGAGACCTGTTTTCTGGATAAGTATCCTGCTGTCACGAGATGTTATAACTTTTGATTCTGCGTCACCTCTTACGACAAAAATTTAAGCTAGATAGGCCGAATGTTTATTTTATGCCTCATCTTTGCTTTAATTACACCTCTATACACAGTTCATGATCTTAATGAGGCCAGTAACAAGGCATGATAAGCTTTTCAGCATGGGAAGTTACTGGTATTATAATGTAACCACATCGAATCTAAAAAGACGATATGGCAAAAGTTTGGAAACCTCAGGCATACGTCGTAAAAATATAGACTCGTATAGGAGACAAATATAAATTATTATTATGATCAATATAATTAAACTAGCGGTAAAACGTTATTAGTGATGCCAGAGGTGTTTTATTTTAGAAGTATTAGTAAATATTTTTTTAATAGCCCTCGTATATTAGCACTAAATTACCAGTGTAATTGACCAAGCTAAATAGTAAAGTGGCGTCAGAATTAAAAAAGGTTTAATAAAATCGCTACTTTATGTACCATTTCTACTATTGTAAAAGCTGTAATAGGTTTGAGTCTGTGGATAGTTTATTTTGCTGTCGGAGGGATCATTCTACCAACTGCCTGTCCGGTGTTGCAGGTATGGCATCGAGAACGCACGCCCGGCCTCCCGAGCTGCTTGCCTTTACCCCATTCACCCGTGTGAGTATATAGTATCCCAATACCTTAAGACGAGGCCTCAAATGTTTGGTACCATCGCTCGGCAAAGGACTGATGAAGTGCACGTAAGGGATAGCGCTTGGCGGTTTAGCCCGTGAATGATGAGATAGGAGATAGTCTCGAGTCGCTCAAAGAAAAAAACGTAAGCGCCAAATTCGTTATTTCTATTTTATATAAAATCAGACCGGTTAATTGTATTTTCATATTTACATTTTGATGAATTACTAATAACCTATCTTTTACTCTAAAAATCATTATTTCATTCGTCGCATTTGAGCTACAATAACAAAAACTCTGCGAACGAAGACCATTTTTCAAAAAATATTTCTATCGAGAAAATTTTATCAAAACGTGTTTTCATTTTCAATTTTTGGAGATGAAATATTAAAAAATCATATTACTTAGATTTGAAACTCCTAATTTTAGTATTTTGCGAGATAAATAAGGTTCAGAACGACCTTATTTACAGTGGTATCGCCTTAATTCCCTGCCCAAATCCCACAAATTGGTATCCTCCTCAGCCTTGAAATGCTTCCGATGGGCAGCACCGTCGGTAGCACAGGAAGCCAAAAAGAAAACTGCGCTAGCCAAGCGTGGTAATTATGGCAATATCCTCCCATGGGACGAAGTGGCTATGGAAAGGCCTTTGTCCAGTTCATTCCTTACGGCTGAGATGATAGACTTCTTATGGAGATTTTTCGTTTTTCACCTTTTTTTCTTGCAATTCTGTGTCTCATTAGGGATTCTGATTCCCAGATTTCAATAAAGCTAGGGGGTTCAAAATCACGTTGTATGTATTTGTTATAAAATATAGTATCGTTGAGTAAGTATCCCATAACACAAGTGTCGAACTTACTTTGGGGCTATTTTTATATTTTATTTATTGTCCTTTCCTTCCCGGGCCTCAATTTATCTCCATGGCAAAATTTTTCTGAATCGATTCGATGATTGAAACGTTAAGAAATAACATACAATAATAATATAAGATAGAAATAAAATATTGAAGTAAGGATGGATCGGTCGAAGCCGCGGGGAAAAATAGTATTTCTTTACTAGTCCTGTTCATCTAAGACACCTCTCCAACCCGTCTGGCCAGCGTGGAGAGTGTAGGCCAAGTCCTCTGGCTGCTCTGGCCAAGTATGGCCCTAGTAGTACAGAGAGGGTCGTGCTCCTGTAGTGGAGACTAAAAAGGACCTGATGATGATGACTAGTCCTGTTCACGTCGGCGTTTAAAAAGACCTCTTTTCCAGCCGAGTCATAAACGTCGTGTTTTTTAAAACTATTTATAAATATAACTACCTACTAGGACAAATTGCGTCTGGTTAATTATTTTTATTATATTCTAGTACATGTGAATAAAGATGAAATGAAAATTTTTGAGTCTGTGTAAATGACAAGATTTTTTTTGGGACAACTATTTTTAATATTATAGAGGAATAAGATTTTCGCCTATTATATCGATCTGCGCGAGAAGAGAAGCAGCTGGTACATTCTACGTTTTTTTCTCTTCTTATCGTGTCGATTTGGGCGAATAAAATTTGTGTTGACATAAACTCTGCCACTGCCACAGCGTTATCAGTGGCATGTATAGGTCCTCGCGTGTGCAGGTGGTAGGACACAGGGGAAGACAACAGGTGTGCCATGGTCTGAGGAGTAGCACCACATGGAAGAAATACATACATACATACATAGTATCACGTCTTTTTCCCTTGCGGGGTAGACAGAGCCCAGGTCCTGACCTGACGGTCTGACCTGAAGGCCACGTTTAGCATGTTGGTGGGCATTAGGTGGAAAACGGAATCAAAATAATGATGGGTTGCTAGCCGCATCGCCTATTAACATGATTCCTCAGATTTTATCCATTCCCTCGATCGGCTTTTACGATCTGCGCGGGAAGAGAAGCAACTGGTACATTCTACGTTTTTAATTTTCTCACAGACAAGAATGGAAGAAAAACATTTTTTTTTTTAAAGTTAAATAAATGAATAAATATATACGGACAAATTACACAGATTGAGCTAGCCCCAAAGCAAGTTCGAGACTTGTGTTATGGTATACTAAATCAACGATACTATATTTTATAACAAATACATATATAGATCTACATCCAAGACCCAGGCCAATCTGAAAAAGATCATTTTCCATTTTGACCTGGCCGGGGATCGAACCCGGTCACTCCGTGTCGCAGGCTGGCGTGTTGACCGCTGCGCCACGGAGCTAGTCAATCTTTACATCTTTACACATAGGGCATAAAGCGATCCCGGGATAAAGAATTAATCATAGGATTGTTTCATTTTATTTTACTACGCCCGTGCCAGTCAAAGCCAGTATCATCGAGCCGAGATAAACAAATGTTTTAAGATATGTCACTTTCTATTGGTCTAATCAGAGTCAAAGGCCATTAAAGCTCTGTCTTCCCCGTAAAGTGATGATGATATATATGATAATTTCCAATGTAGTAAATACTAAAGTCGCATAAATCTATAATTTTAACGTATTCCCGGTAGCGCCTTTAGCTTAGAAGTTATACATACATTTAAATTAAAGCATTTAATATAGTTTTATAGATTTTATTACTTTAATATTGCACCTAACGGCTAGGCCACATAGTGTGGTTTCCGGCAGAGTAGAATACGACCACTCTAAGACTTCCCATGGATGTCGAGACTTAGGAAATACAAGCTAACAAAGCTCATAAACATCAATGAGACCTCTCCAACCCGTCTGACCAGCGAGGAGAGTGTAGGCCAAATCCTCTGTCTGCTCTGGCCAAGTATGGCTCCAGTAGTACAGAGAGGGTCATGCTCCTGCAGTGGAGACCAAAAAGACCTGAGGATGATAACGGCTAGGCCATAAACGTGCGTATTATGACCTATCTGATGAATCTGTCGTTAGATTTGCCCATTACCTCGATCGGTTTTTACGATCTGCGCGGGAAGAGAAGCAGCTGGTACATTTAACATTTTCTTTTCTCCTAGACCAGCATGGAAGACCTCACGGAGACAGAGTTATGACTGAGTATGCATGAAATAATCAGAATAAATTACCTTCTAAGCTAAGATTCGTAAGTCATATAAACGAGGTACACAGTTTCACACTTCAGGCGCCTTCTGGCAACATTTGCACATCTGCCCTCAAAACACACAACACCAATAAAATGTTAATTACCAAACCATAAACCGCCTTAAATCTGTCGGGCCGGGAATCACTCAGACGTCTTAACTCGACGCCTTAATCATGATAATGACGTCATTCGTCGCCGTTTACGCACTTTCCCTACCATAAACACGCAAAATACTACAATCACCCTCAATTCGCTGTACATTGCTGACTTTATGGCGATCAAATATTTTATCTCCTATAGTAAAGAAGTGATGGATTGTATCAGCAGCGATAGAGTAGAAACGGCGTGAGTGACAGACGGCCTGTCAGTCAAACCCTTGAACGGCGGTTCGTCGCTACAGGTAACGGGAATATACGGGGCGATTTTACTCACTCAATTTTCGTAGACTAATTTTATGAAGAAATTTAAACTATAGACGAGAGGAAAATTTTGAAGATGGAGAGGAGCAGAGTTAAAATAATTGAAATAAAATACTAGTTTACTACAAGACTTAATACAACATCGTAAATTGTATCAGTCTTAACAAAAAACGCGGACTAACTATAGTACATACATACATACTATCACGCCTGTTTCCCATAGAGGTTGGCAGAGACTAGGGACCTCCACTTGCTACGATCTTTACAAACCTCTCTCGCTTCATCTACATCTCTTCATGCATGCTCGTAGGTTTCGGGTACTCCTAACTTGCCCTTTGGCAAGAACGTCCGTAATCTGGTCACGGTATGTGCGTCGAGGCCGGCGCTGACCAACTCTTCCAGTCACATCTAAAGTATAAAACTTCTTTGTAAGTCTTCTTTCATCCATCCTTTCTACATGTCCAAACCACCTAAACTAACTATAGTACCTGGTTTAAACCATTATCCATCCAAAATAAATTGACAATGACAGTTGACCAAACGTCAAAGTGACAAGTGTCTTCTTATTTTGGTCGGGTAATGGTTTAAACCAGGTACTAAAGATAGTCCTCGTTTTATAATAAGATTATATTCATCTAGCATAAAAACTTTGTATTAAAAAAGGTCTTGTATAAAAACCCTAGGTAAGTTAAGATATCACGCGCTCAGCAACGACTCAGCGTTATATGTCACTCGTTTAAATTCTTAAAAGCTCGCGGGAAGGGGCTGGATGCAGGCCGCTTCCAACCGGTCATATTGGAAATGCTTGGGCCTATGACCAAAAAAAATTTTAAAATATTTCTATATGTACTTGTAAGTAATATCTGTCGCACTCCATCGCACCACCCAAACTTAATTTCTCTGGTTGGTCCTATGGTTGACTGGGAGAGAATGCCATAAGGCATTAAGTTCACCATTTGTACACGTTTCATTAAATTTGTGCAATAAATAATAAATGAATTAATAAATATGACCAGCAGTGGACTTCTTGCGACTGAGATGATGGTGGTGTTGTAACTAAAATGTAAGAAACTCAATTTGTTGTGTTTACTTTGCATTCACAATGCTATTTTAATATCTCTTATTAAATTAAAAAATAAAATATACTTTTGGTTAATGTACGACCTAGGTGACGCGAGCCTTAAGCGCATAAGATGGGATAAGGTGGAGATTTTCGGTGACGACGTTTGAACATGCGGTAGCTCAATAGGTCGTACATCGACCTAAGGTCGCTGGTTCAAACCCCGCCCGCGTGGAATTTTTTTACTACATTCTCTTTCTTAATTTAATAAGAGTAATAATTTAACAAGAGGAAACTTAATTTAATGAGATCAGAGATCAGCACAGGACCGAGACGGATGGCGGAAGTGAAGAAAGGCCTATGCTCAGCAGAGAGCAGAAGATGGGCTGAGGTGATGATGATCATCATCATCATTATAGCGAGCTCCGTGGCGCTGTGGTCAATACGCCAGCCTGCGACACGAGAGTGCCTGGGTTCGATCCCCGGTCAGATCATGATGGAAAACGATCGTTTGCAGATTGACCTAAGCCTTGGATGTTTATCTATATACGTATCTATTATAAAATATAGTATGTTTGAATTAATATCCTACGACACAAGTTCACAACTTACTGTGGGGCTAGTTATATGATATGTTACAACAAACTTGTGTGATATGATATGTCCCTATATATTTATGATTATGAAACTAAATTTGCTTAAAAATGCGACTTCTGCTCTTTCTACTTAGCACGGTAGCATTAGTAATAGGCTAGTTTCCTAAAAAAAGATAATTAGTCCGTCAGTTAGATATTCAAAAAATATTGGACACGTATTTTTTATTTTGTCGATTAAACAAAAAATGATAAAGATATAGCCCTTTGAAGTTCCGTGTGACGTCATAGTTTGCTACAATTTTTAGCAAACTTTGACGTCACGAGCCCCCACTCCTGAACTTTGACGCGCTTTATCTTTATTATTTATTGTTTATTTGACAAAAGAAAAAATACGTGTCCAATATTTTTTGATTATCAAACTGACGGACTAATTGTTATGTTATTATTACGACCCAGGAAACTAGCCTATTTAAGTAGGACGTCTCCAACGTAACGCAAAACTGTTCACTAGGTAAAACATAGACAAGACCTTTAAAGCCTACAGGTCACAACCCCGTGAGTCCCCTGCCCCCAGCGACCCCATTTTGAACAAGACAAACGCCCCAAATCCCTCGCCGCCAACGCTGTCTGTCACTGTACATCTAATAATGGGCACTAATTAAAATGACGTTTTGTTTTATTTCATCAAATTAATGAATACCGCAGGAGGGGTGGGGGGTGGAAACAGGGCATTTGCGATTTATGCGCGCCTGAGATGGATAGTGTGATTTATGCCCTATTTATCATGTTTTTATGGCGTCGTCCTTGTTTTTGTTAAATTATAGTTCGCGTTTTGTTTATTAATTTACGGTGCGTGAATTAAATGCTGTTTTTATTGTTAATTTCTAGTGCAAGGGTCTTTTTGATTTATTAGGATTAATAATACGGTTTTCGACTGCCTTCGTGGTCCAGTGGCGTTTGCCTGTAGACCCGGTCGTGGGTTCGATTCCCACAGGAAGCATACTTTGTTTAGTTGTTTCCAGTTTGGTTAGGACATTGCAGGCTTGACTCACCTGATTGACTGATAATAAAGATAATTCTGTGCTTCGGAAGGAACGTTAAGCCGTTGGTCCCGGCTGCCATGTTGAGAGGCAGTTCCGAAGAACTCTGACACCAGGGTGTGCATGGTTGATTGACCGTGTCACACGAAATGATGATGAGAATAAGGTTAGGTTTTCATGCTTAGGTCAATTCACGTCATTATTCTTATTGGGTGGACAGAGCCGAAGGTCAATAGACTCGAACACACGTTAAGCGTGTTAGTAGGCGTATGAAAATGAAAATGTTTTTATTTCTTTCACATTTGTTTCCTTATATAATAATGGCAGGAGCCTCCTTTTAGACTTAAATGGTCTGTGTTAGGAGACACCGCTCTTCCTTAACTAAGGTACATACTAAGTTATTAACATATTCGAAAGTGCAGAATCAAGAGTTTATATAAAGCTAAGTTAACTTATAGAATTTTAATTAAGTATAAAATGATATATATTTTATTTGTATGAAAAAAAGTGTGTGTGTGTGTGTGTGTGTGTGTGTGTATGTGTGTGTTCGGTGTGTGTGTGTGTGTGTGTGTGTGTGTGTGTGTGTGTGTGTGTGTGTGTGTGTGTGTGTGTGTGTGTGTGTGTGTGTGAGGATGTGTGTGTGTGTGTGTCAGTGAGATACCATAATTAGCCCTACGATAAATATCTTGGGATCGGTAGCCGCAGCTATGCCGCAGCTCCACTAATTAGAATTTGCATATATATATATATATACATGTATATATAAATTTGGTTGAGTTAATACATATGTTCCAGTAGTTCCTCTGTTTCCTGACAGGTTTTTAACTCTAACCAATCAGAAATGATTTTCTTACACTCATTATACTGCTTATTATACAAGACAAGTTCCTTATTGGCACGATTATACAGTTGAGCCGAGCGTTTACTATATTGCCTACTTGCAAATTCGGTCTTGAAAAACGGTATTTTAGCAACAGTGCCTTTCCTCCTTCTATTACTGATAGTAGGGTCATAAGGCAAGGTTCTATGTTTTTTTAATATTGTATGTATGATGTATAACTTCCTAACGGAAGGCAGCTTAGCTATACGATATAGACAATCAGTAGGAAATCGAATTTTCTTAAAAAACATTACTTTAAGTAAGCTGCGATGTGCACGTTCTACATCTAAGAATCGTGTCTTAGCGGCACCGCCCCATATGGGCAAACAGTAAACCAATACAGATTGCACCAAGGCTATATATATCTTCCGTAGTAGGTTATTATTGGATTTCCCAGAGGTATCAACCTCCCTTGGCACAACGTGACGTAGTTTTATAAATATCCAGATTAATTTTCTGATTCTTACCACCATATATTCAATATGTGGATACCAAGAGAGGCGCTGATCCAACAAGACTCCCAGGTATTTAGTTTGATTTACCTTTCGTATGATTGGGCAGCTACACGTATCCCTGTTTACTGTACGGTTACATTTATGAATTCTTATGGTAAAATCATCAGTAGGTTGGGAATCATTATATATGCTAAAACATATATAGTTGGTCTTATCGGCATTCAGTGTGAGATAGTTATTACACAACCATCTGTTAATTTGTTGCAACCCTAACTCTGCACTCAATCGAACAGTATCCCACGAATCACCAGTAAATACCACGGCAGTGTCATCAGCGTACGACATGATTTTAGCATTATAGATAGCCATACTGCATAGATCGTTTATATAAACGAGAAACAATGTTGGACCAAGAACGCTGGGTGTAAAACAAAATAAAATTCTATTTATATTTATTAAGTTTTATTTATTAACATACGGTCATAACATACGGTGCCCAGACTTGGTCCCTGACCAAAAACAAAAGATCAAACTGCAGGTTTGCCAAAGAGCGCAGTATGTTAGGAATTGAAAGAACAGACCGAGTAAGAAACCCAACACTGCGCACCATGACACAAGTGGTCGATGTTGGAACGAAGTCTGCAAGGCTGAAGTGGGACTGGGCGGGCCATGTTTGCCGAATGGTGCCGGAAAGATGGGCTTATAGAACAACCTCATGGGTACCTACTGATGGGAAGCGGTCAAGAGGCAAATTAAAAACAAGATGGACAGACGACTTCACTGTATTCGATGAAACTTGGAGAGAGATGGCAAGAGATAGAGCAAAGTGGAAAAATAAAGGGGAGGATTTTGCCCAGCAGTGGGACATAAATAGCTAGTAAAAAAAAGTTAATTACTTATATCAGAACGCATAGAACAAACGTTTTGTTTATGATGTTATCAAGTCCTGCGTAGTTATTCGTGTTTTGACCCTGTATATTATAAATTTGCTTAATAATTACTTATTATTCTCCAGTTATCAACTGAAGCTAGGCGTGGGCGCACAGCAACTGTGCAAAATTAATCATAGTAACGAAACATTACTATTATTTCTATTAGTCGCTGTCTCACCTAATGAACTTAATAAAGACACAAATAAATTATACATTAAGTTTGCTCCAAAACAAACAATGGTTTGGCACGAAAGCTGTTGAGAAATGTTAGGATTTGTTCAACAGTTAGACTTTGGAATCAGCTACCACCTGACATACGTGATTCTCAATCCATATCGATATTTTTGATTGATTACGACAGCTCCGTGGCGCAGCGGTTAACACGCCAGCTTGCGACACGGAGTGCCCGGGTTCGATCCCCGGCCAGGTCAGGATGGAAAATGATCTTTTTCAGATTGGCCTGGGTCTTGAATGTTTATCTATATATGTATTTATTTTGAAATATGTATTATTATTTTAAAATATAGTATCGTTGAGTTAGTATCCCATGACACAAGTCTCGAACTTTCTTTGGGGCTAGCTCAATCTGTGTGATTTGTCCGTATATATTTATTTATATTTAAGAAGCGAGTAAAAGAACACTATCTATCCTTATCATCCTAATATTATTACGTGTAAATATTTATGTAATTTTGTTTGATGTAAATATTGTTATTATACGTATTTTTTGTTTTTTTTTTACTGAGCATTTTTTAATAAATATATTTACTTTAGTTGAATTTATCAAACCCGCAATTATACTAAAAACGTGAGTATGAAAATTTCGATTTAATCGAAATTCTTTAGAAAACGCCGATGCCGATGTTATATGTATTTATTTGCATCTATTTTAGTATATCTATCCGATATTTTATTTGTGTATATATATTTATATATGTATTGTCTTATTCGTGCACGCCAATTCATTCTCTGTTTTTCACTTTTCCTCTCGCAGGTCTGCTGGGAGAAATTTCTATTGAAATAAGTAGCACAAGTGGAGGAGAACAGAAAGAGACTTGTGTCTGACATTGAGACCTCTCTGGAACAGGTCTCTGAATGGGGTAAACTAAACCAAGTTCAATTCAACCCTACTAAGACACAAGTCTGCGTGTTTTCCGCTAAGAAGACCCCATTTAACATAGCACTGAAGTTTCGGGACACCTCTCTTACCATTTCTAAGAGTATTGGGATCCTTGGCGTCGATATTACGAAGGAGGTCCAATTCCGGAGTCATCTGGAAGGTAAAGCCAAAATGGCTTCTAAAAAACTTGGGGTGCTCAATAGAGCGAGGCAGTACTTCACTCCGGGTCATAGACTTTTGTTATATAAAGCTCAAGTCCGGCCCCACATGGAGTACTGCTCTCATATCTGGTCTGGTGCACCTCAATACCAACTCCTTCCTCTTGATTCCATCCAACGCCGGGCAATTCGTGTTATCGACGATCCCACACTCACAGACGATTTAGACACCCTCGGTCTACGGAGAGACGTTGGCTCTCTGTGTGTATTTTACCGTCTATACTATGGGGAGTGTTCTGAAGAACTTTTTGAATTGGTGCCACCGTCACCTTTCTACCACCGCACCGCTCGCCACAGGAGTAAAGTCCATCCCCACATCCTTGACACTTGGGTCTCCAAAAATGTCAGAGCGTCACGTGGTTTTTTTCCTCGTACAGCAAGATTGTGGAATGGACTCCCTCCCGAGGTTTTCCCTGTGTGCTATGACTTGAGGTCCTTCAAAAGGCGTGTTTACAGGTATCTTAAGAGTCGGCAACGCATCAGCAGCTCCTCTGGTGTTGCAGATGTCCATGGGCGACGGTGACCACTTTCCATCAGGTGGCTCGTCTGCTCGTTTGCCGTCGGATATACATAAAAAAAAAAAAAAACCTATGTTCTTAATTTTCCATTTGTAACTTTGTTTCTTTTCTATTGTTTTATGTGTACATCAATAAATAAATAAATAAAAATAAAAATCAGCAGCTTTTCAGTCTCCACTGCAGAAGCATGACCCTCTCCGAGCCATACATATGACCAGAGCAGACAGAGGATTTGGCTTACACTCTCCTCGCTGGCCGGCCGGGTTGGAAAGGTCTCATTGATGTTTATGAGCTGTGTTTAGCTTGTATTACCTATGTCGCCTCTTACGACATCCATGTGAAGACTTGGAGTGGTCCTATTCTACTGTGCCGGAAACCACACGGCTACTACTAGGATGTGTTATACTTCTAGGGGTAGTACGGTCACAGACAGCCTCCGTGGTCCAGTGGTTAAGGCGTTTGCCTGTTGACCCGGGTCGTGGGTTCGATTCCCACCGGAAGCATACTTTGTTTAGTTGTTTCCAGTTTGGTTAGGACATTGCAGGCTTGAATCACCTGATTGTCTAATAATAAAGATGATTCCGTGCTTCGGAAGGCACGTTAAGCCGGTGGTCCCGGCTGCCATCTGGTAGTCGTTAAAGGAACCACGTCAGAGGCCGAGAGGCGGTTCCGAAGAACTCTGACACCAGGGTGTGCATGGTCGATTGACCGTGTCACCTACTCGAAATGATGATGAGGGGTAGTACGGTCATGGGTGTCATCAATCATCATCAACTGATTGTCCGGTGGTTGCAGCTATGGCATCAGGTACGCACTCCCGGCTTTCCGAGCTGCTACTTAATTCACCCGAATAGTATCCCAATACCTTCACATCCTTCCCCGATTCACCAATATCCTTCCCCAGCTTAAAAATGCTAGCATGGGCAGAAGCGTCGGAAGCATAAGAGGCCAAAGAAACTGCGCCAGATAACCCGCTCGCCAAGAGAGGTGAGTATGGCAATATCCTCCCATGGAATGAAGAATTCTTGGGAGAGGTCTTTGTCCAGCAGTGGACTTCTTACAACTAAAATGATGAAGGACAAAAACACTTAATTCTCGTGCAAGGCACATTCAAGAACGATTGTCATGGCTCTATTTACCGGCCTCCGTGTGGTTACAGTGGCACAGTGGTTATGACACCAAGCTACTACATGAGGGTACTATGTTCAATTTTCTACACAGGTATTCGTATGAGGTTCCAAATTAAGAGTACAGCCTCCAAAAACAATCTTGTACATCGCAAAAGAATAGAAGGCTAGACAGCTTTCTATCAAACATAACTTAAATATCAGCTTCCAGTGAGCTTAAGCCTTTATAATCAAAGATATTAGAAATGTCAAAATGGCCGACAGAGTGATGTCAAATAATTTGACGCGGGCAGACGGGTTTAGTAGGTTAAGACGGGGGCTAGTCATAAACAAATAAATAGGGTGGCTGAGATTACAGACACAGTGGAATTTTTCTTAGACTCTTCTTTCACCACCTGTGACGCAGTAGTTATAACGCTAGCCTGAGTCACGAGGGACACCGGGTTTGAATCCCGGCGCAGGTAAATATTTGGACCTGACTTTATTCCCATACTAGCTTTTACCCACGGCTCCGCCCGCGTCTATGTCCATCCCTTAGGAACAGTACAGTTTCCCGAGATAAAATGTACCCTAGTCCGAGCTTCTTGGCGAGCTTCGTGGTGCAGTGATTAACACACCAGCCTGCGACACGACACGAGGGTTTCCAGGTTCGGTTATTATTTTTATTTAAGAAATTGGTACCAAAGTTGGACTTTTTCAGATTGATCTGGGTCTCGGATGTTTATGTATATAGATATAAAGTATCTATTATAAAATATAGTATCGTTGAGTTAGTATCCTACGACTCTACGACACAAGTTCATAATGTACTGTGGGGCCAGCTCACTTTGTGTGATACGTCCTACGAATACCTAATACTCGTAAGACTTATTCATAGGAAACGTCCCTATATGCTTATCAATTATTCTAAAAACACTAATTAACGCTTTCAACGCCACAGTCAGATATATATGACAAACCAATTTAGTGACCAATGCATTCACAATCTATGGCGCGGGCACGAAATTGATTTGTCACATTTAAACTGTGGTTAAAAGGGTTAATATGTTTCTCTTCTGTTAATTCAATAAATAAGGACACTTAACCCATAGATACCAAGTCAAAAATACCCCGCTTGGGCTGGCAGCTTTCATGCAACCCGTCAACGCGACGCGGATTGATAGCCGCGAATATATCTGGCTGGCCGACCCGACCCTCCGAGGAAGTGCGTCCGTCCGTCATCCGTCATCGTCAAAATGGGACATCGTCCGCTTTCCAGACGTTTTTAGGGTTGTGATTTGTGAACTGGCTATATTATTTACAAGTTTTAATGTTTTTAACAAAAAAAATCTTGTTAAGTGTTTTTAGGGTTCAAAACAAGGAACCTTTATAGTTTTGCCATGTCTGTCCGTCTGTCCGTCCGCGGTTTTACTCAGAGACTATAAGTACTAGAGAGCTGTGATTTGGTATGGATATGTATATTAATCATGACAAAAAACTGTAAAACAAAAACTTGAAAAAAAATTTTTAAATAAAGCTATTCCAAAAAAAAAAATTCATATGAATAGTCTCATTAAAATTTCATCACAATCAATCCTAAATAATATTAATAATTCGAAATTGAGTTTGTTTGTTTGTTACGCCTTCACACCCTATTTAAAGAACCGATCGCCAAGAAATTTTGCATACCCTATGTCGGGTACCGAGAAGGACATAGTATACATTTTATCCCAGGGAAAAATACTGTTCTCGACGGATCGACACTGAAGCGGACAGAGCCGCGGGAGAAAGCTAGTGTTTTAATAATTTGAACGATTATTAGTTATTTCCGTCCATGCTGGTTTATAGAAAAAATCGCAGATCAAGATGGTTGAAGAAATGGATGTTGGAAATGGTATTATGACTCCTTGTTCTACCTATACACGTGCTGGTTAACTACGTTCAACATGGTCCATAGGTCGTATAATCAAAGCCTCTGTCTACTCCGTAAGAAACACAATAGAATTTCACAAAATTTTATTTCTGTCTTTCCTTCTTATTCCTTCTATTTCCCTTACTGTCAAGGCAGTTCGACTATGGAATGCTCTTCCACTTGATATCCGTAAAGATTAGACTATGTCTAACTTTAATAAAAACCTCGTTAAGTCTCATTATCTCTCCAATCTTACTTGAATAAGTGACATTAAGTACGGACGGACTGATATGTATTCTTGACATATTTGTATAATATTTTATTTTATTTTGTCTTTTTTGACATGTTTATTTTTATATGGATTCATTGTTAGATTATAATATCTGCTAATCCTAACTAATATAAATGCGAAAGTGAGTTTGTTTGTTTGTTTATTTGCTTGTTTGTTACGCTTTCACGTTGTAACTACTGAACCGAACATCATGAAATATGCATACACGTTATCTGGGGTACGGAGAAGGACATAGGGTACATTTTATCCCGGGATAAAGTTCCCGAGGGATCGACATTGACGCGTGCGTAGCCGCGGGCGAAAGCTAATTTGTGATAAATGTAAGTGATTTTAGTAACTTTTATCAAATTAAATAAATTAATTAAAATACCCTTGATCAATGATATATATTTTTTAGTTAAATACTTAAGCAATTTAATTTTGTATGTATATTAGTTATGTTTGATATGTTTTTGTTAAACGGTCTGTTTGCTGCATCGTGCCAATGACATTTCTCTTTTCCATGTGTAGGATGACTAGAAAAGATCGCTTCCCAATAAGTCCGCCTTTATTCTAAGCAGCCAGTTGCTTTACTCCAATTTTTATTTTTTGTTTTATGGTGCAATAAATAATTCATTCTATTCTCAATAACACTATTCCAAATAATGTACTGCAATTCTAGCCACAAAAAATACTACAAGCATCTACAAAAGCGTCAATCGAAAATCAAGGCCAAAATTTATTGCAAATGATTTGATTAATGACGCTTCACATTTTTTGCCCCCCTTTGTCCAGAATGCACGCGCGGGCCCACTGTGCGCGACCGAGGACATATGTCCGTCCATCCATCAGCCCGCACATTGTATTGTCGTGCTCTCTCTTTCATCTGAGCTTGTTCCAGGTTGCATCCTTCACTGTGGTGCATTAGATCAGATTCCTCCCAAGGAGCACATCATTATCTAGAAAAGCGCTATAGAACATCTAGTAGAATTCAATTTGGTAGTTTATCTTAATTTATCTTAAGACTTTATAATCCCTCAAGATATCTTCAAGAATGCTAATAGATACGCTTGTGAAGGCTCGACCGTCCCGACGCTCTAGCCGAGTTCCCACATATAAGGATGTTAGGGAGAGCACAAGACACACAGAAACAGAGAATAACTTCATTATAACTTCGCTTTACAACTTCGATAAATTAATAACAGAGACTTATGCTCTAAGATATGGTAGTAGACTCAAAGATATTAGTAGACTGAAAGATGTTAACAGATTAAAAGGTGGTAGCAGACTGAAGAATGAGTGATGAGAGAGAGAGAGAAAGTAATCTAAAAATGGAATGGAATGGAATGAAATTTGAATTAAAAATGAAATTTGAATTAAAATAAGGAATGAAAAATGGACAGGATGAGAGAAATGAGGTTGGATGAGATGCAGCATGCAGGTGGCATGCTGCAACGTTACACGCTCTAGCAAAAGTGAGCTCAACCTTTTAGATATATGACAAGATTGCGATTAGTATTAAGGACATTACCGGTATCCAAATAGAATATTATGAACACAGTTTTTATAAAAGAAAAAAAATACACACTTAATCTTTTTTATCAGTGTTTTATTTTACATTCACAATGCTATTTTGATATACTCTTAATAAATTAAGAAATAAAATATGGTGAATTTTTTTTCATGCGGGCTTGGTTTGAACCAGCGACCTAGGTCTATGTACAATCTACGCTCTGCAAACTGAGCTACCGCTACAACTAACTCTATTAGTATGTCTCCATGGCAAAACATTGGGCCATGGAGACATACTAATAGAGTAAGAATTTTAAAAAAGTGTCTGTCTGTTTGTCTGCTAATCTCCGGAAATATCGGACGGATACGAATGTTTTTTTTTTTCATTATATTGCTATCAAACCTGAGCAACATATAGAGTATAATTTGTTTTGTAAACAGAAGCAGCTGCAGCAGAACTATAACGCTCCAGCTATATTGTAAGAAACATAAAAATAAGGTCTTTACAAAAATTGTTTAGCTTGATGAGTATTTTCCTTGAAATCCATCCAACTGTTAAGGCGTGACTGAGTAACAGACATCATTAATAATAATAATAATAATCGTTTCTTTCTCGACTTCCACATTAGTCCATATTACAAAAATTACTTGAAATAAATGTTACATTTTACAGAATTAAACTGTCTTACTAATTAAATTACAATTATGTTCACATGTCAAATTCAAATTAAAGTTGCAACTAAATTATGAAAAATAAATATTATTTCTAAATAGTATTTATAGCTTTGTTACAATAAGTCTGCCCGTGATACCCTGCTGCATCCATTTCTTAATTATAGGTGAATCAAAATACCTATCCGCAATAGTTCTCAGAATAGTGTTGCTACTGGCTCGCACTTTATGCAATACTAGCTTTCGCCGGCGGCTCCGCCCGCGGCAATGTCGATCCCTCGGGAATATTACTTTTTCCCTGGATAAAAGGTAGCCTATGTCATTCTCCGTACTCCAGAGAACTTGTATGCAAAATTTCATGATAATCGGTTCAGTAGTTACGGCGTGAAAGCGTAACAAACGAACAAACAAATAAACAAAAAAACTCAGTTTCGCATTTATAATATTAGTAAGGATATGATATATGCTTTCGTATTTATAATAATACACCGGAGTCATAAAGTCCACGCGAAAGAAGTCACGGGCTAGTTGATTATAAAGTTTTTGCCCATAGTCGTGTCGCGGGCCCACTGTGCGTGATAATGGACATGTCCCTCCATCCATCAGCTCGACAGATGCCGCGCAGTGGACGGCATTTGTTTTTAGAGTTATGCGATCCGATGATTTCTATACCCGCATCCCTGAAAGGGGGTTAAGAGGAATTATTAAATTTTTATAAATGGTTCCTATTTCAATTAAACATTATAAACTCTGGATTGAGTTTCTCATTATAAGTCTGGATTATAGATGCAAAAAGTATTTTAAACGTTTAAAACCATTTGGTTTTGATCCGTTTTTTTGGTTTAAAACGTTTTAAACCAAATTTTGAGGTTTAATATAGGTTTAAATCGATTTTCTATTAGAATTTACTAACATTTTACAAAAAGCAATTCAAAATATAGGTAATTATTGCATTATCCATCATATATTTGGGTTAAGTGAAATGAAAAAAAATTACTATATGTATAATAGGCTAGTTTCCTGGGTCGTAATAATAAAATAACAATTAGTCCGTTCGTTAGATAATCAAAAAATATTGGACACGTATTTTTTCTTATGTCAAATAAACAATAAATAATAAAGATAAAGCGTGTCAAAGTTCAGGAGTGGGGGCTCGTGACGTCAAAGTTTGCTAAAAATCGTAGCAAACTATGACGTCACACGGAACTTCAAAGGGCTATATCTTTATCATTTTTTGTTTAATCGACAAAAGAAAAAATACGTGTCCAATATTTTTTGAATATCTAACTGACGGACTAATTATATTTTTTTAGGAAACTAGCCTATTATGTAAAAAAAACAAACTTTACCATGAAAAATTATACCTTAAGGTGACCTTAAAAACCTAGCGGACGCGACAGTGACCCTGGTTTGATCAAATGACTTAAATGTGTATTAGACGCGACCAGAGTCTAGGATTGGAAGATATATTTAACTGTTACATTACTTTGTCATCATCCATTAAGTTAAATGTCTAAATTTCGCAGAAAATACAAACAACGAAATAACACACTATTAATTAACATAAATTTAGTGTTTAGGGTTCCGTATCTCAAAAGAAAAGGACGGAACCCATATAGGATCACTTTGTTGTCTGTTTGTCGGTCAAGATCCTTGATCTCAGGAACGTGTTGAGGTATCAAGCTGAAATTCATATCAAATACTCAGGACCTATCCCTTGGAGTTGTGGAAAAAACCAAGACGTTGAGAAAAAGGTTCTTGACAAACAGACAAATAGACAGTCACTGTGGAGCCGAGTGATTCTATAAGGATTCCGTTTTTTTTCCTTTTGAAATAAAATGGAATGACTTATTTCGCTTAAGCGTAGTTACATTTAGCCGTATCCAGCATGCGGTACGGAACCCTAAAAAGAAAAGTTAGTCACTGAGCGGGATTCAAACCCGTAATACTCGTTTCTTGCCGTCCGCGTCCCAGACGGACAGTGGCCGGCAGGACGAAATTAGCGGCCATATTCTGCGTGGAAAGAAATACGCGTTTTTCCAAACATAAGACTAATTTAGTTTGATTGTTTACCTCCCCCCATATACCAAATTTCAGCGAAATCGTTAGGGCCGTTTCCGAGATCATATAAATAAATTTATATACATATAAATATACAAGAATTGCTCGTTTAAAGGTATAAGATATAATATATTGACGAGCTCTATGGCCTAGTGGTCACCATGCCAGGCTTCCACACTGGAGGTCCCGGGTTAGATCCCCGGCCAGGTCAAGATGGAAAATGACGAAAAAAATTTATATACATACATATAAATAAATATACAAGAATTGCTCGATTAAAGGTATAAGATTTTAAATAATTTTAAAGTTATTATAGACTAGCTTTCGCCCGCGGCTCCGCCCGCGTCAATGTCGATCCCTCGGGAATAATACTTTTTCTCGGGATAAAAAGCCTATGTCCTTCTCCGCACTCCAGAGAACTTGTATGCAAAGTTTCATGATGATCGGTTCAGTAGTTACTGCGTGAAACCGTAACAAACAAACAAACACACAAACAAATAAACAAACAACAAACTCACTTTCGCATTTATAATATTAGTAAGGATAAGGATAATGATACGGAACCCTTAGTGCGCGAGTCCACTCGCACTTGGCCGTTTTTTTTATAACAAAAAGCATACCTACTTACAGCTTATGATAGGAAAAAGAAATGAAAAAATACGCATATTTAGATTGTAATCTTTCTAAATCCTAAAAATATTTTAAACGTCATTTAAACTAGTAAAAATAAAATGTTTTCAATTAATATCTTTTATTTTTACCTTCAAAATATAATTTGTTAATAAACTAGTAATCACGTGGTCACAGTTTTAAACCGTTTTAAATTTATTTAAAACGTGTTTTAAACCACGTAGTTTTGGTTTAAAACGGTTTATTTGCAACTATAGTCTGGATTGAGTTTCTTTCGGCGTATTCTTCTCACCAGTGGTCGTTCCGAAACGCTAGTAGTATTTCAATTTTGCATATATTAAAAAATATATGAGAAATAAAAATATGACGTTCAAAAAAAGATACATGTATCCAATTTTGAATAAAAATCTTTGACTTTTGACTTTTTTGACTCCATGCAAGAAATAAAAACAGAGAATGAAGACGAAAGAAACGTGTTCCAATTTCATAAATGCAGGTATATAAAAACTTTTAAATTTTTGTTGAGTACTTCTTTAATTTTTGATATAAGTGCGTACAAACATACGTATGTATGGTGAACGAATGTATGTATGTTAAAGAAGAAGCGTGTTCTTCTTTAGAAGCTATGATAGACTAACATATACAAAAACTGGACAATTCTGACAATATTACGAATATTACTAAGCGTCGAATTGATAAGCTTCTTAAATTATCACGCCTTTTTTAGTCTGTTACACATTAATTTAACTATTAATTTTACATTGTTTATATAAAAAAAAATAGTACCAAATAAACGTATAACTAATTTGACGGAAAACAAAAACTAATTCCATTAAAATTTAATCATGAGACGCACTTACACAAATATAATATATGAGCAGTTTTATTTGACGCGGAATTTATATTGAATTGTTATATGAACGTTAAATAGACTTAAACATGTCTTTTATTTAATCACGATAACTAGATCCAATAGATGAATGAGTGTACCATTGAGTGAAGCAGTCTGGTACATTGTTAAATTTGCTGATTGACAGGCGACGGATTGACAGATGACGGGCTATTGACGACAGTAATCACTTTTGGTTGTAATAGAATTTATTTAGAAAATACTAGTCATTCTTAGGAATTAATATAGATAGATGTATCAAGCTACAGACGAGTGACGGGGTCTAGCGTTCCCCTGTCGTACCTGTAGTGCTGGAATGCGATTCTGAGGAACACCGAGGTGTTTATAGTGGCTAGTGGCGCATTTGTATCCCGAATAAAAAAAAGAGATAGATGCATCAGGAGTGTGATGATGAAAGAAAAAAATATTAATCCTGTTAACAGTAACAAAAATATTTTCTTATCCTTATGGGGTAGACAGAGCCTAGGGCCTATAGACCACATTTAGTGTTTTAGTGGGTAATATAATGTAAAAAAAGAGGATCTTAATAGTCATAAGTTACTAGCCGCATCGCCTGTAGAACTGATTCCTAAGATCTTCTTCTTCAGATACTGGGGTAGATTTTTGAAAATATAATATGAATTTATCTAACACTCATACTTAAAAGCAATTAAATGAAAAAATAGCTACTAACCTATTAAAATACTCAGTATTACGACGTTATTTTCATACAGAATTGCAAAAAAAACTATTTTCCATGGGAAGTCTTATTTTATATTAAATTCCATTAAGTATTCTAATTCGGAGATTTCAATAGAACTCAGATGTTGAAAATTACGCTGTATACAAGAATATTTCAAACAGTTTAAAAATTAAGATTCAAATATTGGCTAGTCGAATAATCCAACCATGTTCGTTGATTGACAGCATCGTCGGGTTGACGCGATTCACTTTCGAGTTCTTATCGTTAGCGATTGTAAATTGATTTGTTGATAGGCAGGTTTATTTTAATTTTTAAATAATTTGCATACAAAATTGAGCTATACTATCCGTCTTTTATTACAGAAGTTAAAAAATATTAAAATAAACACTAATATAATTAAAGATGCTACTAGATTCACTTAAATTTTTCACTCTGAATAAGCATTTTGACATATTTACCTATTTCTTAAGGCGCTCTCAATGTTTGCACCATATAGCCTAAGGTCTATGATGCAGTTTACTCATTTCTGGCACCAAATCTTCGATGATCCACGTAGTGATACTTCTAGTCTACTACATTTTTTTCTACAGTAACATGCAGAATTCAATTTTATCGAATTATTACTAATTTAAAAAAACTTCACATAAAAAGGAGTCACAATCAAACTCACTTTCGCATCTATAATATTAATTAGAAAAAGGATTTTTGCTACGCCGTGACTGTGCTATTTTAATTAAAAAAAATATTAAACTAAATCTGTAAGCTAAAACAGTAAACAGTTGCATATTTGCATCGAAATTAAACTCCTATTTTAAAATAACCCACTCGAATTCCGAATAATCTGCGTGCATTTTGACTGACAGCTATCGTAGGGTTGACAGACGTCTCATCGATTCAGTTTAAAATTCTCCGATTGTAAGATTGATTCATGCAGGTGCAGTCTGTTGGATTTATTTGTGAAAAGGTATTAATTCGATTCTTTGGTGACACGGTAACAGGTTGCTAAAGACGTCAAAGTCATGTGGAATTGTAATCTCAGAGTACTTTTAAAAGATGTTTGCTTGGTTAGTGAAACACTGAAAGCATTAGTAGATAAAGTCTTTGTATCATCATCATCAGGTCTTTTTAGTCTCCACTGCAGGAACATGACCCTCTTTGTACTACCGGGGCCATACTTGGCCAGAGCAGACACAGGATTTGGGCTACACTCTCCTCGCTGGCCAGACGGGTTAGAGAAGAGAGGTCTCATTGATGTTTATGAGCTTCGTTTAGCTTGTATTTTCTAAGTCACCTATTACGACCTTCTTGGGAAGACTAGGAGTGGTCTTCTACTCTGCCGGAAACCACACGGCTAAAAATAAATTCTTTGTGTATATCATGATTATATGATTATATCAGGTGATACGATGATGTTTAGGATAAAACACGTTTTATTACAAATATTTTTCATTTTGATCTTTTTGACGTGAAAATGAAAAATGTCACGTTCCGGAGCAGCAGTAGCAGTAGTATCTATCACGCATCTAGCTCTTATCGTTATCATGTAAAATTATCGTCCGTAAACCGACTTTGCAGACAATCAATTCTTTTTTCAGTAATTTAGGTATTTGCCTTTGCGGGATAGAAAAGGAAATCAAAAGTCTTATAGGATCTGCGGGGATGCCGAAATTAATATTGAATCCTGTTGAATCCCCATGGACATTCAAATTGGGGATCTAATTAGTTGCGTGCCATCATCATCATATTAGCCGCAAGAAGTCCACTGCTGGACATAGACCTGTTCTAGGATTTCTAATACAACGGGTTGAAAGCGGCCTGTATCCAGCGCCATTCGAGAACCCTTCTGCCCCATCGGCCATCGGCCATGAAATTAAGATGGCATTAATTTGAAAATCTACCAAATACTTTCAAATAGAAAAATAATTATTCAAATCTGTGCATAAATGATGGAGTTATGAGGTAACAAACATAAAAAAAAACATACAACCGATTTAATAACCTCCTTTTTTTTAAAGTCAGTTAAAAACAACAAAATCTCTATAAGGCTAGTAATAAAAAACTACATATTATCAAAACTGAATAATTATACACCTTTATACATTTAACGAGCATTCAACTCATTTGGTGGCACTTAATCGATTGAAAACGTACTCATTTCCTGTCACTATTACCGACCTTATTACTATCAAAATAAGGGTGGTTTTAACGTTAAATGTTGGTCTATGAATGACGTTCCACTTGGCTGATTGTGGACTCTATGTATATGACATTAAGGGTTAGGAGTGACCCTTGAAATATGAGTAGTCGTCACGAACATTGATTGATGTGTCCTGAGTGACGGGTGCACGAAAGCGGGTGGGTTCGTCACGAAGGAGGTGGAGCAAGGCATAATCTTTAGCGGGTATAAAGTTTACTGAATATTTTGGCCGTGAAATCTTCACTTTTAAAGGAACTAAGGATTAGGTTGAAAAGAAATGGAAAATATTTAAAAGCGAAATAAACTGGCAATGTAGACTAAATACATACATACATAGTATCACGTCTTTTTCCCTTGCGGGGTAGACAGAGCCCAAGTCTATAAGACCTTATGGCCACATTTAGCATATTGATGGGCATTAGCTGGAAAACGGAATCATAATAGTGATGGGTTACTAGCCGCATCGCCTAATGATATGATTCCTCAGATTTTCATCCATTCCCACGATCGACTTTAACGATCTGCGCGGAAAGAAGCAGCTGGCACATTCTACGTTTTTTCTTTTCTCTTACACCAGCATGGAAGCTCTAAATCATGTAGACTAAAATTGTTAAAATAACTTATCGATGCCTAGTTTAAGAGTATCAGTATCTGTTCCCACCTGGTAACAGAAATGTACAATAGGGTTCAGAAACCTTCTCCTCCATAAAAAGATTTTAAATTGTAGGGGAGTTACATTTATCTTCCCAAAATTACTGGACAGCCACGAGTATACACATAGGTTCTTAAGTCAATGTGATAATGTCGTGATTGAACCTACATACCTTGCGAAAATTGTAAATATGAGCTTTTTTGTAATTAGAATTTAATATTCCCGATGTTGAAAAAAATATTTACCTCAATCATCATCATCAGGTCCTTTTTAGTCTCTACTACAGGAGCACGACCCTCTCTGTACTACTCTCTCTGTCCCTCAATATCATAAGTGAAAAAAAGGTGTTCGTTTACAATTTAAAAATAAAATATTTTATTCCCCCTCACTTATCAAAAACCATAGCAACTCAAGGCCATTCCTATAATTATAACCTTTTTTTCAAATGTACTTTATTTTATTAAAATAAAAATATAGGTACTAGTCAAAACTTTGCTTCTTAGATGATGTTTACAGTAGCTAAGAAACTAGATGAAATAGACAAAGAGATTATAATTTCGCTTCAGCTTGTGGCCTAGACCATTTTGTTATAGGTTTGCTAACATAAGTACACGCTGACCTGCCTGGTTTTTAGTTTCGATATCCACGTAGTAATTGAAATGAATATAGTCTGAATGATGATTGTCGACTGTTTATGTTGTGATTCAGTAAACATTTAGCAGTACGTTTTAGAATAGAGTAGAATAGAAGTAAAAGACATCTATTTCCAAGAATACTACAGCTACAAGTTATAATACACATAAGTAAAAAACAAGAAGTATTTAATACAAACAATACTATTGATGAGTTTTGACGTTGGCATGTCTGTTAGAGAAACTATTGTCCGTTTATCTCTCAGAACAACTATATGTTTGTTGTTCTGAGGTTTGGCTCAGTGTTATTTGAATATCTTTATAGCAAACAGGCCGTCACGCAAATTTTCGTCTTTTTGAACCACTCTGTCCCCCCTTGCCTCGCTCTTTCCTATAATACCTTAAGCACGTATACTCACGTTTAGAATAACCACCCCCCGTTGCTGGGACGATATTTAAAGATGGCTAGTAAAAAAATTATTTCTTCTGTCTTCTGCTATACTTTAGTAAAAAACACACACCAGTCAATATAAAAAAGGCTATCGTCAGAAAATAAATAAATAAATAGGCAGACAGATACAGATTGAGCTAACACCACATAACCACATAAGCTGTAAGCTTTGTCGTAGTTACTAACTCAACGATACTATATTTTATTATAGAGATATAATTATATACACATCCAAGAACCAGGCCAAACTGAAAAACATCGTTTCTATCCTAACCCGACCGGGGACCGAACCCAGAACCCCGCGATTCACAAGCACTTGTGGTACCACTAAGCAACAGGTCGTCGAAAATAGTTGATTAGGCATCGTGCCCACTCACTCTTTATCACATGATCCACCATCTCCGAACGCTTTCCTGGTCTGGTTGTATCCTCAGCTTTGATAATAAATAAATATATAAGGACAAATCACACAGATTGAGCTAGCCCCAAAGTAAGTTCGAGACTTGTGTTACGGGATACCAACTCAACGATACTATATTTTATAACAAATACATATATAGATATACATCCAAGACCCAGGCCAATCTGAGAAAGATCATTTTCCATCTTGACTTGGCCGGGGATCGAACCCGGGCACTCTCGTGTCGCAGGCTGGCGTGTTGACCGCTGCGCCACGGAGCTAGCCAATTGATGCATCGTAACCTGGTTCCACCACCACTACTGAACCACTATTTGGAACCACTGTTTGATAGCGTGGTTGTTATTTTACTATTTATGCAAATTGAGCAATAATTTATAAGTTAACTAGCTTTCGCCCGCGGCTCTGCTCGCGTTAATGTCGATCCCTTAAAAACACTATTTTTTCCTGGGTGAAAAGATATCCTATCCTTCTCCGTACCTCACAAAAGGCATATGCACATTTTCACGATGATCGGTTTAGTAGTTAAGGCGTGAAAGCGTAACAAACAAACTCACTTTGACATTAATAATATTAGTTGGGATTAAATTGATTTTATAAAGCACTAGCATTTGCCCGAATTCGTCCGCGTAGAAGTCGAAAATGGTTCAAATAGTAGATGAGACCTAGGAATCACGTTGTCCCATACAAACTTTGCCCCCGTTTTTTCACTCTCTTAAGGGTACAATTTTGAAAAATCCTTTCCTCTCAGATAATTTTGTCATACAAAGATCACACCCTCACACAGAAATATGGATGAGCAGTTAGACGCTACTACACGCATACGCTGAGTCGCACGCACACAAACACTACCGAGCGCGTGAAAAATTGCAAAACGTCCTTTGGAAAATGGGGTTTTATGAAAAAACTACTGCATAAATCAATTTTAAATAAAATCTTCAATAATTGAACTGTGTCGGTACGGTCTTAGTTTTCGATGTATTATACTTCTTTTATTACTTATTTACGCCCAAAATTGTGTTAAAATTCGTAAGAAAAGCTAAAGTTTGTTGGCTTATAACTTCTTAATGGCTTTTTCTTTTACTAATCTGTTACCGTACAGACAAAATTAATAATGAGACAATGTTAAACAATGGAGTACAACCTGAAATTTGATTGGGAAAAGTATCGACTCGTTCAGCCTTAAGTGTGCTACCAACTACACCACGGTGACATCAATTCACCGCGTCGATTTCTCTCATCACATATAACCCCGTAGGGTATACGCATTTCAAGCATGCGTATTTCTTTAACTATCTGATGCCCGCGACTTCGTTCGCGCTTTATGACTCCGCAGAAAATACTCATCAGGCTAAACTTTTGTTAAGCCGTCATTTTTAATGTTTCTTATAGTTTAGCTGGACCGTTATAGTTCTGCATCAGTTGTTCAAGTTTCTAAAATAAAATATAAACTATATGTTGCTCAGGCTTGATAGCTATACAATGAAAATGTTTCATTCGAATCCGTTTAGTATTTCCGGGGATTAGCGTGTATAAACAGACCGAAATTTTTTTTTTAAATTCTTACTCTATTAGTATGTCTTCATCACCCTATATAAGGTTTTTGTAAATATATTCAATGTACAGACACATTTTTTTACTCTTTCATTATATGCATTGATACTAGCCACTGTTTAGTAGATTTTTAACTTAAGTATTAAAAAAAACATGATCTTTGTAGCCGCCGCAAAGCTATCAGACAATCAGTGCTACTGACGTTTCAAAACGCAAAAGATGCCATGAGAGCTCAAAAAACTTTAAAATGCGCCTCATTTGTCGGCACTCCTCAAAGATATTGAACTTGTCAAGGACTTCGATCTTGGTTCTCATGTTAAACCGATCGTCAACATGTGACAGCACTTGAAATCGATATCAACTGACTGTCTCCCACGAGGTCTCGTAGCTAAGCTGCTATAAAAATATCCATCCTTCATGTGGTTAATTTTTGTGGGTTACTACCTATTTGAGTAGCCCGATGGTCTAGTGGGCGTGAGCATAATTAACGCTTACCCAAGTTAAGCAACTCTGGGCGCAGTCCCCACTGTGATGGGTGACCGCAAGTGACAATATCTCAAGCTCCTCCGTGCTTCGGAGCGCAATTTAAGCTGTTGGTCCCGGCTGTCATCATTTATAGCAGTCGTTAAGCTTTGTCAGATCATCAGATGCCTTTAGGCAGCTTGAAAAATCTGACACTGGTGTCAGATTTTTCAAGCTGTTATTATGCTATAACCAGTTATAAGCCATGGTTTTCCCGAGTGACTACAACATGGGGTTTTTTAAAAAGGGCGTGAAATGATTTCTTCAGGGTCGACAACGCGCGAGTGTTGCAGGCGTCCATTGGCTACGTTAACCGCTTTCCATCAGGTGGGCCGTATGTCTGTTTGCCTACTAAGTGGTATAAAAAACGAAAAACAAAACAAGCAACCTATTCGAATTTAAGCTATCATGGTTAGAAGCTCTTATTTTTGGCACAGGGCCTAGTTAGACTCGGTCATTAGTTGTAAGGAAAGGGAAGTACCACATGATCTGCCTTGACTAAAATGAATAATGAACAGACTGCTGATTTAAATCAAGGAAATTTCGACCTTAAAGGCTACTTAGTCTGTGGAACACTGATTTCGAAGCAGCGCAGCATTAAAGAGAGATTAATTTAAAAAAAAATACTGACCAATCTAAAAAGGTCAGTCGTGTCGTCCTCAGATACCTGAGTGGCGGTTGCAGGTATGGCATCGGATGTGTACGCGCGCCCAGCCTCCCAAGCTACTACTCACTTTCTCCCCATTCATCCAGCTGAGTAGTATCCTAATACATTAATTTCATTCCCAAATCCAACAGATTCCTATCCTTCCCTTCGATGGGCAACAGCGTCGGAAGCACAAGAAGCTAAAGAAACCACGCGCTCACCAACCCACCTGCCAAGCGTGGTGAGTATGGCAATTTCCTCCCATGGAACGAATAATCCTTGGGAGAGGCGTTTGTCCAGCAGTGGACGTGCAAGGCTGTAATGATGAGTGATGATGAATTATAAATGGGTGTGATGATGAATTTAAAGTCTTCCTAAAATGGGTAGTCTTCTGTCAGGGAATCCTGCCACGTATAGCAAAAACCTCGCTTCATAATCTTCATCATCTCAGCCGCAAGAAGTCCACTGCTGGATATAGGCCTCCCCCAAGGATTTCCAATATGAACCTCTTACTTACTAGGAAAGAAAACTTTACTTTAATTTAAAACTAGTTAGTCTCAGTTTAGTGCATAGGAAAGGAAAGTATATACCCATGATTTGACATGTCTGAGATGGATGATAAACAACCTCTGTTACAAGTCAGTCCAAGCAAGGTGTACAGGTTTTCAAGGTACTGCTCGAAGGATGTCCTTTTTATTCCGATGTTTAGTTGTGGTAGAGCCACGCTCGACGACCACATCGTTTGAATAAACTTTACCGCTTCTATGCTTCGTTTGGTGAGTGAGAGAGCTGGAGATCCGTCTATCCCTCATCTCCTCCCCCCATATCCTTTCCCAAACTCCTTTAAAGGCCGGCAACGCTCCTGTTACACCTTGGTGTTGCAGTTGTCCATGGGCAGCGCTGATCGCTTACCATCAGGTGACGCGCTTGCTCGTTTGCCGACCTATAACCTTAAAAATATGTCTATTTGGTTTCGGGAATTCCGTCTCCCTGACAATGACGTATCCATCATATATCGTAATGTTGCTGCACACTTATTAAGGTTTGCCAGTCGTTGTGCCCGAATCGAAGATAAAAACCCAGTCTCCCAGAATTTCGTCTTTCCCTACATATTGACTGATATCATAATGACCTTCATTCCTGGCACTACTTAAACACCGATCACCCTTGACATCGCCAGTGTTCGGAACCGATCGCTCCCACGACTACATTTTACGACACTTTTTGTCGCACTCGCGCCACTTGCGCTTATTAAGCCGTGTTCGGTGGATGAACTGCGTTGTCTTTGTATGGACATGTCTGATTGTATTGATGGTTGTCTTCTTAGCGTATCGTTTTGGGCCATTTATATTTCTGTTAACTAGGCGAGCTCTGTAGCGGAGGTTCGATCCCCGGCTAAGCCAAAATGAAAAACGATCTTTTTCAGATTGACTTGGATGTTTAACTATATTAGTATCTATTATAAAATATAGTAAGTTGACAACTTACTATATTTATTTATTTACTAGTACTCTGTCAATTACCGAGCGTTTTAGTGGCATTGTAGAAACTGCCATTAAAATAGCTCTGTCTATGTTTCAGTGGCTCCTCTAGGTTCCTCTAGATCTTTGCGTGTGCTGTAAGATAGACAGCCTAGACAAAATATATGTTCCATGATCTGGGAAGGGATACGACATTAACCTTGATTTCTATCTAATCTCTTCATATTCTCCTTGCTTTGCCCACTTGAACCAGGATAGTTGTAATTAGGTAATTGAAAAAAAAATTGAGAGTGAAATGGTAGAGTAAAATTTTCTTTTGTGATGAAATTTGAAATAGATATAAAGGGAAAATACTAGGCTACGCTTTAATTTCAGTAATATATAAAACATCTTTCTTCCTTCTAATTAAAAAACTCTCGCTCCCTGTAGCTTTCTCTCTATTTAACATCAATTTTGACTAAACCTAGTAGCTAAATTTGTAACGAAAAATTAAAACTAGTTTCCAACTTGAAACAACCGATCGCCATCAAATTCAAGCTTAGGAAGCCATCTTTCAATCAGTCATTTCTTAATCCATTCTAATTTTAGCGAGCGGACACATCAAATCAGTGGCACTCCATAAAGGCATGTCCACAAGCTGCCGTCACGCGCCATTAGTCTCTCGAGATACGGAGCTGGTGGTTTTGACAATTGATTTATGTCTGTCATGGCGTGTCAGGCGCCGACTGCGCCCGCGCATCTGTGCGAGCCCCGCTTCCCCGCGCCGCCGCCGACTAAGAACAAACATTGGACAAAGAGTGAATCAACAGAACGGTCACTTTGCCCGCGCAGGAGGTGAAGTATATGGTTCTAACTAAACAATCGTTATCGAAGCACATTATGAGTTCTTGTATCATTAAAAAAAACAACAGCCTCCGTGGTCCAGTGTTTAAGGCGTTTGCCTGTTGACCCGGGGGTCGTGGGTTCAATTCCCACCGGAAGCATACTTTGTTAAGTTGTTTCCAGTTTGGTTAGGACATTGCAGGCTTGAATCACCTGATCGTCTGATAATAAAGATGATTCCGTGCTTCGGAAGGCACGTTAAGCCGGTGGTCCCGGCTGCCATCTGGTAGTCGTTAAAGGAACCACGTCAGAGGCCGAGAGGCGGTTCCGAAGAACTCTGACACCAGGGTGTGCATGGTCGATTGACCGTGACACCTACTCGAAATGAAGATGATGATTTAAAAAAAAACTAGGAAAAAGGTTTTTATTCTAAAACGATTGTGTTGACCAATAACATAATTAAATAAACTATAGCTACTGATAATGTGAGGTCTTTAGGCAAAAAGCCAGTCGAAACGAGAAATTGAATAAGATAATTCTATTCGATTTTTGGGTTACCCATTTTACCACATTACACAGGGATATCAGTTGCGGGCCATTTTCACTATTAATAAATCCATCCTATTTTAATTTAAACTAACGTGAAATAATAACATTATATATATGCGAATTAAGAATATGTGAATGACGTAATAAATAAACAAATGACAGGTTTCTCACGTACTAAGTCATAGCATATATTACTAAATAGTTACAGACCGACCTCATGTTTCAACCTCATCCGTTGGTTTACCGTACGTCGCCGCGACGTACCGTCCTCGACGAAAATCGGCAAGACCTGGAGTGAAGTTCAGCGCATAGCTCAAGACAGATGGAGATGGAGAGTGTTTGTGGACGCCCTCTGCCCCAGATAGGGGACATAGGACTATAAGTCAAGTAACTCAAGTCGTTGGTTTTCATTCGCCCTGAGGAAGACCTCCGAATAAGGTTGGATAATATCGGCTTATACCTGACGACGTGAGGAACACGTATTTCATTTATTAATAATAGTTTTTAGTTTAGTTTTAATTTACTGTAAACTTTAGGTCTGAGTATTTCTCATAATCAATGCCAAATAAAGTGATAAGTAGAAAATGCGGGAACGCAGATATGGGCTTTGAAGATCTCAGCTGATGATACAACCGCTGATGAAGGATCTCAGCTGATGATGAAAAAACTCTTTCAAATGAGATATAGAGAGACAGAAATAGAGAGAATGTGTCTATGATCTCAGTCTCTGCCTAATTGTCCCTCTGCGTCAAAGATCAGTCTATCTACAACAAGGAAACGATTTATCACTAAACTAAAATAGTTGATCCTTGTTTGCGGGAGGGTTTTGGCGAAAAATACACGATTTATTTTAATTTCGGGTTATAATAGCTTACAGCTGTATGATGTTAACAACGTGTCATTTTTACTATACGGAATTTAACTCTGCCTATAGTTATTAAATTCGTCCACGTAACGCAATGGCTAATACGTCAGTCTGCGACACGAAAGGCACCGGATTCGCTTCCCCGCGCAGACAAATACTAGTAATCCATTTTAACAAGTAGTTGTTTAAGGTTCTGAAGCAACCCAAGGTGGTTGATGTCAGGCAGGCGACCGGCCGTAAAAAATATGCAAAATCATATTACGAATGTTTTATCTCCCTAGGGTTCAGCGAACTCTGGACTCCGACGCATCACAACTAATAATGCAAACAATTTTTTTTTCTTTCTTTTTGATGTAATGACTGCCTTTAAGCATCTGGTAAGCAGTCATCTGGAAGACAAAGCCAAATTGGCATCTAAAAAACTGGGTGTCCTCAGCAGGCGATATTTCACATCGGCGCATCGCCTTCAACTGTACAAGGCACAGGTTAGGCCGCATATTGTGAAGGCCTGATAACCACCTGCCCAAACAAGGTCTCCTGAATGCCCAGGGCAAGAGAAGACCGGGTTACCCTCGGAAAACTTGGAGGCGTTCAGTCGAGAAGGAGGTCGCTACAACTGGACTCAACTGGAGCGAGCTAAGAGGCACAGCCCAGGACCGTGAGAAGTGGAGAATTCTTCTGCGAGCCCTGTGTCCCTGACAAAGAGACCACAGGACCACATCATCATCATCATCATGGAATATTGTACCCATCTCTGGACCGGGGCACCTTAATACCAACCAACCGTGTTCAAAGTCGTGCCATTCGTATAGTCGACGAGATCCTCGCCGGCCGTCTCAATCCTTTGGCTCTGCGTAGGGATGACGCATCCTTGTTTTCTATAACGTAGTAAAATACAACACCTATGCATGTTACTTTATAAAGGCATTCAGGCAAGGTGTCATAGTGTACTATGACACCTTGCCTGAATGCCTGTACAAATATGGATCTTTAACATCACCTTGACTGACATCAATAATTTTTATAGTCGTGTCTTGTGTATAAAGTTTGTTTAATAAGTCTGAACATCATTTAACTCTTTTCGAGACGTCGCTCGCCAACCCGCTTGCCAATCATCATCATCATCATCATCAGGTCCTTTTTAGTCTTCACTACAGGAGCACGACCCTCTCTGTACTACTAGGGCCATACTTGGCCAGAGCAGCCAGAGGACTTGGCCTACACTCTCCACGCTGGCCAGATGGGTTGGAGAGGTCTCTTAGACGTTTATAAGCTTTGTTTAGCTTGTATTTCCTAAGTCGCCTTCTACGACATCCATGGGAAGACTTGGAGTGGTCCTATTCTAATCTGCCGGATACCACACGGCTAACGAGTAACCCGCTTGCCAAGCGTGGTGAGTATGGCAATATCCTTCTATGGAACGAAGTATCCTTGCTAGAGGCCTATGTCCAGCAGTGGACTTTTTAAGGTTGTAATAATGATGATGGATGATGAGATGTCTAGTAGTATTAAGAACCGGATGAAAACGTCTGTGAAAGTGTTAATTGTACGCGCAGAGACAATACGATACGCATCATATTCGAATGTGTCATGTAACGTGTTCAATAAGAAATAAATAAATAAATAAATATACGGACAAATCACACAAATTAAGCTAGCCCCAAAGTAAGTTCGAGACTTGTGTTATGGGATACTAACTCAACGATAGTATATTTTATAACAAATACATATATAGATACAAATCAAACGGTAAACAATAAATATCAGTTAAATGAATGAAAAAATAATGTATTTTAGTTTTATTTAATAGAGTTACTATTAAATAAAATCTAAAATTCAAATTACTAAACACAATGAAATAACCATATTCAAACTTCAATTCCAAACTCGTAGCACAAAAACCCTACATATAATCTATGTTATGTTACAGTCTAATTAACGAACTGTCTCTCCGGGCTGGCAGGTAAATGACGTGTGACGTTGACGTGACGTGACGGTGACGTGACGTTGATGTGACGTGACGCGACTGCCGTAATGAAATTGTGACATTGAGATGAGCGTGAGTGTTGAGCGGTAGCGGGAATGGGTTAAAATATTACTTTATTTTTAAATTGTGTTTCAGGTTTCATTTTTAGTCGTGCTGTTCGAAATTCAGGATCCGTAATTAACTCGGCGTTTTATTACAGGGATAGCAGGTGAATGACTTGTGACTTGTGACGTTGACGTGGCGTGACGGTGACGTGATTGTGACGTGACGGGATTGCTTTAAGGAAGTTGTGTTCGTATAGAATATTATATTAAAACAATTTATTTTTCTTATAATAGATTTTATTGCGTCTGTCACACAAGATGGCGGAAAGAGAGAGAGCTAAATCATAGACAATTTAAATTTTTCTTTTTAGTGTCATATACTATATTTTTTGTTCTTAAATTGAACGGTTTGATCAGTTGTTCAAACTTCAGTTTAAACGCAATCACGTAGTTTTGTTTCCCATCAGCCTTAAAGGAAAAACTTCCAGAGTTTTGCAGCCTCTCAACACTCATAGCATTTAGGAAAAACGCTATCCGTTTTCACTTGCACCACCCAGAACCTCATTCAACATTATCTACAAATCGCTTTAATCCACATGGCTGGGGCACATTCATAGTTTATTTTGCAAGAGAAATATACATTAGTGTTTGCATGCCATATTAAATACGCGAACTATTTCTGAAATGTTACATTTCAATTTAATTGTTTTTTTAGAATACTTATTTTTGGTCCAAATTGTTGTTAGGGTTACATGAGCCCTTATTACTAAGATTTTCAATATGTTTATCCTACCGTCCATCACAGGGCAGTGCACCATGATAAGTAAATACCTCTAAATATATTACATTATTCTTACACCTAACGTTTCGAAAACTTTACAGTTTTCATGGTCGCAGGTAGACTAAGTTGACATTTGTCTTTGTGTTATAAGAACTGTACAAAACTACCGCCTACAATATTTATTGATAACGTTCGGGATCGGTCTAGCAGTCTTGTGATGAGCTTGAGATTTTATTAAATTGATGACAGGATCCCAAGCTGGTGGTAACTGCCAACCATCCTCTCTATTGAAATTAGGATGTTTTTTAAATTCAATAGCCTCACTAAGCATTCTTGGAATGTATCTCTTTTCTTTTGCAAGGACTTGAGGATTATCAAAACGCATGTAGTGGTTGGGTTTGTCTAAGGCAAGTTCACAGACTGACATACAGTATTAAAGTTATTTTATTTAAATGTATGTAACAATCGCGAATACATCATAAACCATTAAACGCGACATCTGGTAGAGGTACTACCAGATATCACGTTCAGCAAGATGATGAGCAGATCGGGAATCGAGAATAACGACGGGGGGCAACATCTGTTTATAGTAACACCTACTATGTATTAATTACGCCCATTCCCCTGATCGAAGTTTACAGACTACAGTCATTTTTGACATGATAACGTATTATAAATCGATGAACGCCAACAATGTGCAGAAAAAGTGTGAAAAAAAAATGTTTAAATGTTTTTAATTTTTAAATGTTTAAATTTGTGAGCAAAAGACTGGTAGAGGTGTCCAATGACCAAAGGGCTGGCAATTTCTTTGCACAAAGAATAACCATTGCTATACAACGTGGCAATGCTGCCAGCCTTTTGGGCACACTTCCTCAGGGCAATAATTTGCGAGACATTTTTTATCTTTAAATTTTTACTTTTAGGTTTGCTTTCTCTTTATAGTTTTCTCTTTTTTGTATAGTTAGGGTTAGTTTTAGTTTTTAATTTTTCAACATCACCATAATGTAAGATGTAAGAAATGTTACACAACAGTTATATTAAATTTATTTGTCACGTTAACTTAAATAACACATTATTATTTACAACATTATTATTGTTGACGTCAATAATTTACTTGGAGCTAAGTTTACGCCAATAAGCGGCAACAAACTGCACAGCGCATTTTCTCCAAATGACATCAACTTACAATCTACAACATAGCTTACATTGTCATGTCATAAAATAAAATTCATTTAGTAGTTTGAAGTAATAGTAATAAATAAAGGAAAAAATGTTAATTTAAATTTTTGAGTTAATGTCAAGTCACAATATGTACAAATTGTACCAATTCACCACACGGCTAACGGCGACAAATGATAGATTTTGTGTAAATGACAAAAATCTGAAATTTGAATAGGTTAGCATCATTAGCAGGACGGACGGACCAGTGCGGTCAGCTATTTTAATGACACTCACATGGCACAAAGGAGCAACTGAGAATTCGCAAAAAATCACATTAACTACAACTCCACCCACAGCCGTTGTCAGCAATAAATCAATTTAATACAAAACTACCGAAAAACACAATGCGTTCGTGCTCACTTCGTCTGCATTTGCATTAGTGATTGCATTAATCATTTCACACAATTGAACCAATAGAAGCCATAAAACTTTGTATAGGACGCCATTAATTGTCATTGACAGTTGACAGAAGGGGGGATGATTGACAAACGTCACGTCAGCTCCGTTTTGTTGTACGGCGGACGCCAAGTGTTTCTTTTTTCGTTTTAAATGATAGTAACATGACTTGCATATTCTGTTGATGTTTTTATCGATTTTTTAGATTTCACCGCGATTAATCGAGTCATTCAGTCGGCGGTGTAATGAATACGATTTGTACGACAATATTTCACGGTGTGACTTGAGCGGGGTCGTGTGAAGATACAAATTGTCAATATAAAAATCATTTTATTTAATTGAAGTTGACATTTTTTTATTCAATGATATCAGGCACTTCACATAAGATGTAATACAAGGTGTGGACAGATCATACCGTTTCTATTATGAAGCCCTATTTTGCTCGGGTGAGTTTACTGATCGAGCGAATTCTAACTTAACTTTACATAGTAAGTATAAAATGAAGCCCCAATTAGTTGTGGTAGTACTAGTTGTGGACCTATTAGCGTGGACATCTTGCTAGCTTTTCGTGTGTGTAAGTGGCGAACTACTGGTGTCAGATTTTTTAAGCTGCCTAAAGGCATCTGACATAGCTTGACGACCGCCATCTGGTGATACAGCCGAGACCAACGGCTTAACGTGCCTTCCAAAGCACGGACGAGCTCGAGAATTTATTGCCACATGTGGTCACCCATCCTAGTAGGGTCCACACCCAGGGTTGCTTAACGTGCATAAGCGCTTATAATGCGCACGCCAACTGGGCCATCGGTCTCCTCTGGAATTCTTACTCAACGATATAGGTATGTCTTTTGATAAATATATAAAGAGTGATATTTAATTCCTTCTAATATTTCAATGATGGAATCAGAACACCTCGCAAGAAAAATGGGTAAAATTTTTGAGATAAAGATATTGACTTGCCATATAAACCTGACCGGCTGATCGGTGAATATGTATAAGAAGAGGTTCTCGCGTCCCAGGCACAGACACCTTATAACCTTGGTTATATTGTCACAGGTTATATTATCTGTGGTCCATGATCAATCTAAAAAATATTGTTAAAAATATAAAAATCTCTGATTTAAAATATAAAAATATCTTAATACAGAGTTGGAGGTGTACGGTATCGTTTGAATCAACTTATGTGGCACAGTATAATTTTTGCCAGCCAATTCGTTTCTTTTAAGTATTAAAACAGATATACAGAACGTATACTTGTTTTATAGGACACACAATGTCCTATAAAACAAGTATACGTTCTGCTGTTACATTAAACTTGTTTTATAGGCCACACAATGTCCTATAAAACAAGTATACGATCATTATCATCAACTTTTTTTTTTTTTTTGTAAACTCGCTTTCTCTTTCATAAGCAATTAATCTTAATGCCCTTTTTCAACTGTCAATATCATCAAACGCTCACAAATCTGCCATCCCTGCACTATCGTCATCAACTACTTTATTACAGACATAAGGGTCGTACACTCCATCCATCCATCTACGCCAGATGCATGATGCATTCATCATTTCGAGTAGATGTCACGGTCAATCGACCATGCACACCCTGGTGTCAGAGTTCGTGACGTGGTTCCTTTAACGACTACCAGATGGCAGCCGGGACCAACGGCTTGACGTGCCTTCCGAAGCACGGAAACATCATTATCAGACAATCAGGTGTTTCAAGCCTGCAATGTCCTACCCACACAGGAAACAACTAAACAAAGTATGCTTCCAGTGGGATTCGAACCCACGATCTCCGGGTCTACAGGCAAACGCCTTTACCACTGGAACACTTATAGCAAGATGCTTTGACGTTTTACGTACTTATATCACAGATTCAAAATCTTCCATGCTGGTCTGGGAGAAAAGAAAAAACGTGGAATGTGCCTGCTGCTTCTCTTCCCGCGCAGACCGTAGAAGCCGGTCAAGAGAATGGGCGAAAATCTAAAGAATCATGACAATAGGCGTTGCGACTAGCAACTCATCTTTATTTTGATTGCATTTTCCACCTTCCCCACGCTAAACGTGGCCTTTCGGTCTTATTTATAGTGATAAATAAGACCGAAAGGTAAGGACTAGCTTTCGCCCGCGGCTCCGCCCGCGTCAAATTCGTTCCCTCGGGATTAGTATGTCCTTCTCTGTACTCCAGAGAACTTGTATGCAAAATTTCATGATGATCGGTTCAATAATTACGGCGTGAAAGCGTAACAAACAAACAAACTCACTTTCGCATTTATAATGTTAGTAAGGATAATGTTTCATTTTACTCAAAAGTGCAGAGTTTACTGAGGATACCCTTTTCCAATTGTTTCAAGAGGATTCAAGTAATTTTTTCTTAGGATAATATATGGTGTTGAATTGTAAATTGATGTGTTGTGCATCACCTTGTATCTTCTGTAAATGAATAAACCAAGGAGGTAATACCTCCATATCAGTGATATTACAATGTAAAATATCAGCGTTATTTCCCCATTTAACGTTTAAACATTTGTCAATTTGCGTAAAACTGTGAATTTAATTCGCATATCAATTCTTGTCAGTTACTCAATACGTTTCCTTTTGATTGTATACAGAAATCATTCACTTTGATAACATCTCCCCGTCGATCTGCCAATGGTAACCCTTCGATTGAAATAAAGCTGTGTCTGTTCTTTCGCGTCTATCACGCGGCAAAACGCGGTATCTGCAATTGTCGATCGGTGATCCTTCGTCAATTGTCAGTTGCGATGTTATCTGTGACGGGCGTCACTCACTCGGGAAGCGGCTATTGAATGAAATGTCAATTTTGTACCTACGATGTTTTTAGCGCCATAGAAATCGCTTTGAAAGGTCTTTTTTTGGTGTTCGTTAGATTTTTTAATAAGTTACTGTGGTTTGTTTTGTGGGTTTGAAAAATAAAATAGAACAATCGGTGAGGGTTATAAAAGGGTGAATGGGACTCGACAAATGATCCACTTTGAGTGAATTAGCGTGACTAGACATATTCCATAGCAATCTAAAGAGTAGATTAGCCGACATAAAAACGAGGTTCAAAAAGGACCCCTAACTTTACAAAATTCTTGTATATACGTACGTATGTGTACGTAATATATTTTAAAGAATCGTCCTACTCTTTTCTATAATTTTTCTATAGTTTTGTCGTGGTAGAGCGACGTTACCGGTAAAATGAATTGCTAGTAGCATGAATGGGCCGGCTCGTCCGGGGAAGTACCACACTCTCACAGAAAATCGACGTCTGAGTAGAAGCTTTACCGCTTCTATGCTTCGTTCGGTGAGTGAGAGAGCCGGAGGCCCATCCTTCACCCTCCCCTTCCTATTCCCTTCCCCGAACTCCTTGAAAGGCCTTGAAAGACCCTGGTGTTGCAGTTGTCCATAGGCAGCGGTGATCACTTACCATCAGGTGACCCGCTTGCTCGTTTGCCTTCCTATATCATAAAAAAGAGGAAGGAAGCATAGAAGCGTTAAAAGCTTCTACTCAAATGTCGATTTTCTGTTAGAATGTGATACTTCGACCACGCTAACATTAAAATTATTTTTTGTTAGTGGATACTAACAAAAAATAATTTTACCGGTAGCGTGGCTCTACCACACTCGAAGTCAAGCGTCGAGCAACAGCGGCCACTGCCGCCTTGAAGAACAGATATTGGCTTTAGAACTTACTACGTAACTTCTATATTATGCAGCAATTGCCATAAGTCGTAGTGTCGTGTTCTCCATACAAAACCATTTAATCTAGTAAAGACGCCTGTCATAGAACCACTTACAGTTGTTGCTGCCACCTACCACTAGGGTTGTCGATCGTCTAACCTAAAAGCCGGACAGGCCCGCCAGTTTGGCCAGATGTTTGGGTAAAGGCCGGATCTTTCAGTTTCACCGCACAACGATATTACCTTGTGGAAGCCATCCTCATATTGCGACGTCGCTAAAAAAATTTAAAAACCGATCAAGTGCGAATCGGACTCGCGCACGAATGGTTCCGTACCGTTATCTATACTCATAATAAGTTAAAAAATATTAAAAATAGTTTTTATTATATGATGTAACTAAAAACTTATACTTTTTGCAATTTTAACTGTGTTATATGACGTTGCATAGCACCAAATTTCAAGATTTTGAGTTCACGGTAAGTACTCTGTAGGTATTGAATCCCATGCGAATGTGGAAATTTGTGGCATAAAATTAAAAATATTTTTACTTAATTAATATTTTTAGATTACATTTAAAAATAGATTTGTGATGTAACTAAAAATATACAAGTGCTTATCGGAATTTTTCTTTTATCTGTGCTATAAGACGTCACTTTGCACCTTTCATGATTCTGAGTTCACGGCAAGTACCCTGTATGTTTTGATAAATGCCGAAAAAACACGAAAATTAGCGGCATTAACGGCTGAATCTTTTGATTGCGTTGGCTTAGAAGTTTGATTTTTTCACAGCTCCAAGGGACACAGTACACCTGAGTATTTGATATGAATTTCAGCTTGATACCTCCACGCGTTCCTGAGAAAAAGGTCTTGACAGACCGATAGACAGACGGACAACCAAGTGATCATATAAGGGTTTCTTTTTACCTTTTGCGGTACGGAACCCTGAAAACTAACAAAACGCCGGTCAGGCCGGACACGAACAAGAGCCTAACTCTGTCCAGCTGTATCCAAAATTCCGAACGCTTGGCAACCTTGCTACTGCCACACATCTTCAAACTCTACCTTAAGCAGTAAACTCATACCCCGTTGCGTATTAACCATTTATGGTCCTTATAATTTATTCATATTAACGAATGCTTTTGGCTTAATAATCTTGATATACCCTTTCCGATGACCGCTGTCTAAGTACTAATTATGTTTTATACACACAAATACCACATAGCGAATCAACTAGGCATAAACAGCACAGGTTATAAAATTGCAAGTTACGTCCTGTAATAAAAGTTACCTATTTGTACGCAGTCATTGATTACGCCTAAGAGAAAAAAGTTTAATGTTTCAGCTGCCTCTCATAGCGCGACACGCGTAGTGCTTGGCACCAGGAGTGATATTTTTGAAATTTCGCCGTTTGTAAACGAACGCTTTTTCCATACAGACAGCTCCGTGGCGCAGTGGTTAACACGCCAGCCTGCGACACGGAGTGCCCGGGTTCGATCCCCGGCCAGGTCAAGATGGAAAATGATCTTTTTCAGATTGGCCTGGGTCTTGGATGTTTATCTATATATGTATTTGTAATAAAATATAGTATCGTTGAGTTAGTATCCCATAACACAAGTCTCGAACTTACCTTGGGGCTAGCTCAATCTGTGTGATTCGTCCGTATATATTTATTTATTTATACAAAAACCGCTCGAAGACGAGTGGTCATACTGTCAAAAATAGTACACCAGGCCTGTTTCACACCCCGTGTCGGTATCGAAAACTTCGATGCGGTGAAACCGGGCAAATTCACGACGGGACGGCACGGTATTCAAAGAAATATCAACTCAATGTATACAGCGATACGGTGTAAATTTAACTCGCGTCAGAAAGCAGGATCTTTCAGTTTTGATACCTACAGCAAGCCAATTTTATACTAATAGCTCATAACATACGATTCATAATTCTTTGAAATCTGTGAATATTTACTACTATTGTGAGTATTGATATACTTATAGGTGAACATACATGTTTACCGCTTCGAAGTAGGCGTCGTGTAGGTATGTTTTCGGTACCGACACGGGAAGTGAGACAGGCCATCAGGCCACATGAGAGTTTGCTGTCTCTCCAAGCCTTGCGCACACAGGCAACGCCGAAAGCCGAGGTCCGTCTCTTCTGGGGGCCCTTTGGTGAGGTTGTCTATAAAGGTTGAGGGCACTCTGCCCTCGCCTCAAACGTCCGGTGAAGTAGCGAAAGCTTACTTGGAGCTAGCTACACAGTCATATAAAAAAACCCGGCCAAGTGCGAGTCGGACTCGCGCAGGAAGGGTTTCATACCTTCATCTATAAAAACAAGCAAAAAAATCACGTTTGTTGTATAGGAGCCACCCCCTTTAATATTAATTTTATTAAATTTTTTAGTACTTGTTGTTATAGCGGCAACAAAAATACATCAACTGTGAAAATTTCAAGTGTCTAACTATCACGGTTCATGAGATACAGCCTAGTGACAGACGGACAGCGGAGCGATATTAATAGGGTCCCGTTTTTACCCTTTGGCTACGGAACCCTAAAAATGGAGTGAGACAGACCTGTTAATAGTATGGTTTGGACGTATAGACAGCTGAGGTGAAGATTGTCATCAACAAGGCTTATACACCAAGTGGTCATAAGGTTGCAGAAGTTATGTCTAACTATAAAACTTTATTATCCTAATTGCTATACCTATGCTAATTTGTATTAATGTCGCTAACGATCCGTTTTATTATTAGATAAAATATTGCCAATAAATGAATGAATTGATGGATATTATAATATTTTACTGACAAATAATATAATAATCACTAAATTAGACTTGAAACGCGAATGTAAATGTGTTTTTCTGGTAGATGTATAAATATCAGTAGTATTTGTATACTACTAGCTTTCGCCCGCGGCTCCGCCCGCGTCAATCTCGATCCCTCGGGTATAGTAGTATGCTTTTCCCGGGATAAAAAGTAGCCTATGTCCTTCTCAGTACTCCAGAGAACATGTAGGCAAAATTTCATGATGATCGGTTCAGTAGTTACGGCGTGAAAGCGTTACAAACAAACAAACAAACTGTATGAAACTCCGTCATTTTTAGGGTTCCGTACCCAAATAATGCCAAAAGGTGCCCTTTTACTAAGTCTACAATGTCCATCCATCCGTCCCTGTCTGTTAAAGATGTATTCGGAAGACAGGTTAAGCCGGGGCCAACCGCCCGGCTGTCATCATAGATGGCAGTCGTTTAATTACGTCAGATGCCTTAAGGCAGCTTGAAAAAACTTGACACTAGTATTGGCCACTTCTACAGACGATCAACAAACATTTGACGATCGAAGAAAACTAAGGGACACTATATTTATATATAAAATATTTAATAACCTTTTGGATTCTGGGGACATACTGTCATCAATAAATATCAAAGTTCCGAGTAGACTACCGCGTTACCCTATAAGTAAAATCCTATGTCATTCTCCTGTTAACCGTATGTGTGATACAATTAATAACATAAACCGCGATTCACAGGACTTAGACATATTTAACCTTAGCCTAAATGTCTTTAAACAAAGAGTGCTGAATCTTATTAAGGATTAAAAATTACATTGTGTTTTTGTTTTTGTAACTATGTAGTTTGTTTGGCTTATTTGATATTTAGTGTAATTGTTGTGTATACCTATTATTGGTGTTTACATAAGTACTAGATTTTGTGAGTGATGAGATTTAATGTTGTATGTAAATACTGTTGGTGTACCTAAATAAATAAACATTCGCTTGCTGCATGCATTTCGTAATAAAAAAAGTCTGTCCATTTCCAAATTCTCCCAACGAAAGCACTTTTTTAATCGCCTTACTTCCTCAAAACAAAACTACACCTCAACACATGCGAGCCCCACAATATTTGGCCTATTACGGCCCCGCCATTGATTTATAGGTTATGAATCAACCCCCTCCCCCAAGCCATTACACTCTTGATGTATCGCCCTGATAATGAATCTAGCTGTATTTTTGCCGGCCTGATGGAAATATGAAGGTCTGAGAAATTATGGCCTCGTGCTGCTGGCATTGGTACTTACATGGAATTTTGTACTCGTGTGAGTGATGTCAGGGGTGTTTTTATCCGACTGTGCGACGCAGAGGGTATTGTGTTGTGTCACTAAGTAAGAATCTAGGTGTATATTTGATGAAAATATAAATTTATGAAATTATGGCCTTTAGCATATTTTAAATATATTCAAGGGGTCCTAAGAATCAAAAGCAGTTCTAATCTTCGGGCTATTTTGTACTTCCATGTAGGTCTGGGAGAAAAGAAAAAACGTAGAATGTACCAGCTGCTTCTCTTCCCGCGCAGATCGTAAAAGCCAATCGAGGGAATGGGCAAAATCTGAGGAATCATGTTAATAGGCGATGCGGCTAGCAACCTATCACTATTTTGATTCCGTTTCCACCTAATGTCCACCAACATGCTAAACGTGGCCTTCAGGTCTTATAGACCTAGGCTCTGTCTACCCCGCAAGGGAAAAATACATGATACTATGTATGTATTTTGTACTTACCCCGTACCATAATTACCCACACGGTGTTTTCCGAAGAAGGACTGCATTAGTAGCAGAATATCGTGTAGTGCCTTCAGAATATAAAATAAATAAATATATACGGACAAATCACACAGATTGAGCTAGCCCCAAAGTAAGTTCGAGACTTGTGTTATGGGATACTAACTCAACGATACTATATTTTATAACAAATACATATATAGATACACATCCAAGACCCAGGCCAATCCGAAAAAGATCATTTTCCATCTTGACCTGGCCGGGGATCGAACCCGGTCACTCCGTGTCGCAGGCTGGCGTGTTGACCGCTGCGCCACGGAGCTAGTCAAGTGCATAATATACTAGTTCTAGTTCTTAGTTATTATTATTTTTTAAGTTGATTTAGTGTTAATCTTAATTCTTTTGTAAATTATATCTGAAATAAAATCTTTGTTCCTTAATAATAAATTAAGAAATAAAATATGGTGAAATAATTTCACCATATTTTTCCCGCCCGCGTGATTTTTTTTTACCATATTTTATTTCTTATTTTATTAAGAGTATTCCAATTAGATTTACAGATAAAATACCACTTTCTCTATATGAATGAGGTCTATCAGTCCGAGCAAGTGGAAGATCACCCTAAAGTCGTATTTTTCGTATAAAATGTATCGCGTCCTAAAATGTTGGTGTCAATTTTGGGGCAAAATTTACGACCACCAAATTTACGGAAAGTACTGTTATCAATTAAAATGCTCCGTATTACGCACTTTATCATGACCGACATGTTTGATTTCTGCCATAAATAACGTGAAATTAAGATACAGAAAACGTGTCGTTTTTCTTTATGGAGTCACTGGCATATATACAAAGTAAGAGAGACCTAAATCTATTCAATATTTTAAACTACTTTACATTCCTGGGGTACTATTTTTGAAAGTTTGACCACTCGTTTTTGAGCGATTTTGTATAACTCGTTTATGAACGACGAAATTTCAAAAAAGGCACTCTTGGATTCAAATAGTGTCATATTATTTATATTAAAAATGAAGTGTCGCAGGCTGGCGTGTTGACCGCTGCACCACGGAGCTAGTCACATTGTCTCCTCCCATTCTTCACATGCTCTATATATTGGCTTTCAGCAATTTTCAGTTTGAGGAGGTGAGTCCTTTAATTGGCTAAGTTGCCTTTACTTGTTGGTGAACTACGTGGCGCAGTTTTTAACACGCCAGCCTGCGACACGAGGGGTTCGATCCCCGGCCAGGTTAAGTTGGAAAACGATAATTTTCAGATTGACCTGGGTCTTGGATGTTTATTTATACAGAGTGATTTTAAACCCCCTAGCTATATTCAAATCTGGGAATCAGAATCCCTAATGGAATACAAAATTGTAAGAAAAAAAGGTAAAAAACGAAAAAAAAAAATTACCTTTCATAGAAATTCGTCCAGCTGATCGGCGACTTTGTATGGGAAACCTAATTTTTTTGTTCGTTTTTTACCTTTTTTTCTTGCAATTCTGTGTTCCATTAGGGATTCTGATTACCAGATTTCAATATAGCTAGGGGGTTCAAAATCACGTTGTATAAGTATCGTTGAGTTAGTATCATACGACTCAAGTTTACAACTCACTCTGGAGCTAGCTCAATTTGTGTGATATGTCTATATATTTATTTATTTATATGTACTCTTCCATCACTAGATGGTGGCAAATTTGAATTAGATCATTTTCCATTATTGACCTGACCTGCCATGATGGCCACTAAGCCACAGATATCGTCATGTATAAAAATGTTGAAACCAATGCCTTTGCATTTGGACTACGATTACCTTATTACACTCCTGTCAAAGCTATTTCATGCTGATCTGAGAGAAAAGAAAAAATATAGAATGTACCAGCTGCTTCTCTTCCCGCGCAGATCGTTAAAGCTGAACGAGGGAATGGGCAAAATTCCGTGGAATCATGTTAATAGGCGATGCGGCTAGCAACCCATCACTATTTTGATTCCGTTTTTCACCAAATGCCCACCAACATGCTAAACGTGGCCTTCGGCTCTTATAGACCTAGGCTCTGTTTACCACGTAAAGGAAAAAGACGTGATACTATGTATGTATGTCAATAAATATACAATAATCGATGCAAAATATTACCTTATACTCTTTCTCATCTTATTTAATAAAGAAATAGATGCTTTTACTCTACTATTATAAGTATTTATTACAAGGAATTGCATCAACTAGCATTCTTCATTTTAATTCTGTCCTAATTCCACTATATTCCTTTCCTCTTCATACGAAAACTAGCTTTATGCTGGCGGATTCGTCCCCGTAGAAGTCGAAATCGGTTATAAAAGCAGTCGATTGTACCAAGGAATCATCATCATCATCATCATAATCTAAGGCACTACAGCCGCATGTGGGCCTTGGCCTGGTCGAGTAAATCTCTCCAGCCGTTTCTGTTTCTGGCTTTTTCTTTCCATCCTCTGATTCCCAGTAATTTTACGTCTTGATGTATTCCATCTAGCCATCGAAGTTTAGGTCTTCCAGGGGGTCTTCGTCCGTCAGGTTTGCCATTCAGGAGGTGTTTGGGAACTCTTCCGTCTTCCATTCGCTCTACGTGGCCGGCCCATCGAAGACGCCCGTCCTTGATGGAGTTCACAATGTTTGGCTCTTTAAAGATCTCGTAAAGCTCCTGATTGTATCTCGATCGCCAGGTGTCACCATCCAGTACTGCACCGAAAATGCGTCTCAGGATTTTCCTTTCAAATACCAACAAGTTGCTCTCGTCCTTTTTGCTCAGTACCCAGGATTCCGAACCATACATTAAAACAGGCCTTAAGAGGGTTTTATAGAGAAGAATTTTCGTTTTCCTGGGGAGAAGCTTTGACCTAAAGTATTTGAGCAAGCCGAAATAGCACTTGTTGGCAATATAGATCCTTTTGCTGATTTCGGCGCTTATATTATTGTTTTCAGTTACGAGAGATCCAAGGTAAGTAAAATTGTGCACCGCTTCGAAAGTGTTATTTCCTATTGCTATTTGAGGATGTGAAGACGCAGCATTGCGGGAGGCTCTGAGATACTTCGTCTTGTCTTTGTTCACCTGCAGTCCGGCTAGTCTCGTCGCACTTTCCAATGCATGAAAGGCTTCGCTCATCGCTGTGACATTTCGCCCTATCAAATCCAAGTCGTCTGCATACCCTAAGATTTGTACGGATTTTGTCAAGATGGTCCCTTTCGTCTCGATCTTAGAGTCTTTGATACACTTGTCCAATGCTATATTAAATAGTAAGCAAGAGAGTGCGTCGCCCTGACGTAGCCCATTGAATGTCTTGAAAGGTTCAGATGTGTCTGATTGAATCTTGACTACACAAGTAGAGTTCTTCAGGGTCATTTTTGTCATAGACACAAGCTTAAGTGGTATGCCCATTTCGCTCATGGCCTTGTATAAAAACTCCCGGTTGACATTGTCATATGCTGCTTTGAAGTCAACGAAAAGGTGGTGAGTATCTGTGTCAAACTCGAGTGACTTTTCCAAAATTTGTCTACGTTGTACCAAGTAATCACATTGTCCCATACAAACTTCGCTTGCTTTTTTTTGGTAGAGCAATTCTATAGAGACATCTACCGCTGTTAATTTGCAATAATTCTAGTTAATTCATAACCTAGCTAGTAGTAATTAAAAGAAATTAAACTGACTTCACTACTTTTCCTCAGAACATGTTAGTACTTGTTCTGAGTATTTTTCCTAGTAACTAAAATATACTTATCTCAAAAACTACTGCACCGATTTCGATGAAACTTGCACTGTTATCTAAGTCGGGCTATACCTAGTTTAAGTTAATAAGACTTTCTGCAATCTAACTTTAAGTTTATGAGATATAACTTAATTATATTTTACCATTATTGTTGGAAAGATTTATATCTTAAGGTACGTAGATAGTTTTATAACTAATTGCAGAAATTCGATGAGATGTTTCGTACAGGGCTTGTTACCGGTACCAAATTCCCATTATAAGTACCGGTAAGTACCGGTATTACTATTCTGTTAAAATTTTAACGGTAATATGAGGTACCGGTAATCTAGTATTTAACGGTAATAATATTGTTAACAGTTAACGGTAATTTTACCGCTACTTGTTACCGGTACCAAATTCACATTATAAGTACCGGTAAGTACCGGTACCTCTATTCTGTCAAATTTTAACGGTATTAAAATTGCGTTAATTTTACCGGTACCTACGCATTGTTGCCGTCTACCGCATGGGACTCGCTCGACTGTAAAAGTGCCGCCCTATTGTGGGCCCCCGCCTCACGTCGCACATGCACAACACGGCAACGACACACATTAACGAAATGATAATTCCCAATACGAGTACCGGTACTAAGTACCGGTACTGTTTACCGGTATTTGGTACAGGTACTTCTTTCAATTACCGGTACCGTCGTTTTATTGAGGTACCGGTACCAATACAATTACCGGTACCGTTGTATTATAGAGGTACCGGTACTTGATTTTTACCGTTACCAAATGTACCGGTACCAAACCAATTACCGGTACTGTCGTTTCATAGAGGTACCGGTAATGGATTTTTACCGGTATTCCAACCCCTGGTTTCGTACCTTAACTTTAGTCCAAATATGTTCAAATACTAATTCGGAAATTCCTCAAGAGATAAAAAGATTTGATGATTGTTTTCTAGACTAAGGAAGAGGCATTAAATAAAATAGACATTTAAAGTATGTAACATATATATTTCTTTGAGCTTTTAATTGCATTTTGAAATACAACATAAAATATTAAATAAGATTATTAAATTTGGTAAAATCAATATTTCAACACCATTTTTATTAAAGAATGAGCAAAAGTCTCTCACCAGAGCTAGCGTATACATAATATTTGTCGTATGTTTCATTATTATCGTTAAAATGATACTTTATCGATTTAAAATTTAGAGTTTGACTGGCCACTCGTGACGCTATCTTGGTTTCGCGTATACAGTTGATTGTCACAGCTGACTTCAAAATTCAAGTTGAAAATTAATGTTTTAACATTAAAAACATTTTCAACATTACAAAAAATATTATTACCGATCGAAATAAAAAATATTTTTCGATTCTTCGACGTCAAGAGTGGCAGTTTACATGTCGTGTTGATAGTCGTCTGAAACTTACATTACATTGTTTACAATATTTTTTATTAAATATAAAAGAGTTTGCACTCGCATGTACCGTATATACACATCGTATATCTGAAGTTACAATGGAAGATATCTCTCAATACATTTGAATGTTCTAAACGTATACGAATGTATATTCTTATCCTTTCAAAGAAAAACTGTATAACGTATCACTTTTAAATATATCGGTTGAGACAACCGATGGGCTGGTAAATGGTATACAATGTTCACAGACGTAGGTCACCTAACAATACGTTCTTAACACTAAATAATAAATAGCAGACACGCGGCAGCGCGCCTAGAGCGAAATTTACACTAAGGAGATATTGCGTTCTATGTCGAATTATGTACAACACGAACCTGAGATTGGATCTCCGAGATTGCAGGCGCGAAGGACCAAAATATACATACAACTAAACTAAGCCTAACTCTGATTTACATAAAAATTAAGTAACACAAGTGATATTGCAACAAATTCCGAATACTGAACGGAGCAGACTCCCTAATCGAACACGCAGAAGGCTTGCAATTAAGTTTACTTTTAGATTAGCAAAAAATATACATTTACAAGAGATCGAATCGAGCTTTTACGACTTAATGTGACTTATATTTACAATTACCGAAATGGAATTACTATGTACTCGTATGTGGAAGATAAGCGCGGCGCAGGGCCTAACAACCGGTCCACTTCTAAAGGCAATATTTTCAAAATATTCTCTTAACCTACACGAACGTAAGACGTTTGGCGTATACTTAAGTCGCTAGTCGTAATTACACTAACCGAACTATGCGGTGAACTCTAACAATTACCTAAATAATTAAATTGGCAAAGAGTTTCGAAATACTTAGCGTCGCGGTGCGACCTAACCCTAGCAAGGTTTAACGTAGCAGGATATGGTATCATCACATTCGATGGCCCGTCAGACCTATATACAGTCTACACGTATTTACTGGAGAGTTGCTTCGCGAGTTCCGTATACTTGAGGAACTTGGAATGGGGGCTCTCGTCGAAGGACTGCGAGGGGCTGCGCGGGTCTTGGGGAGACGCCGCGTTGGATCCGCCGCTCTTGTGAGTGCCAGGGGACGCAGCTGGCGGCGGAGCCTTCATTGGAACAGGCTCGGGCAAAGCACCGTCCTTTACAAAGTGCATTTTCGACAAGTGATGTCTGTATGCACCCTTCGATATGAATGGCGTGTCGCATAGAGCGCACTTCATGAACGAATCAGTCACCACCGCGTCGTTGCAAGCCCAGCTGAAGGTTAAAATACTCGGCGGGCCAGCGGGAGAGGGGGCCGGCGCAGGCGCACGAGACGGGTTAGTCTCGGTTTTGTCGCATAATTTCTGCAGGGCCGCTAAAGGGTGGCTCCCGCCGCGACGAGACGAACTCGGCTCATTAGCTGACCCACCGCCAGCTAAATTATCAAACATAGAAGACAGTGCGCCGAGACTGGATGCTGGCTTTCTATCAGCGCCGGGAGTATTGGCTGAACGGTCACTGGCTGGGCTACGGGGACTAGCAGCGGGGCTCGGGCCCTCACTTTCACGCTTAGGAACCGCTTTCATTTCCTCCTCAGTCGAGCTGCTCGGCCGAGGTGGTTCATCTTCCTCATCTACTTCAGTTTTTACACGCACTGGCTGACTGCTTAAATCTACTCCATTCTCGCGGTCCTCTTCTTCAGGGACCTCTCTTTTTATCCGCACATCAGAAGGACGATCCTCCGAGGCTGGAGTCTGAGAGCCGCGAGTGTCAGGCGTAGTGCGAGGTGTCATGTGATACGCGTCTAACTTCCTATCAGGAGTGAGAGATTCAACTCTACTGCCACCTCGCTCTGACATGGAACTAGATTCACTGCCACTACGCTCGCGACGACCATAACCCTGCTGGTGATGATAATTCCTCAACATGTTCATAGTTGTTGGGTCTACCAGCGGTTTCGTGTAGTCTACGCTCTCATCTATACCTAACCTTTTCAGAATACTAGAACCGATCGGTGCATGTGATGCTCCAGCGGGCATCCCAGGTACCGAATGTCGTGACCGAGTGTCAAAACTTTTTTCTATCAATTGTTCTATGGCATTGAGAACCGAAGGCGACGAGCTTTTGTCGTTGCTCGCGTTAGGGTCTTTGGAACTCGGAGAGGAATCGTTCACGGAAGATGGAGAGCGGTGGTGAGCCGAGCCGGGAGAGGGCAGCTCTTCATTGATACTCTTACGACCATCGCGGCCGGTCGGAGTTACGTGCCCGGGCACATCGGGAGGGATGATATTGTTCGAAAGAAGAGCGCTCTTCAGAAAATTCCTTTGGCTATTAGACATAGGCGCGCCTATACATTGGCGGATATGTTCAACGAACACGGCAGTCTCAATTTTGTCCCCACATTTCTCGCATGTTATTCGGCTACCAGCGCTGAAATCCCGAATCGGTTTCCCCATTGGAACCCCATTACCTTCCCCATTTTTGAACTCGTGTTGCGCTCTCTCCAGCTCAAGAAGTTTCCTAACAGGTAAAGATTTCTTTCTCTTTTCGCGGGTCTGTCGTCGCCGACCTCCGCTTTCTGTGATCGATCGCATAATGTGCTCTTTGTAATGAGAATTTTTAACCATATGATTGCTCAATTCTTTCAAAGAACTAAACGCTTGGTCGCATACCTTACAAGTTAAAACTGCACTAACATGACTACTGGTGCCGGTCGACGGCGGAGCTGTATTGGGGGCCCCGGGACCGCTAGAATTTGAACCTTTAGCTTCATCGGATGACTTCCAAGATATAATTTGTTCTTGAGAGATAATGTTCGTATAGTGCTGAGTTCTTTGCATGTGGCTGGTCATTTCAGCTAAAGATCGGAAGCTCTCTGCGCACCACATGCATTTCAATATCTGCCTAGTTTGCTCAGCTCCCTTACCTAACCATACATCCTGGCCGCGAACTAGTTTTCTCGGAATTGGCATGTTTTCCTTAATTAGCATATTCAAATCGCTCTGGTTTGGTTTTGAAGAGCTGCTGGACGACGAAGAGTTATGTGAAGGCGTTGATGGCGAACTAGACGGTGGTTGTAAAGAGGGTGGTATCGGTGCACCTGTCGATGGAGGAACTGGCACGTTTACACCGCAGTGCTTCGCTTCCTTCATGTGTACTGTGAGGTCGGCAAGTGAATTAAAGCTCTTCTTACACCAGACGCATTTAAGGACATCTTTTGTTTGATCAGCGCCTTTATTAAGCCAGTGTGATTGCCACGCAGAATGTCTAGCGGCAGCGTTGGGGGCTAAGCCAGCGCCTAAGGCTGCGCTTTGTACTGATCTAAATAACTCCTCGCCTCCAAGTCTGCTGAGTTCACTCATCTTTTCCAACGCTTTGGTGGCATCGCTAGGTGTGGGTCCTCCATGTTTTAATTTACCGTTCCAGTCAGCCGGCACCCCACCCTTCGGAGAAAGGCTCGCAGCAGCAACAGCCGCTGCAAAGTATGGCAAATGGGGCGCTACCGGAGTTGTCCATGGCGATGGACTGGGCTTAAATTCCGCTGTCCTCGAACTTTTCCTTGTCGGAACTGGAGACGGCGAATCTTCCGGGCCCCTTTTTCTGGTTCCTACTGATAAATCTAGCGGACCATTTTCATTCTTACTCAGATTGACGGCGTCATCGTCCTCGTCATCCTGAGGTGAATCGCTGCGCTTCGTGCTGAAGTCGAGTACTGCGTCAGCTCGTTCGGAGTCTGTCATGTCATCTTGGCAGGACATGAAAAGTCGCTGTTGCGCTGCTGCAGCCGCTGCTGCACCAAGATAGGCGGCGACGGCTGCAGAGTGAGGCGGTAAAAGGGCAGCGGGTAAGGCCGCGGGGAGGGCAGCTGTTAAAGCGGCGGAGAGGGGGAGGCCGGGTCCACTCCTCCCGGAATACACCGAGTCATTGGAGGGACAGCGCGGTGCACCCGAGGACTCCCGTGACAGACATCTAGGACTCTCCCTGTGGACAAGCAGAAACGTCGCGTTAGATTGACATAAATAACATACATTTTCCTTTTAAAAAATAAATATATTCCTAAAACATAGCTATATAATTTTCTTTAAATGATTCTGTCTTTATTTTTGCATTCACTTCTATCTATTTCTTAATTAAATAAGAGTAATTTTACGTCTTTGATTTTAAAGCTCAATAATTTCAAAACTGTTTTCATGGAACTATATTTCCAAATGTAACCAAAGATATTTGTTTGACAGTTGTTATTATTCATTAGCGATAAACTTTTAAAAATAATTGTCCTTTATTCAAGTGAAGAAATAGCTTGGAGAGAAAAGGGTTCCCATTTTAAACTTCAATTTTTGCAATGCACTTGTCTTTGTTATAATCAAACTTTATTTAATTTTTAACGAAATTGGTCAATAAATTTATCAGCTGCGAGTATCAATAAGATGCTAAAAATCAATAAAAACATCAATAGATTAAATTTATCTTTGAATAATTATCCGATAGCGATTGGCCATATTCAACGATGATGACATTCGTAATGATTGATTTATTCAAAGCACGCTATTGTTTTACAAAATTATTTTATCACTATAATTCGCTAGATTTAGGAAATCCAACACGATAATATATTCAACTAGTAAAATTACCTATCAACTCAGAAATACTATAGTCTTAAATCAAAGTCATATTTTCAACGAATTCCAGTTAATTCATATTTCTCCGTCCCAATAAATTAAAACTTATTGAAATATCTGACACGCTTACCAAAACTTGGTGGCAACTTTGAAATATTGATGACCATAAAAACATTATAGACATCGATTCCGAATGAATACCTGATTCCTTAATCAGGGACCGCCATAACAAAAACAAGAAAAATGTGTAAAGAAGTCACGAACTCGTTATGAGTAAAACAACAAGATTCATATGAATCTAATTCAAAATTCAAATAAGAAAATAATAAGTGACACAAATAACAAAAACTATTCAAAATACAGAAGGGGATGATACAATATAAATCAAGACAAATAAACTGAAAACAATGCTACACTTATACAAAATGTAAAACCTACCTCACGTGGTCCGGCTCGACGATCATTTTGAACGAAATCTTTTCAAAGTATTCCAAACAAAACTCGTCGAAAAACTCGCGGATCCATTAAATATCACTTTTCAAATATACTAACACCATTTAACAAGACAACTGACTCTCCAAAAATAGGTTGAAAGTTGAAACACGTCGCGAAAGACGCGCCGCGAGACTGGCGGTCGAGAGGGAAGTGCGCGATGCCTGCGGCGGCGGCGGCGGTCCCGCGTGGAATGAGACGCGGCGTGATTTACGACCCGCCTGCAGCGCCCCTGTCCCGCACGCCCCTCGCTAGAAAGGGACAGCTTCAAACGCTAACGGAGTTAACACTGAGAACGACAGAGACGAAGATACGTATTCTGCTTCGAGGGGTGGTGCGCTGCGTAATGCAAGCGTGCGTGCGATGCGCGAGGTGGACGTGCAGTGAGGCAGTGACGGCTGACGGCCGATCGGTTTGATGACAGCCGCCTGACACAGCAGCTATCGCATAGCTGACTCACCGACGTATCGCCAATGAAAAATGTACGAAACATCCTTGACGGCCAATAGGCGCTATACACTTTTAATGAGTATGTTTACGAATGAAATCTTCTCGGATATACGTACTTGCGTCCCGACACTATCTGTTCGAGTCTCTGGGGCTTAGAGAAGATTACCCGGACGGGGTTGACGGCGTTGACAAGGAAATGGCGCGTTAACAAAACGCCGGGACGAGTCCTTTTAACAACACAGGGACAGACAGGGGACGAGGACGGATTTACGCGTATCATGAACAGATTTCCTGCTATGACAAAGGAAAATATTCTTTAGGTTTGTTCATTTTACGAGGGTAAATGTCAAACTCACTCAGAGTGAGTATATAAATGTCAATGCGATAAAGTGCTAGAGTGAGCGAAATAATAAGATGACTAAAATGTATCCTTCTATCATCGTATTCAAAGTGTCCTTTTAGTTCACTGTCACGACCATAAATTAACTTTCCAACGTCAAACAGTCGACGTAGTCAAAAATTGTCAGTCATCCCGACACTAATAACGTCTGCGGTGATTTGACGAAAGCCCGAAATCATATCCAAACTTTCTGGAAGTTTGGAACAAAATCGCCAGCTGTTTATAGCTTCCTATAAGCATTAGTCGGGTGCGGGTCAATCAATCACTTGTGTTTATGTGACAGGTATTGTGCTCTCTTTCCCCCACGCAAACATGCACGCGATCGCACATACCCTGAGATGGTACAATAAAAAATATCGGTGTTCCATTTTTCCGAGTGGTTGCAGTTGGAAACAATGTATTTTGCGATAAATTCTGCTCTGTGTCTCTGTTTTGATGCGGAACCGGAATTGGGACGAAGGAGGCATGTGCGGCAAAGTTTACATCGCAGGGTGCCCGCCACCTGACTCTTTGAATAATTTCGCAGTTACAACATGAATTTTAAAAGAGACACAGATGTGTGAAGCAATAAACCGCGCTAATCGTCCTAAGCACATGATAGATATTTAGATAGTGGGACGTTTATTTAGTACATCATTAATCAAGTTAAAGATAATAAGAAATCTATCCAATAAATTATGTTTTATCGGTAAAATAGGCGAAATAGAAATTACATAAGTGACGATAAAATGGATTATAGTTAGCATGATCAAAGCATGAAAATGATACCAGAAGGAATTTACTGCGCTTACTGAAATGTTTATTTCTATGAAGTGAGCACTTTTAGTGTTAGAGTTACTCATATATCATCATATTATAGAGGTAATTAACAATTTTGCATTGTTATTGTAAGTCAAAGTATAATTATAATCTCCGACATCTAAAAAACATTATTTTCGAAACATGATTAAAATCGTTCAATGAATTCTAATCAGAACAGTCTGAATAAACGAGTTCATCGTCCCGACTTCCGGTTCTTAATTTAACAAACAAATAGGATTATTATTTAAATATACAGCCGAATTATACACGAGTCAAATTGATTTTTAATTCGATTAATTTAGAGCAAATATACTTTCATGAAACGATACGTGACAAATATCTCGTCTCCAGAATTAGGAAAAAAAAAATGTGTTTCGGAAAAAGCAAACTAACGACAAACAACTGACACTTTACCCAATGAAAAAAATGTTTATCGAAATTTTTAAATCCAAGAATGATCATTAGGGAGTAAAGCGCGCCAGAAAGTCGAACCTTCATCGATTCAAAATCTAAACAATAGACCCTCAGGGTGGAACTACTCTGCAGAGAATGTTTATGATTGATGAAGTCGCTTCACTGCAACTAATTGACAGTGATGGAACAGCGAACCTACAGACCTAGCGAACGTGAGCGTTAAACAAAACGAAATTTACAATCCTCAAACACAATCTCTTGAGAATAAAGCTGATAATTCTTTAAATATAACATTTTCAACTGCAAAACAACTTGTGTTCCCGACAGAAGTACCTGTCTCACCACCGGACGCACCTAGATACTGCGGATTATTTTAATTTCCACATTAAAACAACAGATTCATAATTATCTTGTCTGTCTTATAATTAATGTTGTTAACTTTACCGGAACAATAGTTTCACAAGTAAAACATTACGACATTGAATGCGACAATTAATGATATTTGCGTAGTGTCAATTGAACTCATAATTTTCGCTGAATTGATAGACAATGACACACGTGACAGAGATGTATAGCCGTTAATTTGTTCCAATTAAAGTTTCATTGAAATGATGGCTGTAAAACATGTTGTAGGGCACCTGTGTCAACAGACATACAACCGCAATTAGTGAAGCTCTTCAAAACTAATCAAACACAATAAATCGTCGGAAGTGCAAATATTTCTGGGTAAACAATGACAGTTCAATAAAATATCTACTCATTTTCGCAATAAATTATGTAGATAAATAAAACCGAAAGTAATTATCTGCTAAATTATGGCAATATACAATGATAATATTTTTTTTTTTATGGAATAATATGACTTGCAAATCATTGTAAAATATTTAAGGAAATTTCGCCAGCCTGCGACACGGAGTGACCGGGTTCGATTCCCGGCCAGGTCAAGATGGAAAATGATCTTTTTCAGATTGGCCTGGGTCTTGGATGTGTATCTATATATGTATTTGTTATAAAATATAGTATCGTTGAGTTAGTATCCCATAACACAAGTCTCGAACTTACTTTGGGGCTAGCTCAATCTGTGTGATTTGTCCGTATATATTTATTTATATTTATTTATTTACACTGTCTGAGATTTAAAAAGTTAAAGTGACCATGATTTATTTATATATATTTATATATTATTACTCATTTACGCAAATAAGGAATTGATTAAAATTATGTTGTGCTCTTTCTTCTATTTTCATCTATCCCTTTCCGTTGTAGGACATAACCAGCTTTTCTAGATGCATTTTGTTAAAATGCGCGTTTTTCTTCAAATGAGCGACGACTAAAAGCTTCAAACAATCACTGTGTTGCTAATTTTGGCCCATCTCTTCTCGTACTAAGTAAGTAAACATTCTTTATTGCACCATAACTGGACATTGATATAAATATAAATAAATTCTAAAAAAAATCTCATCTTACTCATGTTTTAGCTGTTCTGTTGTAACTCAGTCGTTTCACAACATCTTTGCGAATCGAAATTTGTGATTTTAATTGATTGCCACTACTTGAAAAAGTCTCAATTATAATCTTTGTACCTGTATAAACTAGTCAAAAAACGTATCGTCCATGTGACTAATTTATCTGATACAGGATGTGAAGGTATATACCGTTGTTTCTCAAACTAACTCAACCCGTGAAAAATGAAAAATTTTCCTATGGCACCAATGCTGGGAATAAAAAAATCGCCTTTTCAAATTGCCAAGGCCGAACACTTATATAAAAAAGATTTTTTTTATCGATACCAGTGTTTACCCTAATCTCCTACATCCTTTATGCACGTATTGAATGCATATATAAACGTTACTTAAAATAGAAATTAGCAAATTGTTATTAAGTTAATTATCTGCTTACTCAAATTGATCGATCGTTTGACATTCAAGGCCAAGCAGTCACGAGCCATATGGATTTTCATTCACGGTTGGAGAGCAAACAATTGATGGACTGTCAAATGAGAGATTCAGAATCATTTTTCTCGGCAATATCCTCTATAACTGTCACTATCGTGTGTCCATTCATTTCTTCGACTTCATCAATTTACTTTTAAACATCATCTGAATCAAAATCAACATTATTATTAGCTTCTTTAAGTTCAATATTGTGTGTACGAAGTAGTGTTGTGGTGACAGGAGAGCCGTTGACAACTGATGGTGGAAAACAATGGGATCGTTAAAGTGGACACTGCTATGACGGCCGGACCACCGCCGTCACTGTACAATACTCCAGCCTGTATTGTACGGAGATTATGAAATGATTTGTAGGCAAGCTACAGATAAAACGTAGATAGGGAATAAAAGCTGTTCTTTATATGATTTTCTTCAAAAGAAAGGCGAACATGGAAAAGGATTTTAGTTTGTGTTGAAGTATCAGAATTAATATGTAAGTAAATTCAAAAGAATGAAATTATCAAATATGTTACGAATATATGTTTTCTATATGTTTACTACCTAATAAGAAATTAGGTAGTAAACGTATAGAAAACATATATTCGTTATTTATAACTTTGAAATACATAAGACGAAACCGATATCGAAAATTTCTTTCCTACAAATCCAATTTAATAATGTTTCAAATAAAGGATATAGGTATTTTCAAAATGGTCACATTCAAATTTTATCAAAATTAATGAATTGATGAGTGGTTTGGTTGAATGCGTTTTTTATCTGATTGATTATCAATTATCTATAATAAGAAAATAAATAAGATACATTATGTAGGCATGTACTTGAATTATATTATTTTCGTTTGAAGTTTAATCAATTATCTACATTTCACGCATCATTAAATTGAAGATACAATCATCAAAAAGACACAAACACAAATATCAGATTTTAAAGTAATTTAAGTATATTATCTGTTATACGGACTTTGCTTTATTGATCATTTGAGGTGTATATACTCGTTTATAAGTCATTTTGTATAAAATATCTATAACGAAATGCATTTAATTACATTCTAGTGAGAGGCATATAAATATCTCGAACTCCTCAGGGCTTCGGAAGGTATATTACGACCTTGGTTCTGACTGTCATCAGTAGATGGCAGCCACTACGCTATACATATACAGCATGTAACTTAACCAACGACATTATAAAAACACGGTTTCACTAACGTTTATTAAATTGGAATCGCCAACTAGTTTTGGTCTGTTATGTAGATCATCATCAGGGCGAGTGTTAAGGGTGACGAAACGGTGGTTTCGCTTCCTCAAAGATGGATGGATTGTGTCAAGGAGAGTATGAACAAAAAAGGAGCGACAAAGGATATGGTAGGAGACAGATCGAAATGGAGGGAACTGACATACTGTGCCGACCCCACATAAAAAGTGGGATAAGGTAAAGGAAGAAGAAGAAGAAAAGCACTCTGTCTCAGTGCTTTGAGGGAAGCGAAAACGCCGTGTCGCCACTAAATAACTAAACGTGTATTAAAATCTTGAAAAACTTACACACTCATCATTCAGGCACAAGAAATCCACTATTGGACAAAAAAAGGCCTCTCCTGCTAGCGTTTCCCAGCGACTTTGGTCAAGTCGTCCACTCACCTGGTCGGTACGTGGCCGCCATTCCCTTACTGCCCCGTCTATTGTAAAGCTATATCAGATGCCTGTAGGCAGCTTGATAAATCTGTAACCAGTGTTGGCCACTCATACACACGAAAGAAGGGCTTTCTTTAACTCACCTTTCGGCATTAGGGTCTTGTATCAGAGTAGCTGGTATGCTGTGTTCGATGTCATCTCTATCCTCTGCGGGGGAGGCGCGGGACGCTGGGGACTCCGGGGACGCTTCCCCCTCGCCCCTGTCCTCCCCTCGTTCGCTGCGTTCCTTCACTCCGCTCTCGGGGCTCGTTGCTTCTTCTGTGGACAAAGAGAGAAAAGGTTAAATGAGGGGAACGAGAAATAACACGTAGGTAGGCACCCTTATCTTTTATTTGGTAGACCCATTGGTAGTGAAAATGGGTTCTAGCTATGTCATTGAAACGTCAGGCTAAACTCTAAAATAATTGCGGCAAGTCCTTTAGATATTTTTTTCCAACGCTCTCGTTTTTCCAACACTTTGGTTAAGAAAAAACTTAGGTAAGTTCATAGACAATATCAAAAGTTAATTGATTGAATAGACATTGATTGATATATATCGGGTGGAAAATCGAGGACAGTATCATGAAGGCGCAACTTAACCCGCCATAATGAACAACTTTTCAAATGGACCAAAGCTGGGACCTCATAAAGATTCAACGTTTGCATACACGTGTTCTGTCAGTCTGGCAAATTGCATGAAAACAACAAGAAAAGTGTTGAACTAAACGATTCGACAGTTCCTTTTTAGTTCGAGTAGCTAAGGTGTGAAATGAACTGCCTTCGTCTATATTCCCAGACAAGACATTCAAAGTAGATTAAATGCGTATCTCTTGGAAAGGTACGTAACATCCTTGTCTTCATCGTCACTTACCATCAGGTAAGATTTGTCTCCCAAATGCCTAATTCAATACTTAATAAAAACAAAGAAAAAAATAGAGTTCCTAGTATTGGTTCCATTGGAAGAGTTGTTCATATTGACAGGCTCAGTCACTCCTTGGAAGATCCGTAGGAAATGTCGAGGACAGATATACACATTGTATATCAGACCCGAGAAATTATCAAAACCGTATAACGCCGAAGTCAAAAGCTAATTTGAAAATCAACCAGATTCGGCAGATGGCGCTGACATCCTTTGATCAGTGTTCAGTGCATTCGATTCCGCAGTGCAACCCGGGGGCTACATCTTCAATGCCGGATTGACATGCTGCGTTTTAATCAATTAGCCAACAGAGCGGTTTTCGGACCAGTGGACAGTGAAATAAGCGGACCACACCGCTACGGTTTTCGGCCATCTCCGATTTCAGTTTTTGTGGTAGGTTTTGCGCTTTTTTGTTTCGCGGTGGTTGTTCTAGTGTTTGTAGGTCATTTGAGTCGTTTATTGGAGGATTTTTGGCCTTTCTCTCTCTCTCTGGTCAAAGCGTTTTCTAGATTGCAACCTCAGCCGTGATGTTTTGGAGTTCACTTAAATGGTCAAAGTGGTGGCGGCGTTGTGTGTCGGGTCGTTAAGTTCCCTCTAATATAGTTTAGCTTAGCAATGGCTGATCCATGCATCAACTCGGGAACGGGTGCTGCCGGGGGGACAAGTCTGTTCGGCCTCTTTGAGACTACTATATTTTATATTATCTATTGTCATTGCACACGCAATCGCTAGCATAACATTGTATATTTTAAAAGGAAAATATTAAATATCATACAAAGCCCTTTAGATGACTAGGCGATCAATACTGTTGAAAAGATTTTTTCGGCGTTATCTTCTCTGCAGCGGTCCGAAACGCTAGTACGAGTAGTTTGTAGCTTTTGAGCAATAATGAATAATCTAAATTATAATTAAATTAGTATTCATTTAAATGCGAATAGAAGCAAAAAAGTGCCTGAAATGGTCTATTTTCTTAATAAATTGTTGATATGAATATAAATGAATTTACCCCTCTATGCCGCAAAGACAAGCTTTATACCACGGGCCCTGGTCTGCAGCCAAATAACCTTGAGATCCGCCCTAAATTACATACATGGGAGTCAATAAACAGTCAGAAACCTATAAGCAGCTTCAAAATCTAACACCAATTTAGACCATTTATAAACCTACACAAAAAACAACATATTTTCTTGACAGATGGCACAGTTACTTAAAAGCATTAAAAATGATAGGTGGTATTTTCAAAAAGTCGTTTCCTCAAGTAGCGACAGTGATAAGATCTCGAAATCGAGGCGATCGCCAGGATCCGCCATAATCGATCGTTTTACGGAATTATGTCAATAGATAAGAGACTTTGAATAATTGATCCAGCGGCCGATGAGTAACGCAATAACACCAATCAATCATTAATCATGTGTTGTTTGCGCAATGGCCGGCGAAAGCGTACACTATGGAAGGTATAGAAATGGAGCTTCACTACATTTCTCGCTTTCTCAACTGCTCGAGATAGCCGTAATAAATAAGTCTGCAGTCACGATAAAGTTTAATGTACAAATATATTGCAATGACATATTTGACAGCTCCGTAGCGCAGTGGTTAACACGCCAGCCTGCGACACGGAATGCCCAGGTTCGATCCCCGGCCAGGTCAAGATAGAAAATGATCTCTTTCAGATTGGCCTGGGTCCTGGATGTTTATCTATATATGTATTTGTTATAAAATATAGTATCGTTGAGTTAGTATCCCATAAACAAGTCTCGAACTTACCTTGGGGCTGGCTCAATCTACGTGTGATTTGTCCGTAAATATTTATATTTATTTATTTACTTAATGGCCAGAAAGTGTACCCTCTTGAAGGTATAGAAATAAAGTGTCTCAACGAAAGACTATGTTACAAGTTCTCATATTTTCTATTCACACATTTATTTTATATATTAGATTGATAACAGAACTCGCTAGGTCGACTCACAATAATCTCCCGTTTATACTGATAAATTAATATTAAAATCACTAGATACACTCTTTAAATCTCATCAAAAGATTTGTTTACGATACTTATTAAATGACAAAACAAAAAAAATATATTAACAGGGATATTGATTCAGTGATACTATTATTATTATTGTGGTTCTGCTTAAGTTAATAATAATATTTATTTTATTCCATTATATCAAATTACACTCAGGCAATTATCCGCCACAAGCTTCGTCACTAATGCCGTATTAAGCTTCGTCAAGAATTATCCACAACATGAGTTAAAATTTAAATTATATTTCAAAGAAAGTGTTACAGAATTTTATCTGCAGCGAAATATAATAAATGAATCTGACAGAAATTACAGAATTAAAATGAAACAGATGTATTTTTTCCACATTTTTTTTTATGAATTAATCAACTCTCGTAAAAGCTTTTTCTTTAGAAGTATTTCAGTTTACGGGAAGGAAACTGCAAGCAGTAATATCACAACAACTATATATAATAACTAGCTTTCGCCCGCGGCTCCGCCCGCGTTAATGTCGATCCCTCGGGAATAGTACTTTTTCCCAGGATAAAAGGTAGCCTATGTCCTTCTCCGTATTCCAGAGAACTTGTATGCAAAATTTCATGATGATCTGTTCAGTAGTTACGGCGTGAAAGCGTAACAAACAAACAAACAAACAAACAAACAAACAAACAAACAAACAAACAAACAAACAAACAAACAAACAAACAAATAAACAAACAAACAAACTCACTTTCGCATTTATAATTATAGTAAGGATTTGTCAGGTTTTCTAGGTCGCACATTTCTGTACACTCGCTTATTTGCACCGATGTCCCCGTTTCGATGTAATTTTCCTCTTTTTATCACTCAATATCAGTCTGAATCTATTTAGTATTATATTGCCGATGATCGCAATAAAACGATTATTGCTATCTTTATTTATTTTACACATGACATAAACAGGACAACGCATATCAAATTATAATTATTTCCCTGAAATATAATTTTAATTAAATATAGTGAAACAACAAACACAACAATATTAGTCATTGTCAAACTTATCGTATTTAGTTTTTTTTTTATAATATGTTAGGGCTGCCGCGAGGTATTTCAGCAAACAGTGTGATCTTGAATATACTTCTTTATTTATACAAATAGAAGGGCATCGTACATCGTGATCGTCGTCGGGGCGAGCCGCTTGCAAGTCACTTGTTTTTGCAGTCTGCGCGCGCATCGCACCCACAGTTGCTATGACGACATATATGTCATTAACAAATATACTTCAATCAAACTACTCAACGATTTTGATGTAATTTAAATGGGGCCAATTGAAAGCATATTAATTGATAATTTCCTCCTTTTTATAAAGTCGGTTAAAAATGGAGAAGTTTCTCAATTCGGTTGTATGTGTTTATTTATCTCATTGTGTGTATATATATGTTTGTTACGTCATAATTTTGACATATAAAAACCGATCTGAAAAACTTCTTATTTCAAGGGTATGCTTTCATTTAAATTTCATCAAAATCGATTCAGTAGTTTAATTGAAGTTTTATTTTTACATAAGTAAAGATATTTTTTAATATTATTTATATCTTTTTCATAAAAATGTAATATTATTAATTCGATTTATTTTAGTACTTACATATATTATTATTTTAGTTGAAACTTTATACCGTGTTGGGGCGAATACACTCTTTTCATATGTACGTACTTGACCCAGTGTCCCAATTAAGTTGAAATTTGGGAAATACGTAGTTAATAGTTAAGTAATTTAAGTGAAATTTTAATGTTTGTTTGGCATCAAAATCGGTTAAGTTATTTATGAGGTATAATAAATGTTCCTGGTGTCAAAGCTTCCAGCGGGCTTCTACTAAGGAGTACATAAGTCTATGTTACATTTCAGATTTTGCAAGCACAACGACGACATCTCGTTAGAAAGGCATTGATTGTTCTCAGATCAATCTAATTTCGATATCAATAACAGTTACTTCTGATCAAACATCAGAAATAAACCAAGTAACTGTTCATAAAACAGGAAACTCGAACGATGACGCAGCACTAAAAAACTCGAACAAAACTACGAAACAATGGTTTAATTCCGAAAGCGGCGTGAAATCGACATAATATTCGATTAGACGATTATCGATATCTGATGGCTAACGAAACGAATCGGGTCGCGACGATTTTAACTAAATCGTCGAATAACATCGCGATGGGGTTTGTCCACTTGGATAATATGATCCACATAGTAACGGATCACTTTTACTATTATGCCTCTATACTATAAACTTTCAACATAACAAATGTGTATATACACGTCACGTCTTAATCATTCACGAGGCCAACGATCTGTCTGTACTAATATAAAATGAATTACACAAAGACCTGATTGCAACTGAATAACTCAAAAACAAAATAATTTGAATTAAACATGGCAGGTGTTAAAACCCTACTGGGTTTTAATAGATACTGGTGTATATGTTAACTGTGATCATATGATCTAATGATAATATAAAACCATACAATTTACTTGAAATTATAACTAATATATACATCAAAAATGAGTTAGCTTTGAATCTGAGTCGTGATCTAAATAAACATAAGGAAGATCTGATTCTACTGGCACCAGATCGTATCATCTGAGTGGAAATACTCCCATGATGCTATCATGATGTCTCGATGTCTTCATGCTTTATTAATAGCGGGATGTTTCAAAGGAATCAATCATAATTGTAACTTTAAAATTGAGGTCAGATTCTGACACCTCATCATTCAAGTCTAGATTATTTAATTTAGCGACTTAAAATATCCTTACGACATATTATAAAATAAAATATAGTGGATTTACAGATTTGTTGTACTGTTCATGTTTATTCTTTGAGCCAGGTAATTGGCAGCCCTTTGGGTATACCTCAATCGGTCTCATTGACAGAAAGTTGGGACACAGATTAAGCAAGCCACACAGTAAGTTGTGAACTTTTGTCGTGGGGTACTACGAGTTAGACAATACTTAATTTTATAAAATACATACCTATATATTCGTATTTAAACATTTAAGGTTTAGGCCAATCTGAAAAAGATAGATGTGCTGATGGATCCCATAGACAAATAGTTTCACATTCTAGTACACTCGTCTCATAGATATAAGAACTATTGGTTTTCTTAATCTTTCCGTTTAAGCTATACTTATACCGCCTTATATAGCCGTGTGATTTCCGGCAGAGTAGAATAGGACCACTCCTAGTCTTCCCATGGAGGTTATAAGAGGCGACTTAAGAAATACAAGCTAAACAAAGCTCACACATCAATAAGACCTCTCCAACCCGTCTGGCCAGCGAGGAGAGTGTAGGCCAAATCCTCGGTCTGCTCTGGCCAAGTATGTCTCCGGTAGTACAGAGAGGGTCATGCTCCTGCAGTGGAGACTAAAAAGACCTGATGATGATGATATACAAATACATATACGAGTAAAATGCTTTGTCCTGATTGACAGACTGACTAACGGATCAACGCACAGCCTAAACCGCTGATTGTAGAGACCTGAAACTTGGAGGGTGTGTTCTTTGTATGATAAAGGCATCCGCTAAGAATCTACTCCTAAGGGGGTGAAAAAGGGGGGGCAAAGTTTGTATGGGACGACGTGATTCCTTGGTCCAATGTTCTCCAATTAATCATTTTCGACCTCTACGCGGACGAAATCGCGAGCAAAAACTAATTGCAAGCAAAGACTAGCTCCGTGGCGCAGCGGTCTACACGCCTGCCTGCGACACGGAGTGACCGGGTTCGATCCCCGGCCAGGTCAAGATGGAAAATGATCTTTTTCAGATTGGCCTGGGTCTTGGATGTGTATCTATATTTGTATTTGTTATAAAATATAGTATCGTTGAGTTAGTATCCCATAACACAAGTCTCGAACTTACTTTGGGGCTAGCTCAATCTGTGTGATTTGTCCGTATATATTTTAGTATAAATTTATTTATTAATATAATACATGTAAACAATGTAATCGGAGCCCTTCAGGCACATAGGGACCAAGTCTGGATTGAGTTTCTTTCGGCGTGTTCTTCTCACCAGTGGTCGTTCCGAAACACTAGTAGCATTTTGCATAAATACAAATATGACGTTAAAAAAGAGATACATGTATCCAATTCTGAATCTTTGACTTTGACTCTCTGTCCAGTTACATAGACCATCACGAAGGAACTTCCATACAATATACAAACCAACTTTCCTACATAAAGATAAAGTTTATTTTATCACGTGGCCAAACACGGCGATCGGCCATATTGCGTCGTTCCAGTTTTCCTATCTGAACACCAAGCTATATTTCAAATCGAAGTCAAAAGGTCTGGCGAAGTGAGGTGAAAGCTATTTACAAAGCTATGTCTATGATAATTCTAGTAAATGCCAATAGCTGACATTCAGAAAATCTAGATTTCAGATTATTTAGCAAGTGACCATTGGATATTTGTATTATATTTCGTCGTGTCTTTCATGCTGACTGCATTGAATGAGCTTAACATCGCAATTACTCAAATATAACTTGCGGACACCGGGACAGGTGAAACTAAATCAAACATGGAATAGGCTAGTTTCCTAAAAATATATAATTAGTCCGTCAGTTAGATATTCAAAAAATATTGGACACGTATTTTTTGTTTTGTCGATTAAACAAAAAATGATAAAGATATAGCATAGTTTGCTACGATTTTTAGCAAACTTTGACTTCACGAGCCCCCACTCCTGAACTTTGACGCGCTTTATCTTTATTATTTATTTGACAAAAGAAAAAATACGTGTCTAATATTTTTTGATTATCTAACTGACGGACTAATTGTTATGTTATTATTACGACCCAGGAAACTAGCCTATTGGCCTATGGCTTTTGCTTGCAGATAAAACTGAATAAAATAAAATAAATGCTCAAATAACCAGGTTCTCTATAAGAGTAATTGAGCGTTTCGTGTTGGGAAACCACAATGGCACGAAATACACACAAAAAAGTATTTAGAATGCTGTGTGCGATTCATAACGTAACGGGGCTTAATTCATCATCATCATCATTTCGAGTAGGTGCTACGGTCAATCGACCATGCAATAATAATAATTAATTTTTATTGTAATAATAGCAATAGGTGTACGGTTCCCTGCTTAGGATCCGTACAATTAAATAATGTTAAATCTAAGGATGCAATGTCACAATGTCAGACAAACCCGGGTCGCAAAGACTGTCAATGAAAACGACGATCGAATTTACCGAGTGCGTTTAATACACTAACAACTAAAAAATGCTCGTTTATAATCCTAACTAATACTATAAATGCGAAAGTGAGTTTGTTTGTTTGTTTGTTATGCTTTCACGCCGTAACTACTGAACCGATCATCATGAAATTTTACATAGAAGTTCTCTGGAGTATGGAGAAGGACATAGGCTTCCTTTTATCCCGGGAAAAAGTACTATTCCCGAGGGATCGACATTGACGCGTGCGGAGCCGCGGGTGAAAGCTAGTGTGTTATAAAAATGTAGGTCGCGCGTAGCGCTGCGTATGTAAAATATCAATACTATGAAAATGTTCGGCTTTGCCTGAACAATAGGTATACACATTTTGTGAAAATTTCAAGTCTTTACCTATCAGTCACGGTTGAACAGACTTGTGAGGGACGGACGAACGGAAGGACGGGCAGCGGAGGCTTATTAAGAGGATTCCATTTTACCCTTTGGGTACGGAACCCTAAGGGTAAAAAAGGGTAAAAACTATTTAATTATATTTTGATATCCATTTATTAATTAGCTGCATGTCATAAAACTCGCTTGCCGTTCCATTTCTTTTATTTTGCGATACCCAATAGGCTTCATAGTGTACCTATTTATATGTAAGATAGTGACTTTTAGTAGTTAAGTCTCAATTAAATTGAATTGAACCCTAAAAATTGATAAAAGGAAAGGATAAAAACCTAGTTGTAATTTATTATTTTATAAATTTTAATCCCAAGTACAACAATTCAAAACAAGTAGAATAATCTACACGGCGCGTTCACCCGTTGCCTCCAAAGCTCTCTTATCAGCTTATCAGACAATCACTGAAACATGTCGATGCTGATAACAGCGATCAATCACCAGCAGATGCTAGTCTAATCCTAGCTGTGATAACGCTTTCGCAACTTGTAGATTGTGGGGTGACTGATATGGTAAACGGAAATTAATTGTGGTTTTAACCTGTTGACATAAAAAAGAAGATTTCCCAGTGTCTCGGTGGTCTAATAGCTCGACTAGCTCGTTCAACAACTGTCACATACATACATATGTAGTATCGCGTCTTTTTCCCTTGCGGGGTAGACAGAATTGAGGTCTATAATAGCTGAAGGCCACATTTAGCATGTTGGTGGGAATTCGGTCGAAAACGGAATCAAAATAGGGATGTAGCTAGCTGCATCGACTATTAACATGATTTCTCAGATTTTACCCATTCCCTAGATCGGCTTTTACGATCTGCGCAGGAAGAGAAGCAGCTGGTACATTCTACGTTTTTTTTTCCCTCCCAGACCAGCATTGAAGAGCATCTTATTCCCCTTCCCAAATCCAACAAATTCCTATTCTTCCCTAGCCCAAAAATACTTCCGATGCGTAGCAGCGTCGAAAGCACAAGAAGCCAAAAACACTGCGTTTGCCAACCCGCCTGCCAAGCGTGGTGAGTCTGGCAATATCCTCCCATCGAACGAAGACCCTTTGGGAAAGGCGTTTGTACATTAGTGGATGGATGATCGTCCTGATTTACATGTCATAAATACCATATACCAATACAATGAATACTCAAAGTCAATTGGATCACTATAGAAGTAATTCAATCAACTCTCAACTTATTAAGTTCAATCTATCAGTTAAGATCATTTGAATGCACTGTGTTGGATGCAGACGACAATACTGGACTGAGTTTCTTTCGGTGTTTTCTTCTCAGCAGTGGTCGTTTCGAAACGCTAGTAGCTTATCGATTTTGCAAATATTAAAAATAATAATATGACGTTCAAAAAGAGATACATGATATCCAAATTTGAATAAAATTCTATTTCATTTCATTTCACAAAGAATGGACAGATGAGATAGAACTTTTGAATAAACAACTAAAGGAAAATATTGTCATTTACATCATTTATAATTGTAAATGTTAATGTATCTCCCTACGAATAAGTAATAAGGTATCTCCAGTTAAAAAGTTAGTATGCTAAATAAAAGTATGTAGACTGAAATGCTCATATAAATTAAGAAATAAAATATGGTGAAAAAATTTCATGCGGGCGGGACATGAACCAGCGACCTAGGTTTATGTACGACCTATGCTCTGCTATCTGAGCTACCGCATGATTCAATCTCAGCGCCGTAATTCTCCACCATATCCTATTCCCTCTACAATACAACTACCCGACTTTCACAAGTGAGGTATTTGATTCAACTCATTTTACAATGAATTTGAAAATCAACAAATATGTAGGAAGCCATATTTTTTTAAGTGTTTTATTTTGTATTCATAATGAACTTTTGATATGCTCATAATAAAGAAATAAAATATGGTGATAAAATTTCATGCGGGCGGAACTTTTTTTACTATTCACCATATTTTATTTCTTAATTTATTAAGAGTATATCAAAAGTGTATAAAAAAAGAAAAAAATCGGAACCCTCCGCCGCGCGTCTCGCACTCGCCTTGAAAATGGTCTCCTGACGAGTCCGAAACTATAGTCGACAATCCCGACGAAATAGCACGCGAGTGACCCGTTTTTAGTACATAACATTGTAAAATGAGTTGAATCAAATACCTCACTTGTAAAAGTCGGGTAGTTGTGTTAGGTGACGTAAGCCCTTGACGTAAGAGTATATAAAAAATAGTATCAATACAAAATAAAACACTTATAAAAATAGACAGAAATGATTAAAACATTAGGAACGTAATTACACATAAGCACAATTATTACAATTGAGGTACAGTCATCATTTCGAGTAGGTGTCACGGTCAATCGACCATGCACACCCTGGTGTCAGAGTTCTTCGGAACCGCCTCTCGGCCTCTGACGTGGTTCCTTTAACGACTACTAGATGGCAGCCGGGACCACCGGCTTAACGTGCCTTCCGAAGCACGGAATCATCTTTATTATCAGACAATCAGGTGATTCAAGCCTGCAATGTCCTAACCAAACTGGAAACAACTAAACAAAGTATGCTTCCGGTGGGAATCGAACCCACGACCCCCGGGTCAACAGGCAAACGCCTTAACCACTGGACTACGAAGGCTGTTCAAATTGACAATAACCTAGGTTTAAAGATTCAAAAAGAATACGAGAATATATTCGAAAAGGTCAATGGTTTTTCAAAAGTAACGTTTACACTTTCCTCCCATACTTACAAAGATTTTATGTAAGTATAAACCCTTCGAAGTAAACCAGACAGAAATCAAAAGAGCATCTCAAATAAATAAAACAAATGAAACAGCTCAGTTTCATTTGTTTTTAGGATTCATTCGACAGTCGTCACGCGATGTCGTGAGATCGATCTCAATGTGTCCGACACCGGGACATAAATCTGCGGTGTCTAATTGGTACATCGGCTTTGTTTGTTTTTGTTTCACATTCTGGACAGTTGCAGAAGTCATTACAAATAATTGCAATTGCATGTCAGGAATAATATTAAATTAATTTTGTGCTATTATACATATAAAATAGTATAATGGTCTACTTGATTCTCCTATTCTTCTTAGTCTAATTAACTTTAACACGCGCGTTAGGTCTCGCCATCGTTATTATAATGCATTCATCCTACAGGTATCCAAAAATACTATGACGAATTTAGTAAACCCGTAACCCACAAAACATACCAAATCCCATTTTAGGAATGGCAACAAAAATGCCTATACAAGCAAATTGAGTTATCAAAACACTAGTTTAGTATTCAAAAACATAAAATTTTACATAAACAACAATAAAATTATCACAAATAACCCTAAAAGCCTCCAAAATAATCTCATATTAAAATATATTTAGCATTATAACTGTATATACGCGACATTGACGCCCAAATCCTCAATTTTTGACACGCTAAATAATTTTAGCATACGTTTATTCTGAATAAATATATATAATAATGAATATTTTATTAGAAATCATTTGAAATGTAGGTGGTCTGTCCGTCGCCATTGCTACGCGACCGTAATCCCATAAATTTATAAGTTTTAATTTAATCAACAGATATTGATATAGTTTAGCAAAAATGTAAGCGTGTCTTATTCATTAGTTTATGTTAATGTTAATCGATTTAAAAATAGTATTGATGAGAGAACAGTGGAAACATGGCGCCGATAAAAAAAATAAACGATTTTTTTCATTAATTACGACGGCAAACGAGCAAGGAAGTCCTGATGATAAGTGATCACCGCTGCCCATGGACAACTGCAACATCAAGGTGTGACAGGAGCGTTGCCGGCCTTTCAAGGGTTGGAGGAGGATATGGAGGGAGGAAATGGGGGTGGAAGGATGGGCCTCCGGCTCTCTCACCGAACGAAGCATAGAAGCGTAAGTGTTTGACACTCGGTAAAAACCCAATTTATGGAAGTTATCATCATCATTATCATCAGGTCGTTTTAGTCTCCACTGCAGGAGCATGACCCTCTCTGTATTAACAGAGCCATACTTGGCCAGAGCAGACAGAGGATTTGGCCTACACTCTCCTCGCTGGACAGACGGGTTGAAGAGGTCTCATTGATGTTTATGAGCTTTGTTTAGCTTGTATTTCCTAAGTCCCCTCTTACGACATCCATGGGAAGACTTGGAGTGGTCCTATTCTACTCTGCCGGAAATCACACGGCTAGTATGAAGTTATATTACCCATCTATTCGCCTAAACCATAAACAGATTTATATTCATAGCCATTCAAATGTCTAGGATATTAAATGAATCAGAGAAGCTGTTTAACTAATCAGAAAAACGCCATTTTGATTACAAATGCAGGCAGTTGACAAGCAACTGTATTCATCATTGTCATTCACACTAATTTTATAAACAGTGTAGGATGATAAGATATCTATATCTATAATAATATTATAAAAAAATATGTGCCTAGGTCAGGGACTCCGTTTTCACCTGCCTGTGCGGTGGTTGCAGGATTTGCAGGAATGGCATCTGGTACGCGCGTCCGGCCTCCCGAGCTGCTGCATGCTTTACCCCATTCATGAGTAGTATCCCAATAGCTTCATTCCCTGCCCAAATCATATACATTCCTAGTGTTTTTCAGCTTTATATGCTTCCGATGGGCAGCAGCGTCGAAAGCACAATAAACCAAAGAACTGTGCGGGTTGGCAGCCCGCCTGACTAGCGTGGTGAGTGTGGCAACATCCTGGATGTGTATCTATATATGTATTTGTTATAAAATATAGTATCGTTGAGTTAGTATCCCATAACACAAGTCTCGAACTTACTTTGGGGCTAGCTCAATCTGTGTGATTTGTCCGTAATATTTATATTTATTTTTATTTATATCCTGCAGTCTGTGACACGAGAGTGCCCGGGTTCGATCCCCGGCCAGGTCAAGATGGAAAATGATCTTTTCCAGATTGGCCTGGGTCTTGGATGTTTATCTATATATGTATTTGTTATAAAATATAGTATCGTTGAGTAAGTATCCCATAACACAAGTCTCGAACTTACTTTGGGGCTAGCTCAATCTGTGTGATTTGTCCGTAATATTTATATTTATTTTTATTTATATCCTGCAGTCTGTGACACGAGAGTGCCCGGGTTCGATCCCCGGCCAGGTCAAGATGGAAAATGATCTTTTCCAGATTGGCCTGGGTCTTGGATGTTTATCTATATATGTATTTGTTATAAAATATAGTATCGTTGAGTTAGTATCCCATAACACAAGTCTCGAACTTACTTTGGGGCTAGCTCAATCTGTGTGATTTGTCCGTAATATTTATATTTATTTTTATTTATATCCTGCAGTCTGTGACACGAGAGTGCCCGGGTTTCCAGATTGGCCTGGGTCTTGGATGTTTATCTATATATGTATTTGTTATAAAATATAGTATCGTTGAGTTAGTATCTCATAACACAAGTCTCGAACTTACTTTGGGGCTAGCTCAATCTGTGTGATTTGTCCGTAATATTTATATTTATTTTTATTTATATCCTGCAGTCTGTGACACGAGAGTACCCGGGTTCGATCCCCGGCCAGGTCAAGATGGAAAATGATCTTTTCCAGATTGGCCTGGGTCTTGGATGTTTATCTATATATGTATTTGTTATAAAATATAGTATCGTTGAGTTAGTATCCCATAACACAAGTCTCGAACTTACTTTGGGGCTAGCTCAATCTGTGTGATTTGTCCGTAATATTTATATTTATTTTTATTTATATCCTGCAGTCTGTGACACGAGAGTGCCCGGGTTCGATCCCCGGCCAGGTCAAGATGGAAAATGATCTTTTCCAGATTGGCCTGGGTCTTGGATGTTTATCTATATATGTATTTGTTATAAAATATAGTATCGTTGAGTTAGTATCCCATAACACAAGTCTCGAACTTACTTTGGGGCTAGCTCAATCTGTGTGATTTGTCCGTAATATTTATTTTTATTTATATCCTGCAGTCTGTGACACGAGAGTGCCCGGGTTCGATCCCCGGCCAGGTCAAGATGGAAAATGATCTTTTCCAGATTGGCCTGGGTCTTGGATGTTTATCTATATATGTATTTGTTATAAAATATAGTATCGTTGAGTTAGTATCCCATAACACAAGTCTCGAACTCACTTTGGGGCTAGCTCAATCTGTGTGATTTGTCCGTAATATTTATATTTATTTTTATTTATATCCTGCTGTCTGTGACACGAGAGTGCCCGGGTTCGATCCCCGGCCAGGTCAAGATGGAAAATGATCTTTTCCAGATTGGCCTGGGTCTTGGATGTTTATCTATATATGTATTTGTTATAAAGTATAGTATCGTTGAGTTAGTATCCCATAACACGAGTTTCGAATTTACTTTGGGGCTCAGTCTGTGTGATTTGTCCGTATACTTGTTTTTTAATTTATTTTCCCATGACAGAAAAAATCCTTGGGACAGTCCTTTGTCCAGCAGTGGACATCTTACGCCTGGAATGATGATGATGAATGATTATAAAGAGAAAATAACCCTTCAAGGGATAAGTCCGCCGTTGTGCAAATTTTTTTTTCTTTTACATAAAACACTTTTATGTAATTTCTTTCGTGTTTAGGTTTTTGTTCAATAAAGTAATTACAAACAATGATTGGATTGTTTGTGCGTTTGATTGTAAGTTTGTAATGGATAGACTGAAAAACTATAAACCGTTATACTAAAATCTTTCACTTATAGAAAGCTATATATATTATTAGCGGGTAATGTATGCTACAATTTACGCGGACGAAGTCGGGGAAAAAGTTAAATATAAAATTATGTATTAACCCGTACAATTATATTACGTACATATTTCTTACTTAGTATGTAGTACTTAATTAAAAATATTTTATCTACCCTGAGCTTTTGACTAATCAATTGTAACTCAAATTGAGGGCACCCTGTGTAACAGAGTTCGCGTCGACATCAGCGCAACAAGTGACTAATTGTCGCTGTCGGAGGCGTTCGTTATCCTCTTAACCCCGGCGCTGATGCTCTGAACCTGCCTATGAAACTTTAACAGTGGGGAAAATCTAACCTGTTCATAATACTTGTAATAGCAATAGCACTATACTATTGCTATTACAAGTATTATGAATGAACAGGTTAGATTTTCCTTTGATCAGAAGGTATTATGAACACGTTAATATCATCATATCGTGTGGATTCTTGGATCAAAGAATGACTCGATGAATCGTGGTGTCAGAGATGATTACAATATAATAAAGAAAATTATTAGTCACAGATTTTTTTTACCACGGAATCCACCCTCTAATTTTATAATTACCTAAAAACTTAGACTTTTATGAAACGATTTTCAAAATTTTTTTGTTTGAATGTGTATGCTTTCAAGTTGGTCTCATTTAAATTCCATCAAAATCGGTTCAGTAGTTTGATTCAAATCGTTTTTTTTTAAGAAAAATACTTTTTTTATTGTTTATTTTTGTGTGACTATAAATTTTGCAATCAATAACTTTTCTTTCTACTTTCTAATATAATTTAATTGTTTTTAATTGAAAAAATATACACAAAAAGTACTTGAACGTAATGCCTATCAAAATTTATTTATTTTCCACAAATAATACTCATAATAAACGAAAGACACAATAAAAAGAAATAAATAATACAGAACTGAATGGCGAATCTCTCCGTCGATTTTTTCTCGGCTCCGAATGCCCCCTATCTCCACAATGGAGAGGTCTGACAAGCGTCATTTGTTAACTTGTTGCTCGCGACGTCACACCATGAACTTGCTGCTTTTCGATATTTTTGCGTCACTTTTTTGTTGCGTCTATGATATACTTAGCAACGATATTCATACATAAGACAATATTTGATTTGAAAAAGTATTAATTAAATTATGGGCTTTGATGTTTTCGCGATTATTTATATAGCGCGCTATTCAACATTTGATTTTATTATAAATAAAAATATAAAATATAAATATATACGGACAAACCACACAGATTGAGTGAGCCCCAAAGTAAGTTCGAGACTTGTGTTATGGGATACTAACTCAACGATACTATATTTTATAACAAATACATATATAGATAAACATCCAAGACCCAGGTCAATCCGAAAAAGATCTTTTTCCATCTTGACCTGACCGGGGATCGAACACGGTCGTGTTGCAGGCTGGCGTGTTAACCACTGCGCCACGGAGTTCGCCAAACATATTCACATAAATATATTGTTTATAAAAAAAAAACTTAAAAAAAAATATTTTTGGGAATAAAAACAGGTTTCAGTGTTTCCGCATAATGTTTCTCAGATTAGCCCTTCAGACTTGCATGTACGTATACGCGGCCCATCAGGCAATATGAGAGTTTGCTGTCTCTCCAAGCCTTGCGCACATAGGCAACACCCAAAGCCGAGGTCCGTCTCTCCTGGGGGCCTTTTGGTGATGTTGTCTATAAAGGAGGGCACTCTGCCCTCACCTCAAACGCCCGGTGAAGTAGCGAAAGCTCACTTGGAGCTAGCAACAAAGACATTTCAAAAAACCGCATAATCTTGTTAAAGTCATAGTTATACAATAGGAAAAGAAAACCTGTCCGATCCTTGAAGCGGTGAATCAGCCCATCGATGTGAACAACTTTTCCTATACGATTAAAGCTGGCAACTCAAAAAAAAACTACATTTTCGAACAAAATGTTCTTCCACCCAGTCAATTTGTATCATCATCATCATCAGGTCTGTTTAGTCTCCACTGCAGGAGCATGACCCTCTCTGTACTACCGGAGCCATACTTGGCCAGACCAGACAGAGTATTTAGCCTACACTCTCCTCGCTGGCCAGACGGGTTGGAGAGGTTTCATTGATGTTTATGAGCTTTGTTTAGCTTGTATTTCCTAAGTCGCCTCTTACGACATCCATGGGAAGAGTCGGAGTGGCCCTATTCTACTCTGCCGGAAACCACACGGCTATTATCAATGAAACCTCTATCATCAATTTGTATAGGAACGTCAAAAAAGCTTTGAGTTGCCATCATTGGTTCTATAGGAAAAGTTGTTCATATCAACGGGCTGAATCATCGGATCACAGGGTTTTCTTATTCATTTCAGGCTTTCTAGTCTCAAAGAACGTCTTATAAAGTTTCATAATTAATGAAACTAATATAGAAAAATAACATACACAGTCACAGGTTCACAACCGTCTTTTCATCAATACCAAATCGACTCATCGTGTCAAATTGCAATTTGTTTTCGCGTTCCGCGACAACAGACAGCAACATATTAAAGTAATTATATAAAAAATGACCGCCCTTCATGACCGTCGTTGACAAATGCCGCGAATTTGTCAAAGCTCTGGGGCTTTTATTAATTTTCCATCAACTTTTTTTTATCGAGACGTGTTTATTTATTGCAAATGATTTGATGGACGGTTACATTTGTCTATGTCATATTCTTTATGGTTGTAATTAGTGATGTGCCGAAAATAAATTCTCTGTTCTCATTAATTCTTTCTCACAGGAATTTGCGGGAAATTCTCGATAAATCTCGAGAATTCCTCAATAATTCCCGCACTTAAGAGAAAGAAGAAGAAATTCCCGTGTATACCTAATTTCCGACCCGTTCTCACCATTCTCGAGCACGACACAACACTAGTTTTAATATTGTAAACCATTGCCATATGTTAACAGTGAAAATGTCAACTGTCTAACTATCACGATATATGTGAGCACGACACAGACGGACGGACGAACAGACAGCGGAGTCATATCAATAGGGTTAGGTTATACCCTTTGGGTAAGGAACCCTAAAAATCGTGTCTCAATATAGGTTAATTAATGAAAATAATATTTTTGTTTTCATTATTTAGTAATACATGACACATTATTTAGGTAAATAGATAGGGTATATTTATATTTAAATGAAGGGTAATAATAATAACTTTATTCATTGAAACCATTTGGTTGGTTAATTTTTTTTTAATTTTAACATTAAAATACCTATCCCAATCAATCAAATATCAATGTCTAAAACAAATATCAAATATGTCTAAATATCAGTGTAAAAAATTAAGCCGATACTTGATCGTGACTGTTTTTTGTTAGTTGACTGATGATTGTATTGACTAGAAGCTGACAAGGTGACGAATATCAAGGTCTCATTGTTTGCTTGCTATTCGTATATGTAAGTAGCCAACATTTATGGCAGATTTTCTAAGCTGTCTAAAGGCATCTGACATAGGTTAACGACCGCTATTTAATGAGACAACCGGGACCAACGGCTTAACGTGCCTTCCGATAAACGAGCTCGAGGAATTTTTGTGCCACTTGTGGTCACCCATGCCAGTTGGGACCACGCCCGGGGTTGCTTTACATGCGTAAGCGTTTATAATGGGAACGCCAAATTACCCATCGAGCTCCAAATATTATCCAGGTCTCATTGTACAGCTCAGGAGTAGCTACACTATTATTAAATCGGCGAGTCACTAAATGTGGGATTTTTGATAGAAAGTCCACTATACAAAGGCTTCTGTTTCTACCAAGGATTCTATGTTCCATGGGAGGATATTGTCATACTCACCAAGCTTGGCACACGGGTAGGCAAGCGCAGTCTCTATGGCTTTTTGAGTTGAGAAAGGATAGGAATATGATATATCTGGGAAAGGAATATATTGATATACTACCAACTGTAAATGCACTTACCAAGCAAGCAGTTAAAGATGATACCTCTGACACAATGAAGTACTGTATTCTTTTCGTTATATATAGTGTTGTGCCGTGTTAGAAATTTTCGAGAACGGTGAGAACGGGTCGGAATTTTTTCCCGAGAATTTCTTCTTCTTTCTCCCAAGTGTGGGAATCATTGAGAAATTCTCGAGGATTATTGGAAATTTCCCGCAAATATCCGTGTTAAAGAATTCATGAGAACAGAGACTTTCTCTCTGGCATATCACTAGTTATAGACCCGTAAAAAGCCGTCTCTTTCAATTTTTTTCTAAAGATTTTTATCCTTTGATCTGTTTGTTCATTGATTTCATCACGATGAAACTATTGAGCCGATCGAAACCATCCCTTTAAACTTTACTTAGTACTTATTTAAAAATACAAAGCTCTTTGTAGTATTTTAGGATTTTCACGAGACAAAAAGATAGCAGGCAAAGTTAAAAAGTATTCTACCAAACTTCATACAATTAATTGAGTGAACGATAAAACAAAGTGTCCGCTCGTCGCCCCAATTATGTCAAGGTCGGGCGCTAACGAAAAGCCATATTTTCAAGAGCACAAATCTTATTATGCGTAAAGTATAGTTATATCTCTTTCTCACCAGTGGTCGTTCCGAAACGCTAGTAGTATTTCGATTTTGCATATGTCAAAAAACGTTCAAAAAGAGATACATGTATCCAATTTTGAATAAAAATCTCTGACATTTTTTGACTATCCTATCCTCAATCTCATCCGAGAGTGCGGAAGGATGCATCTTAGCATGCATGTCGACACCCTAGTGCGACATATATACTATCATCACATACATACTATCACGTCTTTTTCCCATGCGGGGTATACAGAGCTTAGGTCTATGAGACCTAGCCACTTTTAGCATTTGGTAAGCGTGTTGGTGGAAAAACTGAATCAAACTAATGATAGCTTGCTAAATAATATAAATAAATAGGGACAAATCACACAGATTGAGCTAGCCCCACTGTCAGTAGTAAACTAATGGTGGGATATTAACTCAACGATACAATATTTTACAATACTTTTATAGATAAACATCCAAGACCCAGGCCAACGAGAAAAAGATAATTTTCCATCTTGACCTGACCGGAGATCGAACCCTGGACCCGCGATTGCGGTACCACTGAGCCATAGAGGTCGTCTTAGAAAGATATTATAAAAATTGAGCCCATAGGAAAAGTTGTTTATTTTGCCGGGCTGAGTCACCCCTTCACGGGAACGTCGTTGGAACTGTTACTCGCTGTATATTATCCAATGACAGCGGGTCATTTAAACCTACGATACAGTGCTGCCATCTGGTGTTAAGCTCTCAAAAAACCCTCATAGAGTGAACAAGAAAACAACTAGCCGCCCTAATTATGTTAAGGTCAAACGCTGACGTATACCGATATTTTTCATGAGCACAATGTATGCTAGCTGTGCTCAGTTCTGACCTCATTTGTAATAAACAGGTCATGAGTTTGAATTTATGGGATTGATACGTTTAAAAAGCTGCTGGCACAATATTTCGTTAAGTTTTTAACCGACTTCAAACAAAAATATAGGTTATATATTTATAATTGTTGGTTACCTCAAAACTCCGTAATTTAAGAACCGATTTTAATAATATTTTTTTTTTGTTTAAAATGGTATGCTTTCAAGTTGGTTCCGTTTAAATTTCATCACAATCGGTTCAGTAGTTTGAAGAAAGATTATGGTAAAACTACAGGGTTTATTTCAAAAGTTTCTTTTAAGAAACTGGAAAATGCGACACACGGTTTCCGAGGCACCATTCAATATTTCATCATCATCATCATCATCATCAGGTCCTTTTTAGTCTCCACTACAGAAGCACGACCCTCTCTGTACTACTAGGGCCATACTTGGCCAGAGCAGCCAGAGGACTTGGCCTACACTCTCCACGCTGGCCAGACGGGTTGGAGAGGTGTCTTAGATGTTTATAAGCTTTGTTTAGCTTGTATTTCCTAAGTCGCCTTCTACGACATCCACGGGAAGACTTGGAGTGGTCCTATTCTACTCTGCCGGATACCACACGGCAATTCCATTCAATATTTAATTAACTACAAAACGTATAATAGCAACAATTTGAACAAAGTGCATATTAGTGTGTACAAAATGTTAAAATCATGATATAACAGCCTCCGTGGTCCAGTGGTTAAGGCGTTTGCCTGTTGACCCGGGGGTCGTGGGTTCGATCCCCACCGGAAGCATACTTTGTTTAGTTGTTTCCAGTTTGGTTAGGACATTGCAGGCTTGAATCACCTGATTGTCTGATAATAAAGATGATTCCGTGCTTCGGAAGGCACGTTAAGCCTGTGGTCCCGGCTGCCATCTGGTAGTCGTTAAAGGAACCACGTCAGAGGCCGAGAGGCGGTTCCGAAGAACTCTGACACCAGGGTGTGCATGGTCGATTGACCGTGACACCTACTCGAAATGATGATGATGATATTTAAAAAAAGCGGGTCTTTTTTTGCAATTTGCCTCTAAAGCTGATGGGGTCTAGCGGGGGTTGCCAACTTTTTTTACAAGAAATAAAGTATATTTAGGTCTGAGAAGAATATTAAACAGTATTTTAGAAAAATGAACAGCATTTTAAGTATTTAATGTTTTAAATAAATATTTTTTAAAGCTTCTCGCACAACTTATTAATTTACAGTATTTGTGATTTGTTTGTTGCACTGAGCGCCCTCTGGACTCTGAAAAAAAAATGTCAAGCAGTTTGATGCTGAAAACAGTATTTTGTATTACTTTAATTTTGTTCAACAATAAAAAGTATAATGTAGTGAAAAACAGTATAATATTGTTTTTGACAAAATAGTTGGCAACCCTAGGTCTAGCGCTTGGTAAAAATCCTTTTATCTGTATTCATTTCGGCAGCCTTATGATGAAAAACATTACATTTATAAATCTTAAAGTAAGTTTACAAAAATAAGTGAACCAACGACATAATTAAAAGAAATAAACCCTGTCGCCGCTGAAAAAATCCGGTGGCCCTCCAAATCTATAGGGGTCGATGCGACCGGGAGGATTAACCGGGAATGTGTGAAAAATCCCGGTCCAAATCATGTCCGGGCGAGCGCGATCCGTATTTGTCACCGGACAGACGGGCAGACATCATTTTCATTAGTGGCGGGGTCGCTCCATTTGTACTAATGTTTAGGAGATACGGTCCCGTGTAAATCCGTCTTTTTCCGCTCCCCCGTCGCCGGTTTAGGGTTGATTTGGAAATATGTTTGGATTTTTCAACGCTGGTTTTATTTTTCATTTTTCTTTATAGACCTGCGTATTTCGGTTTATTTTTGTTTTGATATCACCATGATTGTAACAGTAAGAAACTTGTTTTTGTATATTTTTAATTTGCTGTCGATTTAATAATTTTTATCATTCATCATTTTTTATGTCAGTGTGACAATCTACACTAATTGATAAACTTTCAAAAATAAGTGAACCAGATGTAAGATATAAAACGTTTCTTCTTTTTTTGTTTTGGTGTCAAAAAGGCTTTATGTCACAAGAGGGGTGTTCAAAGTGACATTTAAACAAAAAGATAATTATTAATTTTCGGACTAGATGGCGTTGATGAAGTCAAGTGTCAAATAAAGCCCTAGTAAAAAAATAAAGTCAGAATAACAATTTAACATCCATGATATTACATTGACCATTGCCTTTTTATCAACGCCATCTATCTAACAAGAACATTTTATTGCTCTTTTGAAAAGTGCTCAATAGTGTAACTGGCGTGTATGACTAACGTGTATGATAAATTCTGTATTTTATTTAATTTGATTATAGGCTATTATGAACTTTAAACCAAGAATCCTAACCTCAACCATACCGTATTTTGTGTTAGAATATATGTATTAACTACTGTCTATGGCATGAACCGTGTCAATAACGATGCAAACAAAAGTTAATAAGAGTAACTAAAGCTGGCTATGATGAACCAAGAATCCTAATCCCAAGTTGTAAGATGGATGCTGTATTTTGTTTCACCCATCAATCTCTGCCTCTTGACTTGACACATTCATAAACACATTGGCGAGCTCCGTGGCGCAGTGGTTAACACGCCAGCCTGCGACACGAGGGCCCCAGGTTCGATCCCCGGCCAGGTCAAGATGGAAAATGATCTTTTTCAGATTGGCCTGGGTCTTGGATGTGTGTATCTATATATGTATTTGTTAAAAAATATAGTATCGTTAAGTTAGTATCCCATAACACAAGTCTCGAACTTACCTTGGGGCTAGCTCAATCTGTGTGATTTGTCCGTATATATTTTTTTATTTTATATTTATTTATAACCTATATGATGGATGCTGTATTTTGTTTTACCCATCAATCTCTGTCCCTTGATTGATTAGTGACACATTCATAAATGTAAAATTTCTTCTTCTGTACTTAAAAAAGGCTGTATGTCATATTAATTATGCTTAAAGTTGCAAATTAAACAGTAATAAAATCGTAGTATTTATAGCTGGCCGTGATGACCCCTAATGGAAGAATCCTAAACTCAAGTATGCCAAGTATGCCATATTTTGTGTTAGAACATATTACATCTAAAGTATAAGTATTACATTTTTATACTTTAGATGTGACTGGAAGAGTTAGTCAGGGCTGGCCTCGACGCACATACCGTGACCAGATTTCGGACGTTCTTGCCAAAGGGCAGGTTAGGAGTACCCGAAACCGACGAGCATGCATGAAGAGAGTGATGGATGTACATCTACATCCATCAAGCGAGAGAGGTTTGTCAGGATCGTAGCAAGTGGAAGCCCCTAGTCTCTGCCTACCCCTATGAGGCGTGATAATATGTATGTATACTAAGTACTATGTTTAATTAATATTTAAACTAACTAAAAATAAAATAGCCTAACCTACTTAATTAAAAATAACCATTATAAATAAAAAATGTCCCGCAGTTCGATGTCACGCGGAAGGGTACCTAGAAGGTTGACAGCATTGCCACGTTGGATGGCAATGCTTATTCTAATATTCTTACTAAGTACTTATATAGTAGTACTATAAAGTAGCACAAAGGGCTATGGAGCGCGCCATGCTCGGCGTCACACTGTTGGATCCTATACCGAACGTAGAAATTCGCCGTAGAACGAAGGTTGAAGACGTAGGTAGACGAATCACACAGTTGAAGTGGGAATGGGCGGGACACTTGGCCAGAAGAAGACAGTCGTTGGACCAAAACAGTGACAGAGTAGTGGCCGAGAGCGGGGAGAAGACCAGTCGGTAAACCACCAGACCTCTGGTCAGATGGTATTGTTCGGCTAAGTGGAAAACAGTGGATGAGACTAGCACAGGACCGTAGAGAATGGCGTAAAAAAAGGGAGGCCTATGCCCAGCAGTGGGCTGATGTGGGCTGAAAATGATGATGATAATAGTACTACTTATATGTACTTATATCTAAGGCATAGGACCTTAGATATAACTACACTTTTAGAGTTGTAATCAATCCGAGCTGATTATAAGAGCTGGCTATGATGAACCTTAAACCAAGAATCCTAATCCCAGATGGATGCTGTATTTTGTTTCACCCATCAATCTCTGCCGGCTCTTGATTGATACGGTGACACATTCATAAAGGTATTAATTTAACTTCGGCCTGACATTGATGGATATTTATGATATTAACGCGATAATTACCAAGCGCCGATATCGAGTGCTCGTCCTTTATCGGTTGATATATCGGGCGCGGGTCGTTGTCGCCGGTTTTGCTTGTCAAGGATTTTTTTTGTTTGATGACTCTACATAAACTGTTCCTAGACTTTGATTAGGCAACAGTTATTAAATTGATTAGCCGTGTGGTTTCCGGCAGAGTAGTATAGGAGCACTCAAAGTCTTCCCATGGATGTCGTAAGCGACTTAGGAAATACAAGCTAAACAAAACTCATAAACATCAATAAGACCTATCTATATATCCATCCCGTCTGACCAACGAGGAGAGTGTAGGCCAAATCTTCTGTCTGCTCTGGTCAAGTATGGCTCCTGTAGTACAGAGAGGGTCATGATCATCATGAAATTTTGCATAGCTGTTCTCTGGAGTACGGACAAGGACATACCTTTCATCCCGGGAAAATGTACTGTTCCCAAGGGAACGATGTTGACGCGAGCGAAGCTGCGGGCGAAATCTAATTTAAAATATTAATACATACATATTTAAACTAACGATTGAATGGTATGATCAATGACTAAAAACCATTTATTTACAAATTCAAATCAAACATTTTACAGCTAAATTAATCATAATTAAATTACATGTTCACATTAAATTAACGAGTAATGCAATAAAAAATCAGTAAAAGTTTGAACTTAGAAATTCGAATCGGCAATTAACGGTCGGTAGCCATATTGGTTTCTAATCTTTAAAGATGATAATTTAAACCGCGGATTTATTTTTTATAAATCACGAGATAACTGTTGATTATTTAAATAATTTTCGCCCATCAAATCGTTCTAAGTCGGATGAATTATTAATTTGATTAATTTAATTAGCCAGTTTATGTGTTTGACCAAGTTTTGATGCTTTACGCATTGGACTGCTTTCTGATATATTATTTGAATTTTTAATTTACTAGCTTTCATTCGCGGCTCCGCTCAGGTCAATATCTATCTTTTTTTTATAAGTGTTTTATTTTGCATTCACAATGCTATTTTGATATACTCTTAATAAATTATGAAATGAAATATAGCCCTCCCGCATGAAATGTTTTTTCACCATATTTCATTTCTTAATATTAAGACAATATTGATGTCTTGAGGACAGTTCCTTTACCAGGGATGAAACGTAGCCTATGTCCGTCATACTACAGAGAACGCTTATACAAAATTTGTACGTCGCTCGTTTGTTAATGTCTTCTTTACCGCACTTCCTATCCAATCTATACTAATATTATAAAGCTGAAGAGTTTGTTTGTTTGTTTGAACGCGCTAATCTCAGAAACTCCTGGTTCAAATTGGAAAATTCTTTTTGTGTTGGATAGTCCATTTATTGAGGAAGGCTTTAGGCTATAAAACATCACGCTGCGACCAATAGGAGCGAAGCATCAATAAAAAGTGTTTTGGAAACGGGGGAAAATTATTCATAGTTGAGGACATCCGACGCGTGCGATGCGTGAACGGTACAAGTTACCCAAAAAATGTGTATTAAAGAATTATCCTCTTTAAACGAACTAAAAAAAATGTCCGCAACAGTACAATAACAGGAAATTGCCGTGGACGAAGTCGCGGGCAACAGCTAGTTATTAATATTACAAAATGTTGTTTCTTTCACCGGTTGAAAGATAATAATAACTGTCTTATAATCGGTAAAAATTTAAGTATCTACCTATTTCGGTTCACCAGCCAGACATCTTCTACTCGTGCTGTCACTTTCAATAGGCGTTAAGGCATTTGCCTGTAGACCCGGGGGTCGTGGGTTCGATTCCCACGAGAAGCATACTTTGTTTAGTTGTTTCCAGTTTAGTAAGGACATTGCAGGCTTGAAACACCCGCTTGTCTGATAATGACGATTTTTCCGTGCTTCAGAAGGCATGTTAAGCCGTTGGTCCCGGCTGCCATCTGGTAGTCGTTAAAAGAACCACGTCAGAGGCCGAGAGGCGGTTCCGAAGAACTCTGACACTGTGTGCATTGTCGATTTGACCATGACACCTGCTCGAAATGATGTTGACATTCAATAGAAGAGGAAGAAGAAAGAAAATACTCTTTATTGCCATACATAAGAAAAAAAAATGTTACCAACTAAAAAAGAAAAATAATAGGTACAAAGGCGGACTTATCGCTATGCAATAAGATGTTTTGCACACGATACGTAACATTGATATAGGTAATTCTCACTTAACTTGTTATATTATATACTTAACATCTCTACCACATCGCTTGCCTATCATTTCAAAACAAGATAGACATTAAAAACAAAAGAATCCTGTATCGTTCCATCAAAGATAAATAATGAATTTACGACTGACACTAAACATAAAATGGTTCATAAAATATTGTTGCATAAATAATTATGTTTATGCAAATGTCAAATTCGACACGTACCTAAAAATAAAAACAATTTTATTACAGCTTATCTAAATAACAATCAAGCCTAAACATAAATCTTGGCAATTAAATTTGGAATTCTTTGAATTTAATTGACGGTTTCATGTTTTAATTAGTATTTAATATGCGTTTGCTAAAAGAAGTATAAGAAAAACATCAGTGAGTTCTCTTTCCACGCAGAACGTAAGAGCCGATCGAGGGAAAGGGTAAAATCTGAGGAATCAAGTCAATAGGCGATGCGGCTAGCAACCCATCACTATTTTGATACCGTTTTTCCACCTATTGCCCACCAACATGCTAAACGTGGCCGTTCAGGTCTTATAAACCTAGGCCCTGTCTACCCCGTAAGGGAAAAAGACGTGATACCATGTATGTCAGTAAGACTGATAGACGAACAAATAGACAGCCAAGATATTTTTTTTTTATCTTTGGGCACAGGCCTGTCATGGAAATTCATCATCGTCATCATCAGGTCTCCACTGCAGGAGCATGACGCTCTATGTACTACCGGAGCCATACTTGGCCAGAGCAGACAGGGGGTTTGGCCTACACTCTCTTCGCTGGCCAGACAGAAAACTGTTTGTTTGTTTATCGTATGAATAAGTGACCAACACTAGTGTCAGATTTTTTAAGCTTCCGTAAGGCATCTAATATAGCTTAACAGCTGGCATCAACCTCCTAATGTGTAAACGTCACCAATCCAAGCGGTACCCACATCTGTGGTTGCTGAACTGGAGTTAACGGTAATAATGCGCATATCGAAAATTTCCTCTCTCTCCTTCAAGCTGGAAGAAGTTAGAAACGCAGAATGTACCAGCTGCATCCCATCCCGCGCAGACCGTAGAAGCCAGCTAGGAAACCATCGCTAAACGTGGCCTTTAGATTTTGTCTACCCCGTAAACGATAAAGACATGAATTGCTAGGTATGTATGTATTGATGATTTCATCTATTTGCCAGATCCGCCGATAGATGGCGCTACTCGATGTTGTTTCATTGATGCATTATATTAAAATTTAATAAAATTATTAAAGAGGGCGTTTTTCTATATTTTTTTGATTTATTCATCATCATAATCAGGTCCTTTTTAGTCTCCACTACAGAAGCACCACCCTCTCTGTACTACTAGGGCCACACTTGGCCAGAGCAGCCAGAGGACTTGGCCTACACTCTCCACGCTGGCCAGACGGGTTGAAGAGGTGTCTTAGATGTTTATAAGCTTTGTTTAGCTTGTATTTCCTAAGTCGCCTTCTACGACATCCACGGGAAGATTTGGAGTGGTCCTATTATATTCTGCCCGAAACCACACGGCTGTATAAGCTTTTGATGGAAACCAATAATTGATACATTTGACACTATTTATTTTAACTACAGTTAATAAAACAACAAAAATGATCAGTGGTGTCGTCCTCAACTGTTGGCTGGTGGTTTCAGGTATGGAGCTGGAGATCCTGAGCTGTTACCTGCTTTTCCTCCATTCATCCGAGTAAGTAGTATCCCAATACCTTAATCCCCTTCCCAAATCCAACAATTCTTATCCCTTCCCAGCTTAAAAATGCTTCCGTTGCGCAGCAGCGTCGAAAGCAGAAGAAGCCAAAGTAACTACGCTCGCGAATCGCCGACCCGCCTGCCAAGCGTGGTGAGTATGGCAATATCCTCCCATGCAACGAAGAATCCTTGACAGAGGTCTTTGTCCAGCAGTGGACACTGCTGCCGGCCTATTTGCTAACAACGTTTTGATAATCACTTCAAAATACATTGCGGATATCCTATGATTGACTATTTTTATCAAAGATATATAAAACGTAATGTACTTTGAAATGACTACGACTGACGAGTTAGAAAATAGGCCGGCAGGTCGATGATGATGATTATTAAAAACAAAGATGTATAACAAAACAAACCAACGATTCGTAATTTCAATACTATGTCTATCAACAAACATACAACATAAATACAAGATTGACGTGAACGCTATTGTCATGGAGTACATACCTTCAACGTCTTCGTTGTAAGAACGTTTGTACCGTATTGTTGGTGAAGTGACTGCTAAGTGACAAGATACGGGGTTCTATCATACATGGAAATAAAAGCCGTTTCAAATGGCATTTTTAAGGTGACAGCATTCACATTAAATCATTAATTGATTTTGCAATAACAATGGAATAAATTTATCTAGTAATAATAGATTAAGAAGGTATTCTATTTTAATAAAATGTTCTAAAATAAAATAAGATGACTATTTATTTTTTATTTAACTGTCTGTTGTGTTAATGGAACATTTTTAAAACTAAGTTTATTTTTAGGTGTCAACCAAAAGACAGGGGTAACTGTGGTACACCCTGGTAAGTTATATTCTTTTGAGCGGGCCGCAATTAGGCCCCTTCCGCCCTAGATACACTACTGAAGATCAGCTTCATCAAAAAGTTACCTTTAATTAAAAAAACACCCTGGATTAAATTGTGGCTTAATTATTTTCAAAATCACAATATTTTTCGTATTGTGAGTCATCATCATCATTTCGAGTATGTGTCATGTTCAATCGACCATGCACACCCTGGTGTCAGAGTTCTTCGGAACCGCCTCTCGGCCTCTGACGTGGTTCCTTTAACGACTACCAGATGGCAGCCCGTACCAACAGCTTAGCGTGCCTTCCGAAGCACGGAATCATCTTTATTATCAGAAAATCAGGTGATTTACGCCTGCAATGTCCTAAACAAACTGGAAACAACTAAACAAAGTATACTTCCCGTGGGAATCGAACCCACGACTCCCGAGTCTACAGGCAAATGCCTTAACCACTGGACAACGGAGGTAATAATTGTGAGTAAAAGCTTGTAATGTCTCAACTGTATGATTTCTGATGAAACCCCGATACGGGAAAGGCCAACATGCTTCGCTTGTTTCGCGATCTGTTCAACATGGGCAACATCTATTAGTCTTTGTACGAGTGCATGGGCCAAGCGGTCATTGCTGGTAGCGTCAGCAGAAAAAGCTAAAATTTACCGAAAAATGTTTAATTTATTTTTGATTTTTAAAAGATGAATAACATCTATTAGTCTTTTTACGAATGCATGGGCCAAGCGGTCATTGCTGGTAGCGTCAGCAGAAAAAGCTAAAATATAACAAAAAAAAATAGATTTTTAAAAGATGATTAACATCTATTAGTCTTTTACGAATGCATGACCATGCTGGTAACGTTAGCACATAAAGCTATAATTTAACAAAAATATATATCTATATATCTATTTTTTATTTTTGATTATGTAGTTGAAATTTGGACACTTTTATGTAGACATTCAACTCATTCTACTTCTACTTATAAGAAATAAATACTAGCTACAAAACTAAAAATTAATTAATCCTATTTAAAATAAAAACCTACCTATAAATTAAAAATGTCACACAGGTCATTGCCCTGCGGTAATGTGCCCAGATGACTGGCAGCATTGCTACGTTGAATGCCAATGTTGGGCAAAATAGTTACTAAATTTGTAATACATGCTAAACCTCAACTAGTCTTTGTACGATTGCATGGGTCAAGCGTCAGCAGATTAAACTTAAATTTACCAAAAATATTTTTGATGTGTCTTATAAATCGATGAACGCCGGCTGCACGCACGAAAAATCGTCACGTTCCGTGTGCAAGCGAGAGCAACCTATTTTTTTTATTTATTTTGGTTTGTTAAACATGATTAACATCTACTTATTAGTCTTTTTACGAATGCATGGCCAACCTGGTAGCTTCAGCATATTAAACAAAAATTTGTATTTTGATCTGTACAGCATGAGAAACATCCATTAGTCTTTGTACGAGTGCATAGGTCAAATGGTCATTGCTGATACCGACAGCAGAAAAAGATATACAAAGATCGACGAGCGAAAGATATATACAGATCGACGTCTTTGAAACAAAAGCCTTGTTTATTTTTTAATAGCAACGCTTGTTTATTTTTCCTCATTTCATAATTATTCGGATAGAACGCTGATTTCAAAACAATGCTAATCTGTCTGAATTTATTAAAATGCTAACTAGCTTTCGCCAGCGGCTCCGCTTGCGTCCATGTCGATCCCTCGGGAATAGTATAGTATGTCCTTCTCCGTACTCCAGAGAACTTGTATGCCAAATTTTATGATGATCGGTTCAGTAGTTACGGCGTGAAAGCGTAACAAACAAACAAACTCACTTTCGCATTTATAATATTAGTTAGGATTAGTTGCGCTGAAGTCACTACTAACTGTCAAAATAAAACCTCTTTGTTTGAAAATTTTCAATAGCTAAAATAGTACAAAGACTATAAACGTTAATTCTGAGGGCCTTATATACTAACTAATAACTATTGCGATGAATTAAATACTTCTATATATTCGGACTGTAACTTTTATTTTTATCTAAAGTTACAAAAAATGGCAGGAGCAATTTTACGCGATGCGACTGATTTACGTTTTGCTTTGTACTATTGTAATTCATGGAATTTTCTAAACAACGGTGAAGTAAAAATAAATAAAGTAAGCAAATCATAAAAATATATTGTAATTTTTTTTATTTTGTCTGTCACAAACGTCAATGTCAGCCACTACACACCCTCTGGTGGCGTGAAAGTGGTCATTGTCACGTCAGACACGTTTCTCTCGCTGCTGACGCTACATTTGATCCAATTCAACATGCCATGCCAGTACCTGCTCTAACGCCGTCCTCACTTCAAGGGGCGGGGACTAACCATGCGTTTTGACCAATGATTTCGCTCCGTTCCCGCAAAACTAATTATACTGATTTATGCTCCCATTGTTCATTGTTGTATATCTTTCTCTTACGAGTACTTACTATAAACTTACGTGTATGCATCTTTGGCTGATATATCGTTTTGTTTTTACGGATCGATAGATACCGGTAATTAGTCGCTATTGGTGTCGATGGTATCTGTTGGACAACGCTTTGTTTCTGTTTTTGGGTTTGTGTAATAGCTGTAAATCAGATGTTAGTGATCACTATCGTTCCAGAAGCTGTACGTAACACTACTGTTTAGTGTAGAAAGAGTTCTGCAATAGCAATTTGTATTATGAATTTTATATTAGTGGAATAAAAAGCACTACCCAAAAATTATATGTAGTTTTTTAACAGTTTACGAGAATATGCATTCTTTACTTATTCTATTATTGCTTACTCTTTAAATATTTTGTCTTATCTTACAAAATTATAATGCAATATATACAGATATAAAATTTGAATGAACTCTTTCACAAAATATTATACTATGTATTTTGAAGGGTAGGTCGTTTCTGTTACGTTTACGTTTCTCTGTAGAAGAGCGAAATAAAAGTGTCTCACCATACTTTTGCTCTCACCTAAGTGTGTCTTCAGTCATACCCTGCGCTTCGAGCCTGGGGTCAGGCTTTGTTAATTATAACTTAAATGGCTTTATGTCCTAAAGATAAGTTGTTCAACACTAAATCCAAATAGTTTCGGTTTTATCAGTATATCGTGGCCGTGGCACGGTTATCGACACAATTTAATTTACTCGCATTCACGCTATCATATCACTCATTAAAGCCACTTTCGATCACAACAACAAAAAAGTCACTAAATACCAGCACTGCCGCTGAACTCGGAATGGCACGCAAAAAATCCTTTCAATCTACATTTCGCAGAACAAAAAGTTGTCGCCAACAAACAGCTACAAAGAGACGACTCCCATTCCATTTCGAGCTGCAGAAATCGCGCTGTCACTCCCATTGTGTATCAATATTTTGTAAAATATATTCCATGTTCGAAAAACAAACCAGCAAATCAGAGCGTCCGGCACGGCAGCTGCGGCGCGTCGCATTCACCTGTCGTTCAAGATGCGCGCGCGCACGTGGGCGGGGCCTATTCGAATTCGGAATGCGCGGTTTTCGCGCTTTTTTCCATTTGCCCGTCAAGCCTTCGGAATTCGGGTGCGATATTTTCTCAGAGTGGAATCTGAACGCTGTAACGCGAGTTGATATATTTATTTCTTTAGTTGGCTGAGATTTATGGTGGTGGGGTCTTTTTGCGTCGATTTATTGGGACAGCTAATCCAGGTAGTGTACGGACGGACTGGAGACGGAGGTTCTGATTCAGACTTTGATAAGGCTTTTGAAACAATGGGCTCTTTCTTGAGGCTTTTTAAAAAGGAGGCCGGTTCGTCAGTGAATTTACTTGACCACTTTACGTATTGGTGGTATAAAATGGTTAAGTGTTATTTTGTGGATATCTTGTATAAGAACTTTGTTTTTCATAACCTCAAATAGAATATGAACTTTTTTTACTACTTATACCGTATCTTATGTAAGTGGCCAATGCTGATGTCAGATTTCTCATGCTGCCATAAACGACTGCCATCAATAATGACAGCCGGGACCAATACTGAACTTGCCTTTCGAAGCTGTTTCCTACGATTGTTCTCCAACCCCTTGATCGGTTTTTAGTCGGTACGTTCTACGAAGTTTATTTTCTTCCAGACCAGTTTGAAAGAGTAGTTCCATAATATTGCCACAAAAGTAAATAAATTCCAATTTAACCATACGACTGCAGAAAGCGCAGAGTTGCAGCGTGCATTTTATACTCTAAATTATATGGTAAGTGACGCGTTTAGAGGCAGCCGTTGGATTAGCTTCGGGTGAGAAAACCGCGCTTTGCAAGTCAACAGCTATGACGACAAATACTTTTACCCGCCTAAAAAGGTATATATAGCATAACCTCTCGGTTATGCTTTCAACCGATTTTTAAAAAAGAAAGAGGTTCTCAATTTGACTGCAAGTTTCTTTGTGTGATAGTTACGTCGTAACTCCGTTTTCTATAAACCGACTGGAAAAAAATTTATTAATAAATTAAATGAAAATTTGTAAAATATCAATATTGATTGATAAATTTCTAAATTTTCTTACATATGACCGCAGTCCTAGAAAATGGTATATTTAACATGATCCCTACATGATTTTTTTAGAAAAATAGTCTTGACTGGCTGACGGGCAGACGGACAAAGAAATGATCCAAGTTCCTTTTTATCTTTCGAGGAACCATAAAAAGTTCTAACTGTTATCGCCTTGTATGGACAATTGGACATAGCGCGTAGAACCAATGGCCGATGGGGCAGAAAGGGTCTGGAATGGCGACCACGTATCGGCAAGCGAAGCGTCGGACACCCACCGACCAGGTGGTCAGACAACCTGACCAAGGAAGCAGGGAAGCGCTGGATGCAGGCCGCTTACAACCGGTCAAACTGGAAATCCTTAGGGAAGGCCTATGTCCAGCAGTGGACTTCTTGCGGCTGATATGATGATGATGATGATGGACAATGGTACGGTAAATGCCTAGTGCACATTATAAGCTTAATCGTAAAGTAACATTTTCTATTTAATTAACTGTTAAGGCGCTGTGCATCAGAAGAATAATTTTAATAAAACGTCTATTTTTCGTTGCGCAGTTAGCCTTATTTTTATGGAATACTAGCATGAAAAAAATATGAAGTACAGTTCAAAGATCAAAATAAATAGTTACATCAAAATATTTTCAAAAAAATATTTAAAACCTAGCTAAATATAATAGCAAAATAGCTATATCCAGAAAAAGTTTTGGCGCGAATTACGAGATATTTTCAGCGATAACTACCAACTTTTATATCGTGAAAATTAACACGAAAATGGCAGACACGGGTTTGCACTGAGACTACAGGTATGACACGAGTATATAATTATTACGCGATATCGCTACAAACGGTTAAGGGATACAGCGCCTTAATGCAATTTTGTATTTGATGTTTGTACATACGAGAAGAGGATGTGAATAGCAAGTTATTGCTTATCGCTTCCTTTTTTTTAGAGCCTTTCTGGACTAGAAAGCAGGTGTTGAATGTGTGGAATAAATTAGTCTGATATTAAATTTATATGGGTTTACAATTTTCACTAGGTAGAGCTTAATTTGTTTAATATAATTTATATAAGGTTGGTTATATGTTCCAAAAAAGGTTGTTCAATATCATCGGCAGGAAACATCTTTCCGAATTTTAGTAATCATTGAAACTATAAAACTAACCATTGTATATAAGATCGAATACAATTAATTTTAATATTTTAACAAAGATACAAAAAAGATCAAGAAACAACACAAAAAAAAAGGAAGTAAAATGATAGAACTCACAACCGCTCGCACCAAAAACAGACGCTTACCTGCAAACAAAGAATATTTCGTTTAACAAAGATAAGTCAACACCAATTCATTAACAGATACAATCAGGACGTCATAATCGCAAGAATACCTTGCGTGAACATATTCCATGTTCTAATCGCGTGTTGGGAGCGATAAGCAATATGGGTCAGGTAGCCAAAAACCAGGTGATCCGTCAAAAACTAAATAACAATAATAAGAATCTAGTATCGGGCGAGGTTGAGTGGCTTCCGTCGACAGCAAGATTGATGGTCGACGCGACGACTCGCAATTATGAAAAATGATTTTGTAATAAGTGGGGCGCGATTGACCGGCGCCGGCGGCGACGGGTTGGCGGCTATGCCTGCAATTTTGGCGGGTGAAGTTGTTGTTGTTTGTGTGTGTAAGTGGTCAACACTAGTGTTAGATTTTTCAGGCTGCCTATCGGCATCTGACAAGGCTTCACGACTGCCATCAATGATGTCAGCCTGCACCAACGGCCTAACGTGGTTTACGATTCACGGAGGCTTTCGAGATATTTGTTTATGCCAATTGCGGTCCTATCCCAGTGAAGACGTCTGATTGATGTAGGGGATAATTGGTCAAGCTAAAAAAATTGTCAACTGGTCAAGCGTTTTTTAACAGCTCCTATTTGTGATAAATGAGAAGGCTTCTACATCTCATTTTCCACGACGTTGGTTTCCGTAGTTAAAAAAATCTGTGGCTTGCCTTAACACTTTCGCTGACACTGCCCGCCTGTAGACGTAATTCTATTGTTATTTCTTTTGTGTCTGGTTCAGTGTCAGTGAACGAGTTAATTGGTAAACCATATTGATAGCTTATAAACTAGTATAAATCAATGGTCGGTTCCGAAACGCTTGAAGTCTGTTCCTTTATAACTACCTAAATATCTTTTTCATAATTGAATTCACGTTATATAGTGCCGGACACGGCCTTTTCTGAATTATTGTTAAAATTATTTGATTGTTAAAGTTTATCCATATTATATTCAAAAAAAATCTTAGGAATAATCGTCATCTATTTGTTAAATATGTTTTACAGTGAATCAAACCAACTTAATTCTGTTAAATCGCGATATATATTTACTATTGTGTAACCCTAATTTATCAATACTTAATCCAAAGATCTAACGTAAAAATATACAATAAAATATATCAGAAACTCGAGACGACAGAACGAAATCGACAAATCTATTTCTACACAACAGGATTATTAGAATTAAAAAGTAACAGAAGTGATGTTTCTCATTCATAATAGTTACTCTAATAATGTTCGGTGAAGCTAAAATATTTTCTTTTAAATAATGCTTTGTCAAATTTAAAAAAAGAACTTCACTTGATCTTCAAAAGATGAACCCCTGAATATGTTAGTAATTTAAAAATCTAAGTAGTTTGAATTGAGACCACATTCACAGAGACAAAATTTGCCCTTCTAATAAGGCGTTAATAACTATGAACCTTTTGAACTCCTGAGATGTTATGAAGTTTTAAAGTTAAGGTGTTAATAAAGATCATGAAGATACCTTATACATACTATACTCTATCTGACTTATTATTAAACGAGGACTAACTTAAGTATATATGGTATAAACCTGGTATAAACCATTATATGATCAAAATAAGTCGTCACTTATCACTTTGATGTTGATTTGATCTATTCGCCTATTAAATGGACTGCGATACAATAAAAAAAAAAACTTTGGCGTTTGGTCAACTGTCATTGTCAATTTGTTTTGGACGGATAATGGTATAAAAAATACTAAAGTTATTCCACGTTTTATAATAAGACCGTATAGGTTTACAATAGTATTACTATACTATCCCAGCCAAACAAATTTAACATCAGTGTTAGACGCCCGAAAAGAACTGTAATATATCCTTCTGTTACATATTTTTATTTATGACACAACAGAGTTATAAAATTATACAACAGACGTTTGTCCCAGAAGCCGCGGTTTCCGGAGCTGCCCGTGATCTATAACTATTAATTTGGATACAATTTCAAATAAACTCAAAGTTAGTAATTAAGACACAATTTAAATAAGTTTCTTTCATCTTGCCTATCTTTGGTCTATTATAAGACAATCAAGTTATTTTTTTTTTTTTACCTGCTCATTATCTCAACAACTGTATGTTTCTGGTATGTTTTTACAAGCTCACAATCACTACAATAAAAAAAAAACTCGCTTGTTCCAAATGTTTTCAATTTTGCACTATTTCCAGTCACTTTTATTGAATTTCCGGGCGCCGTTACTCCATTTGCTACAAACCTAATTGAAAATATTTTAGTCAAATATAACATGAAAAGAGCATAACAAATATATAATGGCGGTGCCAGACTTTTCAAGTTTCCTATGACGTCAGTCAACCAATTGTAACGTGACTTCCGAACGACTGACTATCTAGAAATACTTTAATAAATTGTTTATGACAAAATAATCAAGTTAGCAGTACTAAAGTCACATTTTACACTAAATATGCGAGATATTTCAGAGCTGCAGCGGCGGTCAGACTGCGTCCAATTCGGTTTGAATCTTATTACCATAACGCGAGTGTCCGCGGTGCACGCTGTCCGCACTCACCGGACACACGGGGACTAAGTTCAGTAGCTACTAGCTATTGCTCGCGGCTCCACCGACGTTAATGTCGATCCCTCGGGAACAGTAGAATTTCCCGGAATAAAAGGTGGGTGTCCGTCCCCGGGCCTCAAACTACCTCCATACCAATTTTCATCCAAATTGGTTCAATGGTTGAAGCGTGAAAAGATGACAGACAGACTGACAAAGTTACTTTCGCATTTATAAATCACCGCACGTGTAGCATAAGTACACATGCAATTTTTAAATGGGTAAGTTAAATTTTAAAGTAAGTATAATAAATGTCGTGAATACAATTGTGTACCATAACAACTACGAGTAAGTATTACATATTCGTAGCAAAACAAGTTTCACCCTTATCGGCAATCCTTTTGAATTTTTGACGTGATAATGTCTTATAAATTGATAAACGGCTGCATGCACGAAAAGGTGTCACATTCCGTGTGCAAGCAAGAGCACGGAACAAGCGATAGAGATGCACGATCGGCCAGGGTTCGACTTTTGACGCATCTATCTCTCTTCTTCTTAAAAACGGTTTTTTACGTAAAATTATCGTCCGTAAACCGACTTTACAGACAACCAATTTTTTTATATAGTTAAAGAGCATTTTACCTAATTTTGTATGTACAATACAATCTGCCCGTCTGTGTGTCCCACTGTCCACCTATTTTATATAGTATTTAGATGCATTAAGTCTCATCTTAGGCTGAGATCGAGTTTCATTACCATACCGCCTCTCGAGGGCTCTAGCCGGGACTGAGACGCAGGGGACTGAGATTCAGGGTACTGATGTGAGTCTCATTATCATATTTACGGATATTGGCTATGGATTGGTCGTTTTAAAGTGGTCTGGACTATCTGTCTTATATGTTGACCAGCAGGCATACCAAAAGGCAGAATATGACATATCTTCTGGTCTCGCTCGAACATTAAATTCCCATAATGGGAAGGTAAATTCCCAGTTGTCACCCCGGGAGACTATGCTAGAAGGGACTACTGGGAGTAATTGCGATTACCTTTTCATTATTTCTGTTTTCCATCTTTAAGCCTTATCTTGATGAATAATTATTTTCATGAGGTACAAAAGAACATTCAAAGATAAAATTAAGATAGCTAGATAAAAGATAGATAATAAATAGGTGATAGATAGATGATAGATAAGAGAAGGCAATATTCGTGAATGGTTAGCTACCGACTCGAAACGAAGAAGAAGCGTAAAGAGGTATAACAGATAGAGAAAGAAGTTTATACTCTACCGACAAGAATAGAGTTCTTACATTAATGATGATGAACATGAACTACTTATGAGAAGCTAAAATAAGAAATAAATTAAAATATTACAAAATAAATACTAAAATATTAAATTTAAAGCACATTCTTAGAACCTAGTTATTTTTTTCATTAAGTTATCTTATCTGTTCTTATAATTGTACTTAAAAAGTACCTTGCACTTATAAGCTTAAATTAAACAATAAATATAACAGAAACCGAAATAATCTACCTATCATGATATTGAATAATTCTTGAATGTATAAAAAGCCATCCTAATGCCTTTTAATTCATAAAACTTGTATGAAGAACCATTGGGTCTTTAATTATAACATTAACTAAATAATAAACTAAGGATATGAAAAGAATGCGACGCATCGAGCTCTAATGATCGTCGGTAATGAGGCCCGGGACGATAAAATATTTATGAAAACGTAATGGAACGCGTCCACGACGGAAATGTCCCTTTAAGAGTAGTGCAAATTACGTGGTATTGGATAGTTCGATCTCATTTACTCCTAGATCAATAAAGTGAGAAAGAAATTACTAGAAAAGATGCCGATCTTGGTCAATCTAAATACCTATAAAGGTTTCGGGCCATCCTTATTTATAGCATATGGATATAATTCTACGAGAGATCTTGACTCTTATACTACAGGGAAACCTACGTGGATGTCAAACCAACAAAGTTATGTAACACTACTTACTAATAAACCAATTTCAATTTCTTGATCAGAGTGATTAAAAATCGCTTGTGCATTAAGTGTCAAATTCAAAATGTTTTAAACCACTGGGAGAAGTAATACAGAAACAACATTTTTTTTTAAATTCTTCTCCCATACTAGGACATTATCTTTTCCAAACTATATTACCAAGTCCTTCATCTGAAGATGAATAATTGAGGGAATTGTGAATTGATTGTATGCATTTAATGTATAATGGCGGATAGTTTCCCGTCTTACTTAAATTGTTTTTTTTTTTCCCGTCTTCCTATCGTTTCTAACTATTCTACGTTTAATATCATGATCACCCATCACACACCCATTCATTCTCAATCTCTCTTACCTCCTCTGATCGGCCAAAACACGCGAAAACCGCCGCACCATCCAAGAATTCTCGTTAGCTCCAAATTTAAGGCTTCTATGCGTCTGAAGATCGTATCGCGGCACAATACCGGCGCATCACGACACGAAATATGGACGGGCGTATGCCCCCTTGTTTTATGTTAATGCTCCGCATAAAAGGCCTGGATCGCTGTGATTGAAAGCCCGATACGGGGATCGTTACCCTACGCATCAGCTAAGCTAATGCCGTACTAATAAATAGGTATTATGGTGAAAATCTTGGAGGTTCGCGCGGAAGTTACTTGTACTAATAGATGGAACAACTTTTTTACAACTAAGCATAAAGACTATTCTAAAGTTCAGATTTATTGTTGATGTTATAGAGTGCCTGATGAGGGAATCATTACCCTACTCATAAGTTTGTTTGAAAAATTTTACGGATTTTATAAAGGATGTACCAAAATAGAATAAGTCTTGCGGATATAGAACAAAGACGTACCTATTTAGGTACAGTCATATGTTAGCTAAGTTATGTCAGATGAATATTTGAAAGGAATTAAGGTTTAAAAGAAATAAACTTTACGTGTAAACAAACAAAACATACTATCAAAGAACAACAACAAACAAACAAACTTAAACTATCAAAGAACGAAATTTTTATAGACGTTAGAAGGTCCAAATGAGAAAATAAAACAATGAAAACTTAGTGATAGTAAAAATATAAAAACGGATCCGGGAGGCACTTAGTCTTATTAAATGTAAAGAAATAAAAGGTAAAAAAAAATCACGGGGTCAGAGTTTGAACTGGCAACCTCAAGTCTATGTACGACCTAAGCTCTGCGAACTGAGCTAACGCGCTTCAATCCTGCATGTCGCAAATCACCTCTATACTCATTAAGGCTTGTATTACCTAACTCTAGTATCCACTATAGAATAATAGTAAGATTTGTGAATTTAAAAAGAATCTTTATAAGGATAAAAACACAAATGTTTAAGTCAAGATCAGAATTCAAACCAAAATTTTAGATAATGAATTCTGATTGATAATAATCTTAGTTTTTAATCTGATTAGTGTTTTTGTCATTGTTTTTTATTACTATCTAGTAGCTAATCATTAAGGCCAAGAAAAATGTGGACTAATTTAGTAATCACGCAAGCAGTGATGATCGAGTTGTCTATTGCCCGACACCTGACGATCATACGTCGCATCTTATTTTCTACAATGATGTCTGTCCAACCTGTAAATAACACAGACGTAATCCTGTAAATTTTCCACAAGTAACCACTGGAAGCGATAATTAAGGCGAAGTAGCGACTCTGCCACTATCGCGGTGTCGATCGCCGACATTCCGAGACCTAATAAGTCGCGCGCAGTCTCATTTGTGCTCAAAAAAACGAACAATACTGATAAAGGAGACGGCCCAATAATTTAGGGTCATTGTTCCTCTTAATTTATGGAGTGTGGTCCGATTGATTTGTAGGCGAGCTGTTAGGGATAAGCCTTTAAGCGACCATCTTTGTTTTTTCTTGGGTTTAGTGTGGGGCTTCCCGGAAAGTTTTGGTGAATTGAGCTGGTCAAATATATCACTTAAAGAAAAGTTTCCTCGCGAATATATTTAGTCGGAGAAGCATTGACAGTTTGTAATCGTATATTATTCTTGTCGACATGTATCAGATCTCTTATCACCAATGATATTAACATCACAAATATATCATTGGTGATAAGAGATATATCAATCCTTTTTCAGAAAAGGTTATGGAAATGATGGAACTACAGTTTTGACACTATCTGTGTAAAGAACAGTCTTATATTCAGATTTTTTACCTAGGAACATCATAGCGTTGAAGTTTTTGGAAAAATGGCAATGAATTTAGTGCTATTCTACTAGTAGTAGTAACCTTTTCATATTGCAAGAAATTACAAGTAGGCAGAAGAAAAGCTGGCAATGATGGAGATGTAAGTTACAAAAATGCATGTTGTACATATTTCAACGCAGAACATTGCAGCAACTATACAATAATGTGTGCTGCAGTCGTGAGCGATAAAAATCGAGCACCATTTCGCAGTCAGCGATGTCAATCTGCACTGCACCTAGATACTATAGGCATTCTCCTTAACAGTGCGTCAACTCATTTTATTCTCAGTAGCGTCCCGATATACATACAATGGTCATTTAAATCCGATAGGATTGGCTGGTGGGACTGGGCGGGCACCTGGCCATATACGCGTTCGTCGTGATGCACATATTAAGTTAGGCTCAGTATGGATGCGGGCAAGTAACTCTGACGTTTGGTCGTGAATGTCCGCCGGTAATGTACAATGGGTGTCGCTGGTGGACGCAGGGTTGCTTTTTTGTGAATAATTTGGATCATCTAGGATCGAGGCTGTATGGCCTTTGTCTTGAAAATCCTTTTTAGAGAATTCAAATGAAGCTTTACTTTAAGTCACGCGTGGCTTGGTAATGCGTACGTCTTGCAGTCAAGAGAGAATGAATAAATCTTTGATGTCAAGTGCAGTTTTATTTCTCTTCTTACCATAAAATGATATTATAGGTTTATAGATGCCATTTATTATAACGATCTCTCAAATGAGATAAGAAAGTCTTCATACGAATATCAAGTTTGACCAGTACGTCAACTGTTTGTCTCACCACCGAATTATTAAATAATCTTATCTAGTCTTGCTAAGTAATTGTTAAGACAGTAATAGAAAAAGATTTGAGATCGATTTTAGTTAAGATACTCATAAGTCGATTTTGAGTATAAGGGCGTCAAGTATATTAGAATATCAGGAATATCAGGTATATTAGAGAGCCGGAGGCCCATCCTTTCCTCTCCCCTCCCCATTTCCTTATCCCAACTCCTTGAAAGGCCAACAGCGCACCTATCACACCCTGGTGTTGCAGTTGTCCATGGGCAGCGGTGATCACTTAGCATCAGGTGACCCGCTTGGTCGTTTGCCGTCCTGTATCAAATATATATATTATATATATACATGTTACATTTATTGTATAAAAAAGATTGATAAAAAGGAGCATTCATTATCAACCATGGAATAGAATCAAAGGTAGCATCAGCAGTGGTACAATTCTGCCAATTTGGTCAAGATGATGAAAGTTTATCTGCGACAGCATAAAAAGGTAAAAGCGGAGAACCAAATGACCAGAATTTTGGGTTTAATTTTGTTGTGAGGTCAATCGTTCCAAATTTGGTTAACTTTGGAATGATTGACTGACCTGAGTATAATAAGGCTAGTTAGCCTTATTATACTCAGGATAATTTGGATATACTCTGATGGTAACTCGCCCCAATAATGTTCTACATACGCGTCAGTGTTTTGCTATTTATAGAGGACTACGACAAAACATGCAATAAGTGACTCACCTGTTCAAAATTAGCTCTCCTATGTGGTCTATTGACAGCCCTATCCAGGGTTGTATGCCTCGGGCTAGTGGCGTTACATTTGTTCGCGGGTGGCGACTTAGCACTAAATCATCGGGACAATATCTAATTCGTACGTCGATTTACAAAGAAGACCACCCTATGAAAGAGCATCTTAGAGACATACTTATTTGGATTCAAATAATAATAATGGCGAGCTCCGTGGCGCAGTGGTTAACACGCAGGCCCCGGGTTCGAACCCCGGTCAGGTCAAGATGGAAAATGATCTTTTTCAGATTGGCCTGGGTCTTGGATGTTTATCTATGTATGTATTTGTTATAAAATATAGTATCGTTGAGTTAGTATCCCATAACACAAGTCTCGAACTTACTTTGGGGCTAGCTCAATCTGTGTGATTTGTCCTTATATATTTGTTTATTTTTATAGGTGACCATGTCTTTGAGCTAAGTATGTATTAGGTGGCTCGTTAAGTAAGAGAGTGAGAGGTAAACGTGTAATTTTTCGTGTATCAGTTTAACAGTGCCCTGTCATTAAGAATTCGTTTAAAATTTATAAGAAAAGATTGCAAATCTTTTCAGAAACTGGATTGTGACAGATTTTTCGTGGACAATATTGTCCTTCATTATCGTGCCTCAGTTCAACACTAAGGCATATTTTAGGCCACAATGCTGTTTACTCATTCATCTTCAATCATCATCCGAGCGTTTTCCTGGTTGCTTTATCAGCTGTGCTGCGTCGGAGCCCGGGGTCCGCTATTATGATAGCATTCATACTGTAAAATGATTTGGCAATAAAACCGTATTAAGTGATTTAATCATCATTCTTTTCGAGTAGATGTCACGGTCTATCGACCATGCACACCCTGGTGTCAGAGTTCTTCGGAACCGCCTTTTGGCCTCTGATTAGTTCCTTTAACGACTATCAGATGGCAGTAGGGACGAGATCAACAGCTTTACGTGCCTTTCGAAACACAGAATCATCTTTATTATCAGACACTTAGGTCATTCAAGCCTGCAATGTCCTAACCAAACTGGAAACAACTAAACAAAGTATGCTTCCCGTGGGAATCGAACCCACGACCCCCGGGTCTACAGGCAAACGCCTTAACCACTAGACCACGGAGGCAGTTAGTGATTTAATTTAATTTAAATGCATAACAATCATGTTAGAAAACATTATCTATAAAAATTAACTTCCCTCTAACAAGATCGGTATTATCCGCTCTATATTTCCGCCGCATTGTCAACGTTCCATAGATCTCCTAATGTATGGAGATCTATGGAACGTTGCAGCAACGTTGCACCGCAACAGGAATCTCCCGAATAGCATCCAGCTTTCCTTATAAGGAACTTGATCACATCGAGTATAAATTGATTCAGCTCTGTAATTGGTGATTTATTGCTACATCTGTCATATTAATGTAGTATAAAAAATTGCCGGCAATTATGGCCAGTCGTTTAAGTAATTTATAGATAATTTTTTGTACTACTTTGTAGTTAGCGCTGTCGTAAATGTGATTTAGTATCGCTGTTAATGATATTGCAGCGTATTATTGTCTGGCCCATGAGCTGTGAGTGATAATTATAGTTACCTGTATACTGATCCGTGACTCGTCACAATATATTCATCAAACTAAAGATTCCCACTTAAGCAAACACTAAAGAACAGATTTTGACCGTTTAGACATATTTTTACAGCGTCTCTGACATGTCTACTGAACTTCATACTTAAGCTGCAGCAGTCTGATTGTCATCATCATCATTTCGAGTAGGTGTCACGGTCAATCGACCATGCACACCCTGGTGTCAGAGTTCTTCGGAACCGCCTCTCGGCCTCTGACGTGGTTCCTTTAACGACTACCAGATGGCAGCCGGGACCACCGGCTTAACGTGCCTTCCGAAGCACGGAATCATCTTTATTATCAGACAATCAGGTGATTCAAGCCTGCAATGTCCTAACCAAACTGGAAACAACTAAACAAAGTATGCTTCCGGTGGGAATCGAACCCACGACCCCCGGGTCAACAGGCAAACGCCTTAACCACTGGACCACGGAGGCTGTCGAAAGTCTGATTGTAAGTCCAATCGACCAAAAATTGCACAAAACAGTAATATGGACTTTAGTAGAGTTTTTTTGAGTAAGAGAGAGTAATTTACATTCTTAATGAATATTATTGTCTTTTTCCCTTGCGGGGTAGAAAGAGCGAGGGTATTTTTAAGACCTAAAAGCCATGTTTGGCATGTTGGAGGGCGTGTAAGTTGAAAACTGAATTGAAATTGTGATGGGTGTCTAGTCGCATCGCCTATTGAAATGATTCCTGATTTTCGCTACTTCCCTCGATTGGTTTGTTGATCTGTGCGAGAAGAGAAGCAGCTGGTACATTCTACGTTTTTTCTATTCTCCCAGACCAGACTTTAAAACAGCAATTTTTAAATGAAAAGCTCCGCGTCCGCGTGTAAATCTTACACACTCCTAGAATAAAAGAGTAAATCACGTATTCGACGCATTCTATATCCGTTGGAACTCATTCCTATCTGATGTTCGTCCATTAATTGGAAGAGCCAGCTATATAAGGCCAGTATCGTTGCGCCCGCGTCCGCATGTAATTGGTTGGACGCCATTTGACATTTACACGCAAGATGGCCGCCGAAGCGATATACCGCGTTGACAAATAGTATTCGTTAGTTCGAAAGGGTTCGCATGTTCTGCTAATAAGATTTTGAATGGCTTTAGAGATTTTAAATGTAATTAGTTACATGTCAATGTCGGTATAATGGTTGCAATGATAAGGCGAAGGGAAATAGAAGTACAACATTTGCACATAATTTTTGACATGATAACATCTTATACATCGATGAACGCCGGCTGCATGCTCGAAAAAGTGTCACGTTCTGCGTGCAAGCGAGAGCGGAACGAGCGGAGAGGCACGATCGGTCTAAACGTTCGGCTTGTGACGCATCTCTCTTCCACCGTATCTATACTTCTATACTAATATTATAAAGCTGAAGAGTTTATTTGTTTGAACGCGCTAATCTCAGGAACTACTGGTTCAAATTGGAATTTCTTTTTGTGTTGGATAGTCCATATATTGAGGAAGGCTTTAGGCATAACGCTGCGACCAATAGGAACGAATCATCAATAAAAAATGTTTTGAAAACGGGGAAAAATTATTCATCTATACTAATTAATCGTAATAACAAGAATTGCCGCGGACGAAGTCGCGGGCAGCAGCTAGTATTGAAACTTTATGCTCAATTCTTAATATCAAATTATGAGTGATTCGTACAATCCTTATCCTTATCCTCACTAATATTATACGAAAGTCAGTTTGATTATTTGTTACGCTTTCACGCTTAACTACTGAACCGATCATCATAAAATTTTGCATACATATTCTCTGGGTTACGGAGAAGGACATAAGCTACATTTTATCTCGGGAAAAAGTATTGTTCCCGAGGGATCGACAATAAAGCGGGCGGAGCCGCGGGCGAAAACTAGTCAGTTTATAAAAAATAATTATGAAAACAGATACCTAGGTAATTATTCTAAATGTCCAGATAAATATTGTACGTTATATGTTGATTCGAAAGCCTATACCGTGCGACTTTGAACCTCTGAACTATACTAAAATCATAGAATCAGAATCCTATACGAAGAACCTATATATAGGAAAAAAAATGAAAATGGAAAAAAAAATTAGGCTTCCCATACAAAGTCGTTTTTAATTATGACCTGGCCGGGGATTCAACCCGGGACCCTGTGATTCAAAGGCACTTGCGGTATCACTGAACTACACAGGTTGTCAATTAGAGAGATTTGTATGTATTATAGGCTTTATGGACTATTTTCCTTAAAATTAACAGTTTTTGATGCGTAACATTTTTCTTCTCGCTTTCCTGCGATGTGTGGGAGTGATTTCGTGACATGGAATGGAAGTGTATACAGGAAGCCCAGCTGTCAGATGGTACCAACCAATCTTCTTCTTCTAAATATATATAACTCAAAGGTGACTGACTGACATAGTGATCTATCAACACACAGCCCAAAACACTGGACTGGGGTGTAATTTGGCATGCAGGTAGATGTTATGACGTAGGCATCCGCTAGGAAAGGATTTTGATCAATTCTACCCCCAAAGGGAAAAAATAGGGGATGAAAGTTTGTATGAAACTTAACGCGAGCGAAGCCGCGGGCAAAAGCTAGTAATATTATAAGGCTGAAGAGTTTGTTTGTTTGAACGCGCTAATCTCAGGAACTACTGGATCAAATTGGAAAATTCTTTTTGTGTTGGATAGTCCATATATTGAGGAAGGCTTAAGGCATAACGCTGCCACCAATAGGAACAAAGTATCAATAAAAAATGTTTTGAAAACGGGGGAAAAATTATTCATCTATATACTAATAAAAACACTAATTAATCATAATAACAGAAATTGTCGCGGAGGAAGTCGCGGGCAACAGTTACGTATAATTATGTTACGCGAATAAACTAAGGTGCGATGAGCTGAGGCGCGAATGATAACCTTTCTCATGTAGCACAATAGGTACATAATTTTTACAATATTATTTAATAAAAAGCACGACCCCAAATAACTTGACTTGGTTGTGATAAGTTCATTTTCATTAGAGTATTTTTTGCACCGACAATATATTGGAATAACTTATTTTTAAGACAGTCGGGTAAAAATACTGCACCAACAAAGACGTTGGGGGTCGGCAACTCGACGCGTTAGATTGATTGGACTTGTCCGACGAGGATCCATCATCGACGCGTCCGTCGCGACAATGTCTCCAATGTCGATTGCTCAAAACCCTTTCAACGATAAAATTAAAGACTTTCTTTTTAAGTGGACGGTATTATACACAATCGGGGGGCACGGCAGTGCCCCCACCAAGTCGACCGCGAAGCAAACACTGCCGTACCATCCTTTACTGGAACCATTTCGCCGCATTTTCAAGCCCCTATTTGAGAACCTCTGGATAAGACCAGAACGCAGAAATTTTCGTCATGTAGTAAGCTATAGTCACATACTTCAAATCCAAAATTTCAAGTTTGTAAGTCATTTAGTTCCGAAGTTAAGCGAAAGCAAAGTTTCGCATTTATGATTGTCTTTACAAGAATTTTAATGATTTTAATAAGTCACTTTTGTTATTCAATGTACAAAATGTGTAATAACTCATATACATGGTGACTTTCTTATCGTTTTGGACCCTTAAAGGGGTGACTCAGACCTTCAAAACGAACAACTTTTCCTATGGGAACAATGCTGGGAACTCAAAAAAAAATTCGACATTCCCATACAAACTGGCCGGCCGGCGGTACTATTTTGTATGGAAATGACGAAATTTTTTTTGAGTACCCAGCATTGGTCCTGTAGAAAAAATTGTTCATATTCATGGTCTGAGTCACCCCTTTAAGGGTTCAAAACGATCAAAATTTCACCATGTATATAGTAAACTAGCTTTCGCCCGCGGCTCCACCCGCGTCAATGTCGATCCCTCGGGAATAGTACTTTTTCCCGGGATAAAAGGTAGCCTATGTCCTTCTCCGTACTCCATAGAACTTGTATGCAAAATTTCATGATAATCGGTTCAGTAGTTACGGCGTGAAAGCGTAACAAACAAACAAACAAATAAACAAACAAACAAACTCACTTTCGCATTTATAACATCAGTAAGGATAAGGATAAGTCACCTACCATGTTATTACAGACATACATAATATCAAGTATTTTTACCTTGCGAGGTAGAGAAAGCCTAGGTCTAAAAGACCATGTGGCCACATTTAGCATGTTGAAGGGCGTTTAGGTGGGAAAAAGAATCAAAAAGTGATGGGTTGCTAGCCACATCGCCTATTGACATGATTCAGCAGATTTTCGCCCATTCCCTCGATTTTTTACTGACTTGCTTCGCGGAAAGTACGTGAAGCAATAGAGATAAGACGGCGTCCGAATTTTACGCGCAATGTAGGTTGGGCGTTGTTGGAAACCCAAAAAAACAATGCCCGGTACGAGACTTCGACATGGTCAGCTCTGTGCAAATAAATGAGCCGCAGCCACCAGAATTAGATGACGATGAAGTAGAACCAGCCACAAAATCTTTGGGGGCGTCTGAACCTCTAACCAACGCATCTTAGTTGTTGTATGTATAGTGTACTACAACGAGAAATAATTCCTGCAAAAAGTCGTGAAGGGTCGGTAACACGTAGCGTCTGATTGATTGGTCGCTGGTCCGACGTGGATCCATCATCGGCGAGACGATAGCTCCAATGTCTCGGTCGCTAGAAACCCTTTTAGCAGCGAAATTATGAAGAGGAACATTATCTCTTTTAAGTTACGCTGTTACTTTAATTTTAAAATTAAGTGAGTTTGTATTTTTTGTTAACTACATTTTTTCCTAATCAACACACCAAAGGCGTCCTATGCCTTTGGTGCGCTTACCTCTTTCAATGGACATGCATTGATATGCATCAAAAAATGCTTTTTATTGCTGTTTATATATGACAGCGGCAACGTATTAAAGACAGAGACAATTAAAAACCTATCAATAAAGCTCCTTCATTAAATTATTCAGTTTTTTAATAGATAGTGAAATGACATTGACTGAACTAATCATCATGAAATTTTGTCGAGGTTATTGAAAAATACTGATTCTGAAGGAGGCCCATCACTGAAAGACGACATGACATGTCAAACCCGTTTATTTACACAGATTTTTGCTGATTTTTGAGATATAGGCAATATATGCGGAAGCTGAAGCTCCTCCTTGAAATGGTGGGTATCGCAGATGCCGTGTGCTCTCTGTAACAAAGATTTACCAACGGTAGCCAACTGACATGGATGATGGTGGGATTTGCCATTGAGATATTTGTCCGTATGTGTAGGCTTTCTGTACACAGTATGACTAATACTACTGTCAGGATTTCTTATAATTAACAATTCATTAGCCTTTCTTGATGTTTTAATTATAAGAAATCCTGACAGTGCGGCAATACTGCGTACATCCGGAACCTTATCAATAAATATTGTAGGCGGTAGTTTTGTATAGTTCTTATAACACAAAGACAAATGTCAACTTAGTCTACCTGCGACTATGAAAACTGTAAAGTTTTAGAAACGTTAGGTGTAAAAATAATGTAATATACGCGATAATATAGTATTAAAGTGATTTTATTTAAATGTGTAACAATCGCGAAAACATCAGAAAACATTAAGAATCCTTATTCTAATTACAAAAACATGGTTTCCATCATCATGATGATGGTCTTCGTATCAGACCAGAGCGATACTAGTTGGCGATTCCAACTGGATAAAGGTGAGTGAAATTGCGTTTTTACAATAAATTTAATTCACGTAATATTTAATACTAGAAATCCTTATCGTATTACAAAAAATAACGTAATATTTATAAATAATCAGAAAAATTATTTCATTATTCACTACCTCATTTTATGTACGTATAATTTAATTCTACCACGTGTGCTTAAAAGCTCTCAATCAAGTCATGATGGATGCCTGCACACAATCGGCCATCAATCAACTCGTGTGGTCTGACCCTAACGCTATTGTCTCTCGCTGTCCACGTTTCTGCCCAGTGTGTCCTCACAGATACGGTATCATATCTTAATCCTTATCGGGGAAGATAGGTCTAAAAGTCCTGAAACCACGAAAGGTCAAGTGAAAAGTGGAGCTAGCGTATTCTATAAAGATTCTCAATATTGCATTGCGGGTGGAGAAGCAGCCTGGCATAATATATGTTTTTAAGGTTCCGTACCCAAAGGGTACAAACGGGACGCTATTAATTTCGCTCCACTGTCCGTCTGTCTTTCTGTCTGTATGTCTGTCCGTCTGTCACCAGGCTGTATCTCATGAACCGTGATAGTTAGACAGTTGAAATTTTCACAGATGATGTATTTCTATAGCCACTATAACAACAAATACTAAAAAATAGAATAAAATAAATATTTAAGGGAGTAGAATTTTGAAAGGTACCCTATATCCTTCCCGGGGCCTCAAACTACCTCCATACCAAATTTTATCCAAATTGGTTTAAGTTTAAAACGAGAACAGAAGACAGAGTTACATTCGCATTTATAATAGTATGGTTTAAATTCTGTTGCTGTCGCCTTCATCTTGGTTATATGTTAGGCTTACTCCTCAGTTTTTGACCAGTAGGTGGCCGCAGCTGTTGCCTCGATATGTATGTCGTGTATTTGGTCGTGGTAGAGCCACGCTACCGGCAAAATGAATTGCTAGTAGCATGAATAAGCCAGCTCGTCTGGGGAAGTACTACACTCTCACAGAAAGTCGACGTCTGAGTAGAAGCTTTACCGCTTTTATGCTTCGTTCGGTGAGTGAGAGTGCCGGAGGCCCATCCTTTCCCACCCCCTTCCCATTGCCTTCCCTCAGCTCCTTGAAAGGCCGACAACGCTCCTGTTACACCCTGGTGTTGCAGTAGTCCATCGGCAGCGGTGATCACTTACCACCAGGTGACCCGCTTGCTCTTTTGCCGTCCTATATCATAAAAAAATGTATGTTCTTTATTATTTCCAAATATACTGAATGGATTTCAACACAGTTTTAACTGTTCTAATCTGCATACCCATGTACTCCCTACCTATTTTTTTTAAGAAAAGAATTTAAACCCTTTTTTGTCTTGTTATTAAACAACCACATACTAGGTGCTCAAATCAATCATAACGATGATATTGCCTTATAAATTGAAACTCCACGCAAACGAAGTCGCAGATAATAGCTAGTATTTTAGTAAACTAACAAATCAAAGGCCGGAAATCAGACGGTACTATGGAGTCCATAGTAAAAAAAAGCTTCCCTACTAGATTAACGATAACAGGCGCCGGCGCAGATCCATGATCGATGTAGTGAGCTGTCAGCATACACAAACAATATCAATTTCGATCCACTCACCCCTTAATTGGTCCTAACTTTTAGGTGGAAAACGATTTTGAATTTTATTTCGAAGGTCATAAAGATTTTTTTGTGATTGATTTTTCGTTCAAATGTTTTGTTGATAAATAAATAATTAATTGAGTGATGGATCCGTAGACGCGACGTTTGATAAATGAGTTGTCAAATTTTGTGAAAAAGTTTACCTGTTTAGAAAAAAATTACTGATTTACAACGGTAGAAGTGATAGCGTGATCACAAACGTACAGTTGAAAATGGCGATATTTTTTTATTAATATAGAGTAAAGGTAGCTGGTTCAGATCCGGCTCGATACATAAAAAAAGGAGGGGGAAACTACATTGCATAGAACTAATAATGAAAAAAGGAAGGTATTCTAGAAAATGATAAAGACTACACAAAGAGAACCTTCTCGTAAGAAGTGACTCAGGCCACAAATCTGAACCACTTTCATTATGAGACCAACTGCGAAATTGCAAAAATATATATAAGCTGTTCCATAGATTTCGGCCTAGTAGATATTGCACTTTTATATGAAAGAGCAGATAATATTTTTCACGATGTCGAAGTTCCATAATGAAGGTGTTCAGATTCGTGGTCTGAGTCACTCGTTAAACGTTTGCTTATGAATTCAATTTCACCCTGTATATATACGCAATTGCCGTGTGGTATCCGGCAGAGTAGAATAGGACCACTCCAAGTCTTCCCGTGGATGTCGTAGAAGGCGACTTAGGAAATACAAGCTAAACAAAGCTTATAAACATCTAAGACACCTCTCCAACCCGTTTGGCCAGCGTGGAGAGCGAAGGCAAAGTCCTCTGGCTGCTCTGGCCAAGTATGGCTCCGGTAGTACAGAGAGGGTCGTGCTCCTGTAGTGGAGACTAAAAAGGACCTGATGATGATGATATACGCAATAAATCTATTGTGTTGTGTAAATTGGACTTTGACTTGACGACTTTGAGGGTCAGGGGTGTTATTCTCAACTGCCAAACAGTTGAGAATTACATCCCTGACCCTAGAATGACACCTCTGATTGATCATTTGGATGGTCTGCGTAATACCAACATTCCATCTCAGACAGTTAACCCTACAACATATTTTTATCAATTTCACCGCAAAATAAACTTTAAAATGTCCAAATTCAATATATAACTATTTAATTTAATGTCACTAAATCGTATGCAAAGCTGAGAGTCCGTTTGTAGGGTGTCCATAATAAACATGTCCCGCGTACAGTCCGACCCGACGTCGCACTTATCACCGGACATAATGTCTTCAATTTTACGACAGCCCTGTCCTGCAGACTAAAAAGAGTGACAGAAGGATACGCATAAGATATGAAATATACATATTTTACTATAACTGACTTTTATACTAAATAGCGAAATACCAATGTGATAAACAAATATTATCAATAAAAAAGCATGCTGATTTAAAATTTTTGCGAATTTCTGGATGGGTGAGATTGGTGCAACGAAGAAATGTACTGTGAAAATATTCTATAAACTACGAACTCTACGAACATCAGAAGAGATTACTACTCGATAGAAGGAGAGAGAAGAGAGAGAAAATAAATTCTATGGAATTGTCAGAATGTTAAGTTAAGCGGAGTCCCGCCAACTGTACGATATCTAATGCTTTGCTAGATACCGTTATTATATGATGTGTCACATCTGTTATTCATTCTGCTTTCTAATGTGTACCTGAGCAGTGCGCGTGCGCGTAAATTTTAACAAATGTCACGGCGGAAGATTTTATTTTACGGATCAAGGAAATTGTAACAATATCTCAACTATAATGTTATTTGCGATAAGAGTTTATGTCCTTTGCGTTGATATATACAGTTTGTGACATAAAGCTGTCTGGCATTCGTTTGTCACTGTTTATATGCCGAAGATAATACCACAAGATAAATGTACGAGAGGCTTTAAATTGTGGGCGGGTTGTGTCGCATTATTAACTGTACGGCAATACTCTGTAAACTACTGTCATGTGATCAAATGTCTTGTCAATAATATTGAGACGGTTGGACCGATTGACTGCCTTATGGCCTTACAAATGTAACTGGAGATAATGTTATTAAAAAAAAGGACATATTTTAAGCTAATGTATCTTACTTGTTATAAATGTGAGGGAGTGAAATGAGTTTTTTATAAGGAAGTGTGGACAGATGTTTGTCAAACAAAAACTACTATAGACATAAATGAAGATTTTAATGAAACCTTACAATAACATGTTCATCGGAATATCACATCAACTGCTGCAATTTTCTACTAAGTAGAAAATTGCAGGTAAAAGTTGCACATTTTAATTAAAAAATGTAAAGTTTTCGTTTTTTTACTCTTGTACTTGTGCGTACCACGTAAATCTACAAAAATAAAAATTTACAAAAAAGTTGAACATTTCAATCATAAAATGTAAAGTTTTCATTTTTTCTACTCCTGTGACCTGCATACCACGTAAATATATAAAAATACAAATTTACAAAAAAAAAAGTTTCCTTTTATTAGTCGTGCAAATTCGTCGAAAGAAACGGCAGAGTTCTTCCCATAAACCACGGCTCCCACCGTAAAACGTACAAGACCAGTTAACACTGGTTTACTCCGGTGTAATTCTAATGAGCCAATTGCAGTGGCGACTGCTACTAATGTTACGCGGATGCTCGCAATCTGATCGTGTGAACGCGAGACATTGGCTGTGGACATGCGATGTGTTGTCACCCTAGCCTGTGTTCTCACACCTACCCATATACATATTATGGGACACTGTGATTCGGTAGGAACGTTAAGTTATTGACCCCGGTTGTATCATTAAAATTATCATTTGTATTATTAAAATTCAAAGGTTACGCTAAGTCTTATATAACATAGGAAGCCGCTTGAAAAACCCTCTAGAACTCTCAAAGTTACAGAGGGACAAAAACAAACAGTAGAGCAGTGCTCTGTGTATCTAGCAATAAACAAAGACGTGATCCAGTATTATCTGAACAAGCTGAGCTTACATTAGAATAGTTTTGCGTGTACTAGCATAAACCCAGCGAGTAATGGCTAGTATTGTCGGTAGATGTATCGAATTATTCGGCTACTTATCGACACAGGGTCACAAAGCTTGTTTATAGATCAAGCTCTGAATATACATCGCTATAAATTGTGAGGATATTTTAACCAGTGATATAATTAATTTGGATTATTTTATCGATAGGGTGCAGAGCACCATACAAAAAACTCTGGTACCTCGTCTATCTCGTAATAACGAAAGACGTTATCTAGTATATATCGAAACTAATTGTAACCACGTTTATCGGCTATCACCGTCTTATTTTCCGTAATATCGAAGAGCGAGATGTGGATAGTTTATCGGGCGATATAAACGGCGTCGCGGGCGCTAGGTTAAATAATTCGAGTGATGCGATCTTAACCTCTAAAATCGGCTTTTCGGTCACTTTAACGATACAGTTGTGCAAAAACAAGTAGTTGGGCAAGGCTCTGTGTATCTAGCAATAAACAAAGACGTGATCCAGTATTACCTGAACAAAATTCCAATCAGCTTACATCAGAATAGTTTTGCGTGTACTAGCATAAACCTAGCGAGTAATGGCTAGTATTGTCGGTAGATGTATCGAATTATTCGGCTACTTTATCGATACAGGGTGGGGCACGTCGGCCGTTACTCACTTGCTTTACAATCTAGTGATCGAGCGTGTAAGGTCATGCGAAATGGTATTGTGGAACGCAATGCTTGACGGGGAAGTTGAATGGAATGGTGAAGATAATTTTTTTAATAATAATTTTAAAAAAAAATTGAAGAGCCCGATGGGATGATCTGACTCACTGTTTGAACATTTTAAACGGTTATGTATGTTAAGCAACCTGGGCGCGGTCTTCACTGGGATGGGTGACCGGAAGTGGTATAAACACATATATAATATCTTGAGTCTTGAGCTCGGAAGGTACGTCAAACCGTTGGTCCTGGTTGTCATCATTTATGGCAGTCGTTAAGCTATGTCAGATTCCTTTAGGCAGCTTGAAAAATCTGACTGCTGTAAACTTACATACACGACAAACAAACAATAATAATTATTATACTTTTTATTTATGAATTTAGGACGTAGGCGTAGGGCACTTATTCAGCGAATGTTCCGTGTCAGCTAGAACCACCAGGACTCTCACGCACGGATGGGAAACGCCCTGACCTGAATACCTTGGCAGAGAGGACGATGCCTTCTTTGGGACGCAACATGCGTAAGTACCTATGCGGCGTCCTATCTCACTAATACTGCCCGATCGGCTGGGGCAGCGGCGAGGATGGCGGCTATACAAAAAATTGCGAAATATTCAATTTTAGCAACTAATTACGAGTTTGTGCCGCTCGCCGTTGAGACAGCGGGGCCATGGTGCCCAGAGGTTAAAACTTTTATTGGGGAGATTGGTCGCCGGTTAAGGGGCTCAGAATATGACCAGCGCTCCGGGTGGTACTTGGTTCTAAGAATTTCCATAGCTATTCAGAGGGGAAACGCAGCTAGCATTATGGGAACCTTTGAACCAGGTACGATTCGGGGCGGTATTTTTGATTAATTTTAATTTATGTATGTGGTTGTGTGTGTGTGTTTTTTTTTTTGTATGTTTTTGTTTTTTCTTATAATGTAATATTTTATTGTTTATTGGATTAAATTCTATAGATCACATTTAGGACTAGGTATATACAAAAGTAAAATATAATAAAATCTCATACAAAAAATATACGACTTTTGTAAAAACCGAATCCTGGAGCTCTGCCAGCCAAGGGGCTGGGCTCAAGCTACCGGCGGTTAAGGCAGCAGAGTGAAGAACCTCTTGATGATGCGCGCCGTGTCCAACAGTATTACCAGCTTTCGCTTGCGCCTACGTTCGCATTATTGTGAATCCTACAGCAACAACACTTTATTCTGTATGAAAAGTACCCTTATAAACCTTTTCAATATCGTTACCACCTGTACGCGTTATTTAACGAAGGGTTCAGTAGATAAAACGAATCTTGTTCTTGTCGTATCGAATGCCTTTGAGCCATCGTGGTGTAGATATTGGTTCACTAGACCAGGGGTTGGAATACCGGTAAAAATCCATTACCGGTACCTCTATGAAACGACAGTACCGGTAATTGGTTTGGTACCGGTACATTTGGTAACGGTAAAAATCAAGTACCGGTACCTCTATAATACAACGGTACCGGTAATTGGATTGGTACCGGTACCTCAATAAAACGACGGTACCGGTAATTGAAAGAAGTACCTGTACCAAATACCGGTAAACAGTACAGGTACTTAGTACCGGGACTCGTATTGGGAATTATCATTTCGTTAATGTGTGTCGTTGCCGTGTTGTGCATGTGCGGCGTGAGGCGGGGGCCCACAATAAGGCGGCACTTTTACAGTCGAGCGAGTCCCATGCGGTAGACGGCAACAATGCGTAGGTACCGGTAAAATTAACGCAATTTTAATATCGTTAAAATTTGACAGAATAGAGGTACCGGTACTTACCGGTACTTATAATGTGAATTTGGTACCGGTAACAAGTAGCGGTAACTGTTAACAATATTATTACCGTTAAATACTAAATTACCGGTACCTCATATTACCGTAAAAATTTTAACAGAATAGTAACACCGGTACTTACCGGTACTTATAATGGGAATTTGGTACCGGTAACAAGCCCTGCTAGACTCTGTGTTACCGAGTCTTGCTATCTAGCCGGCCCTTTTTCTAACTTAATATACAACGTTTTGATAGTCACTTCAAAACACATTACGTTTTATATATTTTAAATAAAAATAGTCAGGTCATACGAAAGCCGCAATGTATTTTAAAGTGACTATCAAAACATTTTACATTGAGTTATCAAATAGGCGTACCTGACGCCAGGCAGGTGTCGACTGATCGTCACTCGGAAGGCTCTCTGCATAATAATTTGGTACATGATTAGAAAATTGCAAGTCATCTGTTTAAAAAACAAATCGAAACAAAAATTCACCCCAAAACCTCTAAACATTGGTCAAATTTATTTTTTAAACATCAATTGTTTTGATTTTCATTTCGACCCATAATCATGCGTTTAATTTTTTTCACTCAATTCCTTTCTGCAAGGATAAAGATATAACCCATGAAAATTGTACTTCATGATACTTGATCTTCCATTCCAACTTATCATCACATCTTTGGAACTCTCAATTAACCTTATAACATTAAAATCGGGGAGTGACTGGCTTATCACAAAATTCCCAAGGTCCCGGTACTGCCTAACTCGTCAATTACTCAAACGTTTTATTCGGCCATTTATTTTAAGCGACCCGTACCTTCTTCGCGACGACACCACAGAGTAAACATTTTACAGAGACCAAGTTACATAAGATACGGGTCTGAAGCAGTGTTGCCAAACGTTTCGTACGGCAATCAGGCTACATTAACACAAATTGTACAGATATTGAAAACCGGTACGATATTTTTCACGCTTTGGACGCAAACGGGAAACACACTCGGATGAAAAAGAAGATCACTTTATTTTTTCGAAGAAGAATCTTTTTTGGTGTCTGTGATAATGTTTAAGTGTCGTTGTGGTTCATGTATTTATTCGGTATTACTGTAATGCTGTGCAATCTCTTTTTATTAATAAATAAATAAATTCGATGATTAATTATACTCTTTTTCTCCTTCCACTCCTCACTCCACTTTATGTGGAGTCTATACAGCATGGAAGTCTTTTATCCATGCTGTGAAAGTTATCGGTTTAATTTTATGACTGGCCGCCTGCCTGACGTCAACCATCCTTGGAAATGCAAGCTAACATTGTAACAGGCAAAATGGCTTTTCATGAATATTATGATTTTCTTAACTAAGAAATTTCCTAAATCTTAGCTTTATTTCTGAAAAATTGTCGAGATCATGATTTGTTCATTCATGCGTCCATATACGCTACATCAATATTTAATCTCGCTTACTCTCTGCAGTGTAGTACTCTCCACCGTCCCGGTACCTTCCTTCGAGGCACAATAATCATGCGTCAACGACAGAACACTATCTAAATGGTATTTGAAATGCGTCCATCAATAAGGGGCTGAGTGTTGAACCTTGTAGCGGCGTCCGACGCTCTTTTTGTATAACTCACATTAGGCGAGAATGCAGTTCTGTTGGCGCGTCGATTAGGGAGTATTTTGAACGCAAATATGTGTTTCTTATGCACGATGTAAATTTTGAACAAATCTGTTCAAATTTAAAATTAATTCAAGCTACGATAGAAGTACTTAAATTGTTTTAGATAGTTTCTAAGTTAGAAGTCATACAATTGGCTAGTTTCCTAAAAAAATATAATTAGTCCATCAGTTAGATATTCAAAAATTATTCGACACGTATTTTTTCTTTTGTCGATTAAACAAAATATGATAAAGATATAGCCCTTTGAAGTTCCGTGTGACGTCATAGTTTGCTACAATTTTTAGCAAACTTTGACGTCACGAGCCCCCACTCCTGAACTTTGACGCGCTTTATCTTTACTATTTATTGTTTATTTGACAAAAGAAAAAATACGTGACCAAAATTTTTTGATTATCTAACTGACGGACTAATTGTTATGTTATTATTACGACCCAGGAAACTAGCCTATTACGAACAAGGCTCTAAACAGTCAACATTGCCCGCATCATGATCATTCTACTTCCTACTCCTACGTTTAGTCGTGGTAGAGCCACGCTACCGGCAAAATGAATTGCTAATAGCATGAATGGGCCGGCTCGTCCGGGGAAGTACCACACTATCACAGAAAATCGACGTCTGAGTAGAAGCTTTACCGCTTCTATGCTTCGTTCGGTGAGTGAGAGACCCGGAGGCCCATCCTTCCCCCTTCCCTCCCCATTTCCCTTCCCCCAACTCCTTGAAAGGCCGGCAACGCTCCTGTCACACCCTGGTGTTGCAGTTGTCCATGGGCAGCGCTGATCACTTACCATCAGGTGAACCGCTTGTTCGTTTGCCGCCCTATAACATAAAAAATAATTAATATTATACACGTGAATGTTGGTGAAAGATGTTTGTTACTCCTTCTCGCAAAACTTTCCAATGTAGCTTACACGTCTAGTAATAGCACATCCTTATCCTTACTAATATTATAAATGCGAAAGTGAGTTTGTTTCTTTGTTTGTTTATTTGTTTGTTTGTTTGTTACGCTTTTACACCGTAACTACTGAACCGATCATCATGAAATTTTGCATACAAGTTCTCTGGAGTGCGGAAAGGACATAGGCTACTTTTATCCCGGGAAAAAGTACTATTCCCGAGGGATCGACATTGACGCGGGCGGAGCCGCGGGCGAAAGCTAGTAGGCTATAAATTACGAGAACTGAACTACAGGAAAAAGTTAGTAATCTTAAGCGGAATGACCTAATTAGACAAATGTGACATAATTTACCAAACTGGCCTAATGTGAATGTTTTAAGTGGAAGTGTGTCTCCAAAACTCTTTTTTGTAATTCATTGCATCCGCTGACACGTGATGGATTATTATGCGTGTTATCTTTAATGCAGTGCAGTTTTTGGGGTGACGAACTTTTTATATAAAAAGAGCATATGTTACTTAATCGAATTTGTTGCCGTGTGGTTTCCGGCAGAGTAGAATAGGACCACTCCAAGTCTTTCCGTGGATGTCGTAGAAGGCGACTTTAAACAAGCTAAACAAAGCTGTTAAACATCAAATATGACCTCTCCAATTCGTCTGGCCAGTGAGGAGAGTGTAGGCCAAATCCTCCGTCTGCTCTGGCCAAGTATGGCTCCGGTAGTACGGAGAGGGTCATGCGCAGTGGAGACTAAAAAGACCTGATGATGATGATGAATGCTTGTGTCACAACCTGGTGTCGCAGTTGTTCTCGGGCAGCGGTGGTCACGTACCAATCTTGGTTGTCTGTAATGTCGATTTAGAAACTGTGTAAGCATTAACTTTAAAAACCCAAATAAAATTACCTATCTGTGGTTCTGCTTCCGTTCCCCCCTACATATTTCCCTTTTCGCCGAGACGGCCTGTGATTGGCCGAAATACGAGTCGAAAAAATATGGCGTGCGAGTCGAGTTGAACAGCGCCTTGCGCTAATATAATTTCCAAAAATAACGACCCTAAGGGCTTCGCTGGCCGAAAACAACCCTAATTCTTCATCGCGCGTGTGTGATGTTGTACCACTAGTGTAGGCAGTAAGAAAATAATACAGTTCAAGCCAGGAGAATTCCCAGCCAGCCGCCACGAGGCCTGTCGCGGGCGAATCCTTCCGAATCCTGTTCACCAGTGAATCCAGGTTAGTGTTTACTGATTTTTTCCTTGCTGTGATTCTGGGGTTGATCGGAGAATGCAGTGACCCTTCCAGAAAGTCGCAACAGAAACGATACTTTTACATGATAACGGTGGAAGAAAGATAGATGCGTAACAAGACGAACGCTTAGCGTGCGCGCCTCTCTATCGCTTGTCCGCGCTCTCGCTTGCACACAGAACGTTAAACTTTTTCGTGCAGCCGGCGTTCATCGAATTTTAAGACATTATCACATCAAAATAAGTCTATATTATTCGTAAACGAGTCATTTATTAAGCCATCAAACAAAGAACACAATAATTAGACACCATTTTAGACGAGGCCGAGTGATTTGTTGTCTGAATGTAATTAACTATGATGAATGGATCCGGTGTACTGTGAGAACTTGACAAACAAAAATACTATTATTGCGTTGTGCTGGAGTATTACGAAAATTTATGCGGGACTAAGTTTTGCTCTGAGGTTTTGCTCGTGATTTTGTCTATGATAGCCTCATAGACAATAGAATTTTTAATAGTTCAAATACATTGGCAAAAAAAAATCTAACTATTCAGGGCCGGATTAGGGGGAGGGCAACCGAGTCTACAGCCCCGGGGGCCCACAAAAGAGGTGCCCCAAATTTAGACTAGTAAACAACTTGTCCTTTGATAGTTTTTTCGCGTTTTATTGTACAAACAAAGTAATTAAATAATCTATATCTACTTAATTTAAAAATAAACTATTTATTTGAAAGCTCGACCGAAAAAAAATACCATATTAATTGGAAAATAACATGGGGGCAGGGACCTCCACTTCTTGGCTGCCCCGAGGCCTCCAGACCTTTAAATCCGGCATTATAACTATCGAGACATGATTTGACACACACCCAGAAGATAGCGTTCTTAAAATTAATTAACAGCTTCAAGAATAGACTGGACAAAGTCCAAATCTCCAGACATCAAGACACACATGCATCAGCTTAATAAGCTGCTAATGTGTTCAACAACAATAATAATAATAATAATTGACAGTTTGAGTCCATTATGGTTTTGTCTGGCTTTGAACCCTCTCAGCAACCTACTGAGGGATTCAAGACTAGGCTGCCGCCTCCGAAGTGACGGGGAGATTATATCTCACCTGTTATACATGGATGACTTAAAATTATTTGCACCAAATCCCTCTGACCTGGTGGAGCTATTGAAAATCACAAGAGATTTCAGTAGTTCTATCAGGATGGAGTTTGGTGTAGATAAATGTGCTGTCATGCATGTCCAACGGGGAAAATTGTAAATTCAACAAATTTACAACTTTCTGAGATAATGTCCTTCAGATCTCTCGCGGAGGAGGAAACTTACAAATATCTTGGTATGTCACAGTCTTTGAGTATTGTGGATGGGGACATAAAGCAGGCGATGAAAGAGCGTTTCTTTTGTCGACTGACAAAAGTACTTAAAAGTCTTTTGTCAGGTGGTAATAAGGCGCGCGCTTTCAATGCCTGGGTAATGCCCCTACTCACTTACTCCTTTGGCATACTAAGATGGACCCAAACTGAGTTAGATGCCCTGGATAGGAAGGTCCGTCAACAGCTGACAGCGCATCGCATGCTTCACCCACGCTCATCCGTTATGAGACTGTACATCCCACGTAAGTGTGGAGGTCGTGGATTTTTGAACGCCAAGACTCTCCATAACCGCGAGGTGTACAGTCTTAGGGATTATTTCCTTAAAAATGAGTGTGGGATGCATCGCGACGTTGTTGCAGTAGATAGGAGCTTTACACCGCTCTCCTTAGCAAGTGAGAACTGGCACAGACCAACGGTGCTGAGCACCGAAGACCGCAGGGACATATGGAAGAGCAAGGAGCTGCACGGGCGGTTCTACCGGGCCTTAACAGGGCCTGATGTAGATCTGCTCGCGTCGGTAAACTGGCTACGCTTTGGTGACCTCTTTGGAGAAACCGAGGGTTTTGCTTGAGCAATTGCAGACGAAGTCATGATGACGAACAACTATCGGAGATATATCCTGAAGGACGGTACGGTCGACATTTGTCGAGCATGCCGCCGTCCTGGCGAATCACTCAGGCATATTATCTCCGGTTGTTCTCATCTGGCTAAAGGAGAGTACTTGCACAGACATAACCTTGTAGCCAGAATTATCCACCAGCAACTTGCTCTTCGTTATGAGCTTGTGGATTCCGAGGTGCCGTACTATAAGTACACACCAATGCCGGTTCTCGAAAATGGTCGTGCCACGCTCTATTGGGATCGATCTGTAATCACGGATAGGACTATTGTTGCCAATAAGCTTGACATCGTGCTGACAGATCGATCGACGCGCCAGGCAATGCTCATCGATATCACCATCCCGCATGACGAGAACCTTGTAAAGGCCGAGAAGGACAAACTTACTAAGTACCTAGACTTGGCCCACGAGGTGACCGCTATGTGGGATGTGGATTCGACGATCATTGTCCCGATAGTCGTTTCAGTGAACGGTCTTATAGCGAAGAGCCTCGATCAACACCTCGAGGCTCTCGCTAGATGGCTGGATCAAGGGTCAGATACAGAAGGCAGTACTCCTGGACACTGCGCGCATCGTCAGGAGGTTTCTCTCTCTGTAGCCTTAACTGTCGGTAGCTTGAGCCCTGCCCCGCTGCTGGCAGCCCTCTAGGATTAGGTTTTTATAAAAGTTGTATTTTTTGTATGATATTTTTTTATATTTTACTTTTTATATAAGTTTTATAAACACCTAATTCTAAGAAACAAAATAAATAAAGAGAATAATAATTAAGTATAAATCTGCACATCCTAAAACTGGTGTACAATTTTATAGTCGATCTAGGATATCCTTCATCCAAAAATGTTACAAGAAGAGTCAGTAAGATGTACAATTCTCTGTGAATCTTGACTATACCAAGCTTTCTAGCTATATATATATTACATTTATGAAAATGCTTACGGAAAAATTCTCAATTCAGCCTCATAGTGCTTTTGTTAAACAACGCCGGACGCAGTCCGCACCGGGATGGGTCATCATCATTTCGAGTAGGTGTCACGGTCAATCGACCATGCACACCCTGGTGTCACCAGATGGATTACCGACTACCAGATGGCAGCCGGGACCACCGGCTTAACGTGCCTTCCGAAGCACGGAATCATCTTTATTATCAGACAATCAGGTGATTCAAGCCTGCAATGTCCTAACCAAACTGGAAACAACTAAAAAAAGTATGCTTCCGGTGGGAATCGAACCCACGACCCCCGGGTCAACAGGCAAACGCCTTAACCACTAGACCACGGAGGCGTTTATCGCCGACCGCAAATGGCATAATAAACATATCTCAAGCTCCTCCGTGCTTACGAAGGCATGTTAAACCATTGCCCCGGGCTGTCATCAATGATGGCAGTCGTTGAGCCCAGTCTTGGCCACTTACACACACGAAAATCCACAAACAGCGTTAACTCTAAACTACAAGAATGCAAAATCTTCTGAAGCTGATACATGTGCATCTAGGAATGCCATTGAAAACCAATGAGTTGCGTAATTTTCTGCAGAGACTGATGGCGTCAAGTCACTCGCGTGTTGTGGATGATGGGGTAAATTGCAATGCACAGACATGCATTTTTCTACGTCCGTGTTGATAAAACTGTCGGCCACTTTTTCACCGAGTTTGGAAAAGCTTCATATCAGTCATATTCCTCTTAGTTTCCATATCTTTCGCTATCTAAATTTACATGGAGTGTTTACGTGTTACAATGGTTACAATTACTTATGTTGAGCCTTTTGAAGTTAATTTCTAAAATAACAATTATATACACTAGCTTTCGCCCGCGTCTCCGCCCGCGTCAATGTCGATCCCTCGGGTACAGTACTTTTTCCCGGGATAAAATTTACCCTATGTCCTTCTCCGTTCCCCAGTTAACGTGTATACAAAATTTCAGGATGATCAGTTTAGAAGTTACAACGTGAATGCGTAAATAAACAAACAAACAAATAAACAAACTCACTTTCGCATTTATAATATTAGTTATGATTAGGATTTATGTTATTTCATTGTCACTCTTATGTAAAAACAGATGCTGCGCCAAAAAATATTATGCATTTATTTATCATGTAAATATCCGTAGGGTTCAGTTAAACATAGATAAAATTATTTTGATTCAGTTTTCTCTACATTGTAGTAGATATTTTCGAGTTTCTTTCAACGGGATTATACATTTCTTTAATATATAATCCCGTGCAATACTATGAAATAAACCAATAAAAATTATATAAAAAAAACGAAAAACAAGACTTTTGACCAAAATAATTTTCTCACCAACAAGAAGTAACAAGCAACTCGATATCCAATCCAAGCATCCTTGACGCATCACCTCCTTATCAAAAGCATTCTTATCAAGCCACAATAAAAACACACATCACGACAATCGCACACGAACCGCCGTAAATTAGCACGAACATCTGACGAGGCCGGCCGTAAAGTGCCTCAAAATACGACGTGTTAAATGTCGTACAACAATCAATAAATACGCGGCTTACGGGCGACTCGCACTGGCCGGTGTGGGACGTATGTACTGTGTTTTACCGACTTCACAAATTAAGGTATTTGTTATTTAGGGTAAGGTTTAGAATAGCTTAGCACAAATTTGTAATTTCTCATGATAGATTCTTATAGAAATTGCTTTTCTATAATTCTTAAAGCGCGGAGACGTAGTTTATAAACGAAATAGTAATAAAAAGCAGCCAAGTGCGAGAACTAGCCCATGAAGGGTTCCGTAGTAGCAAGTAATTCCTAAAAAAGCATTCTTTTAGGTTAGTATTTTGGAGTTTCGTTTTAAGTTAGCCTCAAGGAAACCTGACTCTTCTCAAGGAAGTTCGCGGGAAATTTCCAATAATTCTCGAGAATTTCTCAATAATTCCTGCACTTGAGGGAAAGAAGAAGAAATTCTCGGGAAAAATTCCGATCCGTTCTCACCGTTCTCGAAAATTTCGGGCACGGCACAACACTAGTTAGGGGCCTATCCTTATTATTCTTAGCTCCAAGATAATCGAGGATAGGGGTTTTAATTCTATTTTAAAATACAAATAACAACTAACCAAAAATTATGGAAACCAGTATACAAATAAAACGCGTCCGTAACTCCAAACCATTATAGTAACAATGAAAATTAATCTCCTGTTATAATACGACAATAAAACGCTGTATGTGTATAAAAATCATTCCGGCTCGTAAATGACTGTATCCGATTTCCGAACAGATTCGATCGTAAAATCACTATAAAAATCTTTTGACGCACTCTTAACGTCTAATAAAAGGTATCATAAAATATCGGATGCGGAACTAGAAATCGAATTTTCGATGTATCGATACATCTTTTGTTAATTGCCATTTAGCCTAGAGTGATCAACAATCGATTCCAGTGCAAAAAGTTTTGTGTTAATGGCTCAAAAAATATGTATGTATAATAGTGTGATAAAAAATTCCTGTTCTTAAAATTTCATGATTTATCAATAATTCTCGCACATGAGAGAAAGAAGTAGAAATTCTCGGGAAAAATACGACCCGTTCTCTTCTCGTAATTTTAAACGGCACGATATAGGAGCTTATGTTGTTTTTCTTTCGATCGTCTCTGTTAAAATTCGGTTTTATATCATAAATTTATTGTTACAGTAACTGAATGGGAATTAAGAATGAAGAAAGAAACCTAATAAAAATAAAAAATAAAACAAAATTTGAACATCTGACATTCAAATTCATCTGAAAGTAATTTTTTGACGCTATTAAAAAATATATTTCTTAATAGCGTCAAAAAAATTGCGGTATTGTCGATCCCTCAGGAACAGTATTTTTTCCTGGATGAAAGGTAGCCTATGCCCTTTTCCGGACCCCAGACAACGTGTATGCAGCATTTCATTATAATCGGTTCGGCATTTATGGCGTGAAAGTGTAACATACAAATATATTCCGTCATCTTAATATATCTAAATATATATAACTCAATGGTGACTGACTGACATAGTGATCTATCAACGCACTGCCCAAACCACTAGACGGATCGGGCTGAAATTTGTCATGCAGGTAGATGTTATGACGTAGGCATCCGCTAAGAAATAGATTTTGATCAATTCCACCCCCAAGGGGATAAAATAGGGGATGAAACTTTGTCAATTTGAAACCGATCAGGCTGAGACTTTATACTTCTTAACGCGAGCGAAGCCGCGGGCAAAAGCTAGTATTAAGATAAATGTTTGATTAATTGACTTTGTTACAACCACAAAGTTTGTTATAAGTTTATAACTTAAGAACGGGTGACCCGATTTTTATAATCTTTGATTTGTTGGTTTTATTATCTATAAAATTAAAAACGCGAAAAGCGAAACAAATTTCGCGGCGACAGCTAATTTATAATATTAGTCAGGATTATTAAGACATAGTCATCAGAATATTATGGTTTTTATCAGTTTTCTTTCTCATTTGCTAAACAAATCCATATTTAGCACAAAGCTTACCAATGTGAATGAACACATAATCACACCATCGAGCTACCTAAAAATTGATTTCGGATCGCGTCATTTCGCGAATAGTTTTCTATAAGTAAGGATTAGGTGAAAACACAAATTATAAAAGTTCAGATACGACGCTACTACAAACTGCGCGATGGTCGCATTTTTTGAGATTTTATGAGCTTCGAACTGCGGGCGTAACAATGAGTCGTAGATTACTGCCAATAGATTTATTCCTTTTACAATAACAAGAGTTAAAAAGATAGTGGATGACAATGACGTTCCCGCTCCCAACGCGACCTTATAACTGATACAAGAAGTTTGGACTCTATGTCAGTTCATCAAGTGTTCCACGTTCCACCACTCCTTAGTTCTAGTATTAAATATTTCTTGGTTACATCTCTCTGCATATGTATATTGTCTTATATTTTAAGTATTTTGTATGTTACCTTTGTATCAATAAATATTATTACTATTTAAAAAAAGAGATTTGGCCCCGTTCCTCAGCGGCGATAGCAACGCATATTAAGAAAATTGTTTCATGAACACAAATACATTGTGAAGTGTTACATACATACATATTAATACGTCTTTATCCCTTACCGGGTAGACAGAGCCTACTGCCATAAGACCCAGAGGCCACGTCCCGCTTACAGTTGGAAATAGTGTCGAAGTAAAAATAGTGAAGGTGTGCTACCCACCTTACCTATTGATTTGATTCCTTAAATTGTAATGAAATAAAAAAAATATTTTTATGATTTATAAAGTAGCAGAGAAAAGATTGAAAGATATGCTCTACCTTTTCTCCGAGATCAGAAAAGACGAAAATTTTGGCTTTTGGCCCCGAAAAGCCCATCTATCTGTCGCTATAAACCGATATGCTGGTAAAATTGGACCTTAAACAGCTTAGGTTACAATTCAAAGCCGTCTGGAAATCTTCTTTTTAAAAAAATCTTCTTTTTGCGCATGTAAACACAACAGATAAACGTGTTGGTTTCACGCAGATGTTCCAATGTGTCTTCAATAATGTCCTTGACTTTAGTGCCTTTTCAATTGCATCCTCGACCATTGTGGAACACGGTATAATAATTTGGATACTATACATGTTGTAATGATATCGCATTTTTACAGCTGGCTAGCTACTTGATACCCCCTCCTCCTGACACGAGAAATAGATGTTTTGTCCATTAGCCTCCTTACAAAACAGCCACAGGAAGTAGTGTCATGTAGGCTGTCCACCACACGGCAACAGTGTCGCATCTGTAAATATCTTATTTGTAGCTAAGCCTTTAAATGGTTATCGCTTTGCATATGTTTAACTTTCCATCGTTTGCTTACTATATTTTATTGTTTAACTATAAATATTTGTATAATAAATAGGAAAAGGTAGCTTTGATGTTTATAAATCGTATGATTGACACACTTATGAAATGATTGGGTGTGAGATATATATTATGAATATTTGTATAAAATATTATAATAAAGAGTGTCTATTCAATAATTTTACATATCTTTTATAAATGTACTAGTGACACGGACCCCGGCTTCGCACGGGTGCAATATACATACATATAAACCTTCCTCTTGAATCACTCTATCTATTTAAAAAAAATCCAAAATCCGTTGAGGAGTTTTCTAAGCAAGCATAGTGACAGACAGAGGGAACAGACTTTATTTTATATTATGTAGTGAAAGTTTAGTCGAAGTGGAGTGTTTTTAGTTGCGAAATATGTTATTTCAAATTAAACTCTGTCTACTAAATCTTCACAGAATATGCAGTTTTTTTTTCTTTTTTTATCTACTCAACACCTCTGATATAATGTAAAAAATATTCAAGCCCATCTAAATCAATTTATTTTCATAACCAATTTGTAACAACACCCCAAAAATTGTTATAAATAACTTAATAATCAGTTAATTAAACGGAAGCCGTCAACGGGACGAACAGCGTTCAATCAAAAGAAAAAAAAATGGCGCCACAAACAAAAACTCTTTCATCTCGAAAAATGATGGACCCGAAAAGGTGCAGTTAAAAAAAGCGACGAAACGCCGGATAGGGTACGAAGATGCTTGTATATCAATCAGGCTGCGGTAGGGACGGTTTACATGATGCGAGACGATAACAGGGAAAGGAACGATTTTTATTTTGATATTCGGTGTTATTTTCTATATTACTGGCGGGTTTACCTATGAAATCGGCGTTTTCTATAGAAAATTTTGAGTAAAATGGACTTTTTTTTTTTTTTTTTATGTATATCCGACGGCAAACGAGCAGACGAGCCACCTGATGGAAAGTGGTCACCGTCGCCCATGGACATCTGCAACACCAGAGGAGCTGCTGATGCGTTGCCGACTCTTAAGATACCTGTAAACACGCCTTTTGAAAGACCTCAAGTCATAGCACACAGGGAAAACCTCGGGAGGGAGTCCATTTCACAATCCTGCTGTACGAGGAAAAAAACCACGTGACGCTCTGACATTTTTGGAGACCCAAGTGTCAAGGATGTGGGGATGGACTTTACTCCTGTGGCGAGCGGTGCGGTGGTAGAAAGGTGACTTATTGTACTAACGTTTTTAGTATCATTTCGGATTTGATAAATTCAACTAAAGTTAAATTTTGCATTTACCTAGTTACTGACAACAGTAAGCTTGATTTACGTGTTATATAATTTACAAAAAGTTAGAAATAGAACAGAAAAATGACGATATATTTGATCAAAATAGACAACATCTGAAACAAGTTCTTTTTATGAGGATTTTTCAATAGTGTAATTGTAAAAAACATTGAAATCGAAATTTATTTATTTTTATTTAATTACTCCAGCAAAATCTATTTTAACAGGTTTTGTACCTGATGCCTAGACTAGCCAATCATATCTACATTCCACATCTACATCTACATTATAACAAATTACGTAGAAAGCTGTCCTTGTGAATTCGCCCAGTGTACACCCAAAAAAAACGATGTTTTTAGCAATTTTATTCAGGGTGTGAAGCGCACGCGTCAGAGGAGCTTTGTCAGCAAAATTAGATATTGTCAGAATCACTTCACTTTTTATTCAGTTATTAACTATTTCCTTAGTTTCATCCAAGAGTTTGTGTAGATAAATCAACTCGATATTAGATTTACTTTTATCAGATGTCCAAATCAACTGTAAGTATTATTTTTGTCGTGTCATGTAAACCGTCCCGCATGTTCCAAACTTGTGAGCGATCAGCGACATGACAAATTTATTGGCCCTCCTTTTGTGACTAAAGAATCTTGCTGGCAACTTATGGCAACTAATGTTTCCTCAAGTTTTGCTTTTTTTTCTTAATAAAAATACATGCAGATACGGAATCTCGTCTATGTCCCTAACGAGGTAGACAGAGCCAGAGGTCGTTAGATCAAAACATGTTTTCTACTTGTGCGTAAGTGGTCAAAACTGGTGTCAGATTTTTCAAGCTGCCTTAAGGCATCTGACGTATCCGTTAGCAGGAAACAAACATAACACTCACAAATAAATAATTAAATAGAGCCAAAATATCATGTTACTTTGTCACTAACAACAAAACAACATAAAGTGCAAAGTTGAGACGCAGTGGCGGAAGAGGTTTTTAGCCGGTAAGAGTCCGGCACTACTTGGCTCTCCCTTCCCAGGTGTCCACGATGGATTATTTCCTCTTCCACCATTAGTCTCAAAAAAAAAAGGCATCTGAAGTAGTTTTAAGATGATAGTTGAGACAAACGAGTTAACGTGGCTTCCCAAGCACGGAGGAGCTCAAAATATTTTTATGCCACTTGCGGTCACCCATTAAAACCGACGCGCCCGAGGTTGCTTTACATGCGTCGCTTACGCATCATGCTCAGGCCTACTCAGCCATCGGGCTCCTGACACTCCACACAACTCTCGTTATAAATATGGTTATTATCATCATCATCACTTCGAGTAACAGCCTCCGTGGTCCAGTGGTTAAGGCGTTTGCCTGTTGACCCGTGGGTCGTGGGTTCGATTCCCACCGGAAGCATACTTTGTTTAGTTGTTTCCAGTTTGGCTAGGACATTGCAGGCTTGAATCACCTGATTGTCTGATAATAAAGATGATTCCGTGCTTCGAAAGGCACGTTAAGCTGGTGGTCCCGGCTGCCATCTGGTAGTCGTTAAAGGAACAACGTCAGAGGCCGAGAGGCGGTTCCGAAGAACTCTGACACCAGGGTGTTCATGGTCGATTGACCGTGACACCTACTCGAAATGATGATGATCACTTCGAGTAGGTGACACGGTCAATCGACCATGCACACCCTGGTGTCAGTTAGAGTTCTTCGGAACTGCCTCTCGGCCTCTGACGTGGTTGGACAATCAGATGATTCAAGCCTGTAATGTCCTACAATAATATGATCTAATATAGACATTTTCAGATATACATTGAAAAGTATATTAGGCGACCTTTTGACTAGCTCCGTGGCGCAGCGGTCAACACGCCAGCCTGCGACACTGAGTGACCGGGTTCGATCCCCGGCCAGGTCAAGATGGAAAATGATCTTTTTCAGATTGGCCTGGGTCTTGGATTTGTATCTATATATGTATTTGTTATAAAATATAGTATCGTTGAGTTGGTATCCCATAACACAAGTCTCGAACTTACTTTGGGGCTGGCTCAATCTGTGTGATTTGTCCGTATATATTTATTTATTTATTATTACCTATCTATCAGAATAAAGCTCCGGATGAAATGTAGTAGAAAACCAAAATAATATCGATATTTTGAATTTATATTCAAAATATCGATATTATTTTGGTTTTCTTTTTACTTTACTATATTTAATTTATTATTGCTTGTCACACTAGCTCATAAATAACCAAACTTCTAATTAACATTGATTTATCATTGGATGAGATATGACGGCTGTAAATTTAGAAGAATAAGATTATCACAAAATATTCCAGTTCCTTTCGGTCACTAAATGCTGTATCTATTTTATTACAATGATCATTTCAAACGAGTTCGTAGGTTGATTGACCTGCATGGCAATAGAGAACTAGACTTGCTCTTATTTACACAAATAATAAAAACAGTACATCATCATCATCGAACACGCACACCCTGGTGTCAGAGTTCTTCGGAACCGCCTCTCGGCCTCTGACGTGGTTCCTTTTAACGACTACCCGATGGCAGCCGGGACTAACGACTTAACGTGCCTTCCGAACCACGGAATCATCTTTATTATCAGACTATGCGGTGATTCAAGCCATGTCATAACTAAACTGAAAGCAACTTAACAAAGTATGCTTGCCGTGGGAGTCGAACCATCGACCACCGGGTCTATAGGCGAACGCCTTAACCACTGGACCACGGTACTAAAGTTAAACAATTCACCTTGACAACACAGCCTAAAGAAATGAAATCAGATCTTCAGTTCAGATCAGTGCAGGATATTTATATTATTTAAAAGAAATAGAGATGATCTTCGTTCCATGTTTATAAGTAGCTACAAGAGCTAAAACTACGTCTTTCTAAATTCGTCATCTTCTTGTAACTTTCAAAGTAGATTTGGTACTCCCATAAAAATCTGTGTTAATTTGGTACTTGGACAAGCTAGTAACAACTATTTAAATTATTCCTTTAATTTATATTAAGCTAATAAATAAAATATTTTTATGTTGAATTTATATTTTAGAATGTATTTTATTACTGCAATGTTTTGTTATATATCAGTTAAATTATATTCTACAGCTTATACTTTAAACATATTTAGTGGTGATTTTACACTAACGAGTACCGAATTTACAAAGACGTCTCATTTGACAATACGGCACTATTTTTTTTTTTGTGAGCGTAAGCGAAAATTTGCAAATCTTTTTATTTTTACTCATTCAATAACAGCAACACCATGAATGTATTCTGGACGTAATATTATTGAGAAAGAAACAAGAATGGTTATGTTTCCTAAATTGTCGTACTCATAAGCAACGCTGGTAAGTATGTTAAGTCTAGTAGAAGTAGAGGTCTTCTGTAGGTTACATTTCGTAACGCAGAGGTCAGGCGACAATGTTACCGTCAGGATAACAGACACGAGTAGTAAAAACAATATTTTATACAAAACATTATGTAAATTTATGTTTATAAATCTATTAAGTAAATTTTGATACGGCACAAGTTAAAAGCGTATTATGCACTTTGTGTATTGTTTATGAGTTTATTATATTTGCTATCATAAGGTCTAAGTTATATTCACACAAGCTGTTTTCCCGCGACTTCGTCCGCGTAAAACATAGCCTATGTTCAGCGCGGATAGTGTAGCTTCCCAACTGTGAAAGATTTTTCAGATCCGTCTAGTAGTTTCGGAGCCTATTCGCGTCAAACAAACAAACAAATCTTTACCCTTTATAATATTAGTAAAGAGTATCAACATCATCATCATCATCATCAGGTCTTTCTAGTCTCCACTACAGGAGCTCGACCCTCTCTGTACTACCAGAGCCATACTGGGCCAGAGCAGTCAGAGGACTTGGCCTACACTCTCCACGCTGGCCAGACGGGTTGAAGAGGTTACTTTAGTATAGAGTATAAAAATAAATCAATATTACGAGCACACGCACTCACAGCCATTCCCTACTCTTGGGAGTTGTGGAAAATTTGGGGATCGATTATGGAGGCACGTAGCGTATCGCGGCGCGTCGTGCGTCTTCTTTTTCGTTCGAGCGTTTTCCTTTTACAGAGAGGCGTTTGCGTCCACTGCAATGTTGCACGCTCAGTCTCAAACATGGGCTAGATATTTTCGTTTATCGAGATACGATGCGTTGAGCATGGTATTTGTCGCCACGAAATCTGCACCAAGTTCCCTATAAATGGGTGTAACATGATGAAATTTTGATCGTTCTTAAAGGGATGATCGGACCCTTAAAGGGATGATTCAGCTCGTCGATATAAACGACTTTTCCTATGGGACCAATGCTAAGAACTCAAAAAAAATTTAACGTTCTCATACAAATTTACCGGGAGGCCGAATTTTTTTTATGCTATTTTTTTGAGTTTTCAGCATTGGTAGGAAAAGTTGTTCATATCGACGGGCTGAATTACCCCTTTAAGGGTCCAGAACGATCAAAATTTCACCGTGTATATGGTACAAAGAAAAAGCAATACTATAATTATTCGTCTAAGTTAGTACTAGTTTTTGTTGTAATTACATAAATTTGATTTAGAGTCATTTGTGTGTTGATTTCCTAACCCCGTACTCGTGTCACCGAAGCCACATGAACTGCTGCATTCAACGCGGGCGCCCTGCGTCTTTTGCTGTGTGCGTCACGCCATCAAATGTCATATCTGAAGCAAACGCTCAAAAAGTGTAAACCTCTATTTTCACAGGCGAAGTATAAGACTGTTTACGGAGAGGTCTCCGTAAACAGTCCCATACTTCGCCATATATTTGAAAGACAGCACGCACCGCTCAACGCGCCGCCTATCCGTAAACAAGGCCTAAATATTTTCCACAACTTTTTTATTTGTATATAAAAAAGGTGTGGACTCATACGGTGCGAGCGAGTTCTAGCTGTCGCCTGCGGCTCCGCTCACGTTAATGTCTATCCCTCGGGATCCGTACTTCTTTCCGGGATGAAAGGCCTATGAGTTAATCCAGGTAATAACCTATCCGTGTGCTAAATTTCATCAAGATCCGTTAGGCCCTTTTGGCGTGAAAGAGTATCAAACACCCATACAAACTTTCGCGTATATAATAAGAGGAAACTGTATCGCTGAAAAATATTAAAACCACTAAATTTCTAGGCGTTTTCTTCATTAAGCTAAGTACTAAACTGCCATAATGAAGATTAAATACTGTCTAATGTTTTCTGTATCATCCTGTATATAGCCAGCCGTCATCTGGGCTGGACAATCACGTACTGTCTCTTGGGCAGCGTCTTGTCAATAGCAATGTCGTCGCTCGCGGAATACCGATTATCAATTAGGGTGGTCTTCTGAGGGGGCGTAATAAGAAAGCTGGTGCTGCTATTATGGCGTTGGAATAAGTTCTCTTCTAAGTTAACAAGTTGACTATTGTATGTATGTGGTATCGTTGAGTTAATATCCCATAACACAAGCCTCGACTTTGGGACTAGCTCAATCTGTGTGATTTGTCCTTACTATTTTATTTAGGTAATTTTATTTTTTAGGTTCCATTCCACTGTTCCATTTAACAGTAGATTGTTCGTGATTTTGTAACAAAAACAATTTAAAGTTTATTACCATTTTACTTATATATATATTTATAGTTAAACCCAAGTTATATAGTTAAATCCACTAAATTGATGTTAGAATCAAAAAGATATCTCTTTGATTCTAACATCAATTTAGTGGATCATAAAACAGTTCTAAAATCAATACAAATGCTAAACGGACAATAATATTAGTCTTCATACGTAATTAAAGACTATTATATAATAATAGTCTTTATATGTAATTATACAGCGTGTAACATAACTTACGACGTTCCCGTCAAGGGGTGACTCAGCCCTTCAAAATCAAATTGTATGTAAAGTGTTCTCACGTCTCTTGTCATGGAATTAACTAAAAGTGCTTCCTCTTGTCACGAAATTTCTCTCGTCTCATCGTAATGAATTAATGATTCGTTTTTCCAAGACAGCCTGTTGATCATTTATATTTTTAATAATAAATAAAGTAATGCATTTATTGCCAGAAAAAATAAATACAGGCATCGAATTAACATCGATTAACTTGGGAGACCCTGTACCTTAGGAACCATAAGCACCGTTTACTATTTAAATGAGTTATTACACATTTCGCAATTTATAACATTGAATATCATAGTAAGTGATTTATTTAATATACATACAAAGCATTACAACGTTAGTTAACACTCTTTATAAAAGCAAACTTAACATATACAACGTGATTTTGAACACCCTAGCTTTATTGAAATCTCAGCATCAGAATCCCTAATGAAATATAGAACTGCAAGAAAAAAAGCTGAAAAAAAAAAATAGGGTTTCCCATACAAAGTCGCCGATCAGCTGGACGAATTTCTATGGAAAGTAAATTTTTTTTTTCGGTTTTTACCACTTTTTCTTGGAATTCTGTATTCCATTAGGTATTCTGATTCCAAGATTTCAATATAGCTAGGGGGTTCAAAATCACGCTATATAGTCGGGCAATTAAATACAATCCATTTAATTATGAAGTAAGAAATACTTTAATTATTTAATCATTTATTTATGCTTATTATATTTTATATTTTCTTTTTTACATTCAACACAAAAGTGATATAAGTTAGAGCGCTATGTGTGTGTCTGTGTAAGTATCTGTCTGTGTCACCATAGCTCTTAAATGTGTGGGCCGATTAGGATGCATTTTTTTTTTATTTGAAAGCAGGTTTAAACGCAATAGTTCTTAGATGGGTTTAATTAAATTCGGTCCATCCATTTACAAGATTGCTTAAAATTTTTGATTTTATACTTATTAATAAACTGGTGCTAACATAGCAACTACTAAACACCACGCAGTAATTTAATAAAAAAAACCCACTGCCACGACTTCAAGTATAAATTATTCAATGAACAAGCACTGACCTACCGCAATCGGGCCTAAGGGCGGCTTCGCACGTGCGCTCACTTTTTCCGATTACCATATCGGCATCGGACGATCGGCGCAGTCGCCGCACAAATTGGCTATCTCCCGCATGCATCTCTTATGAATCGCTGCGACCGCGAATCTGAATATTTAGGAGATCGTGAGTCGCTCGGTAGCGAGTCTGCAACCGCCCTTATTTAGATTGTTTGTCAGGGATGATGAAATCGGTTGGATATATTGTGGTTGGGATTTTAATATGGTTTACAGAAGCTGTGTTGTCTAGCTGCATTTTACAATATTATCCTAACTTAATATTAACCGAAGAAAGGAAAAAGTGAGTTTCATTGTTCTGCACCGTTATGGGACGGAGGTAGAGTTCCCATCTTTCATATAGTAATGATCCCTTTCAGAAGAACAAAAAAATTGTCTTGGAGCTATTATATTAGCTTTTTACATCCATTCCCAAATCCAACTTTCCCCATCTTAAAAATACTTTCAATGGGCAGCAGCGTCGGAAGCATATGAAGACAAAGAAACTGCACTCGCCAACCTGCCTGCCAAGCGTGATGAGTATGGCAATATCCACCCATGGCACAAAGAATCCTTGGGAGAGGCTGTTGTCCAGACTTTTGCTAAAATCGTCACAATACTCAAGGATTTGCTAACCCTACTTATGCTTGCTCTTTAAATCTAAAAACACATAGAGGTATATCTGCTTGGTGGCTTAAATTGTCTCACCTCTTTCCAAGCCAGGTATCCTAGTTATACAAAGACTAGAAAGATGTAGGATACTAAGAAAAAAGTAGGATACTCCAGAATCTGCCTCATAACTGCGATCTGCAATCCACATCTCTAACATTCCGAGGTCCGCTAACAAATCAGACTGTATTGAAACTTGAAAGCCTGTCTGCAACCGAAATACAAGCAGGTAAATAAAGCTCCTTCATGACTCAAAGAGAAGGTTTCAGACATTTTCTGGCAAAATTATAGAATACTGTAAAGTGTGGCGTCATTACTGTGTTCTGCAATCTACATCTCCAACATTCTGATGTTCTCTAACGAATCAGACTGTATTCAAACTTAAAATCCTGCCTGCAAACGAAATACAAGCAGCTAAATAAAGCTCCTTCATGACTCAAAGAGAAGGTTTCAGACATTTTCTGACAAAATTATAGAATACTGTAAAGTGTGGCGTCATTATGGTGTTCTGCAATCTACATCTCCAACATTCTGATGTTCTCTAACGAATCAGACTGTATTCAAACTTAAAATCCTGCCTGCAACCGAAATACAAGCAGCTAAATAAAGCTCCTTCATGACTCAAAGAGAAGGTTTCAGACATTTTCTGGCAAAATTATAGAATACTGTAAAGTGTGGCGTCATTACTGTGTTCTGCAATCTACATCTCCAACATTCTGATGTTCTCTAACGAATCAGACTGTATTCAAACTTAAAATCCTGCTTGCAACCGAAATACAAGCAGCTAAATAAAGCTCCTTCATGACTCAAAGAGAAGGTTTCAGTCATTTTCTGACAAAATTATGGAATACTGTAAAGTGTGGCGTCATTACTGTGTTCTGCAATCTACATCTCCAACATTCTGATGTTCTCTAACGAATCAGACTGTATTCAAACTTAAAATCCTGCCTGCAAACAAAATACAAGCAGCTAAATAAAGCTCCTTCATGACTCAAAGAGATGGTTTCAGACATTTTCTGACAAAATTATAGAATACTGTAAAGTGTGGCGTCATTACTGTGTTCTGCAATCTACATCTCCAACATTCTGATGTTCTCTAACGAATCAGACTGTATTCAAACTTAAAATCCTGCCTGCAACCGAAATACAAGCAGCTAAATAAAGCTCCTTCATGACTCAAAGAGAAGGTTTCAGACATTTTCTGACAAAATTATAGAATACTGTAAAGTGTGGCGTCATTACTGTGTTCTGCAATCTACATCTCTAACATTCCGATGTTCTCTAACGAATTAGACTGTATTCAAACTTAAAATCCTGCCTGCAACCGAAATACAAGCTGCTAAATAAAGCTCCTTCATGACTCAAAGAGAAGGTTTCAGACATTTTCTGACAAAATTATAGAATACTGTAAAGTGTGGCTTCATTACTGTGTTCTGCAAATTACATCTCTAACATTCCGAGGTTCTCTAACGAATCAGACTGTATTCAAATTTAAAATCCTGCCTGCAAACAAAATACAAGCAGCTAAATAAAGCTCCTTCATGACTCAAAGAGATGGTTTCAGACATTTTCTGACAAAATTATAGAATACTGTAAAGTGTGGCTTCATTACTGTGTTCTGCAAATTACATCTCCAACATTCCGAGGTTCTCTAACGAATCAGACTGTATTCAAACTTAAAAGCCTGCCTGCAACCAAAATACAAGCAGGAAAATAAAGCTCCTTCTAAGCTTAAAGAGTAGGTTCCAGATACTTTCTAATATAATTGTAGAATAGGTACTGCAAAGTGTAACCTCATTACTGTGATCTGCAATCCACATCTCTAACATTCCGAAGTTCTTTAACGAATCAGACTGTATTCAAACTAAAAAGCGTGCCTGTAACCGAAATACAAACAGGAAAATAAAGCTCCTTCGCAGCTTAAAGAGTAGCTTTCTAATAAAATTGTAGAATACTCTAAAGTGTAACCTCATTACTGTGATCTGCAATCCACATCTCTAACATTCCGAAGTTCTTTAACGAATCAGACTGTATTCAAACTAAAAAGCCTGCTTGTAACCGAAATACAAGCAGGAAAATAAAGTTCCTTCGCAGCTTAAAGAGTAGCTTTCTAATAAAATTGTAGAATACTCTAAAGTGCAACCTCATTAGCTCATTACTGACACTGACACTGTCTAAATTGTCTGTAATAGACGGACAAAGGCCATTAATTGATTGATGAACCTCATTACTGTGATCTGCAATCCACATCTCTAACATTCCGAGGACCTCTAATGAATCAGACTGTATTCAAACTTAAAAGCCTGCCTGCAACCAAAATACAAGCAAAAAATTTAAAGAGTACAAAAATGTAGAATTCTCCAAAGTGTAACCTCATTACTGTGATCTACAATCCACATCTCTAACTTTTCGAAGTCCTATAACGACTCGGTTTGCATTCTAACTAAAAACAAACCGAAATAAAGCTTTTTGGCGTCGAAAGGTTCCAGACATTTTCTAATAAAATTGTAGAATAGTCCAAAGTGTAACCTCATTACTGTGATCTGCAATCCACATCTCTAACATTCCGAGGACCTCTAATGAGTCAGCCTGTATTCAAATCAGCAGCATGTCCCTTGATTAAAGCGAGGTGTACAGAACTCAGTGGAAATGCTGCTTTTTAAATTAGGTCTAGCTGCGCCTTGTCTTATTCAGATTCTGAGGAGATGACAATGTTTAGGAAAAGGACAGTCAGAAACGTATCAAGCCAATGCAATTTTCCAAACACAGCTAGCATTTCTTTTTATGTTAGAAAACTATTGAGGTAGTGAAATAAAAAAAATGGTATCTGTGACCGAAATAACTAAAAAATAATAATGTCTAGTCATGTTAAGATTTGGGGCAGAAAGGTTCTCGAATGGCACCACGTACCGGCAAGCGCAGCGTCGGACATCCACCGATTAGATGGTCTGAGGACCTGACTAAGGTCGCAGGAACACGTTGGATGCAGGTCGCTTAAAACTGGTCATATTGGAAATCCTTGGGGGAGGCCTATGTCCAGCAGTGGACTTCTTGCGGCTGATACGATGATAATGATGACGAAGTAAGGATTTTGTTAACTATGAAAAAGTATTATTTTCCTTTAACTAATTTCCTTATTTTATAAGTTAATAAGGTGTAAATAAGAATAAAATAATATAAAAATGGATCTTGAATCGCTTCGGTCGGCGGGCAGGGTGCCTAAAAGGCTGGCGGCATTTCCTCGTTGGATGGCCAAACTCAATCTTTGGCCAAAATGCGGGCCGGCCCATTGGTCACCGGAAATGTCGATTAAGCATGTGGAGAACTCCTTGAAGATCTGTCAGGCCTCCGTACCCCATGGCCCTAAGGTCTCCACGGCGAAAGGCACAAATATACCCAAAATTGTCGCAATTAAAAGAGAATCTCTTTAAATCGAGGTTGATTTTATTAAGGCAAATCAATTATGCCATGTGTACAAGATGTTCTCATCTTTGTATTCCCGCTTCGTCCGGTGAAGTCTGCAATTTGGTATGCATTTGTGTTGATTTAGCTCAGTGACGCGCTGAATTTAAAGGTGATTGGTCTGAAAAACTTCAGGCTTGTTTTTGTCTGAGACTAATGTTCAGACTCTGAAATCAAGCGTCTTGTAAATAAAAGATTATATGACGGAATAAATTGACAGTCTGATGTGAGGTAAACATTACGTAAACCAGTAACACAAAAGTTTTTGAATGAATGAATGAATGAATTATTTTTATTTCAAGTTTTTTTTTAACCTTTCGCTACTGACGTGGTTTTTATAGAACGTAAGCACTGACGTGGGGTCTGAGAGGCCTGCAACTTTCAGCATATTAAAAAAATATATATGGGTGTCATTGACATGTTACGTTTATGTTTACATCAAATATGCTTTTGATTGAATAAAACTAATCAAAGTTTTAATTTTTTTTTTATTTGAATGATGCTTATACATATCAATTAAAATAAAGCTAATATTTATTTTGCAGCAATTACTTGAGATCACAATATACATTATAATTCTTCAATTTTTAAGCAAACTAAAAAATTTCCAAGTTTATTATACAATTTTAATAACTCCTCTAAGCAACGAAATAACAATTAAGCTTATTACTAAAGGCGGAATAAAAAACTGCAAGGCACCAAATATGACAATTTACGTACAAACAAGGCAAATTTCCTTAGCGCATTGAACAGTGACACATGTTTTTTACATACATAACATGTATGTGTTGATATTCTCCGGAGTTTTTGTCGGTGTGTGGCACACTTTTATTTGTTTCTGGACTTCTTCTGGAATTTCTGGACGGTTAGGCATATTTGAATCTAGCACCCTCGTCAAACTTGAACGAAGATCACGTAACAGTTCTTCTTTCAATACTCTTCTTTTCATATGTTGTAAATGTTTTTCCAGAGCTGAGTCAGAAAGTGATTCATTGTCATGTCCATGTTGCTCTGGAGCAAATGCTTAGTCCATATCTTCTGATTTTGAACTGCTAAAATCCTCACAATTTATCCATAAAGACACGATTGACTCAAAATAACTTTAACCAGGTGAAACAACTCTTCTGGTTTTAGAAAATTGTAGACTACCTCCGGTATCGCTAGCACGTTTTCTTCCGGAAGAAGTACTGGGCTCAATTTAAGACTACCTTATCGTATTCTGCAAATAAAATTACAAAATGTGAACTTCAACAACGTTTCAGAAAGTTACGTAAGTACTGAGGTTGGGTCTGTGAGGCCCACGGAAAAGTTTGAAACAAATTTACTCACCGATATTGCGCGCGCCGATATGTATACCGGCCTTGGTGGTCTCCGAGCGACAAAAATCACAATTACAAGAGGCAGCGTATGCGTCGCGCGCGGGGAAAGGAAATGACAGGATATTATTGCTTTCGCTGGGCCTGAGAGGCCCCCACGTCAGCAGTTAAAGGTTAAATATCTTTTGTATTTATTTTGACCAATAATATATTTTTTTTTTTTATTTCTACCTCTTTCATACTTTGGGGGTATAGGAAAACGTAGAATGTACCAGTTGCTTCTCTTCCTGTGCAGATCGTTAAAGCCGACCAAGGGAATGGTCGAAAATCTGAGGACTCATATTAGTAGGTTTTGCGGCTAGCAACCCATCACTATTATTGTTTCGTTTACCACCTTCACGCCTACCAACACGCTAAACACGGCTTTTAGGTCTCATTAATTCAAGCTCCCACTACCCCGTAAGGAAAAAGGATGTGATAATATATATGTATACTAGCATTCGCCCGCGGCTCCGCCCGCGTCAATGTCGATCCCTCGGGAATAGTACTTCTTCCCGGGATAAAAGGTAGCCTATGTCCTCCGTACTCCAGAGAACTTGTATGCAAAATTTTATGATGATCGGTTCAGTAGTTACGGTGTGAAAGCGTAACAAACAAACAAACTCACTTTCGCATTTATAATATTAGTAAGGATAACGATGTTTTTACTACAATTAGATTTGGTTCAAGCTTTTACCCACTGCATCGTTCTCTCATATTGATATCCTTTACCCAATAATAATTAGTTAAAAAGACAACATTTTGAACAAAACATTCTAAATAACCTTAAACAAATAACACTTCAAACAAAAATAAACTTTAATCACCGGCAATAAGATCGAACATTTAAATGCTAAACTTTTTATTAAGGCCGCTACACACTAGTCGCGACGCGACGGCCAATAACTGTGTACATTAATTATGCGGACTATCCAGTGCTCTTTTTCCCGGAGAGCCTTAATGCGACATGGGCGTACGTGTTATGGGACGATATTGGGACCTCACTGAATTAGGACCTTGTCGTATTGGAATTTAGAATGTTAAGTTAGAACACTTAATGAACAACTTTGCCAAACAGTTTGAATTAATTGAACAGAATGTCTGCTAAATATATTATTTACACACACAAAGATTAAAAGAAAGGGATATTTTATGACTAATTTTAAGTACGACGTGAACTAAATAAAATGTAAAAATAGATCTTATTGTTATCCAAAGATCTTTAGTACCTTTTTCATTAAACTTCGCAGATGAAGTACCTTTTTCATTAAACTTCGCAGAAAAGTTAATATTGATTAATCAATCCTTATATTAATCTTTGCTTAAGCAAGCATTTATTTTGACCAATGCTGTATTGACAGATAACAAGCGTAGAGTTATTTTTCAATACGGTCTTTGTCAATTAATACCGCCCATGTGTCACCCATGTGTACGCTTCTATAGTCAAATTCCTGAAGAAATATCAGGTCTGCCTATACTTAAGTTTAAAGCGACTGTAACAAAAACAGTAAGTAAAAAAGGCTTATTACTTCATTGCTGATTATATAATTGATAAAAATACTTGGCAATTAATATAAATTTATTTCTTCAGGCACATAGGGACCAAGTCTGGATTGAGTTTTTTTCGGCGTATTCTTCTCTAGCTAACAAACACAAATATGACGTTCAAAAAAATCCCAATCCAATTTTGAATAAAATCTTTGACTTTGACTTTGACCTCACGTCTAGTCATCAAGAGACTCAACTCTAGGACTGATTGCTGATACATTTATTTGTTTTGTACAATCCAATATTAACGTATAGACAACTTCATTCAAAAACATGGGCCCAACTTCAGGCCAGCACATACAAGGTGCCTAGCAAGCATGCCGGCCGTGACAGTTATTTTCAAAATTATCCACCCGTCACTAGATGGCGTTAGCCTGCACTTGGTAGAACCAAGCAAATTGTTTATTTTTTATTTTAATTTAAGCCTTAAATATAATATTTTTAATCTTAAATAACATATTATTCGTGAATACGTGCTGATTTAATTGTCTTATAATATGGTAGATACATAGTTGTAATTAAACCCTTGGCGCCATCTATGTGATGATTACTAAACAAATCGTATACGTTGGGACTACATGCTTAGAGTTTATTTTTACCTCTTTTGAACTTACTATATAAAGACTTATCTCTCCTATATCGCCTTGAGGAAATAAAATCCTAATCAAAATGAAGCATGCTTACGCCCTCCTCGTTTTTCGGCCTTACCTGCAAACAAAGACAGTTTTCATTTAGCACCATGTTAATTACAAAACAAGAGATTTACAACGGTAGCCAGGGTTGCCTCTTGCCCATTACGGTGGCCATAAAGCGACGGCATTAGGACTGGGGGACGTCCCTAATCCATTTACGATATAAAGAGTTATAAATCAAACTTAATATGAGCTACATGTGTTGATAAAGACCCACGCACACTTGGAAGGATTTGACACAAATTTGATATGAGCAGATAGGTCACTTCCACATGAACGCGTTTTAGCAATCCTTGTTTAGAATTCTTGTATGTATTTTTAAATATCGTGGCAAAGGTAATATAACAATTAACTTAGCTAAATAGGCTTGTTATTAGCACAATTGAATGTACCATGCATATTATATTACATTATGACATGGCAGTAGCGTAGGAAACACAAAATTAAGCTAAAGAATCTGCGCCCGTCAACACGCCAGCCAAGCGTGGTGATATGGCAATAATCTTCCACGGAACGAAGAATCCCTGAGAGAGGCCATTGTCTACCGGTGGATTTCTTTCAGCTGGAATGATGATGTATATGATTCCGTATTTAATTAAAGGGACAGAAAAAGTGTCTGAGCTATTCCATCAAGCTAAAAATTAAAATGAATGTACCAAGCTAACTGCACTGACTCTTACTAGATGAAGAGGCACCTTAAGAAGATGGAAACCAATCTGTTTTATTTTTATTTGAATACTCAAGTTAATAATGACGTGAAACAAATTAAGAAGTAACAGGTTAGGCTGGTATGGACATATTAAGAGAAGAGAGGAAAGCCATATAACTAAGCAGGTTCTGAATATGCATGTCAAAGGACATCGAAACAGAGGGAGACCAAAGAAATGTTGGATGGAATATGTAAAGGAGGATATGAGTAGGAAGGGAGTGACGGACAAGTTGACTGGAGATAGAAATAAATGGAAAAAGCTTACGTGGGATAAGGATAAGGCAAAAGAAGAAGACTCACGTCAATGTTAAATTATTATTGTTACTGTATCTGTATGTTAAATTCCAAGATTTCCAAAACTCTTTGACGGCGAAATTTAGAAATGTTGTTTTATTTTGGACTCCTATCAACTTTCGTCAGGTAAATCGTAAATGTATACGGCAAATGATAAAATGTTATCTTCACATTGCATATACAGCACAATAAAGCGAATTCGAGAGAAGTCACTCTACTAAAGTAACCATATTCTAACAAAAAAATTGGTTGTCTGTAAAGTCGGTTTTGCGGACGACACTTTTACGTGATAATGGTGGAAGAAGATGTGTCACAAGCCGAATGTTTAGGCCGGTTATGCCACTGAATCGCTTGTTCCTTGTTTGTTGAACGTGACACTTTTTTGTTCGTACAACCGGCTTTCATTGATTTATAAGACGTTATCACTTAAAAAAATATATACTAAGGACTAAGGAGATAATCATTCTAGGTATGCCATGAATCTTTACGACTCCTAGTAGCAGTTTACAAGCGGGAACGTTCATCGGATACACGCACATACAGATTTCTCTGTGTGAGTTGCTGAAACGCAGTTTGAGCCGAGTGTCATTTCTGTAAATATTTAATTTATGCTAAGGTAACGCACATTGGTGAATTCGAAATTGGAACGAGCGTGTTGCTTTGAACAACAGTTGTAATTTTGAATATGAGGGTTGAGTTGTGAGGATTATACTCGGATCTAATTTATGTGATTTCTAAAGCACGCATAATTACTAGGTTCTTTCAAAAGGTGCAATTTATAATGAAAGTTGACGATGGACTGAAAACTCTGCAAACATTACGTAAAATGAAGCATAAAATTCCTCATTAGATTATAAAGAATGAGTTATTCTTTTTTAATCTAAGGAGGACACGGAAGATGATTTTATTATTAATATTTTTTAATGTTTGCACTTCTAAAACAGTATCATTTTAATTTAGATTTTATCATCAGGAAATAATTCTAAAAAGAACTATTTTAATATTACATATGGACAAATAATATAGGGACATTTACGCGAGTAGAGCCGCGGGCAAAAGCTACTTTTATTCTAATAATGCAATAAAGTTTAAACTTAATAAAAAAAAAATATTTCCATTTCCGGGATACAATCTAGAGAACACTTGATTGACCTCTCAACCACCAAACGGTCCAATGAGGACGCATAACAATAGAAATAAATAAATATATACGGACAAATCACACAGATTGAGCTAGCCCCAAAGTAAGTTCGAGACTTGTGTTATGGGATACTAACGCAACGATACTATATTTTATAACAAATACATATATAGACACATTCAAGACCCAGGCCAATCTGAAAAAGACCATTTTCCATCTTGACCTGGCCGGGGATCGAACCCGGTCACTCCGTGTCGCAGGCAGGCGTGTTGACCGCTGCGCCACGAAGCTAGACTTAAAGAAAGAATAGAAAATCCATTGTGATGCGTTTTTCGCTCTTGAAGCTTTATTCTTGTTCTTAATTTTACTTATGATACTTCTGTTATGGACTGGAAGACAATGTTACCCGTTACTTGTACACTTGGACCGCCAATTCTACATTTTTATTCAAATATCGCAATAAAGTCAAACTAAATAAGAATACTTTTCATTCATTTACGAGCGACAATCTTGAGAATGCATGGCTGCATATCCTGGTGCACTGTGGACAAAGGTCCTCAATTGTTTCCATGGATTTATGTTATACACATTTAATGCAAATCATCTGTGGATGCCACGCTGAAATATGCATATAGTAAAGGTTTGTTTTAATTATGCTGTTAAAGGCTACGTACAGAAGGGTACAGGTTTTTTTTTACATATTGTAGGCATACCTACCATACGTAACGAAAACCCTGTTCGATCTTTGAAGGGGTAATTCAGCCCGTCGCAATTTAATTTTTTTTCTGATGGTTCCATTGAAATTCTGCGGCCAAACATTTTTGTTTGAAAATATCCTTTTTTTTGAGTTGCCTGCTTTGATCCCATAGGATCAAAAGTTGTTCATATCGACGAACTGAATCACCCCTTTAAGGATCAGGTTTTTCTAGACATATTGTATAAGTAAATAATACATTTTGTAGTAAAAACCAGAAAATAAAGGTTATATGATTAGTTTTGCCTGCGACTCTATCTATAACCATAATTTTTTTGAAAACTGAAGAATTAGTAATTATATCGTTTTCTCTGTGTAGTACTTTTTGTGTAGCTAGATAAAAAAATGCTATGATTTAAAATTAACATTTATAGTATCAAAATGTACTAATCGTGTAATAAGAATTCTATAAATCGTGTAATTTTGATTTTGATTTGATTTAGAAAATGAGAAAAAGTAAGCAAAAATACTTGCTAGTAGTGAAATACAGGAGAAAATGAAGGAACATTAAATTATGTCCACAAATAATCTGAAATATAAAAAACCGACTTAAATCAAACAACTGATCCGAATTTGAATGGTACCAATTGGAAGGCATACGCTTTCGAATGAAAAAGTTTTATTTTGCGTTTCTTTCAGCACAAAGTCACCGATAATAGCCTAATTCACCATCATGAAAATAATCTACTCAATATACATATATGTAAGTAATTAAAACAAAATTTAATCCTAAAATCTTCAATTGAAATCAAAATTCAAACTTTCGGAAAACCAATCAACCTCCCAGAGCAATTCAAAAACCCGCACCCCACACACAAGACACAGCGCGCAAGTGTGTGCAAGGTGGCATGAAAATGGAATTAAGGGGGGGAAATGCAAAGGAATCAACCGGCGAGCGAAGGGGGGCGAAATGTCCCAGACCGGACACTTTGAACGAATTATGACGGTCATTATTAGTACGTGGACAGAATTAAATTGCCTCCCCTCGCACTCCCTCCCCCCGGATAAGTATGGCCACATAATGATACCTGCCCGATACTGCAGCACTTATCTCAGAGAAATGGAATCTGTATCGCTGTGGATCTTTTTTGCGTGTATATTAAGCGTTTAATTAGTTTTGTGACTGCGATGGTATTGAAGTGCTTCGAGAGGGAGGGATCGGATGTTTGAAATGTCTGGAAATGTCCTGCTTAATCCGTACTAGAGAAAATATAAGGTCTACCGTATTTAGTGTGTAAGAATGAGGTTCTTACGTCTTACTATTTCTCCTTAAAACTTAAGATGAGGTTGTAGATAATTTTTTACCGACTACGGTGAAACTAAAGGAGGGTTATGATTTTGGCCGCTGTGTATCTTCGTTTCTTACCTTGTACTACTTAACTAATGTCATTTGACATATCGTTAGATGCGTATTGTCCGTCCGCTGGTAATAGGCTTAATGACGTCACATCAAATCCAAAATGGCGCCCTCTTCTGAGAAACCTATATTGTGTTTTTGTCAAATGAAAAGTATTTTAATGAAGATTACAAACATATATTATTTATATGCGAAATATTAACCATTCTCTAGTATACATACAAAAACTGTTAATCTATTTTACATCTTCTTGTATACTCATCTTAGAGAATTTGAAATGGTTCAAAAACACTTATAAAGTAGAGAAGAAAACTAGATCCAACGTGAGATTCACAGTATCTAAAAAATGTCGTAGTAATTTTATTTAGACAGATAAACGTAAGCAAGACAATACTGAGAATTAGTAGTTAGTTTTTTATGATAAGGGAGGGCAAACGAGCAGGCGGGTCACCTGATGGTAAGCAATAACCTTTGCCTATGGACAACTGCACCCGGGTATGATAGGATTATTGCCGGCCTTTCAAGAAATTAGGGAGATGGGGAAAGAATGGACGTCTAGCTCTCTCACAATACTAAGCATAGAAACGTTAAAGCTTCTTCTCAAACGTCGATTATCTGTGAGAGTGTACTTCACCGGACGAGCCAGCTTCATGCTGCCAGCAAAAAATATTTTTGGCGATAGCATAACACAATTATAATTATTACATATTTGTCTTTTTTGCAACAAGTAAAAAATACAATTTGATGACGTCTGTAAGTAACAGGTTTACTTAATCATCATCATCATCATTTCGAGTAGGTGTCACGGTCAATCGACCATGCACACCCTGGTGTCAGAGTTCTTCGGAACCGCCTCTCGGCCTCTGACGTGGTTCCTTTAACGACTACCAGATGGCAGCCGGGACCACCGGCTTAACGTGCCTTCCGAAGCACGGAATCATCTTTATTATCAGACAATCAGGTGATTCACGCCTGCAATGTCCTAACCAAACTGGAAACAACTAAACAAAGTATGCTTCCGGTGGGAATCGAACCCACGACCCCCGGGTCGACAGGCAAACGCCTTAACCACTGGACCACGGAGGCTGTCTAGAGGTCTGGAGGTTTACTTAATCTAATTCTCCTTAAACCCTTCTTAATCCCTTCGCACAATCCTAATCAAAGTACAAATATCAAACAACCCAACGCTACCAAAGCTAATATAACCTTACTACGATAACGCGAAGTGGATCCGCAAATTTACAAAAACAGCTCGTTGTTGAACATTAGCAGTAGATTAGTCGAGTTACTGGCACGTCGGTTGATAATACTTGTATCAATACTGGCTCAGTATTTGTTGTAATCTGTAACGCGTAGATAAAGGTAAGGTGGTCAATGGCGCAAGTCACGAAACACCGCGGAAGGCGCAGAAGGATAAGAAAAAAATCAACATCAACAGATACTGTTACTACGGATTGACAGAAAAATATGTTGTTATTAACCGTATTACAATGTATTTGCAGAGTAAAGGATAATATATTTCTGTCAATCTGGTACTTAAGCAGCTTTGATAGTAATGATGCTGTAATGAGTTTTAAAAGATCATCGATATCATTTATTACCTTTACTTTAAAGCTCTTCCCTATTTTTGAATGTGGGTGCAAGTGAAGTGTGGGAGAACGTGGACAAGGAATTCAATTTTAATATATAAATTGTTATCATGAGCGAAACTATAAGTTGTGCTCCGAGAAATATTTCAGTTGCGCTTCGAGGTATAAGTTTGTATGTAATCCTTTCCATGCGTAATCCAAAATCGAAACAAAAGTTGTAAAAAATAAATAAAACTAGCCAAGTGCGAGTCAAAAAAAAACCACGCAGGAGGGTTTTTATGGGCCTACTTTTTCTATTATGTTTTTGATAGAAGCAAACTTCTAAGAAAAACAGCCGTCTTAAGACGAGCAGCATCACATCTACTCATCCAAGGGTTTTGCCGGTTGCATCTTCAACTGCAGTGCGTCGAAACCCGGTATCTACTGTAATGACTTTTATGCAAATACAGAATTTTCTCAAGCTGGAAATCGAATCCAGAATTAACGTGTACACTGCGCTACATCAGCCGTCTAAACATTCTAGAACCGCTACTCTCCTATGACTTGAACTAACCAACCATCTTGCAATATTGATACGAACGCGCATAAAGCAGCCGCCTTACCGCCGGCAGCATCACTATCAGCTTAATAAATATTTGGTGGCTAGCCCAAATAGGGATTACGGCAACTGATGTACTCATACATTTGCTTTTTATTGAGCTCTGTATGAACATTATGCTATAGGTTTATGGTGTTGATTATGAGTAAGAAGTAGTGTCTATATAAACTAATCAGAACTTCTTTTCGTGCCGATGGCTCAAGGGATTAGATTTTGTCTCTCCAAGTGGCGACTCTGACACCAGAACTAATATTATAAAGAGAAGCTCTTGGATTGTGTATTTGATTTTAGGGTTCCGCACCCAAACGGTAAAAACGAGTCCTTGTTACTAAGCCATTCGTCCGTCCATTTGTCACAGGGCTGTATCACTTGAAATTGTGTATATTTATTGCGGTTGTAACAACAAATAACATCATCATCATCATCGTCTGCTATCAACGACCCACTGTTGGGTATAAGCCTCTTTTTGTATGCGCCGTTCTTGAAACAAACAACAATAAAATAAAATTAAGGTGAGGTCCGATACAGTAACGGTGTATTTTTTTTTGGCGTTACTTCTTGATTTTGTGAAAGGTGCTGCTTATTTGTCACTGAGACCCTAAACCGCAGAATAGTGTTTTAGACGAATAGTAATTTAGATGTCTAACAATATTTTATAATAAATTCTTCTTAGTCGTAGACTATTGACAGAGTGGTTGTGATTACAGATTGGGTTGCTCGTCTAAGACCGCTGCTGTTGCGATCCTTCTCCACGTATCTCTGCGGCTTTTTTTTTTAAGACCTACGCGAGATATCATTTTCATACGTAACAAAACAGTTTCATTCACGTAATTTTAGTCGGAAAATTTGAAATCCAGCCTATTTAGTAGGCCACCGTAATCTTTTTACATACATACATAGTATCAGGTCTTTTCCCTTGGGAGGAAAACAGAGCCCAGGTATATAAGACTTCATAGCCACAATTTGGAGGTCGTGTAGGTGGAAAATGGAATCAAAATAGTGATGGTTACTAGCCGCATCGCCTACTAATATGATTCATCAGATTTGCCCATTCTCTCGATCGACTTTTACGATCTGCGCGGGAAGAGAAGTAGCTGGCACATTATACGTTTTTTCTATTTTCCCAGGCCAGCATAGAATATATTATACATAGATAATCTTTTTATGCCTGCTCCTACAACAGCGGACCGGTATTGTAAAGCGCCTGGGCAGTTTTTTCGAGCCAAGAACACTGTTCGTCGACCTTCTCTAGTTGGAGAGGCACCATAAAAAGAAGAAGGTGCTTGCGAATCTACATTTACAATTATTGTCCGTACCAGTTCATAACAATAAACAGCAATTATATCATTAAGTACTCTTTAGGACCCTATAGTACCGTATGCAACATTGACCTGCAATTCACATGTAAATGGCTCTGCCTACCATGTTAACGATAAAGACGTGATCCTTAATTACACTGATCCTCACAATACCAAATTACTCTTAGCTGCCATATCATCAAAACACCCGAATATAACACTAATTTCAAAGACAATAACACTAACAGTTAATATTAACAAAACATATTTCGGTATGCGTTACTTTGACGACTGGATAAAATAACAATAATTCCATTGCCGTCCATTGTCTTTTACGCGGGAGAAACATGAACTTAACGCGTAATGTATATGGAAGGGGTTTGAAGGGTGAGCGTATTACAATATTTGCTAGAATCTCGTTATTTTTAAGTATCTCATTGCTGTGTTTCTCAAAGTTTGAAGATCCATACGTGGGACTCTACCAGCCTCTTTTTGTTAATATGGTATAGCTAGTCATATTACTTTGATTGAGACAATTTACGTTGCGTGCTTCCATAAAAAAGTCTCAAAATAAATGTAGCTTTGACTTCCGCAAAGTAACACCTGAATCTATTAACTAGTCATATTTTTGACAAAAATTTCAACAGAATTTTGAACGACAATTATAGTGTTAGTGATTTTTACTTTTTCGTAATTTTAAAACTTCTCCAACCTATAAACAAAATTATTTTTCTCACTGGCTGAGCTTAACATTTAGTTTTTTTTTTTTATGTCCCACTGCTAGGCAAAAGCCTCCCCTTTATTTCTCCAGGCATCCCTATTCCTAGCTTTCTCCTTCCAGTTTTCGTCATAATAATTTAATTCATCCGACCACCTTGTTCTGGGTCTTCCTCTCTTTCTTTTTCCGTCTGTCAGAGTCCATAAAGTAGCTATATGGGCCCATCTGTCTTGGTGCATACGACATACGTAACATTATACTACATTGCTTTACATTATACTACATTTTATTTATTTTCTTCCTTTACCTAGCTGACTTCTTTAATGTACTGATTTCGATAATAAACTCAAATGCAATGTTTTTTTGGCGTTGCTACAAGCATTTTTTTTTGACAAACAGCTTGAAAACTATAAAATATTTTGATATTTTTTAGTCGATTTTAGTAAATACGAGTATTTTGGGCCAATACTCGTTAGTTGCCTCCTCAGTCACTCCACTTTGAGATCCTTTGTACAGCATCATAGCGCAGAGACATGGCGCTGTAAATTATAATGTTTTATGGTTTAATACTGAGATAAGGCGGCAAGGAGCCTATTATTAAGCGTGTTAACCGAGGGAGGGTTAGGCGGCGCAAACACGGGCGATTTGCGATTAGTCGCAATGTTTTGTTTAACTTTCTTGTCAATACATTCTGAAGAATAAAGGTGTATTAGAAGAAATGCATAAGTAAGTAAAAGTTTTCAGGTTTTTGATTGAAATAAAACGGCATGAAGCTTATTATTAAACGTGATAACTAGAGGGTTAGGCGGCGCAAACACGCGCGATTTGCGACCAGTCGCAAATGTGCGTAATGTTTTATTTTTCTTCTAAAATGTAATGTATTTATCGTAAAAGCCTTTTAGAATTAACCATAAGGTAATGAGGTAAGTTATAGTTTTGATAAAGAGTATTTGTAAATTAAATGGTATAAAATATTTCTGAAACTTCTCTTTGTACGTATACATTCTTTTTTTTTTCATTCTATATCAACTTTTGCGTGCTTGCAGCTCTCTTCCTCCATCTGCATTGCCATGCAGTTTGTAAAATCCAATCAGGGGACAGGTGAGAATTTCAAGAATCATATTAGTAGGCGATGCGGCTTGCAACTCACTATTTTGATTCCGCTTCCCACCTACACGCCAACCCATGTTAAACGTGGCTCTTACATGCATTATAAATCTGGCTCTGTCTACCCCGCCAGGGAAATAAACAGATATATGACATAAAACCAATTAAATGTATGTAAAGTATAAAAATAAAAGAATACAATAAGAAATTGACTTCATCATCATCATCATTTCGAGTAGGTGTCACGGTCAATCGACCATGCACACCCTGGTGTCAGAGTTCTTCGGAACCGCCTCTCGGCCTCTGACGTGGTTCCTTTAACGACTGCCAGATGGCAGCCGAAATTGACATAAAAAAAAGTAAGTAAGTATTACTTACTTGTATGATAATAGTAAGTATGATAAGTTACCCTCTATTATATAATATTTGACTAACTTATATAATAACTCGCTTGCCGTTCCACCTATTAGTCTGCGATGTTTTATTAGTCCCGACAGGGTTCATATTGTACCTCATATAACTACAGTGCAGTGTATTATAATAAAAGCTGATGTATATGCAATATCAAATGCAATAAATGAATTTAATTAAATTAATTGAAAAAGACGCGATATTATGTATCTAGAAGACCATATCATTATCATCATCTCATCATATCAGAAATTTCCTGTATCAAACGATAGTATGATAGGAATATGGAGTATCATTAAATACATACTTGTGTTGATTTAAATTTCGATATACGTAAATGTTGCGATAAATATCTGTATTGACAATAATAACAGATGTTAAAGACAATATCGATCGTTTGCGTCAAAAATGCGAATCTTTCTTCAAAATCAGATAATTGTATCATCAAAAGGAGATCAGATCAATATCAAGTGATAAAAGTCCGTGGCGAGCTCAAGTATAAATTGCGAAAAGCGTATTTTTTTAGTTACATCACTTAATAAGAATATTTTTAATATAAATTTTTAAAATAAATGGTCGCGTACAGTACATAGTTACATACCCTGGTGTCAGAGTTCTTTGGAACCGCCTCTCGGCCTCTGACGTGGTTCCTTTAATGACTTTTTGGCAGCCGGGACCAACGGCTTAACGTGCCGAGAGGAACTTTCTTTCAAGAAGGAAACTTTTATTACGGTAAAATATATTCCCGACCGATCTATTTTCGCTCGAGCGAATTAGCGGGCAAAAGCTATTATTTTAAGCCATTTTCCTAATAACCACAGTCCTCCCATAACCTTGCGACTAATCCGTCCGACAAGTCGCATCGCATCTCGCCCCAGAATATGATTTTTAACGAGCCATCCCCCAAGTATGTAATTGTACGAATGCGCTTTGTAATGGTTATTTATGTAGCGAGCGGGTGGAAATTATTTTTTATTGTCTGAGCGCCGACTGCAGCGGTTGATAAAAGTAATGGCCGATTGTTTTGGCTAATGCGTGTATGCAGATGCCTTATATAAATAAATTAGATTTATAGTAAAAAGGGGCGTGATGCGTGGTAACGAGAATATTGGCACCGAAAAAGATAACAAGATCTATTGTTGATAATATTTACCTACTTGCACGTTATTTAAAATAATGCTAAAATGTGTATTACTTCAAATACCTGACATCCTGCCTGCTACTTTCTTAGTTATTTTATTAATTATGTTTGTAAAATAAATACCTTATATCTATCTGTGTTATAACATTTATTGTTTATGAGTTTAATAAATACACGAAATTATAGAAAACTACCTGTTGCCCGCGGCTTCGCCCGCATTAGTGTCGTTCCCTCGGGAATAGTAGAATTTTCCGGAACGAAAGGTACCTTTATCGTCGGCCTCCGTGACGCAGTTAACATGCTAGTCTCCTTCAAGACGGGCAGCAACTTTGATTCCCTGTGCGGGCAAATACTTGTGCTCGGGTACTTCTAGAATAAAGAAAAGAAGAAGGTGGCGTTGGACAAGAGACAAATGACTGAACGTAAAACCTATGACAGATCATAATACTCCGAAGCGTCACAGCTGAGGCAGCAACAGGGAAAATGCTTAGATGAGATAGATATGAAAGAGAGAGAGATCGAAATGCAACATACAGATCTTGAGCAATTGAGCCAGAAAGTTCCCACAAAAACCATTAGTTCCCGCGTCCATATGACATCGAAATCACTCGCACACTAATTGTACCTTTATTTTTTTTAATTGGATAAAAATAAATCAGAATTTCTTTAATCCAGTTTATAAATCGAATACTACTAATATTATAAATGTACTAATGAATAAATCATGTTTGTTATATCTTCGCGCAAAAACTAAAATATAAATTTTAATAATTCTCTACAATGTTATAATTTATACATCAGATATGTTTGTGTTAAACATAGACAATAAAACACGCGAACAAGTTAGCAGAAAAAACAAAGTATTCATATGTATTTATTACTCAATCACCACAAAAAGCTGCCCACAAAAAGCGTGTAGTTCCCGCGTCCAACATAATGAAATCGTAAATCGCTGGCGTAGTACTCAAATATAAATCGTGGCGGTTTGGCGCGAACGGCATTTTTGTCGCTTCAATCACGCAGTGTGCGGTTGGACTAAAATGATTCCAAAATCAAGTAAATTTCTACACAATTTCAATTAGTTATACGGTTAAGGAATTATTTTTTTTATTTATTTAAACTACGCGATACAGTGTACAGGCGGACTTAAAACCAAAGGCATTTTGTACCAATCAACCAACTGGTTGATGTCGATAATTGTTGGGATAGTGCAAATTTTTGATATTGGAATATAAAAATAAATACTTTATAACAACATTAATAATAAAATAAAAAAAATAATATAGTACATAAAAATATATACGCTAGTATAATAACCTGTGGAAATTACACCAAAACTGCCTACAATGCTCTGCGTGTCCGGTACAACAACAGCTTCAGGAGGTTGTTGGGACAACACTGGCGCTGCAGTGCCTCTAGCATGTTTGCCGATCACATCACTGACAGCTTTCAGGCAGTGCTTCGGAAAAGAGTTGCTTCATTATGGGCACGGGTGAGGAGCAGTTCCAACACACTTCTGAAGGTAGTGTCAGAAAGAGTGGATAGTCCAATTGTCAAGTATTGGTCATCCACACATGTCCAATAAAATGATTCTCACTTTAAGTTTTAGTAACATAGGATAAGTGTCTTACTAACACACTATGGACTTGTATTGTCCTATATGTACATCTGATTAAATAATTTTATTCATTCATTAATTTATTAAACAATACATAAACTACATACATATTATGAACAATCTTACAGGCCTTGTAGAAAATGAGCTTTCACTCTATTCATAAATGTCAAACGAGTTTGAGTCTTCCGAATATCTACCGAATAACCGAACCGAACTAGATTTCTGTAGCTATAAGGGATGGATAGTGTTCAGAAACCTGTTGATAAATGATAGAATATTACTATTTCCGAACTACATTAATTGATTGTTAAGGCTTAGTAAAATAAAGTAAATTTAGTATTGATTGATTGAGATATCTCCGAATACTCAAAAAATCTTAACTAACGGCAGCTGAAATTCTCGTGCTGTCTTTGTCTTGCTAGGTAATTGTCAAGAAAGTGACAGAAAGAGTTATTAAAGATTTTAGTTAAGATACTCTTATGATGGTTTTGAGTTAGAAAGGCAAAAAATGGAGTCTCTATTTTCAGGCCAATAGTACAATGTGTGTGTGTACCATTGGTGTTTACATATAAAGAAAATTAACCATGTGAGAATTCAAAAGCATGCTACTGTTAACTTGGTTGCGTATCCCGACTAATTAGACTGCCTGTCCAGCTTTCATCCTAATCCTAACTATGATAAAAAATGCGACAGTGAGTTTGTTTGTTTGTTGCGCTTTCATATTGTAACTACTAAACAGATCATCATGAAATTTTGCATACACGTTATCTGGGGTACGGAGAAGGACATAGGGTACATTTATCGGGGAAAAAGTACTGTTCCCGAGGGATCGACATTGACACGGATGGAGCCGCGGGCGAAAGCTACTTTCTCTATAAATTTGACAATCAAAAAAGTCGTGTTATAATACTAAAAAAATAAGGTGATCCGGCTATTTCACTCAAATGTCCAGATACGCTGGATGCTCTTTCCAAATATTCACTTTGAGGACTATCCCGAGTAAAAACATACATACATAGTATCACGTCTTTTTCTCTTGCGTGGTAGTCACAGTCTAGGTCTATTAGACCCGTAGGCCACGTTTAGCATAAATAAATAAAATAAATAAATATATACGGACACATCACACAGATTGAGCTAGCCCCAAAGTAAGTTCGAGACTTGTGTTATGGGATACTAACTCAACGATACTATATTTTATAACAAATACATATATAGATACACATTTAAGACCTAGGTCAATCTGAAAACGATCATTTTCCATCTTGACCTGGCCGGGGATCCAACCCGGTCACTCCCTGTCGCAGGCTGGCGTGTTGACCGCTGCGTCACGGAGCTAGTCAAAGCATTTTTTTTTTATTTTAATTTTAGTTGATACTTATTTTGACATTTTTTTTTATTTTCGTGTTATTAATTTCAATAATATGACATTATTTTTTAAATTCAATTTGAACATGACATTTAAATAAACCAATGTATACTCAGTCCACATACCTAATTTCTAAGGTTTTCAAAAATTGTGAGTTGTCGTCCTTGGAGAAAATGCGCTGTGCAGTTTGTTGCCGCTTCTTCTGCACTCCGCTTTGGAAGCGGCATTAAACTTAGCCATAAGTAAATTTTTGACGTCAACAATTGTTGAGAAGTGAAATATGACAATTAATAAGTGTTCAAAGAAACCTATATTGAATAAACGTTTTGAATTTGAATTGAATTGCATGTTCGTGGGCATGAGGTAAAAAACGGAATCAAAATAGTGATTGGTTACTAGCTGCATCGCCTATTAACATGATTCCACGGAATTTTGGAATTTCACGAAATTTCCCTCGTTCGGCTTTTAAGAACTGTGCGGAATTCTAAGTTTTTTCTTCTCTCCCAGAGCAGCATGGAAGAGAAAAAACAACGCAACTATTAACCGGAATAATGAAATCGTAAATAAAGTCGCTGGGCGGTCGCATAATAGTAAAAATTAAAAATGTAACATAAATCGCGGTTTGGCTGCACCGGCTGACATTTCTGCGGCGGCTTCAATCACGCCTCGGTGGGTAAAATCACGTTACATTTTTAACCGACTTTAAAAAATGGAGGAGGTTATCAATTAGTATGTATTTCTTAATGTTTGTTACCGCATAACTCCATCATTTATGATTTTTGTTTGAAAGGGTATACTTTGAAATTCATCATCATCATCAGATCTTTTTAGTCTGGGAGAAAAGAAAAACGTAGAATGTACTAACTTCTTCTCTTTCTGCACAGAAGCCGGCCGAGGATTTGGCGAAAATCAAGGAATTATTTGATTCCGTTTTCCAGCTATACGACCACTAATACGCTAAAAGTGGCCTTAAGGTCTTATAGCAGTCGGCTTTGTTAACCCCGTAAGGAATTAAGAAGTGATGATATGTAAGTAACATTTCATATTTTGACGAGAGAGAAGAGATAGGCGCTCTTACAACACAAATCAACATTGAGTAGGTACAAGACACATTTTTGTGTCCTGCAAAACTAAAAATGTTAATCATAAATACATAATTTTCATAACTTTAAACCCTGTATATATTATGATAAAACAAGGACTAACTTTAGTATCTGGTTTAAACCATTATCTGACCAAAATAAGACGACACTTATCACTTTGACGTTTGTTCAACTGTCATTGTCCATTTGTTTTGGGCGGATAATGGTTTAAACCACGTACTAAAGTTAGTCCTCGTTTTATATTAAGACAGCGTAAGTTTAAATATAAATAAACAAATAAGAAAATCCAGTGCAAACGGCGCCTAAAACCAACGAAAAAGCGAGCAATCAAACGCAAAATTAAAACGCACTAAAACCGCGACAAAAGCGGAGTAGATTTACACACCGGACGCTAACACACTTTCACGTGTCAATGGCTAGCAGTAAAAGCCTAAAACGCCGAAAAAAAGGCCACAACACCGCGTACATGCATCTTTTTCACTCCGCTGACAAATGGGTATAAAGCTGGATGACTGTGCGAACGAAAAATCATTCACAAATTGTGACGCCACCCGCTTAGCCGACGAGCCACTTTTTATCCGCGCGCCATCAATAAAAAGGCAAAAGGCCGAAAAAAACGCAGTGACGTCACGGGTTACGTTTTCGCGCCGACAACGGCGGATAAATCAAGCGCGCGAATGTGGAGTCGGCCCGCCCGAATTGTGGCGTTTTATGGCAATTTGATTTACACTAGTGTGGAAATGTTGAGAGTGTAGAAGGTTGACTTGGCATGATTGACATATACTTCTCATGAGAGCGTGATCTTGGTACATCCTCAGCTGTGTGATATACATACCTAGATTCGTTATGCAGTTTTTTCACTGCATAACGCCTTCTGTATAGAGTACTTCATTTAGGAATTTGAAAAATCCTGGCAAAAAGCCGGACATTTCGATAAAAGTCCGGATAATGATGATGATGATATGGTAAGTATGGTAGGCAGGCAGACGCTCGCATTGCGAGGCGATAAAAAAAAGTTTTATTACTCATATTCCATAAATCCGGACAAATTAAAGGGCCGGACAAAGACCGGACAAGAGTCTAAAAGTCCAGACATGTCCGGACTAATCCGGACGAATGGTAACCCTACTTCTGTATGATCGATTGTGAGACTACTAACATGCATATCAAACTTGTCAACTATTACTAAGATTTTTGCGGCAACTGTGATATAAAGCCTTTACACGATTGTATTGACCAAATGTGTGCCATAAATAAAGCTACAATTTGTATAACCATGATTTCTCACCACCAATCGATATCCAGCAGCGTTATTGTTATGTTTTATTTTATGGACAGGTATCACGGAAGACCAGCGGTGTAATCTTACTCAGGTACAGATGGCTGCAGAGAAATCTGTATAGTATCACTACTGCGATGTGCTCATATTTATCTGCAACTGTCTGAACATCACCGCCTAATGCTGAATGAACCCTGACTCTTTCTGGTACCTTATTTGCTCAATTGTTTTGTCTTGTTTGGCTCCAAATAAATTACTTTTCTTTCTTTCTTTCAAATCAAACAAGACAGACCTAATCTGCGTGTTTAACACACAGATTTTTCGCTCTGTTATTATAGTTTCCTCCCGCTCTGCTCAACAAATTTAAGCATGTGTAGACGTCCGTTTTAGGGTAGATACAGTTGTGCCATGTTTTGGCCCTCTTATCCACAAACACTGTAATCATATCATCAGTACTTCGTGCTGGTACACTATTTGTATCTCCTAAAAATATTGTCAGTCAGCTAAAGCATATCTTTAACTGTTCGTTGCTTAGTATACGCAGATACTCTTTTTCTGCAACCTTGGTTAGGTCTTCTAACTGGGTGATCGGTGAGTACACTGTCCAACGCTGCTCTTTCCGTATGATGGTTCAATTCTGTACTTTCGTTATTTGTAAGCAGTGCCATAGTATTTTAATGTTCGATACCCGAGCCGAGTGTACACGAATAAACGCCGATATTGCTCAATGAAAGGGTTTTTAACCGGGGAAATAAACGTTTTATTTGCCGATAGTGTTAATACGTTGTAACTTGGATTATCTAAGATTCTGATCGTGATAAAAAAAGATTTTAAAACGGAAGTGTTCTATTTTAGTTGCTTAACCGTCTTTTTTATCACAAATGTTGAAGCCTGTTGCATCGCTAAAAGTTGAAGAAGTAGCCCCGGTCAAATAAAAAATCAAAATCTATTACAAGAAGAAGCCTTCACAAGCCACGCAGGTAATGGTATACCAGAATGTCAGTAGTGAATATAACCAATATTTATTAGACACTCTTATATTGCGCCACTCCGGCGCACACCACAAAACTAAAATTCAACAGATAGTATTTTTTAAGATCACGAGTGACATCGAAATGGTCAGAATGGAAGTTTTAAGGATGAATAATTAATAAAATTATATTCCATAGAGGCAATGACAATAAAATAAAAAAAAAAATACGTCATACTCTATGGAAAATGCAAGGTTAAATTGTTATTTCAAGTGGCCAGTACTCATTAATAAGATAATGGTACGACTCATACTTGGTACATTTTTTTAAACTAGATTCAATACATAGAAAAAAATCATTGAGGGCATGACAAGGCTAAACAATGTTTTGTCAAACATATTGAGGATTGTTCCAACTAATTCTGGACCCCATTATGTTAATCCGAAAACGACATATTATCAACACATGCTTATTTCTTAAATTACTAACAATTCACACCACACGTTATGCCATCGTTATGACAACTGTAAAATACTGTTATAACTACAATGAGTTGCTCAAATAATATCAAACACATGTTTAAATTGCTCTTGAGTTATTGCTAGTATTTCATAATGTACAAGTACTATAACCTCGTCGCATTCTTGGAGATTATTTACTGAATTAACAATGATTATATAAATAATATTAGTATTTACATCATTGGCCGCTCTTGAGTGGGTTGTTGGAAACAATTTCACAGTAATGATTAACATATTGTGAAACACCTGCCAATGCGACCTGTTTTCAAGAACTATGTGCATTATCTCACCAAGTGCCTAAACAAATAGCATTTGGAACGGATTCATAGAGACGAATGATTTAGTGATAGATCTCTAGAAATTGTTTAACATGAAAATGGCGGAGTCTAGACAGTTAGTTACAAATAAGTGTAAAACGAGACATCAAGCCAGGCAACTAATAATAAAAAAGACAATAAAAAAACTGGCTTTTGGATTGTCTTACTGGCCTGACTCAGCGGTTGGACTCGAGTAAAAGAACCATTTCAATCTCTTCTGATTATGATTTTTATTATGATTATGAACTTATTATACAAAATTTTCTTCTAAGTAACATCACAAAGCAGTTCTTTGGTCATCATTATTACTTAAATAAGCTACAGTATTTCAACATCCAAATTATTATTATTATTATCATATGTTTGCTGGATAAAAAATACTTAATTCCAAAGTCATAATTTTCACAATGACAGAAGACTATGATGTAATACATCATAAATATAACCATTAGCCCAAGACATCAAAATCGATAAACAAGCCCAAACAAAAATTCCTTTTCAATTAAATCCTCAAAATAAACTTCCAAGAATCAATCTTTATCATTCGCCGACGTCAAAATAATTCAGATCAAACACTAAAGGTCACAGCACACACATCTCGTAAAACGAAAAACTAAAAGCTCACTTATCCGCACTAACCTACCCGTGACTGACAGACGGCGCATCACAGTTGATCAACTGGTGTCCCGCCACCGTCCTCGTTCATTCGTTCACTCACTCATTCATTCACTCACTCCGACGTCGGGTTCGAGTGATCTCTGATCACCTTACGTGGGCGAATTTCTTTTTTTATCAAGCTGTGGGGCATTCGAAAAAAGAATGAGTTTTCGGCCAGGAATATTTTTTGAGCCTGTTAGTCGCTTTGGATGGATTTTAAGAGCTTTATATCGTGAGTCCTTGTTTTTGGCTTCATGGTGTTTACCAAAGTAATAACAATGAATATCTAATTTAACTTTACTTTTAAATATGGATATTAATAATGAATCTACTATAAATATATTGTGACAAGATTTGAAACATTAGGTAAAATAGATCGATGATCGCAATGACTAATTTACAAGACTCAAGAAAACCCAAAAATTGAGATGATATTCTTGAGAAAGTTCAACGAGTTATGCGCAGAAGATGCCATTGAGTCACAAATCAGAATACGTAAATAGACGATCTGGCGGCGCTCTTAGATGATGACATTCCCATCGGCACAGATTTGTACACGATTCCCGTTCGGGCAACAATAGCTTGTTGTCAACGTCAAACGCTCAGCGTTTATCGTCCAAATCTCCGCGTCATCTAATACAGCAGATCGCATCAATAATAAACCGAAAAATGAGCCCCTTAGATACGGATCGAATTAACGGTCAACCGAGCACAAAGCCCGGCCAATCAGTGGAACGATTCTTTTCCGTATTTACGTCACATTTCTTCGATTTCGCGGCACGTTCGAGACGTAATAAGCGGACGTCCCCCGTCCGTCACCCAGTGGTGGGGGGTGGGGAGTAGTTAATGAAGTTTTCTCAGCGATTCCCACCGGTCGTCACATACGGCCGCGCTGTGGTCACATATTGTGCACGTCTCACATATTGGCCGGGTAAATGTTTTAATAAGCGCATCCGCTGACTTGCCCGTTTGTGCTTCTTATTAATGTCTATTGTTTCGAGTTTTTGTTATTACGTCTATATCGTCCATATGGTAAGAAGTTTTGCCAGAATAGTTGCTGAATATTCGGTTGTAGCGTCCACTTTCTGTGTGGTCGAAAACTTTCTTTTCAAATAGTTTTGCTTGTAAATAGATTACAACTATGAGATCATCCATATAGTCATAATTTGAGTTTGCGTCCAAATCATACTGTATGTTACGTATTTCCGGTTACATCCTTGGCTGTGATGCTTCAGAGCACCAGGTTCACATTTCAGCTTTTTATTTTACACCCCTCATGGTCGTAGGCGTCGCTGCTAAGAAGTTTTTAGTATCCAAAGAGAATTAATTGTATTCTCCTTGTTAGTATCGAATGTAAGTTTCCAACTATCTTCAAGATATTGTCACTAACCAAAGTTATAACGTATTCACTGGCTAAGAACTAATTTGAATACCTATAAGCTCATGCAAATATGCTCTCAGCAACACCACTGCTTTTCAAGGACCAGAAAGGGTGCAAGTGAAGCACTTCTTCACGTGCTACATTATGCTAGTGACTGTAGTCTTATGCACAGCTGTTTTATAATCAGGTATATCCATATCAGAATAGAATAAAATAAACTTATCTAAACCTCTCCAACCCGTCTGGCCTGCAAGGAGAGTGTAGGCCAAATCCTCTGTCTGCTCTGGCCGAGTATGGCTCCAATAATACAGAGAGGATCATGCTCTTGCAGTGGAGACAAATAAGAACTGATGATAATGATGATGAAACTTATCTTATCCACGTTCAGACGGTACGCAGGATCGTGAAAAATGGGGTCATATAAAAGAGAGACATCCCAGAAGTGGTGATTCTAGATGAGTGCATTAGCCTGAATGATTATGTTGATAATAGACATAGGTACCGAATGGTAATATCTAAAAGTTGATCGAAGCAATATGACGGAGATGATTGGTTGTTAATGGGAACATTAATAATGACAGCATGCTATACAATCCATCGCCTAACTTAATAGAAATGCAAAAGTATATCATAGTACTATACTTTCTTACTCAAAAACATTGTTTAAGTCCTCGATATGTTTCTAAAAATAAACGGCGGCTATCCATAGACGTTAACGACCGAGGGAAACAAATCTCGTACCTTCCTGACCTACCGCAACTCGCTTGGGAACGCCGTGCCTTATATTACCCTTATTTTTATGGCGCCCCGTTTTTCAAACACTACTACTGGCTATATTTCTTACCTTCTTTTCTTTAAATTTTCTGGACTCGACAGAGTATGAAAGTGCTAGATGACAATGCGCAAAATTGAATTAATCAACTTTAAATAAATAATATAAAATAAATAAAATAATTAATTCAGGTAAATTGTATACAATTCATAGACAGATGTTGGAGCCTACTTTTAAGTAATAGAATACTTGTCCCAGCAGGCTCCGTTCTTCCATACCAATTCTTATAATTAATTTACCTATATATAGCAAAGTATATTTAGAACATAAAACTACGAACTAAAATTACAAACTAGAAAAATTTCAATGATTAGAAATAATTTTTATATGTACTCACATATTATGTGTGTATTAGTGTGTGTGTGTGTTTGTGTGTGTGTGTGTGTGTGTGTGTGTTTGTGTGTGTATGTGTGTGTGTGTGTGTGTGTGTGTGTGTGTGTGTGTGTGTGTGTGTGTGTGTGTGTGTGTGTGTGTGTGTGTGTGTGTGTGTGTGTGTGTGTGTGTGTGCGTGTGTGTGTACTTGGATAGGGACATCTTCCTTTATGACTGTAACATAAGTTCATTCTCAAAGCCATGTCCAAGCTGTTTCCCGACACATAGAACTCAGGGATTTTCAAGGCAAGAGTGAATAGGCATAATTTGCGTGGAACACCCTAGATCTTATCACAGCTTTCTATCAGACAGGATAGGGGTCAAACGCACCTCCAATCAACAACCAATACAAAAAAATAATAATATGATAAAACTTGCGCGAGATAAATTCATTATTTACTCACGCTTTACTCGTCGGATTCGCCGACATATCTCGGTCTGTTACGAAGACCATCATCGAGGCTAGTGTTATGGGTGGTGACACGACGGTTTCGCTTCCCACAAAGCACCCAGTGCTTTAAGGGAAGCGCATGAATACAAAAATAGAATACATGCAAAACAAATTAACACAAAATCGTCCAAAATATTGGCCTATCTAGACAGAGTTGGAAATAAAAGAAAAAACCATATTCCAATAGCGAACCCCGAGCTCGGACGTACTACAGCTAAGGACGCAACCAAGAAAACGCTCATATGAGGAGGAGTGGTTTAAAAATCAAAATTGCTTTTTCAGGAATGAAGTATAAATAGATCCTCTTATTAATTTCAAATCTCGCCCGCTTGGAATTTTTTCACCATATTTTATTTCTTAATTTAATAAGAGTATATAAAAATAGCATTATGAATGCAAAATAAAATCACAAAAATAGGATAAATAAATGATTTAGGACTTTTTAACCAATTGATCAAATTTGGTCAAGAAATAAAATACGAGTGTGATGCATCAAATTCATTTCATCTACATATCTATTAAGTTCTTAATATACAAAATTTAAGTCTTGTTTGTTCGATCACTTATATCTTAGGAACGGGTGGACCGATTTTTATAATCTTTGATTTTATGGTTTTATTATCACCCCAAATAGCAGAATAAACATTAAAACAAGAAATATTTACGACAAAAATCGAAACGAAGTAGAAGAAGAAAGCCGGTACGGCTAGTTAAAAATAAGAAAACGCTCACATAAAATAGTTCGCTGATTTTGCATGTCTACGTCTATAATGCTTACTTCTTGTCATTGTATTACGTGTTGCAGATACTCTTAGTTCGATGAATAAACATATTTTCCGAGAGATGTTTGATAGCCGAGTAAAATTACATCAGACAAAGGACATTTAACAACAAGGAACTAATATCACCCATGCAGTTACAATAACTTTAATTTTCAGATTACTTTTTAAATAAAATAAATATATAGGGTCAAAACACAGATTAAGATAGCTCCACAGTTAGTTGTGAACTCATGTTTTGGGATACTAACTCAAAGATATTATAGGAATAAATACAAATATAAATAAACATCCAAGATCCAGGCCAATCTGAAAAAGATCATTTTACATCATGACCTGACCGCGCCTCGAACCCAAGAGCTGGCGATTCAAAGGCATCGAGCCACAGAGATTGTCAGTATAATACCAAAAACATTGAAAGAGATCTATTTCAAACGAATACTTTTACAATACAATACGAGAACACAACAAAACCTAATGAAAAATACCGATTATAAACAGACATACAGTGCACTGACCCCGTACTCCATAAGGCACTCAATACACCCCAGGAGTGCATTAATGGCATTTTTCACATGTTTCTCGGATCACAGGTCAAGTCAGCCACCCTGTAGGAGTGGTGGGGAGAAGAGACGGGGTGGTGGGAGGACGTCTCCCGTCAATCAGTTCGCGCGACGTGACCGGAATTTTATAGGAACATTGGCACAGCGTTAAGACGTTTTTTTATGATCGTCTAACGCGTCCGATTTGCTATTGGCGTAATCTTGCTGGTATGTGCCCGGCTTTCGAGGTTTTCTGCGTGTTGTATCGTGAAATGTGTTTATTTTAATCCCTTTACATTCACATTCTTCTTTTGGAGCCGAATATTTTAGTAATTTCACTGAAAGAATTGTTAATTAGGTTTTTTTGTATCACAATTCTCGTTGTTACTTACTGACTATTGAAAATGTAATACTTATAATTACATATATTCGTGAATGCCTTGTATGGCAATCCTAACTCATTATAAATGCGAAAGTGAGTTTGTTGGTAACGCTTTCACGCTTTTATTACTGAACAGAATTTTGCATACACATTGTTTGGATGCGTAGAACCGAACACATAGCGCGTAGAACTGATGGCCGATGGGGCAGAAAGTAGTCGAAGGGCGACCACGTACCAGCAAGTGCGTTGGACACCCACCAACCAGGTGATCGGACGACCTGACCAGGTCGCAGGGCCGCTTCCAACCGGTCATATTGGTAATCCTTGGGGGAGGTCTATGGCTATATTATGGAGATGGACACAGAGCATCTTTTTCGGAAAAAAAGGAATGTTCCTCAGTGATTGACATTAACGCGTGCAAAAGCTAGTAACATTTTAAAAGTGGCTTTTAGGTCTTAAAAACATGGGCTGTGTCTACCTCGCAAGGAAAAATACGTGTTAGTATGTATGTATAAAAGCTAATAAACAAATAAACCACAAGAAAATATTGCGTTCCGTTTGTAGAACTCGCCACACAAACTTTAAAGTAAAAACAAAGCTCCTAATAAACATTTCGCTTAAAAATAATGCGAAAACATGTATTGTTACGACATAAAATAAAAAGTTTGGACGCTTTATTAATATAAGAATACGGATATCACTGCCGGGGGGAGAATACACATAGTTTAGGCTTAAACTTCAGTTAAGTTTGCAGAAAACCGGGCTTAAAACTGTCTGGTTAAATTTTTTTAGTTAGTTTTGTATTCAATATTTAAGTTTCATAATTTAAAGCAAAAACTCATGAGACACCCGGCCTCTGTTGAGATAGATACAGGTAGTGTCATCAAACTTTTGAAATTACACATAGAATTTGTAGAAGGCATACGAGATAAAGGAATTCAATTAAGAGAAACATCAGAGAATCATAGAATTGCTTCGATACTGGTTTGGAAAAAGAAAAAGACGTAGAATGTTCACAGCTGCTTCTCTAACGGCGCAGACCGTAGAAGCTATCCAAGACAATGGACGAAAATCTAAAGAATCGTGCGACTAGCAACCTTTCACTATTTTGATTCTGTTTTCCACCTGAAATACCTCAGAAATAGCGTACATTGTGTAATTTTACGGACGACACGTACATTAAGGAATAACTAAGTCGTCAATATAAACAACTTTTACTTTAAAAACAATAATGGGAACTTGTAAAAAATGAGATTCTCATTAGATATTAGCATAAATGTCAAAGATTTGTAGGAATCAACGTAAGTCTTGCCACCAAATCTTGCAATTACCGATCACCTCAGCAATTCAACTCTTTATCCACACCGTTAATAAACCGAGAATCTAACCTGGACTTTTCAGGTAGGAGAAAGCGATCTACCGATTCCGCTATGGAGCAGTTACATCATCTGACAAAATTATGTTTCTCATTCAATGTCAGTCAAACCATACTAATAGGTCAAACCATAGAGGTTACTATATTGACGTTGTAAATGTATAGGCTGGCGAGGAATTAAAATCGAAGGGCGAAGTTAAGTGAAATATATTAAAATAAAAGAAATAATAATAAGAAAAATGTCTGTATCACTCATATCAAGTACCTCCTTCGAACCATCATCTAAACTGGCCACTAGCTCATCCAATGATACAATCTGAAGTGGTCACTCCTTAGGGACTAGTGGGATTCCGAGAAAGACCACACACACCGGTGTTGACGCATAGACTCCGTAATTGCGTTCCCGAGTTGACGGACGGCGATTGACGACTGAATGACAGAATTGTTGACGAATAATAGGGTTCCCAAAAAATTATATAAATTTGGGAACGCCTTTAGCTCGAAGTCGTTTGGAAAAGCTGACAGGAAAATCTTGGTCATTATACTCGTAGACTCTGTTCCGGTAGGAAAATTAAAAATTAACTAATTTCAAATCATTTATTTCCATTCATTGCGTGTCCGTATATAGACAAAATTGTCAACAGTACACTGTCCGTTTGAGTTTTCAGATTAGTTGGTGATTACAAGTGTTTTGTCTTTAATCCCACGCTGTTCTGGGAGAAAAGAAAAACCGTAGAATGTACCAGTTGCTTCTCTTCCCACGCAAATGGTAAAAGGCGACCGAAGGAATGGGCAAGCAATTCCGAGGAACATGTCAAGAGGCGATGCGGCTAGCAACTCATCACTATTTTGATTTCGTTTTCCACCTGCGCGCCCATCTCACCGACATGTTAAATGTGGCCTTTAGGTCTTGAAATCTACAATATAGGGATAATAGCTCTATGTTGTATTGTCTTACATAGCCAAGTGATTCGGTTATTAAAATATCTTCACATTTTTTGTTGGTTTTTACTACAATTGATTTCAATGAGAATTTGCTGTCCATAATTTAAAATAAGTAGTTTCGAGATATTGTTTTTTATTTTTGGAATAAGAGAGGTTTATTATTGTATTGTATTTTTTTTCATAAAATCAAGACTTTCAAAATTTTTCGTCTGGTCACCCTAGTCGCGAGATCTCAACATTTGGGTCGAGTTCGAAGAAATCCTAATTTACGACAGGTTCCCTTGCAACCGGTGCCAATGGTTGATCAGGACAGGACTGACTGGTGAATGACAGAGTAGTTGGTCACTTGGTGACTGTCATCACTGGAACATTTTAGGAATCTTCCAAATGACAAATAGTGGAATAAGAGAAATTCATAAAATGCGTACTTCTTAAATGCAAGTGCAAGATGAGTGAGAGTTGTCATGAGAATGAGATAGATATTTAACACTTTCGCTGACACTGCCCGCCTGTAGACGTAATTCTATTGTTATTTCTTTTGTGTCTGGTTCAGTGTCAGCGAAAGTATTAATCGTTTAAACACCAAAGAAAGATAAATTCTTCAAATTCAGTCTAAACCACATTCGTTTACTATTTAAGCATCGTCGTCAACCACAAAACTAATACTTTTCGATTGTTATTTTAGTCCCAACCCGTCACTCAGCGATCGAGATGTCCGCGAGTCTCCTTGGCAAGCCCACACTCGGTCATCTATACGTTATGTATCTGTCTGTCTGTCACGCCAATACGAACGTGTATTTTGTGGGCCTTGTGCACGTAAAATATGTTTACTTTTGGATTAAATAATGTGACGTGAACTGGGTCAGAAAAGGTCGATTTAAAGATATTATTAACTGAAGGTTTATATATCACTGCAAAATACATTGCGGGTTTCCTATGATTGACAATTTTTATTAAAGATATACAAAACGTAATGTACTTTGAAATGACTATCAAAACGTTGTACACTGAGTTAGCAAATAGGCCGGCAGGTCAAGATGGAAAATAATCTTTTTCAGATTGACCTGGGTCTTGGATGTGTATGTATTTGTTATAAAGTATAGTATCGTTGAGTTAGTATCCCATAACACAAGTCTCGGACTTACTTTGAGGCTAGTTCAATCTGAACCCGGGCACTCTCGTGTCGCAGGTTGGCGTGTTGACCGCTGCGCCACGGAGCAAGCTAACGGATTGATTTAAGTTGTTTGGCAATTAATCTGAAACTGTCTTATTATAAGACGAGGACTAACTAGCACCTGGTTTAAACCATTATCCGACAAAAATAAGATGGCACTTATCACTTGACGTATTGTCAACTGTCATTGTCCATTTCTTTTGGACGGTTATTGGTTTAAATCAGGTACTAAAGATAGGACACGTTTTAAAATAAGACCGAATATGTTTTGTCCGAGGTGTCCTATGCGGTTGCGACGTTCGTTGCATCTTTCTCCACAAATACTTGCGAATTCGAATTTTGTAATTGCGAACACCGGTTATAGCGAAATATATATATTCAATATCTATTTAAAAGCCTATCAATTCAAATTCTGTAAAGTCTATTCGCTAAATTACCTAGCCACCTTGTAGACTTCGGCTTTTTAGGGTTCCGTACTCTTGGTCGGTGATATCGCTCCGCTGTCCATCTGTCACCAGGCTGTATCTCATGAACCGTGATAGTAAGACAACGGTACTGAACCCTTCGTGCGCGAGTCCAACTCGCACTTGGCCGGTTTTTATTATTTCTACGCCCCTCACCTGTGAATGACTAATTGACTAGCTCCGTGGGCAGAAACTGGAGCTTAAAGATCTTAGGGCCGCATCTTATGAAGTCTTTGTTGATTGAGGCTTATGATTTCTGCGCAGAAAGAGAACCAACTGAAACTCATACATTCAAATCTTTTTTTATTTTCTTTCAGACCAGCATGGAAGAATAGTCGAATAAAATATAGATAAATTAAATATAATAATCTAAAATAATCGACCTAACATCAACTTATTCACACCCATTATCTACTTCCAAAATGGACACCATCAATCGTCAAATTAATTACGAACGAGAAATTCATTGAAATTAATTTATCAGCCACGAAGCGATCAAAAAAGTTCCTTCACACAATCACTCAGCGGATCGCCGGATGATTGACCGGTCTGGCAGTCCAAATGATGAGAGGAAGTTTAGATCAGAATGGAGATTTGAAGATTATTGAGCAAATTTGAGTATAAAACAAAATTATCTCGTTCTTCTTCGTCATTGTACGTATGTAAGTGGCTTACACTGATGAAATGTAAATCTATCAGTCTTTTCAAAATTCTGAATGGCATCATCAGCTTAACAACTGCCAGCCGAGATATAGTAAATCTCTTCTAATTATATTATTGAAACTAACGACAGAAACTATATTATGACTAAAAATTCCCTCCCCCTCATTAAGGAATTTTCAAGGCAAGAGTGAATATGCATTATTTAAGTACGCTTGTACCACCCATCGCTGCTTCGAATCAGGCAAGATAGTGGTCAAACTCATTCAAATTATTTATTAAAAAAAGGATATATAGTCGGCAATCCCGACGAAATAGCACGTGAACGTGTCGAAACCGTTTAAGTCTCTTTTCTAATAAGTATCGAAAGAGCAGTTCAATGTCCAGATTTGGGATTTATATGGTTTGACTTGACTTAACAATGTAATATTTAAGAAAATGAAAGTATCTATCGGCGGGTATTTAAAATTATTTCTTAGTTTTATAAGGCCAACGCCATCTAGTGAGAGGTAGGAAAAGATGGCCACTATGCACTGCAGCGCATAGTGGCAGCCGTGGCAGTTAGTGGAACTAACGAGTCGACACCCTTGTACGTGCTTATATCAGACATTAAGTTACGTAAGTATAAAATGTCTTTTGCCATAACCTAACCTAATATAAAGAAAACTTCTAGAAACATTCTAGAACTTTTCTTCATAGGACAATCCTCCATTAGAATCAAAGCTCCTTGGGTGCGATGAATAATATCATAATTATGGGCAGGGATACGTCTTAATATCAATAAAGGCACAAATAAGTCAGGTAGGGGCTCTAATGCGCAAGAATAAACATCCATCCATCAAAAGCTGATATGTTTGACCGTGGAGCAAAAAATTTGAGTTGGGAGATTAGTGTGGATAAGCTGATTTTGGGTTTTGAGGAAATAACACCTATACCAATTGATATATATATAATAATTTGATTTAATTCGGTTTACTCGACTACCAAGCAAGGTGTGTGCGTGTATTTTATGTTTGTTAATTTATTTATTACCTCGTATCTTCTCAACAGCTGGATGGATTTCGACAATATCATTTATATATAATATATTAATAAGGTATTGATAGGTTTGGCTCTTTTTTTTTTCGGGTCTTTATATTTTTTTAAATTATAATTGTTTATCATATAATGTGGACTGCTTTTGATGATAGCAAACAAACACTTTAAAGTCATTTTGCTTAATTATTTTTTCCTAATTATGGCACAGTTCTATGTAACTAAGTAAACGTTATCCAGTTGTAGGCTAGTCGACAGTTTTTTTTAATATCGCTTCAATCATTTTGTCTTCAATAAATCATGGAATCTTAACTATCCATCACATCACACGTTCACATTTTGTATTAGGAATGTGTGTACCTTCCTTTAATAGTATCTATATCATTAGGCCTTACCAATGGCCAGAATCTATAACTATGATATATTATAAACAATTATAAATTATCCATCTATAAATTATTTTGATGTCACCTTTATTAGCATTATTTGGCTTTATTTTCATTAAAAATAAAATATAAACCGTGTCCATATTATGCGATAGTCGTACAGTGTCGAGCAAAACACGTATTTGTCTAACAATGAGTCGTTGAAAAGGATGCGCGCGCGCGGTCATAACATTGCTCTATTTACCTTGCCCGGCAGTGTACGGTCAGGTGGATAGATGAGTTTTTTTACTTAGTTTACCTTTAGTCCACAGACTAAAATAAATGTTAACCTATACGAGTTACCACGAAAACTAAAGCCGTTTTCCTGTAAGAAGCAAAACAATAGGTGTCAAACACTTCGAAGCCTTCTCTTTTATTTTAAGTATTTATTTTTATCGAACAACACAAAATTGACACAATAATAAAACTTAAAAATAACAAAGTTTATAAGTAGCAATTTTATAAAATTTGTTGGACTTCGGACCTAGCACTTAGCTTTTATCGCAGAGGCCCAGAAGTTGCAATAGCCTATATATTTTCAAAATATGTATTCATCAGTTCAACAGTGCACAGTAATAGCACAGGTATGACACTTCATACAAACGGGACGACATAAATACCTAGTACTACTACAAACAAAATGTTACATCCGTGCACACGCTAATGTGTGAGTTACAGAACCAAGGTTGACACCGAAGAATAAAATTAAATATACCTATTCATGATGCCACCTAAAGTTCGACACACAATGCAACTGGCACAATCAGAACACCATGACGTATAAGATTATTATATTTTAGGTGTACGTACACATCAACAAGTAACTAGCACTTCACAAATAAGAGGTTATCTATTTTATCTTCTCTTCACCACTGGTTTATTAGTTACCTATTGATTCATTTACAATTAAAAGCACTAGATAATGTCCTGTAATATAATAAATTGCTTGTTTGGCGCTAAACTTTACGGCAAATGTGATAAAAATCAATAAAAAAAAGGATAAATACAAGAGGCAGATAGACAGAGATTCACAGCACAGTATTTCATTGTAAAGCGTGTCGGTAACGTAATATTCGCATTTGACGAGCAACAAAACCTAACCCTGTTTCAAAGCAACGCATCGCACTCCATTTACGGGGGAGAGGTGCGGCGATGCCTTGTTGCGGGGGACGCAGGGAGTTTCCGTTCTGTACGTTAGTACTTATATTAATTCTGTGGTAATAGTTTCCTTACATTTAAATTTTGCTATTTAATATCTGTCACTAAGAGGAAAGATTATGTGTTTTGTCATTTTGAAATCAACCGCTGTATGGTTGGTGTAAATATAAATAAAATTGTAAAATTATTTGAAACTTTGCAATGTCTGCGTTGCTTTATGTACACGCGTGTCGTGTAAGTGACCTACACTACACTGCTTTCAGTTTATTTAAGTTCTAAAAACTGCCGTCTAATATTAACAGCCAGAACCAAAGGCCGTTTTGGAAATAACCGACTTTTTGCAATTGGTGCAACAATCGTTGCATCAAGCAGAAAGTAATTTACTATCACACCGAGTGCTCATTGGAAGCCCGAGCGCTAGCGAGGGCTTTAAAAAGCACGAGTGCAATATAAATTACTTAATGCGAGGTGCATAATCTGCTTTTCTTTCAACTAGTACAAGAAAAGTAGATAAGTGAAAAATAAAACTGAAGATAAATTACAATCAGTGGAAATTTGTTGCTTACATGCCCGTCTTTTTTTCTTTCTGGCCAGTATTTTTTTAGCTCAGGCAATGTCACTTCACAGGCTACTCCATACGGCCGTCTGGTTGGCCAACCTTTTTTGAGACAAGTGACAAAAGCAATAAAAAAAAAAACTAAACAGTGCAGTAAATGATTTCCATACATTTTTTCTGCCAGAGCAGCAAAGTTTCGCTTTGTGCTGGATTTGTAGTGCAGTTATGATAGAATTGCAGCGTAGTTGGAATAAAAAAGTTTTAAGTAGTTAACATATTCACAAGCGAAGCTAAGGCGTGGTAAACGAAGAATAAAATAAGAAATAATCTCGTGACTGCAACACTTTTTGTTCGTCCGCTCCGCCCGTCCATCACACGTCAGCGACTGGATTTCGTCCATCCGACGTCCGCCAGACATTTGGACGCGTAACCCGACTCTGAGAATCTACTTAATCTTTATTGACGCCTGCCTACGTCAACAAACATACTAATGCGAATAAATCAAAGCATTTTGTTTCTAATTTCAACGTGATAGAGTGCATTAGATGTGCCTTGGAAGTTTGCGGCGTTTTGAAAGACGCGTTCATTAGTAGCGCGTTTTGCGTCTTAAGTAGACAACATCGATTATTTTGATTTTTATTGATGGATTCTTTGATTTCTTTTTGTTGTTGAGGTCGTTTTGTTTTTCTCAAAAAATAAATCGAAATAAGTAAATATAATTCGTAGTACACGGAGTTGCTCCAAAAATCTTAATGTAAGATACTAAAATTTAATTACATATATATCATGTGATTTCCCTTGCGGGGTAGACAGAGCCTGGGTCTGTAAGACCTGAAGACCACATTTAGCATGTGGGCATGAAGTGGAAAACGGAATCAAAATAGTATGTAATGGGTTGCTAGCCGCTTCGCCTATTAACATGATTCCTCAGATTTTACACATTCCCTCCCTCGATCGACTTTTACGATCTGCGCGGGAAGAGAAGCAGCTGGTACATTCTACGTTTTTTCTTTTCTCACAGACCAGCATGAAAGAAATTTTAAGTTCTTTGGACAAAAGCTTCCTCCTCTCTTTTCGATACCTCTTTGACCCACTCACTGCTATTTCCAGTCTGGCAACAACTAGTCCAGTTATCCGGCCATCTTGGTTTGAGGTAAAGGCGGCTAAAAAGATATTATTTTGATTCCTAAAAAGAGTTATGCCAGAAAGAAGGACTAACTATTCTTTCTGGTCGCATTTAGCAGATGTCCCGCCTAAATTCATTTCAGCCTGGCTGTTTTTGCACCTACGTCTACATTGAGCGTCTTGGAACGCAACTTCGTATTCCGAACTTTGTCTATGAAGCAAAGGGATTTTTTTTAATCTATAGTCTTAAAAAATGTATTCATGCCTTCGCCTTCACACATAGATAGATAGATATAAAGAATACGTTACGTTCCGGTAATCGCTAGCTAGCTCTTATAATTTGAAAACAATGCATAAACGGAAAGTAATTATCTTACTTCCCTTGTGCTTATCATTTTATAAAGTTTAAGTACATAAAACCAATCTTCCGTGATAACGGGAGTAAGGTGTCCCACAGGCACACTCGAGCAAAAGCTTAGAGACAAGCACTGCACTCATTTGCATTTGATTTGCAGCGCAGTGTCGCTGCATCCGACATATGCAACAGTTTTATAAAAACTCGAAAGTCTTTAGTCAGTGAAAATATCCGTCTAGACCAGTTTTTTTTTATATTTAAGTACTCCGTTAATTAAATGATAATAAAATTGCAGGTAGGTATATGATGATAATTATGTTGTTGGCCGACATTACTATTGATGTATAAATAATGACAGTTTATTTATGTATAAGTTCTAGTTGTGTATCTTTCAATACCTCCCTGTATGTTTTTTTTTATTGGCGAGCTCCATGGCGCAGTGGTTAACACGCCAGCCTGTGACACTAGGGTCCCTGGTTCAATCCCCGGTCAGGTCAAGATGGAAAATGATCTTTTTCAGATTGACCTGGGTTTTGGATGTTTATCTATATATGTATGTATTTGTTATAAAATATAGTATCGTTGAGTTAGTATCCCATAACACAAGTCTCGAACTTACTTTGGGCCTAGTTCAATCTGTGTGATTTCCGTATATATTTATTTATTGTGTTTGTAGGTGTCTCAGTTGATGCAAATAAAGTTTTTATCTATCTATCTATCATTACAAAAAATACCTACCTACTTAAATATATAAATTAGGTAGGTATATAGGGACAAATAACGCAGAGTGAACCAGCGCCACTGTAACTTACAATGAGCTTGTGTCATGGGATACTAACCCATCGATAATTTATGTAAAAATATATACCTACTAGCCTTCGCCCGCGGCTCCGCCCGCGTGAATGTCAATCCCACGGGAATAGTACTTTATCCCGGGATAAAAAGTAGCCTATGTCCTTCTCCGTACTTCAGAGAACGTGTATGCAAAATTTCATGATAATCGGTTCAGTAGTTACGGCGTGAAAGCGTAACAAACAAACAAACTCACTTTCGCATTTATAAAACTAGCTTTCGCCCGCAGCTTCGCCCGCGTCAATGTCGATCCCTCGGGAATAGTATTTTTTCCCGGGATAAAAGGTAGCCTATGTCCTTCTCCGTACTCCAAAGAACTTGTATGCAAAATTTCATCATGATTGGTTCAGTAGTTACGGCGTGAAAGCATTACAAACAAACAAACAAACAAATTAATGAACAAACAAACAAACTCACTTTCGCATTTATAATATTAGTTAGGATTAGGATACAGCGTGTAATATAATCAATGACTTTATCGTGAAGGGATGACTCAGCCCATCACAATAACAACTTTTCCTATGGGACCAATGGGTTTTCCTATGGGATAGGTTGCTAATCGAATAGCGCATAGACATACATATTTCCTTCGATATTAGCCTTTCCTCGTGATCATTAAAAAATGAATAAAATAAATATAAAGGGACATATCACACAAATTGAGCTAGCCCCTCAGTAAGTTGTGAACTTGTTTCGTAAGATACTAACTCAACGATACTATATTTTTTTATAGATGCTTATATAGATAAATATTCAAGACCCAGGTCAATCTGAAAAAAAAAAACTTTCCATCATGACCTGACCGGGGATCAAATCCGGGCAATCTCATGTCGCAGGCTGGCGTGTTAACCATTGTGCCACTGAGCTCGTCTAAAAAAAATAATTTGCTAGATTTGCGAAGTTATTTAAAAAACTTTGTAATGCATCGCCTTTAGTGCAGTCGGGTAAACCAGTACGAGCGGTCAAAACACGCTAAAACACCTCTGCCAAGACGATAGGCATCAAGCCTTTGTTCGCCGCATACTTATGCAGCCGTCAAAGAGGTGCCGTCGGGAGTGCCAGATTGGCTTGCACACGGGGCGAGTAGAAGCATGCTTTTATAGCACGATGAATTCCGGTAATGTACCAGTAAGTACAATATTAGATAACAGCCATCAAAATCATTATTTCGTGTAGGTGACACGGTAAATCGACCATGCAAACCCTGATGTCAGAGTTCTTCGGAACCGCCTCTCGACCTCTGACGTGCTTCCTTTATCGACTACCAGATGGCAGCCGGGACCAACGGCTTAACGTGCCATCTGAAGCACAGAATCATCTGAGATGCCTTTAGAAGTGTCAGGCTAGCTTGCACACGGGGCAAGTGGTAGCATACTTTGTGAGGGCTCGGCCGTCCCGACGCTCAAGCCGAGTTCCACATATAAAGATGGTAGGGAGAGCACAAGACGAACACACAGAACACAGCTAATAACTTTATTAAAATCTTTGCTTTTACAACTTCAATAAATAATTATCAGAGACTTATGCTCCAGGATATGGTAGTAGACTCAATGAGTGATAGACTGAAAGATGTTAACCGATTGAAAGGTGGTAGCAGACTGAAGAATGATCGAAGAAAGAGTGATGAGAGAGAGAGAAAGTAATCTAAAAATGGAATGAAATTTGAATTAAAAATGAAATTTGAATTAAAATAAGGAATGAAAAATGGACAGGATGTGAGAAATGAGGTTGGATGAGATGCAGCATGCAGGTGGCATGCTGCAACGTTACAACTTTTATAGCACGATTCCTAATGCCGATAATGTATCAATATGTACAATATTAGCTGGCAGGGGAAATAGGTGCCATTGGGAGCGTTAGATTGATTTGCAGTTTGCACACAAGAAGAGAGGTAACGTACCAATAGTGTAATGTGCTAGTGTTTATTGCCGCATACTTATGCAGTCGGTAAAGGGGTGATATCGGGAGCAGGCTAGCTTACTTAAAAAAAATGTAGTTAAAATTATAGATATGACACAAATCCGATAACAAATCGTATTCAATGATCAAATGTAATTGTTTGTTTTTTGCTGGAGCAACATTACGATCTAATTGACTTTGACCATAGATATAAGAATATGATTATAGACTTTGACATTTGATTCTATCACTTGGTACGCAAACGAGTGATATGGAATCCTTATCCTTACTTCCTTATCCTCACTAATATTATAAATGCGAAAGTGAGTTTGTTTGTTTGTTACGCTTTCACGCCGTAACTACTAAACCGATCATCATGAAATTTTGCATACAAGTTTTCTGGAGTATGGAGAAAGATATAGGCTACCTTTTATCCCGGGAAAAAGTACTATTCCCGAAGGATCGAGATTGACGCGGGCGGAACCGCGGGCGAAAGCTAGTTATAATTAAAAGGACCAATTACGAGTATGATCGTCATGCGGCAGTTTATTTATTCGATACAAAAAGAGAGATTCAGAAATCTTTGTGTGGTAAACGACAACTTCTATGATCCGTCTACTTGCCACTCAGCTATCCCCGTGTACAAGCAACGTCCATCAGTCACCGCGCCCGGGGCGCGATCAGATACCGCGTATGATGCGATCGCGATTATACCGTGCGATTTGTGCGATTAGACCCGTTTCTTTAGTGCAATGTGGTGATTTCTATCACAACACAACTGCAATTTAGTTGCATTTTTGAAAGACCGGACCAAAAACGGATGGTAATGTTTTTGGAATTCATATACTTACATATTATCACGTCTTTATCTCTTACGGGGTAGATAGAGCCTAAGGCCAGAAGACAAAGGCCGGTTTCAGCGTGTTGGCAAGCGGTAAAGGTGGAAAACAGAATCAAAATAGTGTTGGTTTGCTAGCCGCATTGCCTATTGACGTGATTCTTTAGATTTTCGCCTATTCCCTCGACCGGCTTCTACGGTCTAGGCGACAAGAGAAACAGCTGGTACATTCTGTTTCTTTTTTCCTACACCACTATGGAGAAAGAAAAAAGAAAAATTGTTTATTTGATATGTCACAAAACATGGAGAACAAGTGTCTACGTGACAAGAGAAACAGCTGGTACATTGCTCAGAACAAGGACTCTTGTTCTGAGGTACATTGTTTTCTTTGCTTTTTTCCTACACCACCATGGAAAAAGAAAGATAGAAAAATTGTTTATTTGGTATGTCACAAAACATGGAGAACAAGTGTCTACGTGACAAGAGAAACAGCTGGTACATTGCTCAGAACAAGGACTCTTGTTCTGAGGTACATTGTTTTCTTTTCTTTTTTCCTACACCACCATGGAAAAAGAAAGAAAGAAAATTTGTTTATTTGATATGTCACAAACACAGAAAACAAGTGGTTAGAGTTCATACATGTATGTAAATGTATATGTGTATTTAAGTGTGTACGTTGTTTCTAAATTCTGCGCTTATCGAGAAGCAGCTAAGATAATTTTTCGTTTTCTTAAGTTCTCCCAAACCGAATAGAAGCAATTACTTTAATGTCAATGAATAAGACAAAAAATATTAAATACTAGCTTTCGCCCGCAGCTCCGCTCGCGTCAATGTCGATCCCTCGGGAACAGTACTTTTTCCCGGGATAAAATGTACCCTATGTCCTTCTCCGTACCCCAGATAACGTGGATGCAAAATTTCATGACGATCGATTCAGTAGTCACAACGTGAAAGCGTAACAAACAAACAAACTCACTTTCACATTTATAATATTAGTTAGGATACTATATACAAAGAATATAATTTCATGCCTACTCGATTTGAAGGTCTCAATTCATATGTATGTAATGTTTAATTACTTTTAAATACCCATCGGTTTTTACGGCACTTTGACCCGGAAACACATTTTCACTATCACTCAAATGAATCACGCGTGTACAATATACGCCTCGTTACAATAATCATTAATGATTAAAAATTGCAAGTCATTGGGCTAAAATTAATTAATTAATTAAATAGAAAGCATGTGATATGTCCAACCCAAGGTTGCTTGGAATATCTCTGGAAACAATGATTGATAGGAAGCTAGTTTGAACATAAAATAAAAGAGTAACAGATGAAGCACTTTTAGATTTACACAATAAATCTATGTTGTCACTTGTCGCTTTGCTTTGCCAAATTGCTGTTGCGGATCTCTGAAGTGGCAGTGGGCGGGGCAGATAGCGCGAAGAACCGATGGCCGATGGGGCAGAAAAGCGACCAGGTGGTCGGACGACCTAATCAAATCACAGGAAGACGCTGGATGCAGGCCGCTTCCAACCGGTCATATTGGAAATCCTTGGGGGAGGATTATGTCCAGCAGTGGACTTCTTGCGGCTGAGATACTTTGCCAAATATTTACATTCTTATCAGCAGCGGGATAAAATTATTTATAGACTCTCACGTACCCATTTTAATTTACAATCTATTATTCATCTACAAGACAGTCGAAGAACAGTAGATCGGTCAGAACAAGGGAATTATTATGATGTGTAATGATAATGAGATCTTCTCCACAGTGGTCAGTTTCGAAACGCTAGTTGTTTGTAGCTAATTAATACGTAATTAAGATAAAGTACGTAATTAATAATTTGATTATAAGTAAATAAGTATGATATAAAACGTACATTGACGTGAAAAAAAAAAACCTGAAAAGGCCTATTTTCTAATTAAATCTTTAATAATGACAGTGTCAGAGACAGACAGCCAATTGTTACGAGTATGGGTTACTTAATCTTAAAGGTAATCATTTACAACCTTAAGTTATCAGAATTCCTAATGGCGGGAAGTACCTCACTGTGTTGTGTTCTAAAGTTTACTTTATAAGACTAACATTTTGCACTTTAATTCATAAATAACAAAACAAAATAATAAATCTCCAAATAATTTTTAGTCAATAACTCGGCTATTCGAAAACTGTTTTTAACCGCTTCAAAAAAAGAAGGAGGTTATCAATTATATGATTGTTTATGCTTTTACCGCATAACTCCGTCAGTTTAAACCGATTTTCAAAATATCTTCTTCGTTTTGTTTGTGTGTACTTTAAAATTAGTTCCATTTAAATTACATCAAAATAAGTTCAGTAGTTTGATTGGAGTCGGTTTATTTTATGAAAGACTAGCTTTCGCCCGCGGCTCCGCCCGCGTCAATGTCGGTCACTCGTGAACAGTACTTTTTCCCAAGATAAAATGTACCCTTTGTCCTTCTCCGTACACCAGATAACGTGTATGCAAAATTTCATGATGATCGTTCAGTAGGTACGACGTGAAAGCGTAACAAACAAACAAACTCACTTTCGCAATATTAGTAAGGATTATTACTTTTTAACGTGAAGCAAAGAGTTATAATATAAATATAAAGAGCGGAGAAGCCAGAAATCGGATCATAGGCTACCAACTGTCCCAAATAAAGATGCAACCTGAACCACGCTTAGATTATGAACTAACGTAAATATTACAGAAGGTTATCCTTCTGTAGCACTATTTATTTACGAGTTAGCGACGGCATCAATCAGATAAACATTTGATTGATTGCACCATTCAATCAATTACTGTATGATCGCAATTTGCGCCTTTTTTGTAAATTCAGTGTAATCCTTGAGCTTGGAACAAACTGACACTTTTATCTAGGCGATCGCGCTCAGTATGATTTATATGATTAAGTTGTATATGTCTCTATTACTTGAGATAATAAAATAAAAGAAAAAATAATAAAAACATAAAATTTCCTTTACCTGAGTAGGCGTAATTATTCAAGAATTTCTTTCCGGGTATCTGCAGTGTAGATGATGGTAAAAACAAAATTTAAGGATATGTTGTGCTGGTGTGTATTTGTTAAATAAAATTTAGAAGACAAATAAGACAGACTATGATCATCCAATTCCTTAAATGTTAAGTTAATAAATGCTCAACTCCGATTTGTTTGTTTGTTTTTCGTGTGTGTAAGTGGCCAACACTGGTCTCAGATTTTTCAAGCCGTTTAGCATTGAGGATGCCTAAAGGCATCTGACATAACTTAACGACTGCCATCAATGATAACAACCGGGCCAACCGCTTCTGAAGCACGGAAGAGCTCGAAAATAGTAACACTTAAATAAATAAATATATACGGACAAATCACACAGATTGAGCTAGCCCCAAAGTAAGTTCGAGACTTGTGTCATGGGATACTAACTTAACGATACTATATTTTATAACAAATACATATATAGATACACATCCAAGACCCAGGCCAATCTGAAAAAGATCATTTTCCATCTTGACCTGGCCGGGGACCGAACCCGGTCACTCCGTGTGGCAGGCAGGCGTGTTGACCGCTGCGCCACGGAGCTAGTCAAACTTGCGGTCACCCATCACAGTGTGAACTGCACCCAGGGTTGCTTAACTTACGCTTTATTAATACTCACGTCCCCTGGGCCATCGGAAAGCTCCGATTACTGAATATAAGAAAAGACTTAACGTTTAGATGGACTTGTAAACAAAGAAAATGGACCTAGTCCATATGTCGCGCTCCCTCGTCTGTCGCAGCTCTCGTCAGATCGATACGTCTCCGTCAGTTGTTTCTTTTATGTGACGGCTGCAGAGACGTGGGACATCTTTGTTAGTATTTAGTTCAGCTTTATACAAGTCAATTCTATATTTATTCCAGTCTTATGGATACACGAGTATGCATTGTAGTTGAATGATTTAATAAATATCAATATCAATACTAATAATAAATCTGTAAGGGTTGGTCTTGGAGTAAGTTATTTTGTTTTCAGAGATATCGTGTTTATAAGCTCTTACATGATACCGAAACTAAATTGAGGCTTTTAGATTTTTTTTCTGTATGTATGTATATTTTTTTTATTATGGCATTTGTCTCCCATCTCACCTGATGGTAAGTGACGATGAAGACGAGGATGTTACATGACTATCCAAGAGATACCCATATATGCATGTTCCTCCATAACTCATAAACGAATTAACTGAATTTTATGAAACTTTATGAAACTCTTTCATGCTGGTCTGGGAGACAAGAAAAAACGTAGAATGTACCAGCTGCTTCTCTTCCCGCGCAGATCGTAAAAACCGATCAAGGGAATGGGTAAAATCTGAGGAATCATGTTAATAGGCGATGCGGCTAGCAACCCATCACTATTTTGATTCCGTTTTCCACCTAACGCCCACCAACATGCTAAACGTGGCCTTCAGGTTTTATAGACCTAGGCTCTGTCTACCCGCAAGGGAAAAAGACGTGATACTATGTATGTATGTATGTTATGAAACTTGGTAGATATACATTTAGGTGTACAAGACACAAAATAGGCTACTTATTTTCATGATATGACGTGACCCCCATACAAACATAACACAAAATGTACGCGAACGAAGTCGCGGGTACTGCTAGTTAATAATATAATACACTAGCTTTTGTCCGCGGCTTCGCTAGCGTTAAGAAGTATAGTTTCATACAAACTTTCATCCCCTATTTTATCCCCATGGGGATAGAATCGATCAAAATCCTTTCTTAGCGGATGTCTTCGTCATAACATCTACCTACATGCCAATTTTCAGCCCAATCCGTCCAGTGGTTTGGGCTGTTCGTTGATAGATCACTATGTCAGTCAGTCACCTTTGAGTTATATACAACGTGATTTTGAATCTCCTAGCTATATTGAAATCTCAGAATCAGAAGCCCTAATGAATTATAGAATTGCAAGAAAAACAGCTGAAAATCGAAAAAAATATTGGGTTTTCCATACAAAGTCGCCGTTCAGCTGGACTAGTTTCTATGGAAAGTCCAATTTTTTTTTCGCTTTTTACCTTTTTTTCTTGTTATTCTGTATTCCATTAGGGATTCTGATTCCCAGATTTCAATATAGCTAGGAGGTTCAAAATCACGCTGTATATTTAGATTACAATTGTATATTTATTTGAACGTTCTTTACTTGAAAACGAGCAATGGTGAGACACCTATATATGCAGCGACAGAAATTTCATCATTCACAGAAATTCATCTATCATTAACGCTGACTTTTGAGAAATAACTACGAAAAAATTTTTTAATACGTTAAAAGTAATCGAAATTCTATTATTCGCTTTTATATTATTCAAAGCCAAATTCATTTAGTCATAAAAAAAACTTTTATCAATTTTAACTACACTAAGAAATATGAATTCAGCAAAATCGCTCATTGAAAATCCAACATGGCGCCCAAGATGCAGATGATCGGTATCAACAAAGGTCGTCACCGTCTGGTCTTGGAGTGACGTTTATCTCCGGGGAGTGACGGACCTCCCTACCTCCCTCAGTAATCCAGCTCCGCCGGACTGCTTTGTGAATTTCGTCGGTGACAAATAAGTTCTGTGATGTGTGCTGATGAACTTTCTTTGTTTTGTTTCCTTAATTCGTAGTTGCCGTAGAAAATTTTGTAGACAAAGCGACGACTGCTGGTTTTTAGGGTTTCGTACCCAAAGGGTAAAAACGGGAGCCTATTAATATCGCTCCGCTGTCCGTCTGTTACCAGGCTGTATCTCATGAACCGTGATAGACAATTAAAATTTATACAGATGTTGCTCCCCTCTGTGGGGCTCCCATACAATAAACGTAATTTTTTTGCTCGATATTGATAACGACAACAGGTAGACGCTCGAAATATTTACAGAATATTCAGCTTTATATTCAAATAAATAATTTATTAAAATTAAAAGAGGGTTTCCCTTACAACAAACAACAGATTTCTTTGCCGTTTTTATAGATAACGGTACGGAACCTTTCGTGCGCGAGGTTCCGTACCGAGTCGCACTTGGCTGGTATTTTTTAATCGATGTTTACTATACTAACTATGTATTTTGCAATAACCTGCTTATGGTACTATTTTGTTGTTTTGTAGACCTCAGCTATAGTACTTACCTGAAACAATTAAAATTAGAATGTCAGTAAAGGAGCAAAAAACACAATATTAGGGAAATATATTATCTTATATATCTTCTTCCTTTACATTATCCCACTTTTTATGTGGGGTCGGCACAGTATGTCAGTTCCCTCCATTTTGATCTGTCACCTACCATATCCTTTGTCGCTCCTTTCTTGTTCATACTCTCCTTGACACAATCCATCCATCTTTTCTTAGGTCGTCCTCTGTTTCGGGTTCCATTCACCTTCAGTTCCAAAGCCTTCCTTGCGATATGACCTTCTTCTCTCCTCATCACATGCCCATACCAGCTCAGTCTATGACTATGGAGCTTTTCAATTACTGGCGCGACTTTCATACTTCCCCTTATATACTCATTCCGTATTTTATCCATTCTTGTCACTCCACACATCCATCGCAACATTCGCATCTCTGTTACATGCAGTTTTCTTTCTTCCATCCCTTTTGTGGCCCAACATTCCGATCCATACAACATGACTATTTTTATCCAACGGTTTGGACCCTTAAATGGGTGATTCAGCCCGTCGATATGAACTATGGGATCAATGCTGGGAACTCAAAAAAAATTTGACATTCCCATACAAACTGGCCAAGCGGCGGGACTCTTTTGTATGGAAATGCCGAATTTTTTTTGAGTACCCCGCATTGTTCCCATAGAAAAAGTCGTTCATATTGATGGTATGAGTCACCCCTTTAACCAAACGATAAAAAATTCACCATGTATATAAATAAATAAGTTATGTCTTAATATGCACTTCGAAACATTAATAACAACGCGTAAAACGTATTCGTTTGATATGAGAATATAAGTACAAATTACACCTTCACATCGGCCGCATTAAATCCATCAGACGCAATATTCCGCTGCAGTTGTATGCACCGCCCTTAATAAGACTCTTGCGCAGTGTCGGATCTTACCGAGCTTGACGGATAAGGGCGAGTGCTGTGTGGGATTAACGACAACATATAAACATATAGACTATCTAGTGGGTAAGTACACTGCCTCCATGGTCCAGTAGTTAAGACGTTTGCCTGTAGAGAGGTCGTGGGTTTTCCCACCGGAAGCATACTTCGTTCAGTTGTTTTCAGTTTGGTTAGGACATTGCAGGCTTGAATCACCTGATTGTCTGATAATTAAGATCATTCCGTGCTTCGGTAGGCACGTTAAGCCGTTTGTCCCTGGCCTGGACATGGTCGATTGACCGTGTCACCTACACGAAATGATGATGATCTAGTGAGTAACAAAAGCGCTACTCGCACGAACTTCCTCATGCAGAGAAACTCCCTCCAGCTAGCCTATTAACTAACTTAGTGTTTGATAGTCACTTCAAAATACATTACGTTTTATATATATTAAATAAAAATAGTCAATCTTACGAGAGCCTCGATGTATTTTGAAGTAACTATCAAAACGTTGTACAATGTGTTAGCAAAAGACAGACAGGAAGCAATCTCGTGTGGGCAATTTTAAAAGCTCCCTCTACAGACTCCGAGCTAGTGTAGGGAGATGTCAAGAAGTTTGGTGAGGTTTCTCTTACAATGAGCTTTAACAAAACAATGTAGGTAGTGTATTGTGATCCCTTTTTTGAGATTGACAAAGTGAGAATTCAGAGTAAATTTAAAGAACTTTAGCGACCGAACTCCGCTTGATTTTTTTATATATTTTAGAAATTAACCTTTTTCTGAATCAGAATCAGTATATTTTATTTGTGTCATATGGTACATCAGATGTTATAATATAACGGTTTACAGAAGGTTAACATATTTTACCAAGTCTGGCATGCAAATATTAAAATACATTTTAAAATAAAAAAGTAATTTAAACTTTAACACAAATTATTCATTTTGCCAAAACTGTGAAAACTATTAGAGTCAAAATTATTACATTGTCAAAATTATTATAGTGTCAAAATTATTACAGAGTCAAAATTATTCCATTGTCAAAATATACATGTCATTAGCTATAATTATTATATTTCACTTATTTAAATAGTCATTAATGGAATAAAACATTTTTTCCTTGAGCCATTTAACAATTCGTCATTTTTTATTCGTATATGAGCAGAAGAGCAGACGAGCATACCAATCACCTAATGGTGAATGTCATCGCGCCCCCATCGTCATGCAAGACCAAACTTGCTGCTGGCCTTACCCGTAGCAATGCTAGTAACGTTATAAAACATAAAAGACCTTTATAACGAGATTGAAATAAGTTTTCCGCTCAGCGTATCAAAAAGCTCGCAGCCTTACACGCCCACCGTCCAGATCAGGAAGTTTTCTCGTCACAACAGCACTGACGGACGGACAGCCGTTCTACATCGCTCCTATATTAATATTACTTCCATTTCTATCATGTGCAGATCGGTTTATATCATTTTGAGCCTTTGATTTTTCTAGAATATGAGTTGTAGCGGTAAAAATAAGTGTTGCCATCATTTGAGTTTGCGTATTCCACCCTAGATCTCATTGCCGTGTGGTTTCCAGCAGAGTAGAATAGGACCAATCCTAGTCTTCCCATGGAGGTCGTAAGAGGGAAATACGAAATAAACAAAGCTCATAAACATCAATGAGACCTCTCCAACCCGTTTGGCCAGCGAGGAGAGTGTAGGCCAAATCCTTCGTCTGCTCTGCCCAAGTAATGGCTCAGGTAGTACAGAGAGAGTCATGTTACTGCAGTGGAGACTAAAACCTGATGATGATGATGTAAGATAAGGGTCAAATGCACTCAAATCAACAATATTTTTTTAGTGTTAGTGACTTAAACTGGTGTCAATATTTTCCAGCTAGCTGATGGCAAGGACTGCCTTCTTACTGGCTTAACGTGCTTTTGGGAGCACGAAGGAGTTCTAGATATTTTACGCCAATTCACGGTCACCAATACAAATGGTTGCCACAAAACCACGCTAGGGTTGCTTAACATGCATAAGCACTAATAATGCAATGCCCCGTTGTACCTTTGAGCAACCCAAGAGTTAAAATATTAACCCCAAAGTCACACACTGTTACAAATACATTCCATGAATGGTGCTGTCACCACGCGAGTCAGTCGACAGATATTTTATCAAATGTCGGATTTCAGATTGAATCAGTGGCGGCGGGTCAATGGGACAGTTGTTTTGGCGGATTTTCCATCTCGGAGTTTATTATAATTTCAATTTTTTTTGTTTATTTTTGAATGTGTTTGTACCCAACACTTGTGTCTGATTCTTCAGGCTCCCTAAAGTTAGCTGAATAACACCAATCTAACTTGTTGCCACGGCCGCGATTACTTTAAAATATCGCTGTTGTACGCATTATTAGCGCTTACATGTTAATAAAATAATAGGAGTGAGCGGTAAAATAATGCGTACCGAATGTTTTATGGAACTTCTATAATGGTTAACATATTTACCCTAAAGTCACGTATTGTTACAAATCCATTCCGTGAATGGTGCTGCCACCACGCGAGTCAGTCGACAGATATTTTATCAAATGTCAGATTTCAGATTAAATCAGTGGCGGCGGGTCAATGGCACAGTTGTTTTGGAGGATTTTTCTTCTTAGAGTTTATTACAGTTTAAGTTATGTTTGTTTGTTTTTCGAGCGTGTACTTGGCCAACACTTTTGTCTGATTCTTCAGGCTACCTAAAGGTAGCTAAATAACATCAATTTTAGTTAACGAGCCCGCGATAACTTTACAATATGCATACGTGTTAATAAAATAAACATACTGGGCAAAATTGTTGTAGTTAAAAAACATTACGACTCGAAAAGAAGAAGAAGAATATAATAAAAGGCGTAAGCGCTAAAATAATGCATACCCACTGTGCTATGGAACTCCCATTAACCATTAAGGGGTTAACATATTAACCCTAAAGTCACACATTGATAAAATTACATTCCAGGAATAGTGCTGTCTACGCGAACGAGTCAATCAACAGACATTTTGTCAAATGTTGGATATCGGATTGAATCAGCGACGGCGGGTCAATGTCACTGCTGTTTATCTCAGGAATTGTTATGGATGTGATTTAGTAAGACATGTTGTTCATGAATTATTTCTAGATATCGACAGGCCTGCACTCCCCATGTGGGTATCGAAAACATACCTATGCGCGATGACCCCTTCGAAGGTAAAAACCGAACAAATCCGGTAGAACGACGCGCGTTTGGTCATATATGTTCAACGACATCAAAGAATTATAAATCTTTTGTTCAGAGCTATAAGTGTAAAATTGGCTTGCTGTAGGTATCTGAACTAGAAAGTGCTGCGTTCTGACACGAGCTAAATTACACCGTATCGCTTACTACATTGAGTTAATATTTCTGTGAACACCTTTACAGAGTGCGAGTTCTGTTCGTAAGTACTTATTCCATGACGTCGGTGAGACAGCTTTTCTATTGTGTTGGTTGGACACTGAAAGTGGTCTTACTAAAGACACACATGTTTTAGCACGTCTTCGTTCAAAAGTGTCTGGTTGCATCCCTAGTTACGCTTCGAGCTTCGTAAGACTGCCGAATGATGCACGAAGGTTTTGCCACACGTTTTCTTCAACCCAAGTGGTAACCAAGACCTGGGTTGCTTTACATGCATTACCACTTATAATGCACGGCGAGCTCCGTGGCGCAGTGGTTAACACGCCACGTGGTTCCTTTAACGACTACCAGACGGCAGCCGGGACCAACGGCTTAACGTGCCTTCCGAAGCACGGAATAATCTTTATTATTAGACAATCAGGTGATTCAAGCCTGCAATGTCCTGACCAAACTGGAAACAACTAAACTAAGTATGCTTTCCATGGAAATCGAACCCACGACCCCCGGGTCTACAGAACGCCTTAACCACTGGACCACGGAGGCTGTTCCAGAATACTAAGAAAAAACAAAGAACAAAAAAATACTTCTAGTGTGATCGGAGTATTTGCGTGGTAGGTATTTTCTTGTTAGTTCGTAGCAGATTGTAGATTAAATTTAAGTTTACATTATTGAAGCAAAGATTAAGTTTAACAGCATCAATAAATTTTCCAAATATGTTACAAGCATTTCCTTCTGAAAGTCAACAAATAAAATCACTTGTTTTCACATACGTATGATGCACCAACGCATTAACCTTGAACAACAATGTTACGAGTTAAGTTAACTGGGGCGAATTCTCGGAGGCGAAATAAATCACAGCTGTTTTTGTCAGAACTCAGAGCAAGAAGGAAGGTGTATCAAATTGATAACTGTGCTATATGGATGTTGATAGTTGAATTTTTCGGCGAATATGAACATGAAAGCTAAGCTGCCAGTAAACTTATATAAACTTGTAGCTCATTTTAAACCAGCGATTACTAAAATCCCTTAAAGCCTCTCCAGTATTTTATAACGTGGTAACGTCTTTATCATCATCATCATCATCAGGTCTTCTTAGTCTTCACTGCAGGAGCATGACCCTCTCTGTACTACCGGAGCAATACTTGGTCAGAGTAGACAGAGGATTTGGTCTACACTCTCCTCGCTTGCCAGAGGTCTCATTGATATTTATGAGCTTTCTTTAGCTTGTATTTCCTAAGTCTCCTCTTACGACCTCCATGGGAAGACTAGGAGTAGTCCTATTCTACTCTGCCTGAAACCACACGGCCCACAGATAGATATAGGTATTTCTATTAGCCTATGTCCAACAGTAGACTTCTTATGGCCGAAATGATGATTGATGATAACTCTCCATAAAAACAGACCAAACCTACCGCAACGCAACATTTTTCTCACAAATCGATCAATGAAAGCAGGTTTTCATTCAGTCGACATTGGCCGCTCACTTCACAACGAGTCAATCAGTCAATCAAAATGACAACCGGTGGCCGCGACTGGCGCCACTCGATGTTTAAAAGTAATAAAAATAATTAAATAGACATTGTGGTAATTGCCCTATCGGCGGTACTTCTGCGACATATGTTGACAATTTATGATAACACACATCTTTAATGTAATGTTGAAGTTGATTAAAAAGATGTTTTCACCGACTTCAAAAGAAGAAGGATTGACATCCTTCAATCTTTTCTCCACGCTGGCCAGACGGGTTGGAGAGGATGACAGGTTGGTTGGACAGCGTGGAGAGTTTAGGCCAAGTCCTCTGGCTGCTCTGGGCAAGTATGGCTCTAGTAGTACAGAGAGGGTCGTGCTCCTGTAGTGGAGACTAAAAAGACCTGATGATGTTGATGAATCTTTTCTCTTTTGAATACGTTCCATTTCATTCCCTTTCTCGCCAAGAAGGTAGTGGAATGGAACATATCAGCTGGACGGAAAAGAGAACAAGAAGGGGAGGTAATGGAATTGGTAGGAGAAAGACGGCAGGATGGATTTCGATAGTTAGGTTATGTATCATATGGTTCGTCTCAAAGACCCAAGTGTCCTTAGATAGGTGTAATAAGATTCTAAAGGTAATAAAGGTTCCTACTATATAATAATATTTACTACGGAACCCTAAAAAGGGCGAACAGTCGGGTTATCTTTGAACTTGTTTAAAAGTGTGCTTCCTACTAGTACCGGCATTGATATACCGATTTGAAACATTTTTGTGTTCATTTGAAATATATTTTTTTATCAAAATTTATTTAGGCGTTTGATTCAGGAGGTAATTTTCATTTTAAGATAGATCACTTTTGTTAACATTCTGCTTTATGTTACCGTTATTATGAATAAAACGGGTTACTCACGTGTTATTTCGTCGGGATTGCCGACCATGGTTTCGAACTAGTCAGGAGTCCATTTTCCATCAGCGGCTCATCGGACCCCTACGACTGTACTGCCCTCTGTTATCATTCAGAAAATTAGCCATCAGAAAACCCTCATTGAATGATCTTTGTCAAAATAAACAGACTTTAACCAAAATACTGAACCGATATCGAAGAAATTTAAATGCCCAATTAGAAAGTGTACCCTTCAGTAGATTTTTTTTTCAAAACCTTTAAAAATGAGATCTTAGAGGTGACTAACATTTCAGTTGTTCTTGAGGGAACTACCATAGATAAAAAAGTTCGTTTAATTGTTTTCTGTTTCCCCTTTTTTCTGTTGAAAAGAAGTGCATAAACAAACAATCCAAAACTGGCTGACACAAACACTGTCGCTACGTATCGATTGAATCCAATCACTAGCCGAAGCAAGCGTTAATAGCATCAATCAGCTGTCAATCAGGCGTGATTGAATCTGGCGAGGTCATCGCCGCCCGAGGCAGCACTGGCCCAGTTAAACGCGTCTAATGAAAATTGTCGTGAGGTAGGTCTGTCACAGTCTGCCATTACGTTTTCGATATCCATATTTATTGAACTGATAACCTCTTATAAATCAATGAACGTCGGCTGAACGCACGAAAAAGTGTCATGTTCTGTTTGCAAGCGAGAGCGCGGTACATGTGATAGAGAGGCACGATTGACCTTAGCGTTCGGCTTGTGACGCATCTATCTTCCACAATAATCACGTAAAACGTCCTTATACCGACTTAACCTGATGTTATTGTACCACTTTTACCGCAAATGAATTAATTGAATTAAATTGAATTGACAGACAGATAGATCTCTACTTTCGCATTTATAATATTAGTATGGAAGTATGGATAATTTAACCAGAGTAATTCAAGGAAATACTTTTTAATAAATAATCATATAATTATAACAGTCCTACAAGTCCATATCTCATTCGCGCACGTCACAACCGATTATAACGTATATCCCACGCGTGGGCGTGGGCTTGAAGTCCCTAAAAGCTTTCACCAATAAACCGATCTAGGCAAATTTGTGGGGAATCGAACCTAACATACCGCCGCGTTATTTTATTGAGGCCACACACTGCGCGCTAAAGACCACTTAAATTATAGATAAGGGATCTTGCCATAATATTTAATAGTTTCTTAGACTTAATAAAATTAGCATAATAGATAAAGCCTCTTGATCGAGTAGTTTGATAACCTGACTAAGGCCGCAGGGAAACGTTGGAAGCTTCTCCCCCTGCTCATCCGTAGGTTGTAGGACTAGCTCCGTGGCCCAGCGGTCAACACGCCAGCCTGCGACACGGAGTAACCGGGTTCGATCACCGGCCAGGTCAAGATGGAAAATGATCTTTTTCAGATTGGCCTGGGTCTTGGATGTTTATCTATATATGTATTTGTTATAAAATATAGTATCGTTGAGTTAGTATCCCATAACACAAGTCTCAAACTTACTTTGGGGATAGCTCAATCTGTGTGATTTGTCCGTATATATTTATTTATTTATTATTTATGTTACAGGTTACATCCGCAGTTGTGATGCTTAGGAGCCTGGAGCAGGCTTGTCTTACTCCCCGTGTCGGTATCTAAAATATACCTACGAACGGCGACCACTTCGAACCGAACAAATCCGGTAGGAACAACGCGCGTTTGGTCACATGTGTCCACCGACTTCAACGAATTATGAATCGTTCGTTCAGAGTTATAAGAATAAAATTAACTTGATGACCGTTTGTCCAGAAAAGAGCTCTCCATAGAAGTGTTGGCAACACTGTGTAGCGACGCCCGGAGTGGGGGCCGGCGAGCAACACTGTGTAGCGACGCCCGGAGTGGGGGCCGGCGAGCGTCGTGGAACGGCACTTCGGTTCGAGCAGCGGAGCGTGGCGGGCCTTGCGACTAGGCTTTCCCTCTATTAATTTATTTGATCTATAGTTTGATATGATCTACGTGATTTGGTTTAGTAATGAGTACAATGATTTAACTAGAATTGATATTTAATTATTTAAAGTAATTTATAATATATTTCTGATGATAAGTAAAATAGTGGCAAATATCTGAACACTCGCATACAGCGAGTGTTCAGATATTTGCATTAGTTTTATATACTTATAAATACAAATTATAGTGTGCATAAATATAAATATATTACATGATCACTAGCCTTTGTTAACAGAAAGTATTTGTCTCTTAACCCTCTTTAGGTAGCTTCAGATTAGGATCTCTTTAGGTAACGTCAGGCAGTCGTGAGGCTGCTATCACTTTGCCAAATTATATTACAGCATAAATTACATGCTGCCATAAAAGGATACTGGGTTTATGCATTAGCCGTGTGGTATCCGGCAGAGTAGAATAGGACCACTCCAAGTCTTCCCGTGGATGTCCCAGAAGGCGACTTAGGAAATACAAGCTAAACAAAGCTTATAAACATCTGAGAGACCTCTCCCACCCGTCTGGCCAGCGTGGAGAGTGTTGGCCAAGTCCTCTGGCTGCTCTGGCCAAGTATGGCTCTAGTAGTAAAGAGAGGGTCGTGCTCCTGTAGTGGAGACTAAAAAGGATCTGATGATGTTGATGATGGGTTTATGCACAGCAGCTGACGATGCAAACGAGAAGAGGAGCTATTGACAAAAGTAGTTATACGAGGCTCCGGACAGCATTTCTTTATGATATATGTAATCTGACGGTAAGTGGGCAAAGACCACCACTTGCTGGGTCCCAACTTCAAAAAGAAAACCTGGTAAGCCGAGGCGATGGCGATACGAACTCGACAAATTCCTAAAGAACTGGAATAATCTAACCGAAGACCGAACAGAATTGATGTAATGGAGGGAGGCTTTTGCCCAGCAGTTGGACAGTTAACGGCTTGAAATTAAATGATGGTAAGTGATGGCAGCGGCGAATAGACAACTGCAACACCAGGTTGTAACAGCGTTGCTGGCTGTGCAAACAGTTGGGGGAAGGAAATGGGGAGAACTTTTACTCAGACGTCGATTTTCTGTGAGAGTGTGGTACTTCCCCGGACGAGCCGGCCCATTCATGCTACTACCAAAAATTAATTTTGCCGATAGCGTGGCTCTACCATAACTAATTCCGCTGCCCTAAATAACAAAGTTTACCTTTTCTGACTGACAACCAGTTCAGCATCTATCGATGATAAAATATACAACATCAATAGAGTTAGGTTATCTACGGCGTGCGAAACTGACTTTCGCATCCGAGAATCGAACTTGCACCCACCTACACTTGTTTACAACTCCTCTACAGCGATATATTCCGAATCAAATTGTCGACCGATCATCGTGTTTGACGCCTACGCCATGCCAATTTAGCAATCTCACATTTTAATCGAAGATCGATCTTAACACTTGATAATAAGGTTCTCGGCGTGTGAAAATGCAAAGTGGTGTCAATGCTGAATAATTTGCGACCTTTTAATACCTTATGTGGTCCTGGTACGCGGTGCTGGACAGAGTTGTAAATTCAACTAAATTATGGACTGTCATTAGTACTTTTCATGTGTGTATGTCTGTCTATAATTGCATTTGTATGTAGTTTCATCGACTTCACGTTGGGTCTTCAATTTTAAATAAATATAGCGTAAAACTGGTATAAGATCTGCGAGTTTATTGACTAGCTGCTGTTGGTGGCGACGTCTGTTTAGCATTTTGTTTCTACGATCGCAGAGCAAATACTTCTTCATAATGATATTCATTGTCGTGTTTGTTATGAATATCAAATAATAAACGATCAGTCTTGCAGTCAAAATTATCTTTCATACTTGGATGTGTATCTACCTGGGTCTTGGATGTGTATCTATATATGTATTTGTTATAAAATATAGTATCGTTGAGTTAGTATCCCATAACACAAGTCTCGAACTTACTTTGGGGCTAGCTCAATCTGTGTGATTTGTCCGTAAAAAAAATAAAATACTTCATACAGCATTAAGTCAATTAACAATTCAGTGAACTCACATTTTTGACGTGGAAACGTCTTTAAAATAGAAGAACGCCGGCTGCAACAAAAAGTGTCACGTTCTGTGTGCAAGCGAGAGCGCGGAACAAGCTATAGAGAGGCACGATCGGCCTAAGCGTTCGGTTTGTGACGCATCTATCTCTCTTTCACGGTTATCACTTTTATATATTTATTGTCTGTAAACCGACGTTACAAACAAGCAAATTTTTTTATGCCTGCTACCAAACTCTTTTTAAGCAGTCGTTTAACAAGACCAAATGGATCTTCCATTTGAACCATCGACGTTGCTGTAATACAACAACTTGAAAGACGAGTATTAACTATTTATTAATATTACTATGCACATGAGCAGGAGAGAAAACTGCCGCTGGGCGCGTAGGATTGCGGAATGGAGACCTAGACCTGGACGGAGAAAACTCGGAAAACCACCAATGCGCTGAGCCAATGATATCACAAAAATATTGGGGAAGACCTGGATGCGCGCAGCAAAAGACTGGGTCAAGTGGAAAAGCCATGAAGAGGCCTATACCCAACAATGGGTGAACACGGCCTGAGTAAGAAGAATATAACGCTCCAACTGCAAGAACTAAAGGAAAGGAAAGGAACCACGTCAGAGGCCGAGAGGCGGTTCCGAAGAACTCAGACACCAGGGTGTGCATAGTCGATTGACCGTGACACCTACTCGAAATGATGATGATGATGACTGCAAGAGCTCTGCAATTTCTCGGTGACATGCTCGTTCAACAAATTGATATTGACATTTTCAATGATTCCATTAATATTTTTATAAATAAGTTATTTTTGTATCTTAATTCTTTAAATTTTATTATTTGACTTCTAATTAACGGTTTTTTTTAGCAACCTGACTTTATATTTGTATATAATATTATTTGTTTCAAATTCTAATTGTATGTAACTGACTTTTATAATTTAACGAATTCTGATGCACTTTTCTTTTAATTAGTTTGATTTATCTTTAAGTAGTGACTTATGTAAAAATTAACATTTAACATGCAGATGTTTTGGCTATTTGACTGTAAATCTGTGTGTAATTTCAATAAATAAATAAATTACTATTGATTATCCAGCTATCACATGATAGTGTGGTGATAATCTTATTAATAATCTTGTATAGGTACATACCTATACAAGATACTTTCCCTTTATTAATTCCTGCGAGATAATATTCTGGTTCGCACGCAACGGACAGACGGACAGGCAATCATACGTCGCACGTCACGACGTCAGCCGCGTTTCCTTGAGAGTAGGGCTGGCACTTACTTATTATTCGCTACGGCAGCGAATACTCTAGTATTAGAACAAATCTATGTTGGTCTGGTTGAAAAGAAAAATCCGGCAAAGTGAAGCGTAACATTTAGTAGTTAGCAGTCGCTTCTTTTCTCGCACAAGTAAGAAGTAAGAGCAGCTCGAGGGATACGGGAAAATCGAAGGAATCATGTCAATGATGATTCTGTTTTTCCCCTGTTTGTACACCAACACGCGAAGCGCGGCCTTTAGCTCTTATCCCATTTGGGCTCTGTCTACCCCGAAAGGGTTAGAGAAGTAAAAAAATGTATGCCATCAGTAGTGAGTGAGTGGCACCTACTCCAAATCAGGAATCTAACGTACAGTGGTGGCCATATGGAGTGACGAGCAGGGGTGCCCTGCTCGTCACTCCATGACGGAGTCTATGACTTGCAGAGGTCTCGTGATCTAACTATCACAACGAGCTATCAATAACTGGACCTCGCAAACATCTTATTCTAGATAGGACGCTCTGGGAGCCCGTAGTACAATAAGTGAGCCCGCCACTGTGACGAGTTTTTGACCAACAACTGGGGCCTCGCTTTTCCTGAACCTCAAAAAGATCTGCCCTCGAAGCCTCGCAATGGTTAGGTAATGTCGCCGCTGCTTGAGTGATAGTTGCAAGTAGTTGCTTGTTTGGTACGGAAAGGCTTTTCTAATAATCCAATAAGTACCTTAAAATTTGTTTCGAATATTCGGCCTTCTTTCATATTCGAATAGTCGTTTGTTAGCAGCCCTGCTTGCGAGTTGCGCAGTAATAGAATGTGTCAGATGTATGAAGCGCGAAATTGATATATTTTATCACGGATTAGTTAAAATCATAGATTGTGTAGTTATAAATGTTTAGGGACATATATGTATAGGGACATATCACACAAATAAAGCTAGCCCCACAGTAAGTTGTGAACTTGTGTCGTAGGATACCAACTTAACGATACTATATTTTATAATAGATACTTATATAACCATCCAAAACCCAGGTCAATCTGAAAAAGATCGTTTTCCATAATGACGTGACCGGGGATCGAACCCGTGCCCGCTGGTGTCGCAGAGTGGCGTGTTAAACACTGCGCCTCCGTGGCGCAGTGGTCAACATACATATTATCACATCTTTATCGCGCCTAGTTATATACATACATTATTATCACATCTTTATCGCTTACGGGATAGGCAGAGCCCAAAGGCATGAAAGCCAAAAGCGACTAACCAAAAGCCAAGTTTAAAAAATGTTTTGTCAACGTTTAACGACGTTTCAAGCTGCTGAAAAACAAAATCATAAAGATGATGAAACCTCACGGTACGTATCATTATATACAAGTTACGAAATTTACCACTAAAAATGTGCGTGATGTTTGCAAATTTTATACAAGAATCGAGATTAAAGTATATAACGACTAGCTCCGTGGCGCAGCGGTCAACACGCCAGCCTGCGACACGGAGTGACCGGGTTCGATCCCCGGCCAGGTCAAGATACAAAATGGTCTTTTTCAGATTGGCCTGGGTCTTGGATGTGTCTATATATGTATTTGTTATAAAATATAGTATCGTTGCGTTAGTATCCCATAACACAAGTCTCGAACTTACTTTGGGGCTAGCTCAATCTGTGTGATTTGTCCGTATATATTTATTTATTTATAAAAGCAGTAAAAAATACTAAACGTCTTTTAACCGTATAACTAGCTACCGACTTTAATTACACAACACAGAGAGCGAAAACAAACACTTTTTACACAAACACCCGACGCTATCAAGAATTCCACACTATCTAACATATAATTTTCCCACAACACATCAAGGGTGGGCTTGAATAACAGAACATATCATTAATTATAATTACACAAACCGTATTACCAGTCGCACCATCCATCAACCGTCACTACGCGATGGCTAATTGCAAACACCTCGCAAAGAGCATTAAAAATGATGCACCATATTTTAATTTATAATAATATCGCGAAATTGCAAATAAAATACGAAAACACACCTTTTATAACACAAGCGAATAACAACTCTACATAAATAAGATAGAGTTAATAATTGTTTAGACACGGCACGGTAGTTGCGCTGTTGCGTCGCGGAGAATTCATATCTCGCCCGAGCGCATTAAGTCTCCAGTCACTCTCAATCACTCAGACTGTCCACCCGTCAGTCATAAGCAAGACGAACGGGGGAATGCCAGTGGCCTCCTTTGAGGGGGCACTACCCCCCGCCGGCCCCTGTAGGTGAAAAGGGGGTTGGTCAGCTCTTGAAGACAATTTACTGAACAAGTCGAGCCGGCCGTCCGACTGGGATTCGTGCGCTGATGAAATTTATTTGAAGGAACTTGTGCAGTATGCTTGTGTTATGGGATTTCCATGGCAACTGTCGGATGTTATGTTTCATTGAGTTTTATTTCTAATAGAGCATAGAATTATATAGACATGTCACTTAGTGTTAGCAAAAAGTCGAATAGTCATAATTAGAAATTTCTATCTTACTTACTCTTTTATATCAGGATCTACTTTGGTATTGAGACACTTTTAAAAAGGCATTACGATCGATTTTCTTATTAACATACGTAGGTGGTAGTTGGATTTCTTATCCTCAATGAATACAGTTTAATATCTGTAGTTTGTACTATGTTAATACAGTATGAAAGATATCGGGAATTCCACAAACATAAGTTGAAAGTACTACGTCTCTATTTTGTACATCGTAGATAGTCTTGGACGGCGGGCTTATACACCCATTTGAAGTTAAAAAATTGAAGGTGTCCTAAATAATTCACCTTTTACTCACATTGCAAATGCCATAAAATAGTCTCCTAATCTGATGCCGTTTGATTACCATGTTTAATTGTACGCCTTTCTTATCGTTAAACTTGGCCTTAAGGTCTCATTGCTCTTAGTTATTAAGTACAACCCGTAATGTAACCAGACGTAAATTTTTGAAATATTTTACGAGTAATTATTTAATTCTATCTAATTAAATTCTAATCTAATTAATTCCTATTTAATTCTTTCCTTTTATCCGGTAGGTAAAGAACGAGAAGAGCTTTTTTCTAAACCAGCATGTAAAGAACTTCCTTTTTGAAAAAAAATTGTCAATTCTTAAAAAAACCTTGAAGGTTTTTTTAAGAATTGACAATGCTTACTAATTAGGTCTTAATTAACAAACAAATAAAATATGGTCAAAAATTTTCACGCGGAAAGGGTTTGAACCGGCCATCTTAGAATGCAAATTGCGTATGAGCGTGGTAGCTCAATAGGTAGCACATACATAGACCGGTTTAATAAGACCAGCGTGTAAGAATTTTCAATGATATAAATTCGAAGTATTTATAGCAGAGAAGAGAGATTTCAAATTGTCTACTCTTGAACACTGGGGATACAAAATTCAAGATTTAAGCATCGTCAAAGAGCAACATGATTTAGGGATTATAAAGCACCCCACTTTTCACCTTGATGCAATATGTTGGTTGGTATACCTATATCCTTACGTTCCTGTCAGGTCACCAACTTCAAATTAAACAAAACATTTTCAAAAACGCAACAAAGCGTCCGATCTCGAACGGTGCCGGTGAGTTAACATCATTATCGGCGACGGACCCGTACCGGCTGGAAGGGGGTCGTAGGGGGTCTCCGTGGGGCGGAGGGGGCGACACACGTCGCTCAGATGTCGCGCACAGACGGACGTCTTTGTCGGGCGCTTTATTTACTCTCTCTCGCTTGCTAGAGGTGACAGCATTGAAAATATTTTTGTGCCCAAGTAATTAGATGTTGGACGTTTCTAGCTGACTTATTCGCATTGAGATGAATGCTTGAATAAAATTCTCGCTCAAATGGGAACTTGATTACTTTTTTGTATAGTAAATGTGCTAAGGACCAATTTTCATACATTACACTACGATACAAGTATATACAGCGTGATTTTGAACTCCCTAGCTTTATTGAAATCTGGGACTCAGAATCCCTAATGGAACACAGAATTGCAAGAAAAAAAGGTGAAAAACGAAAAAGAAAATTAGGTTTCCCATACAAAGTCGCCGATCAGCGGGACGAATTTCTATGAAAGGTTAAATTTATTTTTTCGTTTTTTACCTTTTTTTTCTTACAATTCTAGGGGTTCAAAATCACGTTGTATTTACGTGGTTCAACTGTGACATACCTCTGCTGAACCACAATACTTGTTTGGGCCCTGTGCGTACCTGTAGAAGATCTTTAAAAAGTGTAGTTTAGTTTTTGGTGTGTTTTTGTTTCAAAATCACGTCGAAGAGTTTTTTTTTTTATTTTATATCATCCAAGTCACTCAACGGTTTTGAGGAATAATATCTTTTCACCCTCTTGAGAAACATAGGCTATATATATATAGGCTCTTTTAGGTTATCTTTGAAAACACTTGATTTTATGTGTCACTTATATCAATTACTGTCTTAAAATTATGTTTAAAAATGTAATGCTTACTTTTCGTAAAAGTGGCCACGCATCTAAAATAGCTTAAAGACCGCCATCTAGTGATGACAGCCGGGACTAACGGCTTAACGTACCTTCCGCACGCTTAAAGCACGGAGGAGTTCGAGAATTTTTGTGCCACTTGTGACCACCCATCATATTGGTAACCACGCCCGGGGTTACTTAACATGCGTTAGCGGTTATAATGCGCACGCCATTGCTCCTCAAATGTATAATAAAATAAATCATACATGACAAAATATTGAATACCTTTAACTCCACAACCCCGCATATAAGAATAAACAATAAAATGCCACTTCTAGCCTCTATAGAGCTCTAAGCGGCGTTGATTCAATCAAAATTGACATCTCAAAGTCGATGTGGGTTGGACACTGCCGATCATCGATTTTTAGCCTCCCTGTATTGGTATTAATAATAGTTTTTTTAGAGCTGTGATTTTATTTTAACAATTTTTTTTTATGTTATAGGACGGCAAACGAGCAAGCGGGTCACCTGATGGTAAGCGATCACCGCTGCCTATATACTATTGTAACACCAGGGTGTGACAAGAACATTGCAAGCCTTTTCAGAAAACATAGACTCGTTTTTTGAAGGTTTCAAGTTCGTATCGATTTGGGAATGGAAAAAAAGGAATGGACAAAATGACTTATTTTTAGGGTTCCAAGAGCCCTTATAGGATTACTTTGTTGTCCGTCTGTCTGTTAAAATCTTTTTATGAGGAACGCGTGGAAGTATCAAGCTAAAATTTATACCAAATTTTCAGGTCTACTGTTTCTTGGAGCTGTGAAAAAATCAAACTTCTAGTCAACGCAATCAAAAGATACAGCCGTTTATGTACGCAAATTTTCGACATTCCCAAAGAAATCAACCCCTACAGAGTACTCACGAACTCAGAATCTTGAAATTTGGTACGAAGCAACGTCTTATAGCACAGATAAAGAAAACTTAATAAATTATGGTACGGAACCCTTTGTGCGGGAGTCTGACTCGCACTTGGCCAGTTTTTTATGGTTCAGTATCATGATAGATATTATAATTCGATTGAAATAGATATCATCCGGTGGCCTTTATAAAATGTCCTATGTCCTTCTCCGTACCCCAGATAACGTGTATGCAAAATTTAATCAGTTCATTATTTACAACGTGAAAGCGTAACAAACAAACCAAACAAACTCACTTTCGCATTTAAATATAAATAAATATATACGGAAAAATCACACAGATTGAGCTAGCCCCAAGGTTAGTTCGAGACTTGTGTTAAGGGATACTAACTCAACGATATTATATTTTATAACAAATACATATATAGATAAACATCCAAGACCCAGGCCAATCTGAAAAAGATCATTTTCCATCTTAACCTGGCCGGGGATCGAACCCGGGCACTCCGTGTCACAGGCCGGCGTGTTAACCACTGCGCCACGGAGCTGTCAATTGTATTTATAATATTAGTTAGGATTACATTGTACGGGGTTAATTGTGGCAATAGAATAAGCATGTTTACCTTTATCAATCAATGCGAAGGTAAAGACTGTCCGTATGAAATCGCTCTTTTAGAGAATGTAGACAACAAAGAAATGACACATGGAAATCACTAGAACAACACACACTTCCAATAGTTAAATAAACCACAAAGCATATCTTCAAAGCAGATTTGCATCAGTGCACTCAATCACACAGGAATGAACCCACTCCTGTCTAATTGAAAGGCTACTCCATCAAAACTGTTGGAACTCGCAAACAAAACCAAGCCTTATTGCAATGCAATAAAAAAGAAAAACTCGAGGAAATCTTGCGAGGATTCTAACATTTTTATAAAACAAGCAGTTACGCAAAACTCAACTTTAAATAAAGCGAATAAGCTCCGATGACACGCATTTGAAAATTTGTTTCACGATGAATTCTAACCTGCCAGTATTTTTCTTCGAGTTCGATTTTCAACTTTATCATTAAAAACTAAAGTCGTATTTTCCACATTTCTAAGTTGAAGAAGGTCAGGATTTTGACATGTTACTTGTATAGGATATTAGACTTTATGTTGATAGAAATAAGGACTTTGACGTATGTTTTGAATTACGAGGCACTTGTCATCGCGAAACGTCATGCGTCACACTCACGGACTGTCAAGACGTTGCGTCTACTGCACGCTGATGGAAAACGTCGAGTAAGTTTTTTTAGACTGCAGTCAAGGTGGCGATGTACTTATGAATTTGTAAGCAAATGAGCATGGACAACTTAACTGAAATGGGACTGTGTATTTGCAATTTCTTCAATATTTGACTTGTGTCATATTATGTTTCTGAGAATTATATTTATTACCTTTAGAATAATCAAGTGTTTATCCCTTTCGAGGTAGTCAGAAATTATCTAATCATTCCTAGTTTTTCTAAAATTGTCACTTTTAAGAGTTTTGTATAAGCGACTCTTTGTAAAACCACACAAGGTTCTTTTACATGTCACACTTCGAAAAGACAAGTGACAGGAAAATAGTTGCTGCTTTTCTTCGAGATATCCATTTTTTTATTTGTAGTGATTTTCTTATGATATGAGCTGTGAGCTATTTGGTTACTTAATACTGTGTCAAACCAAAAACTTTAATTGCGGCCCATCACGGGTTGGCTGGCAGATGAGAAACATCGTAATGATTGTACATACTACATACCATCATTCAGCATAGCGAGACGTATGCCGCCGTGGCGATGCGTCGCCACGCCAACAATGGTATAACCCGGCAGGCGTGAAAACTCCGCGCGGTAGAAAGAGAGGGGGATATTACTTCCTCTACGCGCCGATCTCAGGTTACGTGTCCTGCCTGACGCGAGTTTAACACTCTTTACCTATCCTTAAAAGTGGACAACGCCGCTAAGGAAGTTTGCGTTAAAAAAAAATTTACTCCGATAAGGGCAATTGACCGATTAAGTTTCTATGTGACGTCGAGAAGGACCATGTAGTAGCAGCTACTGTGGATCGCCTGGGGTTGGACTGTATCAATTAGAAGGCGTGTTTGATACCAGATGTATCAGAATTTACAAAAATTATAGACAAAATGGTATCTTACCGTGTCGATGGATAGGTTCAAAAGCCCTTTGTGTAGTAATTACATTCGCGGCCCCGCGCCGCATCGCCCCGCTACGTCCGATGTCGCCAGTGGCCGCAACAGCATCTTTAGAACTGGTTCAGTATACACATAAATAAGATTGCTTTTTAACTTCTGATTTTCTGTTATAAATAATAATAAATAAATATATAGGGACAAATCACACAGATTGAGCTAGCCCCAAGGTAAGTTCGAGACTTGTGTTATGGGATACTAACTCAACGATACTATATTTTATAACAAATACATACATAGATAAACATCCAAGACCCAGGCCAATCTGAAAAAGATCATTTTCCATCTTGACCTGGCCGGGGATCGAACTCGGGCACTCCGTGTCGCAGGCTGGCCTGTTGACCGCTGCGCCACGAAAAATTGTTATGGATTTTTCAAACATAAAAACGGGTATATTAAAAAAATAAGATTCAAACGCTCCTCCTCTCAAAAAGACCACAACCAAACGTCTCGCTCGCGACGAAAATAGTAAACGATGTTTGACAAATAGCGAACAGATGTTGACGGGCGACGACTTTTTCCCGTCGATACCAAACTTCCATGACGAAGTTATTACTTAGGAATAACACTGTGAAGAACTACAGACGGTTATGGCATAATCTACAATATAATAGGGCAGAAGGGTTCTTGAATGGCGACCACGTATCGCCAACTCAGCGTCGGACACCCACCGACCAGATGGTCGGATGACCTGACTAAGGTCGCAGGAAGACGCTGGATGCAGGCCGCTTCCAACCGGTCGTATTGGAAATCCTTAGGGGAGGCCTATGTCCAGCAGTGGACTTCTTGCGGCTGATATGATGATGACATACATAGGTTGTAAGGAGGCAGTGGACAAGACGCCAGAGAAGCGACCTATTACCGAAAGATTTGACTAGCTCCGTGGCGCAGCGGTCAACACGCCAGCCTGTGACACGAGAGTGCCCGGGTTCGATCCCCGGCCAGGTCAAGATGGAAAATGATCTTTTTCAGATTGGCCTGGGTCTTGGATGTTTATCTATATATGTATTTGTTATAAAATATAGTATCGTTGAGTTAGTATCCCATAATACAAGTCTCGAACTTACCTTGGGGCTGACTCAATCTGTGTGATTACTACGTGTCGCAGGCTGGCGTGTTAACCACTGCGCCACGGAGCTGTCAATATGTACGCGAACAAAGTCGCGGGCACAGCTAGTATACAATACAGTCTGGTTTGTTCGACGCGTGAACCGATTTTTATAATCTTTCATTTGTTGATTTTGTTATCACCCCGAATAGCAAAATAACTATTGAAATATAAGAAATATTTACGACAAAAAACTTTAAGCGAAACATAGTTCGCGTTGGTTAAACTAGCTGTTAGTTTAACCAACGCGATACAGACGTTTTCACTTCATCATCATCATTTCGAGTAGGTGTCACAGTCAATCGACCATGCACACCCTGGTGTCAGAGTTCTTCGGAATCGCCTCTCGGCCTCTGACGTGGTTCCTTTAACGACTACCAGATGGCAGCCGGGACCACCGCCTTAACGTGCCTTCCGAAGCACGGAATCATTTTTATTATCAGACAATCCGGTGATTCAAGCCTGCAATATCCTAACCAAACTGGAAACAACTAAACAAAGTATGCTTCCGGTTGGAATCGAACCCACGACCCCCGGGTCAACAGGCAAACGCCTTAACTACTGGACCACGAAGGCTGTTTTGTTTTCACTTCAAAAATACGTAAACACGAAAACCTCTATCGGACCGATCGCAGTGCGGACCGGCGAATCAATCTATCATCTATCAATCAATAAATGTAAAGATTGAGATATCTCGGGGGTGGGAGGGGTGGGGGATGTTTACTCGTGACGGATATATCCCGCGCAGACAGCCGTCAATCAAACGAGATATGATGAGAATTAATATTTCAGGGAGCCGTACACTACGCCCATGTTCCTTGATATTTGTTACTTTCACAAAGTAGATACGTATCTGATATAATAAATGATAATAATTTACTAACCGGTCAACTACCAAGCGCCCCAATCGGGCAACATAACAATAGATAATCAATTGTCTGCATTCCTCGCGATTGATGAGTTAAAATAACAAGTTATATTTTTTCTTATATCGGGGAGGCAAAGACCAATACAACCAAGGTATTTTCTGTCTTTGATCTTCAATTAAATGATAATTCACGCTTAACCACAGACAATAAAAATGGTGACCGCGAAAGAAGGAGCTTGTTTGTAACCTTCCTAGAGAGGTTAGGTAGATACGTCGTACGCATCAATTTTCGTTGTATGACGACAAAATTCCTAAGTAAATGCATTTAACATAGCTCAACGACTATTAAATAATGATAATAGCTAAGATAAACCACTCTTTGGCTTCAACTGAATCTGTTTGTTCTCTATATGTCACAACGTTACACTTTCTCATTTATTTATTCTGTATATCAGCTACATTGCTTTAAAATATAGCGTGATTTTGAACCCCCTAGCTATATTGAAATCTTGGAATCAGAATCCCTAATGGGATACAGAATTCCAAGAAAAAAAGGTAAAAACCGAAAAAAAAAATTGACTTTCCATAGAAATTCGTCTAGCTGATCGGCGACTTTGTATGGGAAACCCTACTTTTTTTTTTATTTTCATCTTTTTTTCTTGCAGTTCTATATTTCATTAGGGTTTCTGATTCTGAGATTTCAATAAAGCTAGGGGGTTCAAAATCACGTTGTATATATAAATTAAGTTGACACACAATAAATAGTGGTAATTTATGAAATTAATTAAACAGTAAAAGCAAACACTAAATTATCTTTCTTATTTTCGAAAAATGTAAGGTCGAAATACAAATATCGAAATAAAAATATACCAAATGTCAGTCCAATTAACAAAAAAATCTGATACAATAATTATGTTCTTTGCATTACAAGTACTTGACTGTCAATCAAATGTCTTTACGAGATCCGAACGACAAGGATAATAAAAAGAAAACATTATTGCACAAGCATTCCGAATATGTTATGATTTTGAGGTATATTGAGTGTGGATATAGTTTGTTATTATACTTTATTTTAATTATACTTCCTTTACTCAGATTTCTTTCTGATGTTGATATACAAAAATCAGTTTTCGCACTCTCCAAATAAAAAACAAAGAAATAAAATTATATTTCTTTTCACTTTGTATTTGACCGCAAGCTAAAATATTACGCCAACAAGAGCTATACATGACAAGGATGACACCATAATTTAGACATCGTCAACTACTTAATACCAATTTTAGCTTAAATCGTTCAACGGGCTTGAAACTGCAGTACGACTTCTAATTTTTGTCTCTTCCATAAACTTTTTTTGTAACCTACATAGAAAGTATCACGTCTTTCTCCCTTGCGGAGTAGACAGAGCCTAGATCGTTAAGACCCAAATGCCAAGTTTAGCATGTTCGTGGGCGTTAGTTGGACAACGGAATCAAAATAGTTATGGGTTGCTAGCCGCATCGCCTACTAACACGATTCCTCAGATGTTCGCCTATTAGGGTTTTACAATGTGCGCGGGAAGAGAAGCAGCTGTACTATCTACGTTTTTTCTTGGACATGGAAGGATTTCTTTTATAAATTTGAATGTTCCAATCGCACTCCGACTCTAAAAAGGATCAAGATGACGTAGTCCTATATCCTTCAATACGTGTAGACGTCAATGCGAAATCAATCAAGTCGAGGGAGGCAGGTGGCGACCCTTGACCTGTCGCGTGTTTACTCGTCTAACGGCTGACTGATGGCTACTACGAATTACGGTCTGGATTCTAGAACTTTCTAAGAAATTGCTTCGGCTAGACGTTGTGTTTGAAAGTGTTGTTTTCTCGTATCGCAAACTAAAGCAAATACTCGTAGTGTTTATTTGTTTGTCATTTACTTCAGTATCTATGACATTTACCACATTATCTATCCTTTGTAATGTGGCTTCTATAGTTTTCTCATATATAAATACGGTATTTTTGGGCTTTTGACAATTCACAGCGTTGTTGCACACAGAAATCAATAGAAAAAAATGCGGAAATTTTCTGCAATTAAATCCCTCGTCTGAAAAACTAAGTTTAAAGGATACTAGCTGACCCGGTTTGTGAAAAAGCCCATATTATGTCCAGGGTGTCAGCTACCTCCATACCAAATTTCATCAAAATATATCAAGCCGTACTTTCTTCTAAGAGAGGAAGGTGTAACTAATCCGACTTTGTTTTATGTATGTAGATATTTAAATTGTAGGTGAGAAAAACGGTTTTTTTACTGAAATGCTTAACTTAAAACATCAATATAAAAATATCAAAAAGCCTATTGAAGAAGATTACGTGAATGAGCATTTTGAATTTAATTGTACCATCGTTGAAACGTTATATAACAATATATTTTATTACTTATGCATTGAAAATAATTACTGACACTAGTAACGCGTCAATCAAATTATCGGCGATACCGACCAGATCAAACAAAAACAACATAAATAATGATCATGATTATTTCTTACAATAAAACTAATGCGTTTTACAACCTGTCCTGAAAATCACGTGGCACTTGCTTTGGAGCAATAATAATAATTCATTCATTTTGCCAAATATATTTTACTAGCTTTCGCCCGCGGTTACGCCCGCGTTAATGTCGATCCCTCGGGAATAATACTTTTTCCCGGGATAAAAGGTAACCTATGTCCTTCTCCGTACTCCAGAGAACTTGTATACAAAATTTCATGATGATCGGTTCAGTAATTACGGTGTGAAAGCGTAACAAACAAACAAACAAACTCACTTTCGCATTTATAATATTAGTAAGGATTACGACACATAAAATAAATGAGGTACATAAAATTGTGAGTCACTTTACATTATACCATGGGTCGCCCATCTACCGAGATACAAACTTGTTAAGTATAGTTTGGAGGTCGACTTCCTGGAACACGTTAGGTACTTCTTATCCTGTCCCAAAAATCAGGGTTACACTTTCAAAATGATAAGTACTAGTAGGCGTGTTTTGAACATCTGAATTATATTGAAATCTTGAAATTCGTCCAGCTGATAGGCGATTTTGTATGGGAAACTTAATATTTTTTTTCTTGTAATTCTATATTTCATTAGGGATTCTGATTCCAGGATATCAATATAGTTCAGAGGTATAAATGAGATAAAATAGTAAGGACCAAATACTATAATTATAGCTTTTAAACATCTGTGAGACCTCTCCAACCCGTCTGGCCAGTGTGGAGAGTGTAGGCCAAGTCCTCTGGCTGCTCTGGCCAAGTATGGCTCTAGTAGTACAGAGAGGGTCGTGCTCCTGTAGTGGAGACTAAAAAGGACCTGATGATGATGATGATGACTATAATTATTATCTAAATACTATTTACTCTATAGTATTTAGTTTTAGCGTTTATTTGTACTTTGTCTAGTGAGATTTATAACACAATAAAAGTATTTATTATAATCTTTTTTTGTTTTCGGGATTAATAAGTTATGTTAGTATTATTTTTGGCTATTTCGCAAAATATCATTATTTATAAAAATACTAAAATTACAAACAATAACATTATTTATAAAATAGGCTTAGTGACTTTTTTCTTCTTCCCTATCTCAGATATCAAATCAATTAAACAGATTTAATTGAATCATATAAATCATAAAAATTTAAGAACTTCCCAAAGATCTCAAAAAGTTTACCATTAGTGGATACTTTTTCTTATTTGGGGCACGATGCCAATCACATATTCAGGACGAGGGCCAGGCTTATAAAAGCCGAATGATTGAGTGTTTCTCCCTGACACAGGCTCGCAATTAAAATATGCTATATGTCAATTAACGCTAAAATGTGTCAATCAATGGACGGACGGGCCGACAATGAATTTGTATAATTAAAAAGCTGGCAAACCATGATTAATTCGACGCTGGAATGTTCGGTGACATTACCTGAAACAAAAAGTGAAAGGATAGTGATATGTCAAATTGACAGATTGATTGGTCTGGTTAATACGTAGATCAATCACTAGACCGGTAGCTTGCAACCTGCAGTGATCTTTTCTATGTAAGGTGGATATGTTTATTTAATGCTAGAGTTTGATGTTATATTGTAAATGAGAATATGAATTTATTTATATGATATAAGCTTTCGTCTGTGGCTCTACTGGCATTATTGTAAACCCATGTGATGAAAGTTATCCTATATCTTTCTATTTATGCAAAATTTTATGTCAATCGAGCATATCAAAATAATTTATGCAGAAAGTAAGTTTCTTTTTCATGATATTAATAGGAATTTTCACTACATTTGACATCTTACTGCAAGTCTTGCTAACTTTTATACACCTATTAATAATTTGATTATATTTATTTTTTTATTTATTTATTTAACTTTATTATATAATTGTAAAAGGCGGACTTAAAGCCAGAGGCTTTATCTACCAGTCAACCCACAGGGTGGTGCAGAGAAAAGTAAATTTTGGAAGTTGGTGCAAATAAAAGAAGTTTGAAAAAGATTATATTAAAGTATGTATACGTAAATATATAGTCATATATAAACATACATTCCAAATACATAAATACTAAAATATAATATAAAGTACATATACTACATATATATAAATTTATATTCCATCTGATAGTTCGCGAAGATAATGAGCGCGTACCGCACTCTTGAAAGCACGACGTGTCTGAGCCTTTCGGATTTCCAAAGGTAAAGAGTTCCAAAGCCGTACAGATTTTGCAGTAAATGAGTGATCGAAAAACCCAGTCCGGTAACGCGGAGTGTGAAGAAGAAGATTGCTAGAGGAGCGAAGATTTCTGACATGGGTGTCACCCAGAAAAGTAAATTTTGATTTAAGGTACGCCGGAGTTTTAGGGTCGAAAAGAATAGAAAAGAGAGTCGTGAGTATATGCAACTGTCGACGTTGCCGAATAGGTAACCATTTTAATTTAGTGCGATAAGCCGATATATGATCGTACTTACGAAGTCCAAATATAAATCTTAAACAGTTATTTTGTAACCGTTCAAGTTTGTTTAAGAAATCACATTTCAGGTCCGAGTAACACACATCAGCGTAATCCAGTATGGGCAGGATAAGCGTTTGCATCAACATTATCTTGATATTAGTGGGCAAGATTTTTTTTAATTTGTACAGCGAACGAAGAGAACCTGTTATCTTGCTGGATACAGCCGATACTTGGGCACCCCAGTCTAGTCGACAATCAATGTATACACCTAGATCTTTAACGTGGGAGCTAAAGGGTATTTGGATCCCATCATAATGAACAACGGGTAGGGAATCCTCGCGTATTCTGCTTAGTAGGTGTGAACTACCGATAAGTATAGCTTGGCATTTATCTGGGTTGACTGTAACACCAAACCTTCTAGACCAGATGCTTATTGCATTCAAATCAGCGTTAATAAGATTCACCGCAGTAGCTGTATTGTCAACCTTGGTCTGTGTGTAAAGCTGCAGGTCATCGGCGTAAAGATGATACGAGCACTGAAGTTCCTTAGTGATAAAATCTATAAAGATTGCAAATAGCAATGGTGAGAGAATTCCGCCTTGTGGTACGCCAGTGTTAACATCACTCCAGCTGGAACAGCGTTCTCCAACACGGACTGCCTGTTGACGTCCACGAAGATAAGTAGATAGCCATTCCACTGCGGAAGAAGAAAGAGAATGATGGAAGAGGATTGCTATAAGGATATCATGATCGACGGTATTGAAAGCGTTGGAAAAGTCTACCAAAGACATCAAGGTGACCTTAGTATCTTCCATACCACACCTTATATCGTCGATCACTTTAAGGAGAGCAGAGGTAGTGCTATGCCCAGGTCTAAAGTCGGATTGTAAAGGATTTAACAAACCATTTACATTAAAGTATGAGGAGAGTTGCTTATGAGCGCAAGCCTCAAGTACCTTGGACAATAGCGGGAGAATAGAGATCGGCCGGAAATGAATAGGGAGTGAAGGATTGGGAACCTTAGGTAGAGGTTGAATAAAGGCTTTTCGCCAAAGAGAAGGAAATTGAGATGAGGTCAAAGAAGTGTTGATTATGTGGGTAATGACTGGTAATACTATATCAAGTATACATTCGATCATGCGGCGATTTATCTGGTCACACCCAACAGCCCTGGTTTTTATGGCTAAGATGGTTTTTTCTACTTCTTCTTGGCTAACTGGAGAAAAATTGAATTCGGGAATATCAGGGGAAGGAAGAGACGCTATAGAATTGATTGAGTTCAATTTCGTTAGTCGGTCCAACGAAGAAGACGTGGAGAAATGATTGTTGATATCGTCTAACGTAATTGAGGTGGGAATGTCTGAGTTTACCTGCTTGCCAATACCTAGTGTTCCTAGGAACTTCCAGATATCGGCGGATGACGAAGAAGAAAGAGTATTGAATATTAAGCGGCGTTTAGCGTCGCGCATCATTCTGTTACACCGATTCCTAGCAACTTTAAACACAGACCAGTTTTCACCTGTCCGATCCCTCCTAAACTGTCGAAATGCCTTATCCCTCCTTCTCATAGCCATGCGCACACCCGGAGTAATCCAAGGTGCGGGGGGCCGCTTGATTTTAACAGTTCTAATAGGAGCGTGCTTATCGTATAACCTAGTAAGAAGCTGATTGAAGAGATCGACTTTTTCATCTACGCTAGCAGCCGCCCAAACTGAATCCCAATCCATGTTAGCAGCATCAGTTCTCAAATTATTGATATCCATTCTCCTAAAACTACGGAGCTGTAACACTTTCGGACTAATCTTGGGGGGTTTTAGATTGTACGTGCAATGGATAAGATCATGGCGGGAAAAGCAGGGGGCTGGGTATTGGCCATGCGAGATAATGTGGGCCGAGGAGGAGGTGATTATGAGATCGAGCCAAGTATCATCAACATCAGAGTTGGTATGGGTGGATCCTAATGGCAAGATATGAAGGTCAGCAGATGCTAGTATGCGACATAATTTTTGGGACCTAGCTGGGTCACCATCTTCATTAAGATTGGTGTTGATATCACCCATGATTATTTGATGTGCGTACTCGGAGCTGAATGTGTCGAGAGCTATTTCGAGATCCGAGAAATAGTTTGTTGAGGGAGGACAATAAACTACACCTAATACAGCTTTGGAACCCTTGACCTGTATTTCAAGGAAAATAAATTCCGCTGATGCTGAGTACTCAGCAGGAGATGCTCTTAAAACCTTGTAACTAATTTCTGAACGGAGAAAAATACCTACACCACCGCAACCTTTTCCGATCCGGTCATTCCGTATAAGTACAAAGCCGGGCAATGAGTAGGAGGTAGACGAGAGCTCTGGTTTAAGCCATGTTTCAGAAATTAAAATGGCGTGAACATTGACATCAGTAAATACATCTACAAATTCAGAGTAATGACCCGGAAGACTTTGGGCATTTATATGGCATACATTGAAATGAGAAATATGGCTTTGGAAACACCTACCGACGTATTGGCCAAGAGAAACCAACGAAGAGTCCGCACTTTCATCACAAGAGTGAAATTCATCATCTATACTATTATACGAAGAATCGCTATCAGTCATTCAAATAGAATACAAATACAATACAATATAAACTAACAGATGTATAGTTAAATGGAAAAAATAGCAATATATATAATATATATAAAACGCTTAATAAGATGTATAAAAAAAAACAAAAATAGAGCAAACAAGCCCGGCACCACCCGCCGGTCAACTAAAACTATACACAAAATATAAAAAAGAAAAGTTGTGATTACATAATACTTAAATACAATTTATGGCGAAATTTCATAAAGCAACCAAGAACATTATTTTACTTTACGAACTATGTTAATATTATACAATGTAACAATCTTTGTAAAATGTGTTGAGTATGTGTGATAATAAAACGCAGAATAGTAAACAAAGTAATGTCAAACTAATCAATGTCACTGTCAAACCGTTAAACAAAATAACCTCATTTCAGGCACTTGAACTTTATCAAAATAAATGTGAATAATGAGGGTAACTTTTTAAAATATTATCAGAGGTAGAAAATTTATTGACTGCAAGTATAGTGAGCAGACAAAAAACAACTCAAACACATTACTTTGATATTAACTGGCATAACGAAGCACATGAAATACAAAATCACTAATAATGATACATTTACGAATCTATGCATTATCATTGCCTGCATCAACACAGGCCCGGAACCGCTGCCACTACAATGAAGACTCGGAGCCCGGAATCTGACCCGAAGTACGAGGAAACTTCACAATCAATGAATTAAGCTCCTCTTCTGTGCAAAGCTTAAGTCTTTTGCCGTCCGGGGTCTTGATGACAATAACGCCGTCCTGGGACCAACGGTTCCGCATCCCAAAGTGTTCCCGTGCCTTACCAAAAACAGCCAGTCTTGATTTTGTGAGGAACTCCTTCACAGATATTTTAGTACCTTTTAAAGACGCTTTTTTTTTCCACACTGATGATTTGGTTTTGTAATCACAAAACCGCACAAGGATTGGTCTATGGTGGTCCTTATTTGGCTGACCTAGTCGGTGACACATTTTGATGGACGCTGTACCAAATTCTCCAACACCAAGCTTGCCCCGAATGAGTTCCTCGATGATCTTCATGCAGTCTTCATTGGGTCGCTCAGGAATCCCAGAAAAGATGAGCACCTTTAATCTTTGTTGATTATCAAGGCTGTCAACCGACCGGATGCATTCTGTTATTTGTTTCCGGAGAATACCCAGAAGCTTGAACATAAGCTCACGAAAAGTCCTGAATTCCTCTGCAACTTTTGCAACAGTGTCCTTAGCTGGAGCTGAGGTCTTCGCTATCTGCAATTGGGATGCCAACTCACTCATCTTCTCATTGTAGGTGGCTTCCAGATCCTTCTGCACCTTCAAGATCTCATCCAATTGGGCCATAGTATGAAGTGCTAAAATTGCTCTAAATCTTCATGTATCTTGTTACAAACGTAAGTTGGACTATTTTATGTTATTATACACCCAGATAAATAGAACTGGTAGTAATTAACTTGTTTTAATTATTTTTTACAACTCAATGCTTTAAAGAAAACTCCTAGTTGAATTTTGCACCTACCGCCAAAAAAAAGATTTTATTATATAATTTATAAGTAATATTTAAAATGTGAATTGACGTGAAAAAGTGCCTGAAAAGGCCTATTTCGAATAAATCTTTGAATCTTTGAGTCACTCACGCAAACAATCATTAAATTTGGCAAAGACAATTTAATTTCATATTGTCACAATGTGACTTACTACCGCGATTATGATCGGTTTATAAAAATATTAGATATTAATAAAATTACTTTTAGAGCATAGGACTCGTGTTATCATTAAAGATTTCCTCTGGAAAATGGTGAAAAATATCAACACAGACATAATAACTATGTTTAACTGCTGTATAAAGGTCACCGGATGATAGCCCGTTTAATTTTATAACATTGACATATTGCGATTTGAGTTCCTATTAATGACGGCTATGTCCTTGGTTTCTGTGACAGTCATATAGATTTTGAAATAAATTAGTACACTACACTCTGATTACACCTGATAGCATTAGTAATTTTACATGTTACAATTAAATATGTTAAGCAACCGCTATAGCATTTCAAACTTATAACAAACGAACAGAAAAATCAAAGCAATTCCAGTATAAATCCGGTAAAAAATATCCCAATTCGTACCATCGTAACTAGCCAGCTACTCGAGTTATAGTCACTTACGCCGCTCTGTTATTGCCTTAACAGAATCGCCTATTCTCTTTCTCTTTCTCGCATGCACCAAAAACGCTCGAACAATGGCAAAGCAGTAAAATTTTATTCGTAGCACACGTGGCCTATCCGAGAGAACTGCATAATGCGAACGCAACTTAACTAAAAAGAAGGATATCTGCATATTTATGCTATCTGAACGCGATATTTCGCCGCGACCGTCAGTGTAAAGTGTTCGATTACAATTTAATGTCATGACGGTGGGCCGTGTTCGAAAATTTAAATCGTAACCGCTCTTTTCTCGAGTTTGTATTTCGAACCTTATTGAGTTTGGCGCTGGTTCGAAATTTCGAAAAGAGGGTTCGAATGTGAATTGTTTTCGTTTTGGCTTCGTGTCGAGAAGAGTTGTTTCGTGGTAGGGAGCCTACTAGTAGCCTCACAATGTGATAGGTGCTAGCTCCCATTATTTTTTAATAAGGACGCAACGAAGGTTTTATTGTGTCAGGCCTTCATTAGACACTAATGTGACGATACATTCTAATAACAGATTTTCAATTTGATTTTATTCAAGATTTTTAATAAGATAATGTTATTGGAAATTTACTATTTCATAATAGTGTACGAGAATGTCGATTTTTTTTCAAGGTCCCAACATTGGTTCCGTACGAGACGTTATTCTTTTTGAGACTAGATGGCTTCTCCAATGATATACATCCTTGGATATATGACTTACCAGGTTCATACTTAAACGGCAGAATTATAATATCTATGTTTAAAAGAACAAACAGGCATCATTCATTGGGACGGGTTGTACAATTTAGTTTACCCCTATTAATAGTGTAAGTATAGAATAATTAGCCTCATGAAGACGACTAAAATAAAATTACCTAACAATATCTAATTTTTAAGTTTATATCTCCAAAACAAGCTACCAGCAGCCGAATACACTTAACGACATGTCAATTGGGCGCGACAAAAACTAGCCACATAAAACCAGCCGGATTAGCAAAAAATAGAAAGAGGACAGAACTACCTCTATTCGCATTCATGTGAGTGCGTTCTAGTGATTAGTTAGGTAATTTAAATTCATATTTACTTACAACCAAGATTTTTTTTTATTTAACATATTAAAAGATTTTATTTAACATATTCATTGCCACGGTTTTTGTAACCTATTCAATCGTTAAGCACGCGATGTCACGTGATCTAGAAACCAAAATATTAAGCATCATTGTCCCACTAATGGACAAAGGTATACGCCGCTTCAAACCATTCTCTCTCCTTTTATCATCACACCAATGCTGAGATATTATAGAAACTTACTTATAACTGTAATTTATTACCTTCTTATAACATATTGTTTGTACGTCCTTCTCACTCTCTCTTTCTCTTCCAAGTGTGTTCCCAGTTGCATCCTCAATTGGAATGCTACGGAGCCCGGGATTTGCTTTCGTCGGTCAGACTATTTAGAAAAAATCTCTGACATTACTAAGGATACACATTTGACATAAAGTACACAGCGTTCTTTATCATAACATCTTTATGGCTAAAAAATCCCCACAGGAATATACCATGTCAATGTCTTAAAAGTAATGCAAAATGGAAAAACATTTAGAAATTCATAAGTAATAAAAAATAATTATATGTATTTTGTCAAATAAAACTGTCTTCCTATTTTTATCTACACAATAATTACTAATTCTACTTCGTTCTAAATTTAAATTTTCCTTGATAACCATACTAACCTATAATCTAAAATAGCGAGCCGTCGTTCTGTGGTTTAGATATTTTATTTATTAGCCATAACCACTAAATTAAAGATCGTGTATAATATGTCATCGTTTAACGACGTCTCATTGAATATAGTGGCGGCCCGCGGGTTATCTTGTCCGCAACTCCATCCGCGTATAGCCTACGAGTATGAGCTATTCTGATTTATAACGTTGATATTGTAAATACATACATAATTATATATAGTATATAGCATTACAATGCTCTGATGAATATTAAAATCGAAAATAATAATAATATGATGAATATATTTCGCCACAGGTAGGATTGACACTGAGAGTTATTTTTATAAGAAGATAAAAAAAAGATAAAGATAAAATATAGAACCGGAAGAACAAAAGGTATATTTTTAAATTATGCTGCACTTTAAGAAATATAAGAGTTTTGCAATAAGTAAATAAAAAAACATACTGGCCACTAATCGTAACATCAAAATTACAATATTGTAAAAGGTGATTCTATATTGAATATTTCCACCGCCACTCGAATCTCCAGTAAAAACTGCATGTTGTTTGCATCGCATTTACCAAAATTAATTAAAAATATTATTTGTCAGTACACCGGGTTTATTTTTAGTTGCGATTATAGTAATTCGATCAATCTGTGTACCAATCTAAATATATATATATATATAATTCAAAAGTGACTGACTGACTGACATAGTGATCTATCACCGCTCAGCCCAAACCACTGGACGGATCGGGCTGAAATTTGGCATGCAGGTAGATGTTATGACGTAGGCATCCGCTAAGAAAGGATTTTGATCAATTCTACCCGCAAGAGGATAAAATAGGGGATGAAAGTTTGTGTTATTTTTCTATAGTTCTTAACGCGAGCGAATCCGCCGGCAAAAGCTAGTCTCACATAAAACATGGTTAGGGGTAGGAAAACAAGTCCCCTTTATGGTGCAATCATTTTATTTTTAAGTATGGGTTCCCTTCCGAGGTTTTCTCTGTGTGCTATGACTTGGGCAACGCATCAGCAGCTCCTCTGGTGTTGCAGATGTCCATGGGCGACGGTGACTACTATCCATCAGACATCTCGTCTACTCGTTTGCCGTTAAATACACATTTAAAAAAAAGTCGCGACTAGCCTCAGCTTCGCACGGGTGCATTGTAGATACTAATATAAGGCAGTAATTTAGTAATTTATACATATAAACCTTCCTCTTGAATCGCTCTATCTATTGCTAAAAACTGCATTTAATCCGTTGAGTAGTTTAAAAGATCTAATCGAACAGACAGCGGAAGCAACGTCATCTTATACTAGGTAAAATTATCTACTAGCTTCTTCACGCGGCATTCCTCGTTTATAGTATATTTCCCAGTATCATATTAATTTCTGGATAAAAGACTTTCTGTTCGTTTTTTTACTTTTTTTTTTACGACGTTCCAAAAGAAAAAAACAAAAAAGACGGACATAAATTATGCAAATTTTCACGAAAATTGATTAATAGGTTAAAATAAAAAGTTGCAACAAACAAATTTACAAATTGACATTCGCATTTATTAGACACAAGATTTTTATAGCCAGAATAAAAATATTGTGTATTATAAAATCTTAAAAAGCACAGTGCAAAAGTGACTCGCCAACCAAAATAAAGCAATTAATAGCAAAATCATCCATAAATCTACAAAAAAATCTTGACTCATCGTGATTCAAAACTATATTTCTCATAACATATTCAAACAAACACGTCACTCAACGCCATATAAAAATCCCAAATCATAAAGATATTGGGGAAAATCTCGAAACTGATAAAGCGATTCTGTCGAAATCTTAAGTCGTTTTGTCCAAGACCGATTAAATTGTTAAAAAAGTCAAATTTACATTTTACATCGCAGACAGTAACATAAATCAAGACGTGACAATGTTGAATTTGACTGAATTATGTATCAGTCTTTGCGCCTAATATATCTTACAAAATAAAATAAAAGAAGAATAGACTCAGGTTGCTTTAAACAAAATTGTTAATAGCTGTAAGGCCGCACTTTGTTTTACTTTATTCGTTATTTTCAATACCTATTTTGCCATATTCACCACGCTTGGCAGGCGGGTTATCGAGCGCAGTTTCTTTGGCTGCTGCATTCTGCGCTGCTGCATCGGAAGCATTTTTAAGCTGGGAAATGATAGGAATTTGTTGGATTTGGAAAGAAAATTTAAGTATTGGGATACTACTCACTTGGCTGAATGGAGAAAAAGCAAGTAGAAGCTCGAGAGGCTGGGCGTGCGTACTAGATGCCATACCTGCAATTACCGGACGGGCAGTTGAGAATGACACTCCTGCCTGACCAAACTAAATAGTGCCTGCGTTGACTAAAGAGATATAGTTAGCCTTTTTATTCGTCGAAATTAATAATACTGACAATCGTTGGAGCAACACTGATCTTAAGTTGGTTCAATATCATACTCGTATAAGTCTGTTACTATTTTATCTATTGTGGTTTCTGCAGGCTGTACGGCGATAATTGAGGACAACTGGAATACCAAAGAGTCGAACTAAACGCTTTGACAGTTCCTTTTTGGTTCGAGTAGCTAAGGTGTGGAATGAACTGCCTGCGTCTATATTTCCAAACAAGTACAGTCCCGGGACATTCAAAAGTTGAATAAATGGGTATCTCTTGGATAGGCATGTCACATCCTCGTCTTCATCGTCACTTACCATCAGGTGAGATGGGAGACAAATGCCTAATTCAATATTTTGTAAAAAAAAAAAAAAACTAAAAGTTTCAAGTGCAAATACGCATAATACAATAAATAATTTCTTGATTGACAGCTTGGAATAGCCAGTGTCGCGGTCACCAATATCTCTTAACCTCATTTTAAGTCCAGCTTCAGAATCCATAATATAACAGCTGACACGAATAGCATGAGCGCACCCACCGCATTTTCTGAGTCATCAGCATCCCATACCACATTATTATGCAATTTTGTCAGGTTAAAATTTCAAACAATCAATGTGTTTGTTTGTTTGTTTTTCGTGTGTGCAAGTGGCCAACACTGGTGTCAGATTTTTTAAACTGCCTAAAGGTATCTGATATAGCTAAACGACTGCCATCAATGACGGCAGCGGGGACCAACGGCTTATGTTATATTGCTAAAGTGTACTCTGATGATTTGACGCATCTGTAACTCGTTTCAATTTGTGATCTAAGTTTGTGATGTATCCATATTAAAATAACGGTGTAGAATGAGAACAACATAAGCTGTCTGCTTTTGGATAATAATGCCGGAGAGAGTGCATTAATCTTGACAAACATTTGCATGTGGGCTCGAAACAGTAGTAGTGGCCATATATGGAGTGGATATATATCGATGACATTGTTAATATGGCCAGTTATTGTCTATTCTAGGCTGATTTTGCGAAAACGTCTCAAGCTACGTAGGCGGTAAATGTCTATACGTTATATACGATAATGAAGCAAATCCTAATAAGCATTTCAAAGTTTGCTTCATTATACGAGTAACTTTCGATACTGGTGGATGCATTGAATTAGAAAAACTATGGAAGCGTAACTCTCATACAACTAACGCTTCAATATCAGTCCCATTTACGCAAACAAACTTAATTCAAATCACAACGAAAAAGACGAAGCTAGTTTGCGATTGGCCGCGTCAAGGTCACTGGGCGGTGTCAACATAGCGGAGATAGGTAGGCTAGCAGTTTGCCTCGCTTGCTATGATAAGTTACTCCAGTGTCACTTTCCCTCTTTCCTTGCGTTTCCTGCACCACTTTACTACACAAGAAGTAATTTTTTTCTAAATTCTTTAAGATTTCGCCGATGTTCACAAAATATATGTCGTTAAATGCTTTTATCGACGCGTCCTTCCGACACGGAGCACGTGGCAGACTAGTTCGCGAAAAGATATACTTTTAAGCCCCGCCTGCTTTGATCTACTTTGCGTGGTGTCAGTTTTTGAGCGCAATGCTGCTTCCATAGTGTTTCTACTTGAATGGGTGGATGTCATGTGATGAGAAGGGTGGAACGCCATATTACGAAAAGGTCATTGGAAAGAAGGAGTAGAGCTAAAGAAGAACTCCGGATGAGGTCGAAACATGTCGGCCAGTAGCTGACTTCGTACATGAGTAACCCGTTGTTACATATTTTAATAAGGATATTGGAGATGAGGACAAGGAAAAGGCTGGAGTTGTGTCAAATCGAGTGGTGAAGAGAAATACGTGATTCCCTGGTCCATTTTTTTTATTTCTTAAAGAACTGTTTTTTAAAGAATTTTTTATTTAAGAACTGTGTTCTTATCGGTGGAGTACTCTCCGGGTCTCTCGGTTCTCAGCCATTCTCTTCACCTCTCCATATGACACAACTCCAGCTTTTTCCTTTATCACATCCAAATTATATACTCTTCTTGGTCTACCTTTCCCTCTCCTTGCCTCAATTTTTCCCTCTATAATATTTTACATAAATTGATCGTGTCGTATACGGTGACCAAACATCCTTCCTCTTCTCAAAATGTGCGACACTTGCCGCTAGTATTAATGAGGTCGTTGACCATGAAAGGTCATGGTCAAAGGACAAAAAGGTCGAGTTGTCCTCTGTCACCTCGTCATCTGTGAATTATATTGCAATAATCATTCATTGTTACAAAGGCGATATCAAACATCAGGATTACCTGATTTAGAAAACAAAGGTGTAGTAGGTGTTACGCCGTCACGACGGGACAATTGTACGGTCACGTCTATAATAAACAGCTCTTTGGCGTAGCGGTTAACACGCCAGCCTGCAACACGAGAGTGCCCGGGTTCAATTCCCGGCCAGGTCAAGATGGAAAATGATCTTTTTCAGATTGGCCTGGGTCTTGTTATAAAATATAACTGGGACCAACGGCTTAACGTGCCTTCCGAAGCACAGAGGAGCTCGAGATATTTTTATGTCACTTGCGGTCACCCATCACAATAGGAACTGCGCCCAGGGTAGCTTAACATGCGTAAGCGTTTTTAATGCTCACGACCACTGGGCCATCGGGCTCCTCAAGATATCAAATTAATTAAGTTTCGCGTAAAGTTACGACGAGACATAATTATTTTTTCAACAAACTCACGTATGTTAATATAAAAGTCTATAATTTTTTATTTAACATGTAAATCTATTCTAGTACAAAAAATATTTAAAAGTACAACATTTTCACATGTAATCTAAATAACATAATCGGATTATAATGAAAACAGTATACTTGATTGATCACCTCTTTGACTTGTGGAAATCTGAATGATTGCAAGTTGAAAACATTTTATCATAGAGCAAAAAATGCTACAATTCAAAATTTACTAACGACGTATTCTAATAAATACTTTGGTTAGTCTTATATATCGCCACTCTATAAAATGTCGTATAAAGTGATGAGACGATATACGCAAATTTAATAAGAAATGGTCAGAGTTAACTCAAGAACTCAAGAAGAAGGAAATGGGGAGACTTTTGCCCATCGGTGAAACAATATAGGTTAAATATAAAAAAAATGAATTATATATACATCCCAAATTCGAAACTTTTCCTTCAAATATTATAGTTACATTAAAATTCCATCAACATCTTAACTTATTTCATTAAAAAAACTTGGATAAATAATAAATCAGTGAATTAAAAAAAAACTGAAGACATTTAAAATAAATTACATATAAATTATCATATAAAGAATATTGTAAATCATACTAATGGCGGTCTTGTATCACTATATTATAAGATTAATACTCAGGTCAGGTGAGACTCATGGTGTGATGTATCAGGGACTTTGGAGACATAAAACAAATGGTAAGACCTTTTTGGAAGACCTGGTAATATCTTCGGATTAAAAGATGGCGGTCAAAGATATGAATGAGTAAACAATTCAATAAATATTGGTGAAGACTTAAATCCGAACGCAGTTTCATTGCATACAATATAAAAAAAAGAAATATAGGATCCTGCATAAAGTTTCTGTGAAACTATAAATTTACATATGAAGATAGAACTCCAAAGTAGTCACGAAATTAGACCTGATTATATTCTTAAGAATAATTAGTTTCAGTAAAAATTATTTAAAATTTTAATTTAATGCTAGTCTATGCAAAAGAGCATCATATTTTTAGTAGTCATATTTTTACGAGAAGAAAAATTTACAATAAGCATTATTCAATAGGTCCTAAGTATAAGACTGACGCACTTAAGCTGAAAAGACTGATATTTAAAATAAATAAAATAAAAATAAATATATACGGACAAATCACACAGATTGAGCTAACCCCAAAGTAAGTTCGAGACTTGTGTTATGGGATACTAACTCAACGATACTATATTTTATAACAAATACATTTATAGATAAACATCCAAGACCCAGGCCAATCTGAAAAAGATCATTTTCCATCTTGACCTGGCCGGGGATCGAACCCGGGCACTCTCGTGTCGCAGGCTGACGTGTTGACCACTGGGCCACGGAGCTAGTCGATTTAAGAACTAGGCTCTTGTCGGTATCGACTTCGACTATCGACTGCAAGGTCCCAAATCGGTCAATCAGTCACAGAACACCTTAGCATTTGAACAAAGTGCATACTGACGTCAACATTGAGTCAGACGTGTCAGTTGACTCATTATGCCTTTTTAAGATTTCTTAGATTTATTTATTTTTGAAATAAATATATTAAAGCATATTCCATTAAGTACCAAAGTGTCCTCATCATCAAGTCTTTTTAGTCTCTACCACAGGCGCATGACATTTAACAGCCTCCGTGGTCCAGTGGTTAAGGCGTTTGCCTGTTGACCCGGGGGTCGTGGGTTCGATTCCCACCGGAAGCATACTTTATTTAATTGTTTCCAGTTTGGTTAGGACATTGCAGGCTTGAATCACCTGATTGTCTGATAATAAAGATGATTCCGTGCTTCGGAAGGCACTTTAAGCCGGTGGTCCCGTCTGCCATCTGGTAGTCGATAAAAGAACCACATCAAAGGCCGAAAGGCGGTTCAGAAGAACTCTGTCACCAGAGTGTGCATGGTCGATTGAGCGTGACACCTACCTGAAATGATGATGATGATGAGCATGACCCTCTCTGTACTGGAGCCATACTTGGCCAGAGCAGACAGAGGATTTGGCCTACACTCTCCTCGCTGGTCAGACGGGTTGGAGAGGTCTCATTGATGTTTATGAGCATTGTTTAGCTTGTATTTCCTAAGTCGCCTCTTACGACCTCAATGGGAAGACTAGGAGTGGTCCTATTCTACTCTGCCGGAAACCACACGGCTAAAGTTGGTTGGGCAAGTCTATTTTGAAAGTATGACAAATATAAAAACAAAATATTTCCATCTATACATATCTATATATCTATACATATAATAAAACAGTAAAAATATTTTGTCTGTACATTTCGAGTTTTTGACTGAAATGGATAGAGGGACGCTTAAAAAGAATAATAGAAAGCAAACAATTTTTTTTAGAATTTCTTGTCTGTCTGTCTGTCTGTCTGTCTGTCTGTCTGTATGTATGATCACGATTATCTCCGAAAATACTGAACCGATTTACTTCAAACTTTCACCAATTGCTTTGTTTTAACTCAGCAAAACATCTAAAGTTTGTTTCATCAAAATCGGTTCATTAAAAAAAAAGTTATCGTCATTTGAATGAACTCAAAGCATTAGTTTGCCTGCAAATATACACGGTAAATTTTTTATCGTTTTGGACCCATAAAGGGGTGACTCAGACCATCAAAATAAACAACTTTTCCTACGAAAACAATGCTGGGAACTCAAAAAAAAAATCGACATTCCCATACAAACTGGCCGGGCGGCGGGACTCTTTTTTATGGAAATGACGAATTTTTTTTTGAGTTCCCAGCATTGGTCCCATAGAAAAAGTTGTTCATATTGATGACCTGAGTCACCCCTTTAAGGGTCCAAACTGTTCCTGAGGGATGGACACTAACGGCGGCGTCGTAGCCGCGGGCAAACGGCTAACCAGCCGAAACTGCTGCGCCTAGAAACTTGAAATTTGGTACAGGGGTTCTTTTAATGATGTAAGTGACAGAGAGACTAAGACAGGATTTTTAAGTATTGTATAGGAATTTACTTATTTCTAGACTTAGAAGTATGAAAATAGGTAAATAAATTCACGATTACAATTGAAAAAGATCTGTGTAGGTCAACTGGAAAAAAATCCCCCAGAAGGGGGGTAAAGTTTGTTTGGAAATTGGAAATTTTCTCATTTCTTGACTATGAAGTATGAAAATAAATAGGTATGTTCTCGATTACAATTAAAAAAGATATATATGGGTGAAATGGACAAAATTCACCCCCTAAAGGGGTAAAATGGGAGGGTAAAGGTTTTATGGAAATTTTCTCATTTCTGGACTTAAAAGTATAAATAATATCCATACTTCCATACTAATACTAAAATTATAAATGCGAAAGTAACTCTGTCTGCTGTCTTTTTACGCTTCAACGATTGAAGTGATTTGGATGAAATTTGGTATGGAGGTAGTTTGATGCCCGGGGAAAGACATATTTAATTCCGGGAAATTTTACTGTTCCCGAGGGATCGACACTAACGCGGGCGGAGCCGCGGGCAACAGCTAGTAAGACAATAAATATAAAAAATATATACTAACCATAAGATAGCCCACTGACTTTTGCCCGCACGCAACGCATTGTCAAACAAAATTTTTATGTGTTAATTACCAATTCAGGCGTGTGACGTTACTTATCATGCGGCTTTTGTTTCAAAAAGCTTAAAAAATGTTGACCGAAAAAAAATTACAAAGTCACTCTTTTATGAGCTTGTATCGAACAACTGACTTGACTGAAACTGTCAGCATTTTCCGACTAAAAGTCAAACCGTTTTGTTTCATCATCATCAGGTCCTTTTTAGTCTCCACTACAGGAGCACGAAGCTTTGTTTAGCTTGTATTTCCTAAGTCGCCTTCTACGACATCCACGGGAACACTTGGAGTGGTCCTATTCTACTCTGCCGGGTACAACACGGCTACCGTTTTGTTTAATCTAAAATTATATTTCGCGTCAATTTTAATAATATTATGTATGATTTACTCAGTTACCAATCCTAACTAATATTATAAATGCGAAAGTGAGTTTGTTTGTTTGTTTGTTACGCTTTCACGCCGTAACTACTGAACCGATCATCATGAAAGTTTTTATACAAGTTCTCTGGCGTATGGAGAAGGACATAGGCTTTTATCACGGGAAAAAGTACTATTCCCGAGGGATCGACATTGACGCGGGCAGAGCTGCTGGCGAAAGCTAGTATTATATATTTAATGATCACATCATCAAAACACATAAAAAGTATCAGTAGTTAAATAAATTCTAATTTCTAGAAACACGACAAAACCACTAAGAATCTCGGCCAGTGACCTATTAAAACTCGATTCGATAATAACTATAGAAACCACTGTCTGTGTGTTCAACACTCGTAAACCTGTCGCTCTATGATGAATCATTATTCTTATTTTATAGTAGCACATTAAGGCAGAATTATAGTTTTTAACAATAGTATATTTATCAGTATTGGACAAGATTGTGAAACAAAAGAAAACATAAAATTCAATTATGTATATGGTAATCATACGGTCTGGTTTTACCAGTGACCGATAAGATTTTATTGTTTTTCGAACCACCTAAATAGTTCAAATCAATAAATTAATATTCATTATATAAGTCTCATTGATATTTATCTATCTATTGCCATATTGCTAAGCTCCATATCATTCCTTCAAAATACATCATGTTTTATATATCTTAAATAAATTATTCAGTCAAACAAAATCCGCAATGTATTTCGAAGTGACTATCAAAACGTAGATCACTGAGTTAGCAAATAGGCCGGCAGGTAGAATTCAATCTTGGTACCATTTTCCATTTGCCTACACCAGACACGTCTGGCTTAGTCTTTGATCACTTTCAAACAATAATAATAGTTCAAAATACCTAATTTAAAACCACAATGCATAGTTAGTAGCCAATTATACTCGTACTACGCATAAACAGCCGTCCTACATAACGCGTGTCACGTACGAAAAATGACAATTAATTTATAAGACTCATTGAGACATTGACAAATTACAGTCAATCTCGAATTTTTGATCCCGCGTCAACTTTTGGAAGCTTCAGCGATAGTCGGCACAAACTAACGAAATCACAGAAGCGACTTATCGGTACAAATTAAATAATTTCAGAGACCTTGAATTTAAAAATGTTACCTATTTTCAAAGAAAAGTTTGATTTGATGACTGCTTCGTTTTAAGCGGGTGCCGCGCGAACGAATAACGTCGCTACTGTGCAAGCCATTAGGCTGCGCAGAACCACTCGGCGATTAGAAAAAAAGATGAAAAGTCTTCATTTATTTTCATATTTATATCTTTATAAAAAAATAAGAAAGGGGGCGCCCTCCGAGACGTATATATAAATGTTGTCATGTGAGAATTATTGTTTTAGACGTAAACATTAGAAAGTTTTCGAAGTAAAATGCTTTTAGATATCATACCATAAATATATCATTTTAAAATTTAATATGTATCAGTTTCAAATTCCAACAAGGGGGCGATCTTGTTCAAGGAGTGATCTAAATTATACAAATACTTTTGATGTATTTAATTAATTCAGCGCATAGTACTAGTGATTTAAAAACACGCCAATTTTCACAATTTCGTGCAGTACCGTGTTAAGGGAAACACAAACATTTTTGCTCTTACTCATAATTGAAGTTGCATTTGAACCACATGGTTTGACATTATGGCCGCATTAATTTTGTAGAATGATTTTGCCATTGTCAATTTAATTAGTTTCTGTGGGGACTTAGGTGACTATAAAATTAGATTTTAGCCCATTCGAGTGTGCCGCGCGAACGAACAACTTTGAGTTCTGCGCAATGTGCAATACCAGCAGGCGTTTATGTAAAAAATTGAAGTATTAAAATTTTTTTATATTCATATTTTTTTTATAAATTTAGAAAGACGGCGAGATTAAAATATAAATATTTTCATGCGAGAACAAAAAAAATGTTTTTTAATATCATAATTCATAATATATCTGTTTCAAATTCCAACAAGGCGGAGATCTTGTGCAAGGATCGACCTAAAATACAATATATAATTTTGATGTATTTAATAAATTCAGCGCGTTGTGCTAGTGATTTGAAAATACGTCAAATTCCAATATTACGTGCAGTACCTTCTTAAGTTATACTCGTAAGTATTCGAACAAACCCGACTTTGTTTAAATATATTAAGATGAAACGAATTTCTAATCAGGACTCTCGACAATTGACGTCCACATATATGGGAAGTTAACAAGTCATCCTTCTGACATTCTTTAATTGTGGCGTGGGCGTCAGCCACGAAAACATACCTATATAATAATTATTTACGATCATAAAAATCTGATGCGGCATGTCATAAAGCAAGAAAAATACGTAAGTTTTAATATTTTACGACTGTGATCCGTGGGAGTCGCACATAATACATGCGACACGTCGTCGACAGCGATCTAACGGTGCGTATTTATTTTTGCACCGATTTGTAGTTATTTCTGTGGATAATAGACGATAAAAGAGAATATCGGTCGTTACACTGTCGGGCACGGTGAGTTATGGCGGAATCTTGATTAAATGTCTGAATTTATACACTCAGCCGCACTAAAATTGGGCCAAATTATGACTTTTATAAAGACCTGTCCAACGGCACGCCTGGGCGAAAAAATAATCAGTGCTGGAAATGGATATTACTCTTACGCTAAACCTTTTGCAATAGTCTTTTTATGATACAGTATTGCATGGTGATTGATGAAGTAAAATTTTTAGGTACACAATTTTATTTTATTTTCTGGCACTTTACATACATACATAAATAAATATTATCACGCCTTTTCCCATGGGGGTAGGCAGAGACTATGGATCTTCACTTGCTATGACAACAACCTCTTTTGCTTCATCTACATCCATCACTCTTTTCATGCATGCAGGCCGGAATTTTGTAAATATCTTCATTAAAGTAAAATATCAGTTTGCGCGAGTAAAGGATGTACATACATACTATCATACATCTATAGATATAGCTTAGGTCTAAAAGATTCTGTTTTGAATCCAAAATATACGGTAGTAGTACTGCCAAGTATAATACGTATGTAATATTTCCTTATACAGAATTATTGCTTCGTTCGTAAAACTGATTGGCTGATTGGCTGTTAGATTCATCTTATTATTTCCTATATAATAGATAGGTAGTAAAATTAGGCCAGTGCAAAAATGACTGTATCGTCGGATGCAGGTCGCTTCGAACGGTCATATTGGAAATATGACCTATATTTATAGTATTTCTTGCAAGTTTTCTTCCTTCTATTCAGGGCTATATCATCTGCTTCTCTTTTCAGGCAGATCGACAAATGGGCGAAAATCTGAGGAATCATGTCAATAGGCGATGCGGCTAGCGACTCACCACTAGTTTCATTTCGTCTTCCACCTAATGCCCAACAACATGCTAAACGTAGCATTCAGGTTTTATAGACTTAGGCTCTGTCTGCCCCGCAAGGGAAAAGATGTTGCGGTTAAAGTGAAATGCGAATGAATATGTTTTCATGCTGTTGAGTGTACAGCTCGGTTTAGTTAGCAAAACAATCTGATATTTGCATATACAGGGTGATTGATTGTGCCGTAAATCCGGCGGATGATTTAAGGAGACGCGTATGCTAATTTCGATTCTCGGGTTAACGTTAACGATTACTGACGAATTCCTCAACGGCACTAACTTTCACGCGTGACGAAGACTATGTAAATAGTTGATTTTCATTTTATTAGTCTGGTTGTAATATTCAATAAATATTTATGGTGAAATTTTGATCGTTTTGGACCCTTAAGAGGTGACTCAGACCATTAATATGAACAACATATTCTATAAGAACAATGCTGGGTACTCGTCAAAAAAAAATTCGTCTTTTCCATACAAAAGAGTTCCGCTGCCAGGCTCTATAAAACCTGAAGGTCAGTTTGTATGGGAATGACGAATTTTGTTTTTAGTTCCCAGCATTGTTCCCATTTATTTATTTTTTCAGCATGCTTCGTCAAATGGTTACAGAGAGTCATCAGCAACATGCTTCGTTAAGTGTACACAATGAATCATCAGCAATATGCTTTGTCAAAAACATAGAGAACATATCCACGGAACGTTTCGTCAAAAGGTGCATAGATAAATATATATCCGCAACATGCTTCGTCAAAATTTTTAGTCTAAAAGGCCGCCCTGGGTCGTTCCTGGCCCAAAGGTTCCCATTACACTGGCCGCATTACCTCGCTGAATTGCAATGGACAGCCTTTGAGCAAGATACGATACGGAGCGATTATCCTTTGTCTGTTCAGCAATGCTCCCATGTTCCCATAGGAAAAGTTTTTCATTTTGATGGTCTGAGTCAGCCCTTTAGGGGTCCAAAACGATAAAAATTTCACCTTGTACAATTTAACATATTTCTAAGGGAATCAATATCATTTATATTTGTTGCACATTATAGAGCGTCATTGCATTGCCCGTGGTTATAAACATGTCAACTAGCGGTTAGTACTTGTCTCATCATCATCATCAGGTCTTTTTAGTCTTCACTGCAGGAGCATGATCCTCTCTGTACTACCGGAGCCATATTTGGCCAGAGCCCACTGCTCTGGCCAATTCTCTCTCTTTTTCTCCTATACTAAAATATAACCCCAAGTGTATCACCATCATCATCATCAGGTCTTTTTAGTCTCCACTGCAGGAGCATGACCCTCTCTGTACTACCGGAGCCATACTTAGCCAGAGCAGAGGATTTGGCCTACACTCTCATCGCTTGCCGAGGTCGGGTTGGAGAGGTCTCAGTGATGTTTATGAGCTTCGTTTAGTTTGTATTTCCTAAGTCGCCTCTTACAACATCCATGGGAAGACTAGGAGTGGTCTTAATATACTTTTCCGGAAACCACACGGCTAATAAATAAAAGTACTTTTTTATATTACCTTTTAAATTACGTAGTACTAGCAAATCCAGATAAGTCCAGATTTGGTCAATGCTTAAAAAAATGTTTACAAGGGCTGCTAAATAGTGAATTATACAGATCCATGCATTTTCCCATGTATCTATGTAATGCTGTGGCTTCATAATAGAATAACGAAATTTAAAAATATTTTTTTTCTACCAATATAAATATATATAACTCAAAGGTGAACACTGACTGACATAGTGATCTATCAACGCACAGCCCAAACCACTGGACGGATCGGGCTGAAATTTGGCATGCAGGTAGATGTTATGCACGTCATAATCCACTTAAAAAGGATTTTGATCAATTCTACCCCCAAGGGGATAAAATAGGGGATGAAAGTTATGAAACTTCTATACTTCTTAACGCGAGCGAAGCCGCGGGCAAAAGCTAGTTCATTATAAATTTCTAATATCAAAATGTTGTAGATAGTATGTAATTTATTCAATTTATAACAATGAATATAAATAACAATATGAATAATATATACAGAGAATCATTTTACATAATATATCGGAGAAAGATTTATATTTTATTACCTGACATAGAGAACGAATAACAAATACCATCGAATTTTAAGTGAAATATAAAATTACGTTTTTGATAAATTATTTAACGTCTCGCGAAAGTGTTTTATTAGTTGTTCTAAACAAAGCACCTAAATATTTAAAACTCAAAATCTCTTCCGCTGTCTATTCCTTAAGATCTTTTAAACTATTCCATGGATTTTAATGCAGTTTTCAGCAATAGATAGAGCGATTAAAGGGGAAGGTTTATGTGTATATTTTCCTGTTCCATATTAGTATCTACTTTGCACCCGTGCGAAGCCGGGGCGGATCGCTTGTAGACAATATAAGAAAGGTCTTTATCCAAAACTAGCTGTTACCCGCGACTTCGTCCGCGGCAATTTCTGTTATTGTGATTAATTAGTTCTTTTCTTAGTATAGATGAATAATTTTTCCCCGTTTTCGAAACTTTTTTACTGATGCTTCGCTCCTATTGGTCGCAGCGTGATGTTTTATAGCCTAAAGCCTTCCTTAATAAATGGACTATTCAACACAAAAATAATTTTCAAATTTGAAAGTAGTTCCTGAGATTAGCGATTTTAATATTCAAATAAACAAACAAACTCTTCAGCTTCATAATATTATTATAGAAGTGTAGATTAGACTAGAAGTACCTAACTGTGATAAGTACAATATGTTAAAATAAATAAAAGATAAACCTACATTTTCTTTAAGATAAATATTTCTCTACGACAAATACAGTGTACCAGCTATATCTTACTAGAAGGTCTACCTGACCTTCTAGTAAGAAATAAAAAGAATAAAGTCATAAATCGTAGCCCAGATGCAAACTAAAAGAAAAATAAATAGTAATGTAAAATATTCGATTGATATTCAAAAACGAAACTCGCTCTTGGCAGGTTTTTTATCACAAATTCTACCAGACGGACATTTACATAGAAATTAATGTGAATTTTAAATTAAATGACATGCCTCGATTAAAAACCAATTTAGTTGTTTGCAACCGAAACTGAACAACTTTGACACTATTTCCGGCAGCTTAAAGTCTTTTTACACCCACGCTGTCTCGAGAAGTGGTGTCAAAGGTGTCAACCATGTTTTGCTGATGATCATTATTATTTTGATTATTATAATACATAATATCACATACAGGGTGAAATTTAATTCATTTGCATACGTTTAAGGAGTGGTGACTCAGACCACGAATTTGATCAACTTTCACTATGAGACCAATTCCGAAATTGCAAAAAAAAAAAACAATCAGCTGTTCCATAGATTATGGCCAAGCAGATATTCCATTTTTGTATGAAAGAGCAGATGATTTTTTTCACTACGTATAAGTTGGTCCCATAATGAAAGTTGATCAGATTCGTGGTCTGGGTCAGTCCTAAAACGTATGCTAATGAATTAAATTTCACCCTGTATTTTTGCTTTGCGAACAGAGGCTAGGTCTTTATGACTTATGGCCACATTTAGCATGTTGGATGGCGTGTAGATGGAAAACGGAATCAAAATAATTATGGGTTGCTAGCCGCATCGCCTGTTGACATGACTCCGCAGGTTTTAGCCCAAATCCTCGATGGGCCTTTACGATCTGCGCGGGAAGAGAAGCAGCTGGCTCTTTTTTCTTTTCTCCCAGACCAGCATGGTTTTTTTTTATTTGATTATTATAATTAATAAATATAAATAAATAAATATATACGGACAAATCACACAGATTGAGCTAGCCCCAAAGTAAGTTCAAGACTTGTGTTATGGGATACTAACTCAACGATACTATATTTTATAACAAATACATATATAGATACACATCCAAGACCCAGGCCAATCTGAAAAAGATCATTTTCCATCTTGACCTGGCCGGGGATCGAACCCGGTCACTCCGTGTCGCAGGCAGGCGTGTTGACCGCTGCGCCACGGAGCTAGTCAAATTATATATATATTTATATAAATATATATATTTTTTTTTAAACGGTGTAATGATAGGTATAAATTGGATTTGTGAATTAAATTGGGATACTACTTACTCGAATGAAAGGGGTAAAAGCAAGTATCAGTTTGGGACACCGGGCGTGCGTACCCGATGCCATACCTGCAACACCGGACAGGTAGTCGAGGATGACACCCCTGACGGGAAAACATAGTATACACAATTCCCACCCGGAATTTTCAAAATATATCTTACTATTCAAGCACATCATCATCATCATCAGGTCCTTTTTAGTCTCCACTACAGGAGCACGACCCTCTCTGTACTACTAGGGCTATACTTGGCCAGAGCAGCCAGAGGACTTGGCCTACACTCTCCACGCTGGCCAGACGGGTTGGAGAGGTGTCTTAGATGTTTATAAGCTTTGTTTAGCTTGTATTTCCTAAGTCGCCTTCTACGACATCCACGGGAAGACTTGGAGTGGTCCTATTCTACTCTGCCGGATACCACACGGCTATTATATATATTCAAGCACATCCCGTGTCATTCCAGGCAATTTGGGTTCATAACTCAGCAATCGGTCCTGGCGCCTGTCCCTGGCGCAACGCCAATCACCTATGACATTAGTTCAGACACAGATAGACATATTATATACCATTTTGTGCAGTTAAACATGTTATAACATAGAATATCTGTCATATTATAGGCTGAAATTTAACAGCCTCCGTGGTCCAGTGGTTAAGGCGTTTGCCTGTTGACCCGGGGGTCGTGGGTTCGATTCCCACCGGAAGCATACTTTGTTTAGTTGTTTCCAGTTTGGTTAGGACATTGCAGGCTTGAATCACCTGATTGTCTGATAATAAAGATGATTCCGTGCTTCAGAAGGCACGTTAAGCCGGTGGTCCCGGCTGCCATCTGGTAGTCGTTAAAGGAACCACGTCAGAGGCCGAGAGGCGGTTCCGAAGAACTCTGACACCAGGGTGTGCATGGTTTATTGACCGTGACACCTACTCGAAATGATGATATGTGGAATCAAAATCCCATCACTATTTTGATTCCGTTTTCCATCTACACGCCCTCTGACATGCTAAATGTGACCATAAGGTCTTATAGACCTAGGCTCTGTCTATCTACCCCGCAAGGGAATCTCAAAAAGACGTGATACTATGTATGTATGTATATTATAAAACATTGAGGAATCTGTTTCATGTAATTTGACTAGCTCCGTGGCGCAGCGGTCAACACGCCAGCCTGCGACACGGAGTGACCGGGTTCAATCCCCGGCCAGGTCAAGATGGAAAATAATCTTTTTCAGATTAGCCTGGGTCTTGGATGTGTATCTATATATGTATTTGTTATAAAATATTGTATCGTTGAGTTAGTATCCCATAACACAAGTCTCGAACTTACTTTGGGGCTAGCTCAATCTGTGTGATTTGTCCGTATATATTTATTTATTTATAGCATAGAATATCTGTCATATATTATAGGCTGAAATCTGTGGAATCAAAAACCCATCACTATTTTGATTCCGTTTTCCATCTACACGCCCTCTAACATGCTAATTTGGCCATAAGGGCCTGGGCTCTGTCTACCCCGCAAGGGAAAAAGATGTATGTATATTATAGAACATTGAGGAATCTGTTTAATGTATCATCAATCTTTTCTGAGAAAAGTTGGTTTTCATTACGAAATCATAATGATGAGTGAGTATCGTTCTTTCGAATTCTGTCTCTTAGTAATTTCCGATGTATTATACGATATATCTAAAACTATGGCAGTTCAGAAGTTTATATATAAATGCATACATCATTTTAAAACCATTTGGATAAGCTTTGGCTTTCCACCTGGAACGACTGAGAGCAGCCAAGAAGTTAGGTTCATGTTATTTTTTTTATGACCACCTGGAACGACTGAGGGCAGAAAAGAAGTTTTGCTGACCATAAGTTGCTGCCCAACTAGCTATTTAGCTGACCGATTACATTTTTTTGCTGACAAAAATACGTATATTCTGCTAACCGTTTAAATCACACCCCTTATTAATTGACATATATAGTCAACTTTGAATTGTTGACGTCAGCAATTTACTTTAGGCTAAGTTAAATGCCGCTTCCAAAGCGGAGTGCAGAAAAAGCGGCAACAAACTGCACAGCGCATTTTCTCCAATCGACGTCAACTTACAAATTTAGTTTATCCCAAAAACTAGGTATGTGGACTGAGTATACATTGCCCTTATTAAAGTCATTATAAATTGAATTCTAAAAAAGATGTTTTAAAAATTTTATTTTATTACTGATAGAATAATTTCAATGTTACTATTTTGACTTAGAAACTTAGCCTATTCTTACATTAGCTACCAAGGTCCCTAAGGATTGCAAGCGGCGAAATCGCGTGCTAAAACCACTTAAGACGAGGACTCAAATGTTTGGTACCTTCGCTCGGCAAAGGACTGATCAAGTGCGCGCAAGGGATAGCGCTTGGCGGTTTAGCCCGTGAATGATGAGATAGGAGATAGTCTCGAGTCGCTCAAAGAAAAAAACGTAAGCGCCAAATTCGTTATTTCTATTTTATATAAAATCAGACCGGTTAATTGTATTTTCATATTTACATTTTGATGAATTACTAATAACCTATCTTTTAGTCTAAAAATCATTATTTCATTCGTCGCATTTGAGCTACAATAACAAAAACTCTGCGAACGAAGACCATTTTTCAAAAAATATTTCTATCGAGAAAATTTTATCAAAACGTGTTTTCATCTTCAATTTTTGGAGATGAAATAGTCAAAAATCATATTACTTAGATTTGAAACTCCTAATTTAAGTATTTTGCGAGATAAATAAGGTTCAGAACGACCTTATTTACAGTGGTATCCCCTTAACACACTTCTGTTAATACAAATATCTGAGGAACCTCAGTCACCCTTTTCATTCCCATAATATTTACCACATCTGCTGATGGACTATCCGCGATGCACCTGCATCTGTGCTGTTTTACGTTGACGATGTGCATATTGCGGCCGACGAGAGATTGTATAAACGTTCGCGAATGGAAGTGCAGGCAATTTATTAATGTAAAATTACACTTGCGGGCAAAACATTGGCGAAAAGAAAGTTTATTTTGTTATATTTATAAATTTCTTCCATGCTGGTCTGATAGAAAAAAAAAACGTAGAATGTTCCAGCTGCTTCTAGAAGTTGGTGAAAAATCGATGGGTGAAAATCTAAAGAACCATGATAATAGGCGATGCGGCTAGCAACCTATCACTATTTTGATTCCGTTTTCCACCTTTACGCTCACCAACACGCTAAACGTGGCCTTTCGGTCTTATGACGTTAGGCTCTGTCTACCCCGTAAGAGATAAAGATGCGATAATATGCTTATATTTGCATTCACAAAACTATTTTGAAGTACTTTAAAAAAATAAAGCAATGGAGAACTTGCACACATGTTTACTTCCTTGTGCTATGAAAAACTTCCCTAAAATATGTAGATCAGTGAAAAAAAACCTTGCTATCCCGGTATCTCTTTGATATACAACGTGATTTTGAACCCCCTAGCTATATTGAAATCTGGGAATCAGAATCCCTAATGGAACACAGAATTGCAAGAAAAAAGGTAAAAAATGAAAAAGAAAATTAGGTTTCCCATACAAAGTCGCCGATCAGCTGGACGAATTTCTATGAAAGGTTAAATTTATTTTTTCGTTTTTTACCTTTTTTTCTTACAATTCTGTATTCAATTAGGGATTCTGATTCCCAGATTTCAATATAGCTAGGGGGTTCAAAATCACGCTGTATAAAGGTTACAAGGAAATTTTTTTGTCCCCACTTATTTTCCTTTGCAAATAATACACAATAGTGAAGTTACAACTTAAGCATTTTGCATAAGTAATGACGTTCTTTTTTCGACTGCTATTTTAAATATTGCGTTTATAGGAATCACCTCATAATAAAAGTCTATTTCAAGTTCATTCGTTGTTTCACTCGTACTTCATTGCTTGTCATTCAAACGCCCAACATCTAGGTTTCACTGCCTGAAGGTGCTTCGTGTAGAGGAGAAACACGCGTCCCGAGCACGACGGCCGATATTGCTGCAGCCTCAACGGATGCAGCAATATCGACCAGGGTTGCATGCATCAACTATTGGTGGCGGGCATGAAGGGACTAACAGTAGTGGTTGGGCGCTGGCCAGCAATAGTTTGCATGAACTAACTGGTGATGGAAGCACGCAAAGTAAATTATCTCAAATGAATGTCTAAATAATTTTCGAATTATGTTCTTCGTGGAAGTTCTTCATGCAATCCCCATTGCAGGCGAGAGCTTGTTTGTTCATAAATAATTTGTAGAATTCGGGTCGAATTCTACAAAGCACATCAATTCAAAGTGATCAAACAAACACATAAACAAAAGCTCCCGCGAATGATAGGTAAAGTTTCAAAGGAACCGTGTTGATTAGAAGCAAGCAATGTGTCTATAACAAATACCATTCAGTATTAGTTTATCTTTGCGAAATTGTATAATGATTATGAAGAGTACTACCATTACTTATATTTCAGACAGCTCCGTGGCGCAGTGGTTAACACGCCAGCCTTCGATACGGAGTGCCCGGGTTCGATCCCCGGCCAGGTCAAGATGGAAAATGATCTTTTTCAGATTGGCCTGGGTCTTGGTTGTGTATCTATATATGTATTTGTCATAAAATATAGTATCGTTGAGTTTTTTTAAAAGAGCATTTTAAAAGACCTTTTTAACGATACCCCACACGTTGGGGTTAGTCTAATTTAATTTTTTAAATTCACTTTTTGTTGTATGGAAAAAAAACATTTTTGCATAATTTTAAAAACCAACTTTTGATGCTTCAATATCTATCTCTCCACTAATTTTCGTGACAATCGGTGCAGTAGCGGCGGCGTACGAGCCCGGACGGACAGACAGACGGACGGACGGACATGACAAAACTATAAGGGTTTCTAGTTGACTACGGAACCCTAAAAATAACTGACCATCTAAATCACGTCTTATAAATGATCTATTAAAAATGCCAGACGTCAACGATGGCTGTTCCGAAATGGTCGCGTGCGATGAATCGTCCCACGGGAGCCAAAGGGGAATACTTGACACTGCTATTTGCGTCCACTGACGAACAGACATTTAAATTCCAATTTAAATCGAGTGTTATTTGTATAAGAATTTATTTGAAAGCGCTAGAAATAACGATCATGGTTATTACGTGTTAGATATTGTGACTTTAATGAGGAATATGTTTTTAGAATCGTATATATTTTGTTTGAATTGGATAATTTGGTTTAAATTGTTTAGAGTTGTATGATGATGTCTGTAGACAAATTAAGAAAGCATTATGGGTCTGTATACAATTTACTTAAATTTATTTATTAAGTCTGTGTATCTTTTCAGGTATTTGTTCCGAAACACTATTACTACGACTGAAGCATTTTCTTTCTTATATAAATCATAGACTCTCTATTCTAGTCTGGAAGAAAAGAAAAAACGTTTAATGGGCCGGCTGCTTCTCTTCCCGCGCAGATCGTAAAAGCCAATCGAGGGATTGCGCTACAATCTGAGGAATCAGGTCACTAGTCCCTGATGGGTTGCTAGTCGCATGGGAAACGGAATCAAAATAGTGATCTATATATATTCCTACACTTCCTCCATCATGCTAAATGTGGCCATAAGGTCTTATAGTCCTAAGCTCTGCCTACCCCGCAAAGGAAAAGACATGATACTATGTATGTGTGTATGTGGAAATCATAGACAAAAACACTAGACGGGATTTTTTTGGTGTGTTGTTTGTTTAAGCAACTGAGTGATCGATATTGACTGAGGTTTCTGATGTTTGTTGATATTCATCGTGTCAATGGAGAATGTATGGCTTATTCTTGAATTCAACATAGCAGTAACGGTAGTTGTTCAGTAGACGGCCTGTATCACGCAGGCAGGCAGTCGGCTGTAATAACTTTGCTGCCATAACAGCGGACGCTGGGCTCCAAACACAACAAAGGTGACGAGATACAACCAGGATAAAGATGTTGAAGTTTGATCGATTTTGACGTGAAGACTATGACTGTAAGTAGTATTTTTGTATAATATTAAAATCGTACAAGTGATGAAAAAATTTCGCCAAAATTTCGGATTTGAACCTGCAACCTTCGATATCTAGCCCGACGACAGCTCAAGTGATCGAGGCCGTAGCTTCAAATCACCGCGGCGAATTTGTTCATCACATATTATAGGTACACGCATTTTTTCATCACACATTTTCGATTTTAATATTAAACCAAGCATTGTAATGTTATAAAATTATTTATTTTTGTAAGCTACGACTTACACAAGAAGAAATTTCTCTCAAATATGACGTGTCTGTATCATACAAAGCTTGATCTTTTGGATCTAAAAAATATGACGAATAGTGTGATGTGCGACGATAGAATAGCGTAAGATGCGTTTGTAAGTAAAGACATACCTTCAATTACTATTTCTTATACTTCGATAAGGATAAATTGCCAGCTTAGTTATCTACATCGTAAAAACAGTCCTAGAAATACATAAAACTGAATGGCAACGCGAACATGCAACTGTCAATGCAGCCGACATTACTAATTCAAAAAAAGAACGTATAGTTAACGTACATGCTTGCGTATACGACCGCACGCAGGTAGCCTCATTTAAATTCGGATATCGAACATGAAAAGTCAATTAGCACGTGTGCGGTGAAGTAGCGCCATCTTGTAATTGGCGGCCATCTTTAATTGTCTGTGACAGGTGCGCGGGCGCAAATGAATCGGAGCGTGGGTGTTCTAAAGGGTCGTTGGTTTGCAAACAAGTGATAATTGTATAATTGTGCCTTGATTGGATTTGACGAGTCTGTCTTGTCAGTAAAATACGGTAATAAATGAATTGACTCATGTCAAACTCAGATGTATCCTTAAAGGTGACATGACTATAGTAGGGCATTGAAAAGGGGTTGCGCTAGTGTCAGACAGGCAGCCGTAAATTTTTTAATATTAAATAATAAATATAAATAAATATATACGGACAAATCACACAGATTGAGCTAGCCCCAAAGTAAGTTCGAGACTTGTGTTATGGGATACTAACTCAACGATACTATGTTTTATAACAAATACATATATAGATAAACATCCAAGACCCAGGCCAATCTGAAAAAGATCATTTTCCATCTTGACCTGGCCGGGGATCGAACCCGGGCACTCTCGTGTCGCAGGCTGGCGTGTTAACCACTGCGCCACGGAGCTGTCGAAAATACGAATGCGCGTAGCGAGCGCGCGGTTTCCAAACATTCCGAGACTTTGCAATCATCATCATCATCATCAGGTCTTTTTTAGTCTCCACTATAGGAGCACGACCCTCTCTGTACTACTAGGGCCATACTTGGCCAGAGCAGCCAGAGAACTTGGCCTACACTCTCCACGCTGGCCAGACGGAGAGGTCTCTTAGATGTTTATAAGCTTTGTTTAGCTTGTATTTCCTAAGTCGCCTTCTACGACATCCACGGGAAGACTTAGAGTGGTCCTATTCTACTCTGCCGGATACCACACGGCACGGACGAACAACTTTTTATTTATCCTTCGTTTCCCACTGCTGGGCAAAGACCTCCCCTTTCTGTTTCCACACTTCCCGATCTGGGGCTACTTGCTGCCAACCAGTTAAAAATCCTTTTATATCTCGCTATCTTCTCTTCGGTCTGCCTCTTTTCCTTTGCCCCTCTGGTTCCCATAAAGTAGCCTTTCAGGCCCATCTGCTTACTTGCAAACTAATTGGATTAATTTTTTTTCTATGTAATTATTAAGTATTTTGTTAATTTTATATTTTTAGACGTGAAGTATGATCGCTGTTTATTATGTCCTTAAGTATGACACGCGATTTACCACTCATCCTGTATATTTCTGTATATTTTATTATTTGTAAACATCGTAAGAAACTAAGACAAATATGGTAAACTTGGGACAAAAATTACCAGAACTAAATTACTACTATGACTTTTACAATCACATCAGGTCTTTTTAGTCTCCAATGCAAGAGCATGACCCTCTCTATACTACTGGAGCCATATTTGGCTAGAGCAGACAGAGGATTTGGCCTACACTCTCCTCGCTGGCCAGACGGGTTGGAGAGGTCTCAATGATGTTTATAAGCTTTGTTTAGCTTGTATTTCCTCAGTCGCCTTCTACGACATCCATGATAAGACTTAGAGTGGTCCTATTCTACTCTGCCGGAAACCACACGGCTTCTTTCACAACTTTTACAATAAATTAATATAATCCCACACAAGTTGACCCATTGGATAGTAAGACAACAGTTTTATTTCCGTTATGTTGATATACGGATGTAAACCACATAATTATGTCTTCCATTTCTGTTAGGTCAATTAAGCATAGAGCTAGGAAGACATGCTATTCGTTCATACAACCCATACATTAAAGTCCGCACCTGTAGTGCCTTAATGAGCTGTTGTACCGTCTGGTACACGTGCACATTCGTATATCATTTCTTTGTATAATTCAGGTGGTATCTTATAAATGAACTGTGTTTTGTATAATGAGGTTAGGTTATCCTAAATCATTATAATGACGTTTGTTGAACAATTTGTAATTTCTGTTGATTGGATCTATAGAGAACGCCTTTCTCCTCTTCACAATAAGATTTTTTAAGCGCGGAGACGAAAATTATTTTTGCATACAAAATTGGACATAAATAGCATTATTTTAGGTTAGAATTTGGGGGGTTCGCCCTAAGTTGGGGACGCTTGCTCTATTGTGGTCACAAGGTAACCTAACCTACCCTCCTAGGTCAAGTTTTTTGGTGTAGCAGAGGAATCGCAACTGAGCGTCTAAATTCGTGCTAAGCTATTGTAAAAGCCCACCTTTAAACGTCCAGTTGACGACATAAAACAAATTGTTGAAAAAAAAAAACTGGATTGCGATGGCTGGATATGTTGAGCGGAATGGAGCAGACAAAAAGAGGCTTTTTACCCAGCATTGGGTCATAGCAAGCTGATGATGATGTTGTACTATAATTATATCATTGAAAATAACGTGAGATACAGACATTATGTACTAAAAACGGGTCACTCACGTGCTATTTCGTCGGGCTTGCCGACTATAGTTGCGGACTCGTCAGGAGCCCATTTTCAAGGCGAGTGCGAGACACGCGGCGGAGGGTCCCGAACTAACTGCTCTCGACGCACCCTTTTTTAGTACATATTGTACTCTAATGATTCATGTTATTATATTATTATGTATGTTGTACTGTGTCCTCGATTCAGTTTTGTTTTTTATGTTTGTTACCTCATAGCTCCGTCATTTATAAACCGATTCGAAAAAATATTTTTATTCACGCAAAAAAATCTTGACAGATTTTGATAAAGCTTTACTATTTTATAATAATAAATAATAATAATAAATAAATATATACGGACAAATCACACAGATTGAGCTAGCCCCAAAGTAAGTTCGAGACTTGTGTTATGGGATACTAACTCAACGATACTATATTTTATAACAAATACATATATAGATACACATCCAAGACCCAGGCCAATCTGAAAAAGATCATTTTCCATCTTGACTTGGCCGGGGATCGAACCCGGTCACTCTGTGTCGCAGGCTGCCGTGTTGACCGCTGCGCCACGGAGCTAGTCGATTTATTCATATAGGTAGATGCTGGTGCGAAATCATGCACGCAGATTTTTATAGATTCGGCGTACTCTAAAGTTGAGGCCAATCTATACGCATTAAAATTACAGGAAACGCCTAACTAACGTTTGTATTATTTTTAGGATTTCGTAGAAATATGTTGGCAATACCACTGGGAAAATGTTTAAAAAATGGCATCCATGCTGTTTTATAAACCAATTCACAAATGCCAATCTGCCTTGCACCTAAACAATCCAAACCCCATTGTCCAACATAGGCCTGCAAATCAATCAGCTCCAAAAAGTCCCAAAAACAAAGACATCACTAGATGTCCTTCAGTCCAATACGGCACGGGACCATGAATAATCTAATAAATAATCTTCTGGCACAATTTATTAGTAGCCAGCATTACCGTGGCGGAAGCCTTGCGAGACAGAGACGGATAGATGCGAGAAGGCACGCGTGTGAAAGGGACAGCGTTGATGTCTCTTGTCATAAATAATGCCCGGCAAAAACAATGGACAATGGTTTGTGGAGATACGTCTTCTTCGGACCCTCTGTATGGAAATGGGGTGGGGGCGAACGCGTGCGCACTGTTTTTAGGTTATTTATAACTGAATGAAAGGAATTCAGGGCTTTTACTGTCTTATTATAAAACGCAGACTAATTTATCCGACTAATATAAATTAAATGACAGATGACCAAACGGCAAAGTGATAAGTGCCGACTTATTTTGGTTGGGTAATGGTTTAAACCAGGTACTAATTTAGTCCTCGTTTTATAGTAAGATGGTTAAAGTTTGTATGAAAGATGTTTCGGCGTCTGATAGACGTTCGAGGCTAATCGAATGATAGATAGATATTTTTACATACTATCACATTTTTTTGCCTTGCTGGGTAGACGGAGCCTAGGTCTGAGATAAAGCCACGTTTCACGTGGTGGTATCCGAAATTTTGATAATCTGGAAATTTCAAATTGAACTGTTTCCTATAATGAAAAAAAAAAACAAAGTCTAGATACATACATACAAGTCATGTCTTTTTCTCTTACGTGGCCGAAGGACCCTAAGACCATGAGACTTAAAGGCCACTTTTAGCGTAAAGGTTGGTTTGTAGCTGGAAAATGAAAGCTGGCTATTCAAAGATATAATTAGAAATAGACCTTTTCAAGGCACTTTTTTCACATCAATTCGCATTTAAAAAAACTTATTTATATTGAAATTACTTACTTATATTTCTGTTCAAAAGCTACAAATTAATAGCGTTTCGGAAACAACCGGAAAGAAGAAGATGCAGAAATAAACTCTATGCTAGTCTTATCGCTAATTGACATCAATCCTCAGATTTTCTCTCATTTCATTGACCAATTTTGATAAATGCAATGATGGTTAATGAATGAATGATGCAGGAAGATATATTTCATTCCACTTAAAAAATAAAATTGTCGATAAAAATATATTGAGTTAAGTAATTCTTCAGGTGAATCGATCTATTGCCATCCTCCAATAATAGATAACGACGAAAATTTATTGGCGACCACACAATCATTCCCTAATTAGTAGGTGTTAACATTCTCCAAGCCGGAAGGAGATCTCAAGACATTATTATTCCAACCATTAATTAACCTACTCGAAACTTTTTAATTAAAAAAAAAATATCCAAAGACAGTCGCCGACGAATTCAAAATCCCGCGTCTGTAAAGACCTACCGCCATAAATAAATTGGACGAAACCCTCCCTCCCCCGGATAAGTGTCTAAAATTTTCACAATCCGGCAATAAAAAGATAATTTATTAGAATAGCTCTTATTGTTTTCATTATTTATGTGTATGGAGTAATGTAATCTAGGTTGGGCCCTAAATAAATAATTCCTCTTTAATGTCGCTCCTTGCCTAATCTCCGAGCGGTCGCAGGCCGCGTTTTGTTCGTTATAATGGCCACCAGAGGTATTTTTAGGTCTAAATAAATATGATTTGTTGTGCCGCCTCTGACAGAATTTAATTTCGTTCCGCTGAGAGTTTGTCGCGAATCTTTGAATTATTTTAATGAGTCATCGCTGAATTTGCGTTTAGAGATCTATGGGCTATCTTAACGTCGTTATCGGAATGGACCTTCGATTTGCTTTTACCTCCTGTTTTATCAATTAAAACTGTTCATTTTTATTTAAAGCTTTATTTTGGAACACACAAAAATAAAACTTTAATAAGATATACTCGTAAGAAAAATAAAATACGTTAATAAAGTGTCGATAACAAGTGGATTATTTCCAAAAATAAACAAAAACCCGACTTCCTTTTTGATCGTCTATGTCCGCCACATACATTTTATGACAAGGTCACGTAGTCTTGACACTCCAGGGAAGAATACGAATGTAATGATACCTGGCACTTCAAAATAGGTCAAGCCGTTTAGGCTACAGGAGACGACAATGGAACAGACATACATGTATACATACGCTCGAAAAACATTACCATGCTTCTAAGCAGTCGGGTAAAAAGAAGAAGTTACTGAATCGTTTTCAAAAGATACGTCTTCCTCTCTGTTTAACAGACAAGACATTTCAGAGCTAGGTTTTTGTAGATTGGACTACAAACTCAGAGATCGGGCGGGCGAGATTTGAACCCGGGACCGTTTACTTATGGGTCGAGGTCTTAAACCACTAATCCACTACCGCTTTATGTGTCACAAATAAATTTAATTAGAATAATACTCGTAAGTAGACTTATTGAGAAGGTTTTGACTAGTGGTAACAAGGCGTAACCTATAGCCAAAAGGTTTCCTGAGCAATCAAAATTGATAATTTTTAGCTAGTATACTGACTACGGTAAAAAAATCTAAAAAATTATGTCTGTTGTATTAATGATTTATTTTTAAACTGAATATATAACTAAATATTCTGTAAATATTTCAAGCATCTACCTGTTGCCGTTATCAACGTCGAGCAAAAACGAGCAAAAAACACGTTTGTTGTATGTGAGCCCCCTTATATATTTATTTTATTCTGATTTTAGTATTTGTTGTTATAGCGGCAACAGAAATACATAATCTGTGAAAATTTCAACTGTCGAACTATCACGGTTCATGAGATACAGCTTTGTGACAGACGGACAGACAGACTGATGGACAGTGGAGCCATATGAATAGGGTCCCGTCCCGTTTTTACCTTTCGGGTACGAAAACCTAAAAATTATTAGATGTTAAGTCGGGTCAAGGTCTTATACGCCTTTGCGTTTCATGATATTTATAGGAGGATAAATATTTGATTTTAGTGGAACATAATTGTACGCATGAGAGAACGCTTGGAAGCTTTCGAGATGTGGTGCTGGAGACGTATGGAGTATACACTCCATACGTCTCCAGCACCACATCTCGAAAGCTTCCTGTGTCCAGCTAATACTAGTTGGACACAGAAAAAGACGAACGAAGAAGTGTTGGGACAAGTAAATGAGAAACGAGAACTACTGAAGACGATTAAAATGAGAAGAGGAAGGATGTTTGGTTACCTTATACGGCACGATTAATTTATGAAAAATATTATAGAGGGAAAATTTGAGACAAGGAGAGGGAAAGGAAGACCAAGAAGAGCATATTTGGATGAGATAAAGGAAAAGGCTGGAGTTGTGTCATATGGAGAGGTGAAAAGAATTGCTGAGAACCAAGAGACATGGAGAGTACTCCACCGACAAGAACACAGTTCCTAAATTATAGATAGATAGATAGATGATTGTACGCGAATGATCTACCCCCGAAGATCTCTCCCACTTCATTGTTTACAAAAAGCAATCACACAACTTCAGCGATTATACGGAACTACTGGTGATTCTAGAAAACAAATATCTTGGAGTTTAATCAACAAACAAATAAGCTATTGACCTATATCTTTGTTTGTTTAAAAATAGTTTTCCTTTAAGATATCTGGTGTGCAAAAAGTATTAAATACTTGTCGAGACAACATACTTGTTAGAAATTACAGTTAAAGTTAACTTGGTTAGAAAGTTTTATAAGTTTTCTGAAGCTTACACTATTCAATAATTTGCCTGGATTAAAAATATCTTACTAAATTAAATGTAACATTAAATGTTTATATTTTTGGAACTCAATCACGCCAGCGCTGAATGGCTTAAGGGGATACCACTGTAAATAAGGTCGTTCTGAACCTTATTTATCTCGCAAAATACTTAAATTAGGAGTTTCAAATCTAAGTAATATGATTTTTGACTATTTCATCTCCAAAAATTGAAGATGAAAACACGTTTTGATAAAATTTTCTCGAAAGAAATATTTTTTGAAAAATGGTCTTCGTTCGCAGAGTTTTTGTTATTGTAGCTCAAATGCGACGAATGAAATAATGATTTTTAGACTAAAAGATAGGTTATTAGTAATTCATCAAAATGTAAATATGAAAATACAATTAACCGGTCTGATTTTATATAAAATAGAAATAACGAATTTGGCGCTTACGTTTTTTTCTTTGAGCGACTCGAGACTATCTCCTATCTCATCATTCACGGGCTAAACCGCCAAGCGCTATCCCTTGCGCGCACTTGATCAGTCCTTTGCCGAGCGAAGGTACCAAACATTTGAGGCCTCGTCTTAAGGCTTAAAACTTACATAATAAACTTTTCTTGACTTAACTTTTACATAATTCTTATATAGGATACTATTACTATAAGAAGTAAATTATTTTTTCGGTATAGGCTAGTTTCCTGGGTCGTAATAATAACATAACAATTAGTCCGTCAGTTAGATAATCAAAAAAATATAAGACACGTATTTTTTCTTTTGTCAAATAAACAATAAATGATAAAGATAAAGATAAAGCGCGTCAATGTTAAGGAGTGGGGGCTCGTGACGTCAAAGTTTGCTAAAAATTGTAGCAAACTATGACGTCACACGGAACTTCAAAGGGCTATATCTTTATCATTTTTTGTTTAATTGACAAAAGAAAAAATACGTGTCCAATATTTTCGGAGTATCTAACTGACGGACTAATTATATTTTTTTAAGAAACTAGCCTGATTCTGATTTCAAGATTTTCATTTAGCTCAGAGGTTCAAAATCACGCTGCTAAATAAGCTAGATAATTAAGTGTTGACAAATATTTTCAGGATTTTTTTTACAAGCCGTTGCTGTTCCACTGTTGGGCAAAGGTCCTGTACGCCATCATTGGTCTATATTATACTGTCAGGTATACTTAGTATTTTCTTATCTGTGCTTTTAGGCAGCTCCGTGGCGCGGAGGTTAACACGCCAGCCTGTGACACGAGGGCCCCGGGTTCGCTCCCCGGTCAGGTCAAGATGGAAAATGATCTTTTTTAGATTGGCCTGGGTCTTGGATGTTTATCTATATATGTATTTGTTATTAAATATAGTATCGTTGAGTAAGTATTCTATAACACAAGTCTCGAACTTACTTTGGGGCTAGCTCAATCTGTGTGATTTGTCTGTATATATTTATTTATTTAATGTATTTAGCTTGAAAAACCTAGCACGAATGTTGCTTAAAACTTACTTTAAAAAGTAAAAGAAAATAACTAGTTCATCAAGTCAATGCAAGAATAAAACAAAATACTTGCAAATGAGAAATCTTTAAACAAAAACTTTAATCTACAACACTAACTCCCTATTTCGTGACCAAACAATGAGTCCGCAACAAAGAAAAAAGGCCTTTACATCACATGCAGATTCAAAGGCTTCCTCCAGACAGTAGCTGGCCATTTCTGGAAATTAGTGGCGGGGGGTGGCGCCTCCCCTATGATTTACACCACTCTAGTACTATGTTTTGACTTTAATAAACAGGGTTTGTCAGGAGACGGGATGGCGCCGCGACATTATGTCTATTGTTTTAGTTTATAGTTACTTGTTCAATGCTTCTCTTTCCGCGCAAATCGTAAGAGCTGATCGAGGGAATAGCTAAAAATCTGAGGAAATACGTCAATAGGCAATGCGATTGGATTTGCTAGCCGCATCTATTGATTTCTGTTAGAGTCACTATTTTGATTAATTTTCCCCCTATACGCCATGCAACATGCTAAATTTGGTCTTTAAGCTTACAGACGGGCTCTGTCTATCCCGCAAGGAAAGACGTGATGATATGTATGTACTTGTTCGATTTGCAACGTCTGAAAAGTCCAAAAAATTGTGTTAAATTTTTTGCATATGTGGCATCGTAGAAGCTAAAAAAGAGGATGGATACCATTTAAAACTGTATGTAAATGAAGATATTGATCTTTATTTACACACAGTTTTAAAATGCTTCTGATGGGCAGCAGCGTCGGAAGCACAAGAAGCCAAAGAAACTGCGCTCACCAACCGGCCTGCCAAGAGTGGTGAGTACAATATCTTTCCTTGGAAAGAATAATACTGGGGAGAGGCCTTTGTCTACCAGTTGATTTTTTACGACTGAAATGGAGATAATGATGAAAAATTATTTACTTTAAACTTACCATGGGGTTAGTTAGTTACTTCACCTGACCTCGGTGGCCAGGGATAAAGTAATGTAGCGGAAACATGACGAAACTATAAGGAACGACGAAATGTAATATTATTATGTAATTTATACCTCCAGGGTCAGATGCGGAACAAATCAATTTTGAGGTTTCTGTACTTACTTACTGATAGTGAAAAAGTATTAATAAAGCTATATCATTTTTGGAAACGAATTTTGAAAAGGTTAATATATATTTTTGTAGGTTTTTTAACCATAATTGTTTTTTTTTTTCATAATTGATAAAAAAAAATTTTTTACAGTAAACATACTGTAAACAAGCCGTAGGGCTGAGATAAACGGACATTAGAAAGTAAATCACCAAACACTAACTAGCACACAGAAACGCCACCACAGCGTTAGGTGATCTTAGGGTTGTCAACCTTCAGATTTAATAAATAATTAAAATACAACATCAATTGTTCTTCTTTTTTTTAAACTGAGCGTCTTGGCGGTTGCATTCCCAGCTGTGCTTTGGCCCTAGGTTTGCTAAACCGCGTTGAATGTTGTTTTAATATTTTCTACACATAAGAAGATACAGTGGGAAGGGTAATACGAATTAGAATCTATTTGACTGTTAATTTTTGCTGTAGTCTGTGTGTGTGCAAATCATTGAGTGTGATGATATTTGTCTTAAAAAATATTTCTTTACTTTCATTTTAGTAGAAAACTCATTGTTTATTTAATTAGTGAAAGATTATTACAAAATATGTTTTTTTTTCTATTGGAATAATAAGAGGGTTTGCAAATAAACTTTTTGTTTAATACCTTATCCTACTAATATTATAAAGATAGTTTGTACATTTGTAGGTTTTTTTTAAATAAACCTAACTATATTAATACAAAAAACTAAAAATCATAAAAATTAGACAATCTAAAAAAACAAAGAATCTAATCTAAGGCGTTGCTCGTGTGGCATAGTGAGCTGCATTCCCCCGCTGAACTGCAATTGCAATTTGGTTGTTAAAATGTTTATTACTCAATCACGCCAAAACAGCTGAACGGATTTTGACGTAATTATCCACACAGAGGTCATTGGATTAATACATAGGCTATCTTCCATCCTGGAAAAAATACTTTTCCCCCTTTAACGCGAGCGGAACCGCGGCCGACAGCTACTTATCCTTATCCTTTCCTTACTAATATTATAAATGCGAAAGTGAGTTTGTTTGTTTGTTTATTTGTAAGTTTGTTACGCTTTCACGCCGTAACTACTGAATCGATCATCATGAAATTTTGCATACAAGTTCTCTGAAATACGGAGAACGACAAAGGCTACCTTTTATCCCGGGAAAAGTACTACTCCCGAGGGATCGGCATTGACGCGGGCGGAAGCGCGGGCGAAAGCTAGTACTATATATTCTCCCAGCCAAAGATCAAAAAAATTATACCTTTTAATAAAATATCATCATCTTTAAGAGTTGACATAAAGTAGAGACGAGTAAATCACCTCCACTAAGTAGCAACCCACCACAACCCTAGGTGCGACCTGACCGATCATCGCACGGAGCCGGCCGTATAGTTTCACCCCCTCGCCAGCTTTTAATTATAATACTTTATAGCCCAATAAATCACGCTGTACGTCCCTCGACGCCGCCCCCAACCCGCCGCCCCCCCTCGCACGCCTTTGAAGGATATCAGTTCAATTCTCGCCGACTGTAATAATTTATAAAGAAATTATTCGCCTTTTTCCTTGAATACGTACGCGTGATCTTTGTTAGGGGGATTTTTGGTGAAATGAACCATTTTAGAAGCTATAGTAGCACTAATTAAATATATCGAGCGATAGCACTATAAAATCACCGACGTTTGGATTTTTATTTTTCAGAGTGGGCTTTGCGCTTTTGTCTTGTGAGCTGTGAGTCTTTTTAACCACCGACGGAAACACAGGGGTTTTAAAATTTTGGTATCCGGGTTGCTAAATTTTTATTATTTTATACCTATAACATATTGTTATGCGCATTTTCGTGACACTTGCCTCTGTAGACGTAAGTACATACTTTTTCTCTTTATTTTTAAAGGGCTTTTATCCTTAAAGGCATGTCAGCCCAAGTACATACTTTGATTGAAATAATTATTTTACGTACTTTGCTACTTATGATTTAAGATCCAGAAAAACCTTAATTTTTCAACACTAGCTTCACCCGCGGCTCCGCCCGCGTTCGATCCCTCGGGAACAGCACTATTTTCCGAGATAAAATGTACACATGTGCTTCTCGGGACCTCAGACAACGGATATGCAAAATTTCATGACGATCGGTTTAATAGATATGGCATGAAAGCGTCACAAACAAACAAACTCGTTTTCGCATTTATAATATACTCTTATATCTATCTAATTTATTAATAATATCGATTTATTATTTATTGTACAACAAAATTGATTTAGTTAAAAGTTAAAAATACGTTCAGCCGAATGTTTTTCTATACACCATTAAATTGCTAAAGGTAATAATTTTTCACTTAATCTCATTCAACTCATTCACATTAATCCAACCTGAATTACACGAGTTTCATTGAACAGGTGACTGTTATTGGACATTTCTGATTGAAAACGGACAGACTCCTCGGGATAACTCCAAGTTAGACGTTTTATCGAGTGGGAGGCAATATCCCCTGACGTGGACACCCGATTGACAGCCCTGTCAGACGATGACAAGATATTGAAAATTTTATTCAGCCATCTTTAAATTATATTAAATTTTATTAGCTGGGGATGAAAGGTTCGCGTTGTTGAGAATGTTCGGAGACATTCTATGAAGTAGAAAATGATGTTAATCAAGTAATTTTTAGAGTTCTGTACGCAGAGGGAAAGAAAAGGACCCTATAACTAAGCTACCACTGTCCGTCCGTTCTTCTGACATAGGTCTGTATCTTTTGAACGTAATATTTAGAGATTTATTTTATAGAAATGCCATTATAACGACAAATCCAAATATGATAAAGCTTGCAAAAGTAAGTTTGTTTTTTTGTTCGTTATGCCTTCACACCCTATTTAATGAACCAATCGTCATGAAATATTACATACCCGTTATCTGGGTACGAAGAAGAACATTTTGTACATTTTATCCCGGGTAAAAGAACTGTTTCTGAGGGATCGAATCGCGGGTGAAAACTAGTAATAAAAATAAAAAAATATTAAAAATTAAGGAATGCAAAAAACGTGTTTTAAGTAATTTTTTTGTGTCCAGTCCAGTCGTTTCGGTGCCTATTAAATACAAACAAATAATTAATGTAATTAAATCTGTCTTTTTTTAATATTAGTGAAGATATGATATTCAATAATATTCTATTATAGAATATTTGAAATTAAAAAAAAAGGAAAAAGTAAATAGTTCATTTTAAGCTCCCTTTCATATCAATGAATTTCTCAACACACTATCCAAGTTCATATTTCTTTCAGCTCTAACGTGGTCTAGTTATCTATCACTCGTCAAAGAGTGCCCGCCACATACATAAGTCAGAGGGGAAAAAACTGAAATCCGTCGGGAGACTGACTTATGGCACGTCTTCAATTGTTGCACTTCCACGGCAAAGATCAAACAAAGGTACAGAAGGCTTCTTTAACAGTTGTCTTTTACCCTTGGCCTAGTGATGTATCATCGGCAGAGAATGCCCGTCTCATAAGTTAGAGGGAAAAACGAAATTCGTGGGGAGATTGACTTAGGCACGCCTGCAATTGTTGCACTTCCACAGCAAAGATCAACAAGGGTACAGAGGTTTTACAGTCGTTTCTCTACCTAGCGCAGTCTAGTGTTTTTGTCAAAAATGAACGCAAGTGGCATTAAAAATTATGGGTTCCCCGTACTACGGAAGCCATTGGTACCTGATATCATCATTAAATGACAGCAAACGGCAGTTCAAACAATCTGAAACCATTGTTGACACACCACTGAAGTGTGGAGCATCTAAATATATGTAGAAAAAAAATACTAAGAAAAAACTGGCGGATAACAGATCGTTGGTTAGGGCAAATACTTGTACTTTATTTTTACATAACAGCCACCGTGGTCCAGTGGTTTAGGCGTTTGCCTGTTGACCCGGGGGTCGTGGGTTCGATTCCCACCGGAAGCAAACTTTGTTTAGTTGTTTCCAGTTTGGTTAGGACATTGCAGGCGTGAATCACCTGATTGTCTGGTAAAAAAGATGATTCCGTGCTTCGGAAGGCACGTTAAGCCGGTGGTCTCGGCTGCCATCTGGTAGTCGTTAAAGGAACCACGTCAGAGGCCAAGAGGCGGTTCCGAAGAACTCTGACACCAGGGTGTGCATGGTCGATTGAACGTGACACCTACTCGAAATGATGATGATGATTTTTACATGTATTGTCTAGTACTGGGTGAATTCTGTAAGTTTGTTTTGTTTAATTTTCTATTAGGTCTATGATACACGCTTGTTAGTAAGTAAGTAAAGTAAGAAGTTAGGGACTAATTAACAGCAAATCCATATCTGCAATCCCTGTTTGTCGTCATGTGGCTATGTCTACAATGAGGGTTTTCTGAAACAAATGGCGGCAGCACTGAGGCGTCTGGTCCCGTGAACTATTGTTGGGCAACAATATGTAAGTTGTTTTTGCTTGTAAAATTTTATCCGGTTGGTACCACATGGTTCTACGTAGGTCACATATCTGTACTGGCAGTTAATCTTTGGCACCGGCGAGCGAAGGCCGCGGTGCTGAATGATTTAGATGGAGGCGTTTCGTTACGGTGCAACGTGAGAAACGCTCAGCTTGATATTTCATAAGCCAACTTCTTAAAATAATAGCAAAGCGTTTTGAAATACATAATTTTACTGGCATTGTGTTGCGGAAAGCACTCATCATAGACGCCAGACGTCAAGTTATGTCAGATTCTATATAAAAAGCTATGACACTAGTGTTGGCGTTACAAACACAAAAAAACAACAGACAGAACTTACGTCGTTATCCACGATGTGCAGTTAATTATTGAGAGTGATGAAATAAATTACCTGAAACAAAAGAATTGTAAATTAGTTTTCAATTATCTTCATTTACATTACCTATCTATTTATATTTTAAATTTGCTTTAGCTTGCAGCGTGAATGTAGATCCCGGGAACGGCATCTTTTCCGGGATTAAAACAGGTAGTTTGAGGCTCAAGAAGGGACATATCTTTTCCTGGGCCTCAAACTACTTCCATACAAAATTTAATCTATATCGATTCAGTAGTTAAAGCGTGAAGAAGTAACCGACCTCTAACTTAACTACACCGTGGTTAAGTTAGACGCTATATAAAAAAAAACATACAGTCGAATTGAGACCCTCCTCCTTTTTATATGTTAGTTAAAAAAACGATACTGTATCAAGTAGGAAGCTTCGAATATGGTCGTAAAAAGAATTAAACAATTTTCATTTGTTTTTCTTACAACCTATGCTACATCCCCATAGCGAACTGCACAATAAAAACAAAGTACGCGACTCGTCAGTTAGCCAAGCAAGCCTGCGACACAAAATAATAAGAGTAAAGAAGAAAAACTTCAGTGTTAGTGCACTATAAGTAATTTCAATGATGCATTTAACGCCCTAAATACTCACAAGCACTTTAACTAATGAGGCGTTACTAAAAAAGTAAATTTAATTAAATTTTTTCACTTAAAATAATTTATTAAAGGTATGAAGAAGTTCAATCTGTGCTTATTTGAACTATTAGTATACAAGGCTTAACGTTCGTATATTCTGAAAACCAAGGGTTTATAAGTTGTAAATTAAAAGGTAAATCTGCAAATTTTAAAGTTTTGAATTATTTGCTTTTATTTAAAGGAGGACTTTGTTTCGTATATTTTCGAATATACCTCAGAACAATAACTAAAGCATAGAAACCGTGTTAAAATAACAACAAAATACAATATTCTACACTGTTTTTACTTATGGCATTGTTAAAGCATCAGAAAGAGATGCATATACAATGCCATTTGCGTAAATGTGCAGGTTGTCCTGGGGTACTGATGTGATCAGGGTTGTACTATATCGATGAAATATATTTATCGACTAAATGTTTCGTCCTAAGAAAGTCATAAATGTACTCTACTCTGATTGTATCGATTCGTTAAATGAGTACGATTCATAAAAAAAAACAACTAGTTGCACTCCAGGAGTGCCGGCAGAAGTGAAAACTCGCCTTTGCGGCATACTCAGGTCCGTGTCCTTCTTACGAATTTTCGATCAATTCACGTGTCCTGACGCGAGTTTTCTATTTTACCCATCCCAAAAAGTGCACAAAGCCGCTAAAGAGGCTTTTACTTTAAAAGTTACGTCAAGATACACCTAAATAACTCCTAATCGCATGGCGCCGCTTGGCTTCATCTGATAAATAGGTAAAAAAAAAATCCATACATTACCCACCGCGCGTCTACTGTCTACTGCTGGTCATTAGGCCTTACCCAGTATTGGTCGAACGGCAGAATACCTAATATGATGTCAATCATATTTTAGATTATTTCGAAATTCAAACAGTGCCTACTTACCTACCTTACCTATGAATGCGCAAAAAACCCAATGCATTCGATTTACAGTCCCCAGTGTGAGGCAGTCCAACGTTGACATACTAGTTGAAGGTAAAATAGACTTTGTAAATGATACCACCTTCTTAGGAATCACAATAGACTCTAAATTGCAATGGGGCGCTCATGTATCAAAAGATAATATAAGGTCAGATATATTTTTCACTTGATCAATGGGCCATTCAGCATATTCCAAAACCATCTAAAGCTTTTCCCAGCTAGCTTTGAGGAACAGTCAGTAAAGGAAACATAATCAGGTAGGTAAAGAGAAACACATAATTCCAAGTGATATTTTTTATTTTATAAAACTTTTACACTAGGGTAAAAAAGTGCCAGTGTGTTATTTGTGAAAAATTCACAGTGTTGGTAATAGAAAAACAAGAGGTGAAGAAAAACAAGAGATTACTTTACCCACTTTCATTACTGTCCAAAATAAAATGTTTTTCATAATTTTAAATATAAATAATAAAACCGTTATCGTAAACTTTCTTATTACCATTGATTTATAATTCGGCAAATATAAATGTAGGTAAAGCATCGTGTTTCAATCGCTTCCATTTAATTTTATATTCGAAATTAATGTATCGGCACGGCAGTAAAATATTTTGAACAAATTCGAGTATGTATGACATTTTATGTCCAATATGTCGCTTGAAAGTTCCTCGGATCCACACCTTTTTATCCTTTTACTTCAGGGAGCTGCAATAAAATTTCAACAATAATTTTCTTCATATTAGTAAAAATCGATTCTTTTTAGGGTTCCGTACCCAAAGGATAAAAACAGGACCCTACTAATATGACTCCGATATCCATCTGTCTGTCACCAGGCTGTATCTCATGAACCGTGATAGTGAGACAGTTGAAATATTACAAACAAAAATTTCGGGCGTTTTTATAGCTTACGCCCACGGCTCCGCTCGCGTTAATGTCTATCCCCGATAACAGTACCTTATTCTGAGATGTAATTTATGTCTATGTTCTTTTCCGTACTCCAGAGATCGTGCAATGGTGATGATGATGATGCAAAATTTCATGATGATCGGTTCAGAAGTTACGGCGTGGAAGCGTAACAAACAAACTCACTTTCACATTTATAATATTATATATAAGGATGGTACGGAACCCTTCGTGCGCGAGTCCGACTCACACTTTGCTGGTTGTTTAATAACCATGATGGTTCAATTTGTTACATTACTATTGCATGGCTCAACACTAACAAAAATATCCCTGATAGCAAGACCGTCATAAAAAATATCGATATACTCGTAGATACGTGATTTTACCACATCACTAGCAAAAAAACTAACCTAATTTGAAATAAGGAAAAAACGATAATTTTAAGCAAAATACCTATAAAAGTTGTCATTTATACAATACGTTATATAATTGACAATATTATTGTTGTATTTTGAGGTATTTTGGGTTTTAATTATGCACTTTTAACTGAAAAACTTACCGAAGAAAATTATGTTTTACAGAATTTATTTCTGTTCGTCCTGAATGGGATTTACATCGCTCCATTGCACAAGACATTGTTTAGTATAATGGTCATTTGATATGGCACCAACCCAACACCGGTTAATACTTTTTTCCGTGAGAATTTTAGCACAATCCTATATTTAATTTGCAGACATCACAATTCCGCCGCAATGTTTTTGTCGATATATAACCCGATCAAATCGGCAAGATGCTAATATTACAGACGTTGAACTGTAATAAGTTATTTTGAATTTAGTCGGATTTAATTGGAGTCCAATGGAGTCCATTGACATTTCAAGTCGGGACAACCATGAAAATAATAGAAACTGACTGAAGTTTTTGTCTCATTCTGTCATAAGCGAAAGCTCATAAGAAAAATACAGTGTCAACTATCTGTTTTCAGTTTCTATTTTTATGCGGCTTCTATGTATATTATTCTTCTGAGGAATATACAGCATTATTCAAGGCAAAGGCAATTCAAGGCCGGTAAATGGGCCGTGTTGGAATGCCAGTTTGCTCACAAGGGATTCAAAAAATTCTTGGCCAGAAGTGACCTGCAGCCAGCGTTTTCTTGGACCTAACTCAGTTCGTCATACCATCCAATCAGTTTCTCGCGCTGCGTACGTGGTAGCCAATCGAGATTCCATTGCGCGCCTTTTCTATACATTCCTTATATCATGCCTCCGCTTAAAACTTGGCAAGCGCCGTCTCTGCGTGAGAATATGACAAATTTATGTAAAACTCTTTGCGGGTGGAAATTAGTGTTCATTCCGTCCCATGTTTATGGGTCGAGTGTGCTCCGAAATATGGTAATGCTTGTATCGATCGAGAAGAGGATGAGTTTCTGTGGTACGGACCGTAACGACCCTACTACTTTTGCGAGTACTTCATAATTACAAAAGTACTCTAGTGATGGTGCATGAGTAGTGATGAGAATTCTACAAGTAGGTCTTAACATAAATTAATTTCTATAAAGATTTTTTTCTCTCGTTGTAAAATTTATGGTTATTAGTAAAAGAGCTTAAAAGTAATTAAGAACACGCGCGTTTTGTTCGTGTTTACTTAGGTATTTAATACTTTTTGTGTTTTTTCTCATCATCATCATCATTTCGAGTAGGTGACACGGTCAATCGACCATGCACACCCTGGTGTCAGAGTTCTTCGGAACCGCCTCTCGGCCTCTGACGTGGTTCCTTTAACGACTACCAGATGGCAGCCGGGACCACCGGAATAACGTGCCTTCCTTAGCACGGAATCATCTTTATTATTAGACAATCAGGTGATTCAAGACTGCAATGTCCTAACCAAACTGGAAACAACTAAACAAAGTATGCTTCCGGTGGGAATCGAACCCAAGACCCCCGGGTCAACAGGCAAACGCCTTAACCACTGGACCACGGAGGCAGTTTCTGTTTTTCTCATTAACAACGGAAATACAACTAATTAAGATAAGTAATACTCTTTATAAATTAAGAAATAAAATATGGTGAAAAAATTTCATAGGTCGTACATAGACCTAATTCCCTGGTTCAAGTCCCACCCGCATGAAATTTTTTCACCATATTTTATTTCTTAATTTAATAAGTGTATATCAAATAGCATTGTGAATGCAAAATAAAACGCTTATGTATACGAAAGTAATAAATAATTAATCATCCGTTAAGTTACCCATTTTCAGATTTCTAATCAAGGACTTAGCTATTTTACATGGTATATGTATCCCACTTCTGATTTTGACTCATCCGCCTTCTGACATCTAATGATTTCACCCAACGGTCTGTATCCCACTTCTGATTGTAGCCCATCCGCCTTCTGATCTCTAAGATTTCGCGGAAGATTGACGCAGATCTGCCGAAGCGGGCTAATCGTGACACATTGCTGTATTTTCGCCTCAACTCGTTACGTATTACGAGAGAAAGCGACAATTTTAAACATCAATGCAGACTTACGATTCTCTTATATTTTTTGGTACTTAAAAGTTCTTCGTTTACCTGTCACTTGGCATGTGACATCTTAAATAGCTGATACAAATTGATTTTTCTGTCGTAAACTTTGACAGACATAGGTATTCTATTTTGTCTGCATCACAGGCACAGTCACTCGTCTGCTCAACTATTCCCTTGACTTGACAGAAACAAGTCAGATTTACATGTATACCATACAAAACAATGCCTCATATTTTTACAGAAGAAACATTGCGAACTACGGTCTACAGTATCTGGCAGATAGAAGTCACATTTATGTGTTTACTGTACAAACCACGACGTCGACGAATCATCTTGTTTGTCATATTTTCATAAAAGCAAAACTCGCGACATTCAGTCGCCGGTCTGCCCCCTCCATCTGACAGATAGAAGTCAAATTTATGTGTTTACTGTATATATCACGGCGTCAACGAATTGTCTTGTTTGACATATTTTCATAGAAGCAAAAATCGCGACCTTCAGTCGCCGGTCTGCCTCCTCTGTCTGACAGATAGAAGTGAGTTTTATGCGTTTATTGTATAAATCACGGCGTCAACGAATCGTCTTTTCATAGAAACAAAAACCGCGACAATCAGTCGCCGGTCTGCCTCCTCCGTCTGACAGACAGGTAGAAGTCAGTTTTATGCCTTTATTGTATAAATCACGGCTTCAATGAATCGTCTTTCTTGTCATATTTTTAAAGAAACAAAATCGCGACTTTCAGTCGCCGGTCTGCCCAACTCCTCCGTCTGACAGATAGAAGTCAGATTTATGTGTTTACTGTATAAATCACGGCGTCAACGAATCGTCTTTTTTCGTCTGCCCCTGTGCGCTATACATCATACTGCGACTTGTCTTGCGTGTCGCTACTCTACTGGAAACGGTGAGATTAAATGTGGATAACAAAACCGCTGATGTAAGCTTGGTGTTGTTGACTTTGGCTAATGTTTAGTGGTAGGTTTAAAGTTGATCGACTAACTTCAAATATCTCGTAAGGTGAAACATTTAATTATTAAGTCTCCGAAATATAAGATTGAAAAGAATTGATTCTTTAATACTTTATTGTTCAAATCTCCAAAGAAGAGAAAATATTTATCATATTTTACGTCTTCATTACATAGTAAACAGTAAACATACTGAAAGGATTTTTTTACCGTGACTCACAAACGTAGAATACTGCTTGCGGCTGACGCTGCATTTTGTCTTCATCATCAGGTCTTTTTAGTCTCCACTGCAGGAGCATGACCCTCTCTGTACTACCGGAGCCATACTTGGCCAGAGCATGCAAAGGATTTGGCCTAAACTCTCCTCGCTGGCCAGACAGGTTGGAGAGGTCTCATTAATGTTTATGAGCTTTGTTTGCTCGTCTCAACTAATTAGTAAAAATTGATTTAAGTATCTAGTTTACACCTAAAGACTAACATCTTATTCCTAAGCCGACTGTGCGATATATCGTGTTCTGTCCAGGTCTTGATCCATTTCTTACATTTTTAATTACGGGTTCCTATCTTTAGTCCTCGCTATCTTTCGCTCTGGCTATTTCAATTCTAAATTCGGATGCAACGCTAAATAATAATAATAAAAACGCTTAAATAAGGAATCAAATGTGTTTGCCTGATTGTACTTAACTATTGTGAATATTTCAGTGACGTCAACAAAGGGTCCAACGGAAGACCAGCGCTGGCAGTTACGTACAGCCAGCATATGCTGAGTTGGATCCTTTTTGATAACTCAGCACAGCACACAATTAATTAATTGACCTGTTTATTTCATTTATTTACGTTGCGATTGTATGTATATATATATAATATCGTTGTTTTTCTTTTTTTTTAATTCGTGAATGTGTTTCTTTCTGTACTTATTTTTGTATGAGCTTTTTGTCAAATAAACATTATCTTATCTTTACCCTTACAGGGTAGATAGTGAAACTAAAACAGACAAAAGCCTTAAACCATAAGACTCAAATGTCACGTCAAGCATGTTGGTGGGGTTTAAGTGAAAAATTTAATCAAAATAATGATAGGTGGCGTCGCCTATTGCCATAATTCCTTAATGATGGGTGGTTTCGCCTATTGCCATCATCATCATCATTTCGAGTAGGTGACACGGTCAATCGACCATACACACCCTGGTGTCAGAGTTCTTCGGAACCGCCTGTCGGCCTCTGACGTGGTTCCTTTAACGACTACCAGATGGCAGCCGGGACCAACGGCTTAACGTGCCTTCCGAAGCACGGAATCATCTTTATTATCAGACAATCAGGTAATTCAAGCCTGCAATGTCCTAACCAAACTGGAATCAACTAAACAAAGTATGCTTCCAGTAGGAATAGAACCCACGACCCTCGGGTCTACAGGCAAACGCCTTAACCACTGGACCAGGAGAGCAGCCTATTGCCATAATTCCTTAATGATGGATGGTATCGCTTATTGCCAAAATTCCGTAGATTTTTGCCTGCCGGCTTCAACGGTCTAGGCGGGCGGGAAGAGAAGCAGCTTGTACATTCTATTTTTTGCTTTCTTCTCAGCCCAGCATTACTACAAGGATGAAGGTATAAAAATTAGCCACACTGACTCTTTTTCAATCTCAGACTGACGAGCTCCCTGTTGATGCAATAGCTCTTTCAGAAATATTTGCCTGTGGGATTAAATCTGCCTAAATGATGCCATAAATTAAATAAATTTGAGACTGTCGCCGAATTAGATGTTGCGGGCTGTGGGACGAGACGGGAATAGAAGATTTATACGATGCCGGCCTTTGTTATTTTTATTGGGAGCTAGAAGTTTCCTATTAAACGGGAGCGACGAATGATCACGCGTCATTTGTGATGAGGTGACACCATTTCATAGATTATTATTGTAAAGCGGAAATATTTGTTTTTTTTCTGTTTTCGTTTGTAATAAGCTCGAAAACTACTGAACCGATTTCAAAATCGGTCACCAATAACAAGTTAGGATGGAACAATGGATATATTGGCTTACTTGGCTAGCTCCAAGATGGAAAATGATCTTTTTCAGATTGGCCTGGGTCTTAGACGTGTATCTATATATGTATTTGTCATAAAATATAGTATCGTTGAGTTAGTTTCCCATAACACAAGTCTCGAACTTACTTGGGGCTAGCTCAATCTGTGTGATTTGTCCGTATATATTTATTTATTATATACGAAAATTGCAATAAACCCAAGGTATTAAAAACATTCCTATAAATATAATTATCGGGCGAGCGCTGCGAAAACTATGCATACATAGAATCACGTCTTTTTCCCTTGCAGGGTGGTCAGAACCCAGGTCTTTAAGACCTAAAACCCACGTTTAGCATGTTGGTGGTCGTTAGTTGTAAAGCGGAATTAAAATAGTGATGGGTTGCTAGCCGTATCGCCTACAAATAAGATTCATCAGATTTTCACCCATTCCCTCAATTCGGCTTTTATAATCTGCGCGGAAAGAGAAGCAGCTGGTACATTCTACATTTTTTCTTCCAGACCAGCATGGAAGTAAACAACAAAAGCGAAAACTATTGATAATATTAATCTCTCTGTCATCGGAGCGTGTCGACTCCGGGTCCCAAATCATCTCAGGTGTGAAGCGACAAGCATGTCATAAATTTATTTTGTAAAATCGTATTATAGTGGATACAAAGTTATGAATAAACCTCGGCGCCATCTATGAACTATGGCTGGAAACGCAAGTACCCACCACCACCATCTAATATTCAACCTGCTAAGAAGCTCCAACCGGGTAGTGGGCAGTCTGGAAGTCTTTGAACAGGCTCTGGGCTGGTGTTGGGAGACGTTGCGAAAACCGAGTTAGGTGGGGTTTCAATAGTATATGTGACTGTGGTGCTACTCAGTCTATGACCTTTTGTCCTGTCCTATCTTACCCACTTCTTGTACAAATGAAGATCTTAACGAGGCCAACGACAAAGCGGTCAGCGTGACCAAATATTGGTTAAAATATATTTGAAATTAGTCCGATCTCATCTCTAATTCGATAAGGAGAAGAAGAACTGTTACACTAAAAAGTTTTATCAATACCTGTGTATCTCATAATGAATAATCCAAACGCACTAAAAAACAGCCATTGCCACATTATAAATCCAATAAATGTGGATGAGGCCCGCGAATTCTTCAAAATATTTTTACATCGCCGACCGGCAATCGCTCAAACGAAAAAAATCTCAAACCGAAATAGTGTTTGATGACAATATGTGTGTTTCATAGTCGTCATGTGGGCGCTTCTGTTTACGACATTATCTTGAGAAGAGTGCCCTAGACCTATTAAACTTGGATGTGGCAATATAGTTTCGAAACTCAACGTTATCTTAGACTGAGTACTAAAGACATTTGAAAAAAAAAAAAAATTACCATTACATATTAGAAACCTGCAACACCTGAGTTGTGATATATAGATTAAGTATACTTTTGGAGATCATAATGATTTCACGAAAGTAAGAAATAGGGAACCTTCACACTACTATATTGTTCAGTAGTATGTAAAACATAGAAGGCAAAGGGACATCAATCAATTTCTTTATTATAATAATTATTGTGAGTTTTTCTGATTACTCACAAATGTCTATCTTGATTAATCAATACTCGGGTTGCATTGAATAAGAGAAGAGTACGGTTATCAGGGATAATGTAGGATTCTAATCGGTAAAAGATTTTTTCTAATCACCTACACTGAGCTACAGCCCTTTGAAAAAATGTGTGTGCTACATCATTTCATATTTTTAATCCTTGTTAGTTTTAAGAATGCGCTCTCAATACATTTTATGTGTGCTATATCCTTACTAATATTATAAATGCGAAAGTGAGTTTGTTTGTTTGTTACGCTTTCACGCCGTAACTTCTGAACCGATCATCATGAAATTTTGCATACAAGTTCTCTGGAGTACGGAGAAGGACATAGGCTACCTTTTATCCCGGGAAAAAGTACTATTCCCGACGGATCGACATTGACGCGGGTGGAGCCGCGGGCGAAAACTAGTGTTCAATAAATGATTATCTTATATATTCAGTGCAGTAGTTTCGGAGCCTTTGAAATCATTTCAAACAAAGAAAACATCAAATCTTTTCTCTTTATAATATTAGTGTAGAAGTGTATATGTAGACGAGAGAGCTTTAAATCAGTCATTCTGCTATTTCCAAACCGATCTAAGTGTCATTCTGTGTGACGAATCTATGAGACATATTACTGTGTGCATAATGTGCAAAAGCTCTTACATTAAATTCTACAACACAGGCTCTGCCTAGTGTAGAAACTAGAGGTATTCCTTTATGTCAAACATTCGGCTCCCACTACCAACGAAAATGTTATTACGCTACGATTTTGGTCAAGGTACTTGAACGAGCTATCCATAGTCATTTTGACAGTATTGGTTACGATGATAGCCAGTTCGGGTTTCGCCCACAGGTATCGACGGACATGGCAATTTTTGCGTTGAAACAGGTCGTCAAATACTACAAGCAGCATAATACCACAGTCTACGCCTGTTTTCTTGACTTAAGTTGTGCATTCGATACACTTAATCATGAAAAGCTGTGGGAAAAGCTGCGTAAGTGCAAACGCGTTCCTACTGATGTTGTTGCTCTTTTGGAGTTTTGGTACGAAAACCAGACCAACAATGTCAGATGGGGATCCGAAACGTCGGACTGTTATCATCTCAAATGTGGCGTTAGACAGGGAGGTCTCACCTCACCTGATCTGTTCAACACCTACGTGAACGACCTGCTCGTGGAATTGAGCGGCACTCCGGTAGGGCTCAGGTTGGATGATAGATATGTCAACAACCTGAGCTACGCGGACGATATGGTGCTGCTTAGTCCCACGATCAGGGGGCTCCGTAAGCTTATAGCGATATGCGAAAAGTACGCCATAGATCTTAATCTGATCTATAACGCTAATAAGACGGAAATGGTGGTGTTCAGGTCGGGCAAAGGTCCAGACAATACTCCGGAGGTCAGTCTTAACAGCCAGCCAATCAAAGTCGTTGACAGCTTCAGGTACCTTGGGCACGTTTTGACTTCTACCATGAAAGATGACGCGGATATTGAGCGGCAGCGCAGGGCTTTATGCGTCGTGGGAAATATGATCGCCAGAAAATTTGCAAAGTCTGCTCCAGACGTGAAAGTCACACTTTTTAAGTCCTTCTGCCAGAATTTTTACACGTGTCAACTTTGGACTGACTACACCCAAAAAACGATCGATGGCATTAAAGTTGCTTATAACAATGTTTTCAGGCAACTGATGGGTCTAAAGCGTTATTGTAGCGCTTCTGAAATGTATATGGAAGCCAGGGTCGACTCATTTCATGCCATCCAAAGAAAAAGAATAGCGTCTTTTATGTCCAGAGTTGACAGGAGTAAAAATAAAATTATTAGTAGTCTGGCAGAAAGACTGATAACGACCAAAACATATGCTTGTTGGGTAAAGCTCGTACACCTTTAAGGTAGTTTAGCTTAAAGCTAAGAATTTATATTTTTATTATTTTACTCTATTGGAGTTTTTATTTTATTTTATTTTATATAATATGACTCAATAGTTTTTAACTGTGTTACTATGGATCTTGTGTCTGTAATAAAGAATTATTATTATTAAATAGATTTCTGTAGGTGTGGAAATAATAAAGATTATTATTATTAAAAGATTATTAAAAAGAAATAAAATTTAGGAGGTCACGACGTTTTTTTTTAAAGTCCATAGTCGCTTAATAAATTAAAAAAATAAAATCTCATCTCATCTCAGCCGCAATAAGTCCACTGCTGGACATGGGCCTCCCCCAAGGATTTCCAATATGACCGGTTGGAAGCTGCAAGTAATTAAATATAGTGGAAAAATTCTACTTGTTATTACATATAGTGTGGTAGTTGTGTTAGGTGACGCAAGCCTTAATGCGTATAAGGGGAATGGGATATGGTGGAGATTTTTATGCCGAGGTTTGAACATGCGGTAGCTCAATTGGCAGAGCGTAGGTTGTACATACACCTAAGGTCGCTGGTTCAAACTCCGCCCAATTGGAACATTTCCACCATATTTTGTTTCTTAATTTAATAAGAATATATCAAAATAATTAAGAATGCAAAATAAACAGTTATAAAAATATCACAATAGGCTAGTTTCCTAAAAAAAATATAATAAGTCCGTCAGTTAGATATTCAAAAAATATTGGAAGCGTATTTTTAATTTTGTCGATTAAATAAAAAATTATAAAGATATAGCCCTTTGAAGTTTTGTGTGACGTCATAGTTTATTAACGTCACGAGCCCCCACTCCTGAAATTTGACGCGCTTTATCTTTATTATTTATTGTTTATTTGACAAAAGAAAAAATACGTGTCCAATATTTTTTGATTATCTAACTGACGGACTAATTGTTATGTTATTATTACGACCCAGGAAACTAGCCTATAGCATCGCATAAATTTCTATCAAATACCGCATCTATTCACACGGATCCATGTTTAGTTCTCAGTGACGCATCTCTTGTATTCTCTCGCATGTTTACTGCTCTATCAATCGCGACAGCTGCCCTCCTCGTTAACCGACGATGATGGATTCGCGACGTCGCGCGACAAGCCAGATATATCGCCGCGACGCGACATTTTATAACGCGATGATAAGAATAAAAATAATACAGAAATACTCTTATGCAACATTATGACCACTTTCGTAAAAAAAGGTAAAATTCTGGGCCAGATTTTTTGGCCTTTGAAATGAAATATTTAATTGCAAAGGACATTTATTATACAATACATATATTAATTTCCCGCCTTTTTATTTAATAATGAAGTTATGATGAAATAAAATAAAAATTACCATGTAAAATACATTATCGTCGATCAATAAAATTCACTATCTAATTGTTACAGTTTCTATCGTAGTGTGCTAAAATTATGTTAACAAATATTCAGACTAAGATTTATGTCTAGGTTACGAAGGACTATGCGGGATCAAAAAGCATTAATCATCACACCCCCTCACCAAAACACATACTCACACACACCCACACCAACACACACCATCACGCACACACCTTCACACACACTCAGAAACACACACTCAGAAACACACACTCACACACACACACACACACACACACACACACACACACACACACACACACACATAATAGTGTAAGGCTAAAAACACTATAATTGGGTACATAGGTAGATCGTATCATATAATATACCAGACTTGAGTAAGTCATCAAATTCTTTTGATTATACACAATAATAGAGAGTGAAAAGGGTCATGCTCCTGCAATGGAGACTAAAAAGACCTGATGATGATGATGATGATGATACACAATCATCAGTTTGAGATCACAATTTCAAAGAGATTATCAACATCATTTATGTACGTTCGTTTTATGATCGTTTGTGTTTATGAGTGACCATTGTCTAACTTTTTATTTTTATGTACATAGGACGGCAAACAAGCAAGCGAGTCACCTGATGGTAAGAGATCAGCGCTGCCCATGGATAACTGCAACACCAAGGTGTAACAGGAGCGTTGCCGGCCTTTGAAAGAGTTTGGGGAAGGACATGAGGGGAGGAAATGGGGGAAGGATGGGCCTCCGGCTCTCTCACTCACCGAACGAAGCATAAAAGCGGTAAAGCTACTACTCAAACGTCGATTTTATGTGAGAGTGTGGTGCTTCCCCGGACGAGCCGGCCCATTCATGCTACTAGCAAAAATTACTTTGCCGGTAGCGTGGCTCTACCACAACAGTGCTTTAACATTGTTTTATTTCTATACTCTACATATTTTGTGTCGAAGATTTCGTGTTTTAATGTGGTGAGAGGACAGATGTTCTGAATTAATAGTCGCGCTTTGATGGTCAGCTGTTGGATCAAAGATACGAGTCAAATGCTTTTGGTGGATTTTGGGAGTTTTATAAGCCTATAAAACTGCACTATAGGAAGCCCGTTTTAGTTTTCTGTTAAAACAGTATTTTTTTATTTATTTACGTTTGCTAAATATACTTCGGGTTAGTGTTGGAAGACACCAAGAAATAAGTTTTTTTTGTCACTACCTAGCTTTTAAGATTCATACTGTTAAGTGATTTCCAAGACAAATCAAAAGAGCCCAAACATGATGGAATTAGCCACCTTCTTTCTGACTGTATTATCAAATCGGATTTATCCTAATCCTAACTTCCTAACTAATATTATAAATGCGAAAGTGAGTTTGTTAGTTACGCTTTCACGTTGTAAATACTGAACCGATCATCATGAAATTTTGCATACACGTTATCTGGGGTACGGAGAAGGACATAGGGTACATTTTAACCCGGTAAAAACTTTTCCCGAGGTATCGACATTGAAGCGGGCGGAGCCGCGAACGACAGCTAGTAGTTCTATAAAATTGTCATCCGACTTACACAAAAAAATTCATCCCATAGTATAACTGCTTCAAAATTGAGTTGCATGATTCAATCCAAAAGGCCGGGCGCGTGTATTCAATGCCACACCTGCAACCACCGACCAAGCAGTTGAGAATGACTCCACTACCTGCTATGCCTCCCCCCCTCTCGCCTCCTATATGTATCTATTAAAAATAGTGTATCGTTGGGTTGGTATCACACGACACAAGTTCACAACTTACTGTGGGGCTAGCTCAAGCAGTATGATATGTCACTATAATAATAATAATAAATAATAATAATCTCTTCATAATCATGACTTGCATATCTGCGTCATGCTGACCTCGTCCATGCTGTCTTTCACATAGTCTATGAAAGCCAACAATTCGTCTGCTATGAGTGGTTTGGAACACATAGCGGTAGTATCATGCAGCGGCATCAAGCCGCGCAACTCGCGAATAAATCAAATCCGTGCAATACTGCGGTGCGCGTACGTTACCGAGCGCGCATCGCACTGCACTCGATCTATATCTATACTAATATTATAAAGCTGAAGAGTTTGTTTGTATGTTTGTTTCAACGCACTAATTACGGGAACTACTGGTTCAAATTCAAATATTATTTTTGTGTTGGATTGTCCATTTATTGAGAAAGGCTTTAGAATATAAACACGCTGTGACCAATAGGGGCGAAGTAGCAATAAAAAATGTTTTAAAAACGGGGGAAAATTATTCTTACTAATAAAAAAACGAATTAATCATAATAACAGAAATTGCCGCGGACGAAGTCGCGGGCAACAGCTAGTTTATTTATAAAACCATTAACAAAATTAGAAATCGTATACGTAGTGTAAATATAATTTTGAACTTTGTTGATTATACATACCATCATTTCGAGTAGGTGTCACGGTCAATCGACCATGCACGCCCTGGTGTCAGAGTTCTTCGGAACCGCCTCTCGGCCCCTGACGTGGTTCCTTTAACGACTACCAGATGGCAGCCGGGACCACCGGCTTAACGTGCCTTCCGAAGCACGGAATCATCTTTATTATCAGACAATCAGGTGATTCACGCCTGCAATGTCCTAACCAAACTGGAAACAACTAAACAAAGTATGCTTCCGGTGGGAATCGAACCCACAACCCCCGGGTCAACAGGCAAACGCCTTAACCACTGGACCACGGAGGCTGTTGATTATACATACCTAAAGTCAACGACCTCCAAACAAAACATCTCGAGTTTTCCGTGCACCGATTCGCTGCACTCTTGACAATCGATTGACGGGTGTCCACCCCCACCGCCCCCTCTCCTCAAGGCGGAGGGGGCGCATCGCCTGACCCACATCGCCGTATTTATTATAATTGCACCCAGGATTCGTATGGGTAGTTGGGAACTTCTATACTTATATGGTAATGTTAGTATGTCTTATTTTACTGGTTACTGTTTTCAGTTCTATAGAAATAGGTTTAAAACTTAAAATTAGTAGTATGTATTATCTTATACCTTTAAACGAGCAATTCTTGTATAAATAAAATAAATAAAATAAATATATACGGACAAATCACACAGATTGAGCTAGCCCCAAAGTAAGTTCGAGACTTGTGTTATGAGATACTAACTCAACGATACTATATTTTATAACAAATACATATATAGATACACATCCAAGACCCAGGCCAATCTGAAAAAGATCATTTTTCATCTTGACCTGGCCGGGGATCGAACCCGTTCACTCCGTGTTGCAGGCTGGCGTGTTGACCGCTGCGCCACGGAGCTAGTATATTTATATATAATTATTTCTCGGAAACGGCTCTAACTATTTCGCTGAAATTTGGTATATGGGGTTTTCTGGAGTAAACAATCGATCTAGATTAGTCTTATGTTCGGGAAAACGCGCGTTTTCAAGTTTTCATGCGTTTTTCTTTCCACGCTTAATATGGTCACTAATTTCGTCCTGCCGGCCACTGTCCGTCTGGTCCAGCGGGTTAAGACGCGGACGGCAAGAAACGAGTGTTACGGGTTTGAATCCCGCTCGGTGAATTACTTTTGTTTTTTTTTTAAGTTCAAGTTTATATATATATATATATATTTAATACTTATTGTTTTTAGATACGTTTGAAAAATGTAGTTAATGTTTGAGATAACAATATATATTTCTCATAAATATAGATCATCACCTAAACACCACCATATTACAATAAATTTTAAAAATCCTTACTTGCCCAGTTACTAGATACTATATACACCTACACATAAGAACAAAGTATTTAAATGATATAGTTAACGAGTGTACTACAACGGGATTTGCAGCCTTCACCTTTGGAGGCACCAATAAAGGACACTACATGTACAATATACAGCCCTATAGGTATATATCTATACCTACTAACAAGCAATCTGCAAAATAACAAACAAAAAAAATATTTAACAAAAGACATAGCTGATTTAAAACTAAATTAGCGCACACATTTATGACTACAAATATGTTCTATTTCTACCGAGTGCCGCACAGTCACAGCATGTCCCTCAACAGACTATACTTTATATATGGCATTTATTTTTTCAACCTGTTTAATAATTAAAATATAATGACACCACAAAAAAAAAGGCGTCGTTATTATCTCATCATCATTTTGAGTAGGTGTCACGGTCAATCGACCATGCGCACCCTGGTGTCAGAGTTCCTCAGAACCACCTCTCGACCTCTGACAAGGTTCCTTTAACGACTGCCAGACGGCAGCCGGGACTAACGGCTTAACGTGCCTTCCGATGCACGGAATCATCTTTATTATCAGACAATCAGGTGATTCAAGCCTGCAAAGTCCTAACCAAACTTCTTTCTTTCTTTCTTTTCGAGTCGTAATGTCTTTACAATTACAACAATTTTGCCCAGTGTGTGGCCACGGCCACTGCCCTGTCGCTTGCCTCCTCCAGATCGTTTGTTTCCAGTGAAAGGGGCATTTAGGGCACGTCAAAAGGTGGCTCATTGACTGAACATGAACATCGCCGCAATCGCATGTGCTATTGCCCGAAAAACCCCACCTAACCCGGTTTTCTCGGCAATTCCCTACACCAGCCCGGAGGCGGTTCAACGACTTCCACACTGCCCAGGGAAGATTGCTACCCGGTGGAAGATTTTCGGCTAGCGGTGTGGAGGATGGTGATTGTGGGTACAGGCTTTCCCACTGCTTCAATCTGGCCTTCGGAACTTCCTTGGGTGCAAGTTCAGCCTGAGGAAGCTGTTACGGCTCTTCAGTCGTGACCTTACAAAACTAGAAACCAGTTATTATCTGAAGACACAGTATAATTTTACTAGAAGGTTCCATTCACCAAACTAGACTCTAATATTCAAGATAATGGTCTCAGCAACGGTCATCGAGAAGTACCATCTTGAAATCACAACCTACTTTTATAACTTCCTACTCTTCTTTGAAAGTACATTTTGTAACAGCAGATAAATTCTGAAAAGAAGACCTACAAAAATTGTTAATGGCCGTTGCTCACGCAAGGGGTTGCAGGCTTGAATCACCTAATTGTCTGATAATGAAGATGATTCCGTGCTTCGGAAGACACGTTAAGCCGTTGTTCCCGGCTGCCATCTGGTAGTCGTTAAAGGAACCACGTCAGAGGCCGAGAGGCGGTTCCGAAGAACTCTGACACCAGGGTGTGCATGGTCGATTGACCGTGACACCTACACGAAATGATGATGATGACGCCAGGGGTTCAAGAAATCAGAGAAATTGAATCAAAAGAGTGTTAAATGTAGATGAAGCGAAGGTTTTAGGTGTAAGCATCCTCCCTACAAGAAAAACACTTTATAATAATTAGGATATCCACTGGTTTGAAAACACTGCAGGTGCATGTACCCCCATGTGTATAAAATGTATAAAACCGTATCGTATTACGCGCGTATCATTTATCCGAAACAAAAGCTTGTTCCGCGTAACTCAATCATGCGCTACGTTTTTATTTACATAATTTACTGGCGTCACATAATTCACTCGTCCTGTATGAATTCAACTCGCGTAAAGAATTTGACGAACGTAAATATGGGAAATATACAGCTTTGAATGTAAAGCTTTTATGGGTATAGGATGACTAGATATGACTTCATCTGTGGCGCAGTGGGTTTACAATACACTGTAGCCTGCTACAAGAGAGGCTTAGGATTATGTTTAAATACTTGTACTTCATTTTTACAGGTTTATTGGCGGTTCTGGGGTTGACATAAAGTGATGGCGTCTGCCAGGCTGCTGGCCGTAAAAACTTTGCCAAACAAATTAAAGCATGCATTAATTACAAGTCAATAATAGCGATTAGCGAGCACAGCTGAAGATGCAACCAGAAAATCGCTCAGGTGAGGAGGTGACTGACTGTGATGATCATTGATGGATGCAGGTAGTACGAGTACTATTATTAGATTCACATACATTCAAACTAACGTCTTTTTACCTTGCGGAGCAGACAAAGCCCAGATCTTAAAGACCTCAAAGCCACGTTTAGAATGTTGGATTAGTATTAGATACACGATATTTAATTATTTGTCCTCAAAAATCCTGATGTTTTTAAGAGAAGTAAGTTGTATATGCGCAATGTCATGTGAATTATAAAAAAAGCGCATACATTTTAGAGTATCATTAATCAAGAAGAAGTTGGACCACGTCACTAATTATATCATATACTCTCTAATTAAATGACGTAACCATTATATAGGTCATATACTGGTTACGTCATTTAATTAGGTCATATACTCATAGTAGTAGGTGAATAACGTTTCATTATTTAAAACACACCTGAAGTCTGTTGTACTCTTTAAATACATAATATTTCCCCGGTCCGTACGTCCGTTAAATCGAGTCAAAAATTCTCATAAGTAAGTATAAGTATACGGACAAATCACACAGATTGAGCTAGCCCCAAAGTAAGTTCGAGACTTGTGTTATAGGATACTAACTCAACGATACTATATTTTATAACAAATACATATATAGATACACATACAAGACCCAGACCAATCTGGAAAAGATCACTTTCCATATTGACCTGGCCGGGGATCGAACCCGGTCACTCCGTGTCGCAGGCTGGCGTGTTGACCACTGCGCCACGGAGCTAGTCAAATTCAGGTTCTGTATTCTCATTTCAGGTTGCAAAAAGCAATCAAAAGCTTAGCTTCTGTATACAGGGTCCTTTTTACTCCTTTTTCACGTCAGCTAAAAACGGAACACCCTGCCTTACCCATCTCAACAGAATACCCAATCAACACAAACATGTCCAAACATTCCGTCAATCGTCACTAAAACAATACTCCGTGTGTCGCAAAAGTAAATACCCCCACCCGCTGCCACCCCCAATCCCCTTCGTTATCACGTCCCGGACATAATTTAAGACGGGAGTCAAAGGGAGTCCGTCTGTTCTTTCAACTCGATTCGTCATTGTTGTTGCATTGATTTTTTTTTAGTATTCGTCTGGTTCGATGTGATTGTGAGAAATACGCTTTGGGAATGGGTGAAATCGTTTTTCGATACCACGTAGTTCTGAAAGTAAGTTTTCATATTACATTATCTGACACAGTTCATGTTAAAGTCATGTCTATTATTTCGATAAGTGACATGATTTTATTTTAAAAAGTCTTCGTAGTTTTCTTTTAATTAAAACTGGCTCTCTCTTACAAGTTAATTATTTTCAAAGATCTTAAGCAAGAACGAAAAAATCTCATTTTTGTGCCGGTTGAGTAAGTTTATAACAGTTGAGTTTTGTCTTAGCAAACTCAAGATACAAAAAAAACGAAAGTTTAAAAATACGGCTCTAGTAGAGAAACATTGACTCTTAAATAACTGAACAGTAAGTTCTTATCATATTTCAAGTCAGGCAGCGCCCTATAGCAAATTTCCAAAAAAATCTGAAGTACCTTGGCGAGCTCCGTGGCACGCCACCCTGCGACACGAGGGCCGGGTTCCATCCCCGGTCAGGTCAAGATAAAAATGATCTTTTTCAGATTGGCCTGGGTCTTGGATGTTTATCTATATATGTATTTGTTATAAAATATAGTATTGTTGAGTTAGTATCCCATAACACAAGTCTCAAACTCACTATTGGGGCTAGCTCAATCTGTGTGATTTGTCCATATATATTTATATTTACCTGTACCAATAAAAAGGTTATGATACGTCATTAATGGGACATTAAAAATAGCCATCAAACGTCACCGAGATAGCGGGACAAACATAAAAATGTTATATTTAACAGATAAACGGACCGCCGTTACAAAGTTACATTCGGACAGGGACAAGACGGCCGTGACGTCATCGCGATAGCGTCAAAGGGTTGAGTTCCGCAGAAGAAGTACGAAAAAACATCCCTTATCTCGGGCTGTTTTGAACAGCGGCCCGTTTGTCTCCCAAAAAATATTCGCATTTCAAAAGATAGGGCAAAAGTTAAATGAGGGATACTTTTGGACAAAAATCTGCATGGGTACACCTGCAGATAATTAGAAAATTATGTAACGTACGTCAAGAAATTTGTACTTTTTTATATGGAGATACACGAAACAGAGGTTCAAATAAACATAAGCAATCAATAATTTCCTCCGTATAATATTAGGATGGAAGCGATGGATGGATTTGGATGTATAGATTAAAAAAAAAACCGGCCAAGGGCTAGTCGGAATAGTATAACATAGTAGTATAAAAACGGAAAAAAATCATGATTTTTGTGGGCCCCCTTCAATATTAATTTTAAATTAAATATTTATTTTTAAAGTGTATACATATTACTAAATATTCTGTGAATATTTCAAGCGTTTACCTGTTGCCGTTATCTATCGAGCAAAAAAAGTCACGTTTGTTGTATGGGAGCCCCCTTTAATATTTATTTTATTCAATATTTTTTTGTATTTGTTGTTATAGCAACATAAATACATAATCTGTGAAAATTTCAACTGTCTTACTATCACGGTATATGAGTTACAGCCTGGTGACAGACGGACAGCAGAGCCATATTTAAAGGATCCCATTTTTACTGTTTGGGTACGGAACCCTAAAATTTAATAAATAATATCAGGCTGGCCCGTAAATAGAGGTAATCATGAAACTGTTTCGTTGTAAACTTCGAGTAACTCGACGATATTATTATATTTTACTAGCTGCTTCCCGCGACTTCGTCTGCGGCAATTTCTGTTATTATGATTAATTAGTTTTTTTTATTGGTGTAGATTAATAATTTTACCCCATTTTCAAAACATTTTTTATTGTTGCTTTGCTCCTATTGCAGCGTGATGTTTTATAGTCTAAAGCCGTCCTCAATAAATTGACTATACAACACAAAAAGAATTTTCCAATTTGAACCAGTAGTTCCTGAGATTAGCACGTTCAAACAAACAAACCTCTTCAGCTTTATAATATTAGTATAGATAAAAGTCCAGTTACTCAAGCAAAGACAGGGGTCAACCTCTGATCGAAAGAGAATAAGCTGGTATACTGTCACACACTTAAAGTCTGAAGTTCTAAAAATTTTTTTAAAAAGTCTCATCAAATATTTTGTGGCATTTGACGGCGCGGACAGGAGATATTATAAGACTTTCGAGGCAACTTCTAGAATACCTATATGAAGGTGTATACGAGTTTTTAGCTTAAGAGGGATTATTCCATCTTGAATTCAGTACTGACGAGAGGGACGCCGCAATACGTGCGATACGATTGCAGATATCTCGTATCGTGTCTAACTCATGCTGACGTCCCAACACTGAATTACGTCTGTTAGTGGGACGAGGCAAACCTCTATATTTGGGATTCGTTCTTTCGATATTAACGTCATAGTTACCAACAACTTGTATTCTGACTTATATTAATGGAACCCTTTGTAAATGAGACAAATATTTATTTATGCCTGAATATCTGAGACATTGGGTAAGTGTAAAAGTGAGACTCTAGTGAGACAAATTTGCAGGTCTCTTGATGTTTCTCTTAACCAGGTTTCATTGTATATCAGTAGGTACAAGTCTAAACATTTATCTCAAAAATATTAGGTTCTCAAAAAGTGGGTCTAAATTTAAGGGCGATAAATCCGTTTTGGAACTCCTTAATGTCTAGTAATAGGAGGAACCCTCTGTAAATAAGACAGATATTTTTTATACCTGTATATCTGAGACACTAATCAAGTGGAATACCTCTAGTGAGACAACTTTGCAGGTCTCTTGGTGTTTCACTCAACAAGGTTTCACAGTATACACAGACAAAATAACCAAGAATAGAAATGAAATTTATTTGCTTTGAATGAGTCAAATATAGATATTGTTTGTTATAATATATAGTCCTATACACGGCCTTTGAAAGCGTGTAAAATACAAAATTATTTAATAGGTATTCCTAGGTTATATTCTCCGTGACAGTATAATCAGTAGTTACAAGTCTAAACATTTACCTTAAAAAATATTAAGTTCTCGAAAAGTGGGTCAAAATTTAAGGGCGAGAAATCTGTTTAGGAACTACTTAATGTCGACGCTAAGATGTGTCCCGCCTGTCCCAATCGTCCCGCCCACGTCAAAGTTTTTCCAACTAGTTAAATCCTTTCAATTCGCTGGAATTTATTCCTTGTACTATTGGGAAATCAATGGCCACTATAGATGTCACTCTTCTGTCAACGATCTATTTAAAGTTGACGGTAAATGGTAGGAGTAAAAAGGGTTCGGAGTTTTTAAATCATAAATAAATTGTGTCGAAAGTATTGACAATATATTGCTTTGTTTGAACAATATTCATGGATATTATTTTAGATTCTTGTAACTCGCGTACTAATTAAATTTATATTTTGGATTCCAAGAAACTTCTATTTCGGAACGAGTTTGGAAAACATATTAGTACGAATGGAGAGATTTTTAAAGCAAACTGCAATAATTCCAGGTATTTTATTAGTGGTAAAATATATTTTCTTAAATTAACTGAAAAAGGAACCATTTACAGTTGCTGCGATAACTTTCTCTACATAATCTTTTAATTGCTAATTGACAGTTGCTTGTACAAACTTTATTTGTATATCTTTTTTATTTTAATGGAAATAAGGTGAAAAATTACTCTACTTCTTTAGTACCTAATTTGCCAGTCAAAATATAACGAGGTTAAGTCAAAACACGCGTACTTATGATCATACTAGCTTTCGCCCGCGGCTCCGCCCGAGTCAATGTCGATCCCTCGGGAAAAGTATCAGGGATAAAAGGTAGCCTACGTCCTTCTCCGTACTCCAGAGAACTTGTATGCAAAATTTCATGATGATCGGTTCAGTACTTACGGCGTGAAAGCGTAACAAACAAACAAACAAACAAACTCACTTTCGCATTTATAATATTAGTAAGAATTATGATGACCTTTTTTGGCAAATCCATACTACCATTCTTAATAATGCGAAAGTAACTCTGTCTGTTTGTCTTCGTTTCACCCTTCAATCATTGAACCATTTTGGATGAAATTAGGAATGGAGGTAGTGTAAGGCCCGGGGAAGGATATAGGTACCTTTCATTCCGGAAAATTCTACTGTTTCCGAGGGTTCAACACTAACGCGGGTGGAGCGGCATAAGCTATAGTCTATATATAAAGACTTTTCCACTCTTAATAAATTAAGAAATAAAATATGGTGACATTTTTTTTTCAATCTCGGCGCCAAAATACTCCACCATATCCCATTTTCCTTATACGTATTAAGGCTTACGTCGCCTTCACAACTACCCGACTTTTACAAGTGAGGTATTTGATTCAACTCATTTTACAATGAATTTGAAAATCAACATAATGTAGGAAGCCATGCAATATTTTTATAAGTGCTCTATTTTGCATTCACAATGCTATTTTGATATATTCTTAATTTTTTTCACCGTATTTTATTTCTTAATTTATTAAGATTATATCAAAATAGCATTGTGAATGCGAATATATATACCGACAAATATATACCGACAAATCACACAGATTGAGCTAGCCCCAAAGTAAGTTCGAGACTTGTGTTATGGGATACTAACTCAACGATACTATATTTTATAACAAATACATATACACATCCAAGACCCAGGCCAATCTGAAAAAGATAATTTTCCATCTTGACCTGGCCGGGGATCGAACCCGGTCACTCCGTGTCGTAGGCTGGCGTGTTGACCGCTGCGCCACGGAGCTAGTCAAGAACACTTATAAAAAGATTTTTCCAGTTTTTGCAAAAGCATACGTCACGTATTTTTACAATAAACTTAAATAACGCGAGCAACCTACTTAGTACCCAATCTGCCAGTTAGTCACCAAAAATATCTTTTAAAACGAAGTCAAGACAAAGCACACACACTAAGGTCGCGTCCCCACCGTCTCCCAGCACAGAATTAAAACTGCAGGTGGTGGGGTGTCCGGCATTGATCTGTCGCTGACGCGCCGGACGAAAGAGACATCACCTAGCCGTCTCCCCCACCCGCCCCCCTAAGAGTGGACGAGTGGACGTGTGGACATGCTTAGCGATGTCGAATTGATAATGGGGTCTGAATGTTTCGTTCCATTTATTCGTACTTATTTATACATTTATCTTCAATCTGGAGTCTGGTGCCTTTTCTATTGAGATCTCGTCGGTCAATAAATTTGTACTCATTTGAAAAACTGATGAGTAAATTTATGAAATACGAGTATATTGGTTTAATTTGGAAAATTGATTGTAGATTAAACATATTGACTTGAATTCCTTCCATGCTGGTTTGGGAGAAATGAAAAAACATAGAATGTGCCAGCTGCAGATCGATCGATCGAGGGATGGCTAAAATCTGCGGGATACTGTCAATAGGCGATGCGGCTAGCAACCCATCACTATTGAATACATACCAAAGAAATGTTACTGATACACGCGCGCACTTTTAACGCTGCAGAAGTAGGTGCTGAAGGCGACGAATTTGGGGCAGCAAGCTTGAAGACTGGTCTTCCAATAAAACGCACGCTAATCTCTTGTTCTGGCTTCCACTTTCTTTCGAGGTGCTCCTTACTGATCAAAGACAATAAAACAAAATAATAAATAAGACAAAATAAGACAAAAAAAAATAAGACAAAATAATCAAAGACAATAAAATTTGATTCCTTTTTCCATCTACACGCCCTCCAACATGCTAATTGTGGCCATAAGGTCTAATAAACCTAGGCTCTGTCTACCACTCAAGGGAAAAAGAAGTGATAATATGTATGCATTGACTTCAATATAAAGAAAGCTTGCACTCTGTATCACATTACAATAAAAAAGGCTCTTGCCTTCTCTTGAGATTTAAACAACCCAGTTTCATTTAACTCCGGGGTAAAATTACGTAGTTACCAGAATAATATTTAACGTATTTTTTTTGACCTGATAACGGCTTATAAAAAGATGAACGCACACGAGAAACTGTCACGTTCTGCGTGCAAGTGAGAGCGCGGGTCAAGCGATAGAGAGGCACAATTGGCCTAAGCGTTCGGCTTGTGACGCATCTATCTCTCTTACACCGTTATCACGTAAAGTTATCGTCCGTAAACCGACTTTACTGACAACCATATTTTTTCACACATTCACAGGCATCATGTTTTTTTCTTTTTTTTTTTTTTGCGCTTATATTACTTTTATTTCACAAGACGACACTAGTATCGACGACCAACTTAACACAGAGGCGTCGGGAATCCCTGGCAATGCGGGGAAGCCCATTCTCCGCGGGCCAGGGCAGCCTCGAAACTAGCAAATCTTAGTACAGCATGTGTAGATTGTGATGCAGGGGCAACAACAGCCTCCGCAACAGCCACCGCAGCAACCTCCGCAACATATCTTGGGTCTGAGCTTGCTGAAAAGATTGTTGCTCATTATTTGTCAGGCATCATGTTTCGATCAAATATAATGGTAGATACACACACAGTCCCATACAAACTGAAGCCTAAATAATGTCCCCGAGCGAAAACATCATGCATACTTACAAACAACAACAAAAACGGTACATACTGAAAGTATGTTATAAAGTATATTCCATCTTTCTTTTGCACTTTTGAGGCGTAGTTTTTGCATCTTTTCACTGACGAGTGAGTGCTAGCGCGGTTTATTTAAACTGTGGACAAAACAGCTCCGAAACTTGATTAGGGCGCTGTTTTGCCGGTGCCACTTTTCGAGCGCGAATCGTATATCTTCCATTATATTTGATCGAAGGCATCATGTTATTCATTTGGAGTTACAATGTAATCACAAGTAGTTACTTTGTAAATATGTACTTGAGTATCAGTCATAAACGTTGTACCTCAGCTAATTTATCATTTATAGCTCGAGTAATTTATAACACAGTTGCCAATGATAATTATAGGTTTCATAATTGGTAAGACTCAATAAAATGTTATTTTCCCTTGAAATATATTAAACTGTTGATATAACCTCATTTCATTTTATTTATAGACTAGCTTTCGCCCGCGGCTCCCCCCGCGTCAATGTCGATCCCTCGGTAATAGTACTTTTTCCCGGGATAAAAGGTAGCCTATGTCCTTCTCCGTACTCCAGAGAACTTGTATGCAAAATTTCATGATGATCGGTTCAGTAGTTACGGCGTGAAAGCGTAACAAACAAACAAACAAACTCACTTTCGCATTTATAATATTAGTAAGGATTACCTTAATTGACCGAGCGAGCGAAGCGAGCGAAGCGTCTCAGTTTCCACTGGCCCAAAATTCTTTTGTCCGTCTGTCTGTCTGTCCGTCTGTCTGTCTGTCTTTCTGTCTGTTCTCGCCTACAGTTCGCATTTCTAAACCGATTCTCATGAAATTTTGTGAGCAGGTTCGGTAATTATATAAAATTTTTTAGTCGTGCCAGATTTTCGAAATTTTAAAAAATGGCGGATATATGGGTGTCCGAAACTTAAAAAAACTTATAGCACAGCTATTTGGAAAAAAAATCAAAAATGTCATTAGACTTTTTTGTTATTCTCATTAAGACGCAACTTTTATGTCTGAACAACTTTTTTATACGATAAACTTGAACGTGTTTATAGTCGGCAATTTGCCCAAAAGTTGTATATTTACGAAAGAAGTTGAAGTACGTGAAGTGGGAGAGGGAGTGAAATTGAACAACTTTCCCTAAGGAACAAAAATCAAAATATGAAAAATATTTTTGGCTTAAAGCATGATACTGCGTATTACTTTTATTATTGAAAACACTGAATAAACTTAGAATCCTGAAATAAAAATTAAAAATAAATAAAAAAGATTCACATGCTATCCTGTGACTTGAACCCAGGGCGGATGCCGGCCACTTTCGCATGTTTATCTGCCATAATAGTTGAAAATTAGCGTCCTATTAACATTTTTACCAATTGGTAACATAACAACTATGAAACCGGGTACTTAAACTTTGCCTCCCATTCAGCCATGCCAAGTTCGCTATTCCGATATTTCCGATCTTGAAGAGGATCACTCCAACTAAGTTAATGTGTACAAATCATACTAAACATGGTGCTCAAGGGCCGTGTTTCCATACAAGAGTAGTCCCCTTATTCCTCGTCGGATAGTACCAATAGAGTAATGATTTTTACTAATAAAATCCTTATGTTAAAATTTTTTCATAATTGAATTATTTAAAGAGATATAAACCTTCAAAAACATGAAAAATTGGTACGAATTTCCGTTGTGTTCAAATATCAAGAAAACAAATTTGGGCAATTATATAAGAAAAAGAAACGCAGAAACACAGCCATAGCTTATTTTAAATTTTTAATGTAAAAAGAAATTAAATCGGTTAAGTTTTGGAAAAGAAATCAGAGGACTACGAAGCGTTAATTTTGTGTACTTTTTATAGGTATTTTCCGGCCGAGCTGCAGTTATCTCTATCGCACTCTGCGGGGTTTGTTTGGGCACGCGGCGCGACAGAAATAGATATTATAAATATCTATTTTTCAATTCTCTCGAGCTTAGCCTCTTCAAAAAAGGGTCTGGTCGGGTCTTCTGGTAAGGGAATGTAGGTTTAAATTTCCGTTTCCTCTGGTACCTAATTAAGAGCAGCGGGGATTGGGAAATAGTAACTGAAGAAAATCATCCTTTAGTAAATTAGCATATCAGTAACATATATATTTTAGAGCACTGAAGGGCAAATGTGGATGTTGATTGTAAGGGCTCGCGAGGTCTACTGTTCTCGCAGAACCACTAGTATAGCTGTGTTTGAATAATATTACCATAAAAGAAGTTTGATTAGCATGTTAACATTACATTTATTGACAGTAAAGGTGTAAAGGCGAAACGAGCTTTCAAATAAATAATTATGTATATAAACGGGACTTAGCACGAACCTTTTTTTTATTTGAGACTGTCTCGTTGCGAGCACGATGGATGTAACTCCATTGAAACGTCAGTGGAAACAATTAATAAAAAGGTTCCTGCTAAGTCCCGTTTATATACATAATTATGTATTTGAAAGCTTGTTTCGCCTTTACACCTTTACTGTAAGCTTTTAAATACTTTTGTGCATACATACACATACATATTATCACGTCTTTATGCCTTACGGGGTAGACAAAACCTAAGGTCATAAGATCTAAAAGCTACGATTAGCGTTTTTGGTAGAGGTTGAAAACGGAATTGCATGCCCTATCGCCTCACCCATTCCCTTGTCCGACTTCTACGAACTGCACGGGACGAGAAGCAACGCTTCATCGCAGAAAGAGACATTTTGCTACCAGGGGACATTATGCGAAAGAGTTTTTGCGAAGGGTGCATTTTGTTACTAGGGAACATTTTGCGTAAGGGACATTCTGCGGCGAAGCCATTTTATCTCATACGGAAAGATTTATTGAAATGCTTAATCAATTATCTGTCAATTTAATGAAATATTTTTAGTATTACCGGATCGAAGAAACTATTATGAATATTTTTTTATATTCTTTAAAACAAACTTTAAGCGAGAATTTTATTTAGAGAAGTAATTCTGTTTGTACTGCTGAAATTTTGTTACAACTGAAATATAATTTTACTAGCTGATGCCCGCGGCTCCGCGCGTTAGTGTCGATCCCTCGGGAACAGTAGAATTTCACGGAATGATAGGTATCCTATGTCTTCCAAGGGCCTCAAACTACGTCCATGCCAAATTTCGTCCAAATTGATTCAATGGTTGAAGCGTAAAGAAGACAGACACTTTCGCATTTTTAATATTAGTATGGATGGATATGGATATCTACACAAGAATCTAATTTTGGTAAGCGATGGGAAATACACACAGAAAACAATAGAGGCTAATGAAGCAGCGAACTATCGGTCCGGAATCAACTGCCCAACTATTTCACAAATTAGTCGACGACGGACCGTCCTCACGCGTCCCATCGCCACATCCGGACGCGTAGGGTTGGCTACTATTAGTTTTCTTTCAAATCAATGTTTTTGATCATATTAAAGTATATTCTTTAGAACCTCCATACGATCCTATATTCTTAAAGACGAGTCTTATTTATAAGACTAAAAATAATGTAGTAGATCGGTAGGAAACACCTACAAAAGACAGTAGAGGCTGATGCAGCAGCGTCTTGTCACTCACGCGACCCATCGCCACATCTGGACCTGCACTACTACTCTAAGTAAACCGTAAGATACTACTTACTTTACTACGGACCTTACCGCATTTTTTATAAGATTTCTCTAATATTTCGGCAACATTGCAGCTGCCATCTTCACAGGTAGGGATAATAGTTTATATTATATGTTTGTGAATTGGATTTCTAACGCAGTCTTTGTAACTTTATCCGGCATAGCAGGAATGGGTATATCTTGTTATTAATTATTTGTTAAATTAGAGTATCATTGCTTCCTTACTAGGTGGTACTGGCATCCTGTAAAGGCAAACATCGTTCGGAAAACTACAAACTAATGTATTGTTAATTCGTACGTGAAATAAAGGAGAAGACTCCTCAACATCAGCATCAGCACCTCCTCTGGTGTTGCAGATGTCCATGGGCGACGGTGACTCCATCAGGTAGCTCGTCTGCTCGTTTGCCGTCAAATATAAATAAAAAGAAAAGGAAAAAAACATAAACACCATCAAATGTAAATTTAATAACGAGTTTCAATTTTGAAAAGGTTACCCTTTCAAAATTCAAACTTGATTACCAACTCGGACGCAACCCGGTTGCATCCTCAGCTGTGATATGTGTAATGGATCGGAGCGGAGCCCAGCCGGTCGTTTTGATAACTTAGTGTACAACGTTTTGATAGTCACTTCAAAATACATTACGTTTTATATATCTTAAATAAAAATTGACAATCATACAAAAGCTGCAATGTATCGAAACCTATGCCCCTCGTGTAGGAGGCTGGCGTAATCTACTGCATTATAGAGAACGTTATTTATAACTATTCACCTTTAATAGTCTCGTCTTCAGTCATATCAACAACAATTGTGTTTATAGACAAAAAATCCAAAGACACTTTTTGAAATAAAGAGCAATTATATCAATTCAAATTGCCAGCCCTACAAGCCGGACCTCGCCCGTCTTGCAGCGTTTGACTGAGCGAAATCACTCAAAACTTTTAATGCCGCTTCCGTGGGGACGGACATTCCGCTCGGGTGGGCGCCGCGCCAGTGTGAGTGCGCCTTTACGCGCACGTGTAGACTGCACCGTTTTGAATTAGGAATTTATATCGCATTCTTTTTTTAAAGGATAGTGGACAGGGACATTGCAATTTTAACCTCTCTCTGCGTAATAGAGATTTTGTACAAAAATTGTCTGCACGGGGTATTTTTGTGAAATGGAAAGAATCCCAGGATAGAGACGAAATAACAATCAGCGCACCTTAAAGTGTTAAGTATAATTGTAAGACTAATAATTTCTTACTTTTACTTACCAACTAAGAAGGTGTTTCCAAATTGTGTTTTTTTTTTTCATGGTATAGGACGGCAAACGAGTAAGCGAGTCACCTGATGGTAAGTGATCACCGCTGCCAATGGATAACTGCAACACCAAGGTGTGACAGGAGCGTTGAAGGCCTTTTAAGGAATTCGGGGAAGACATAAATTTTAAGATGTTTGGACAAAATGATGGTTGAAAGAAGACTAACAAAGACATTTCATAATTTAGATGTGCCTGGAAGAGTGATCAGGGCTGGCCTCGACGCACATACCGTGACCAGATTGCGTAAGATTGCCAAAGAGAGCCTTCAGAAGTACCCGAATCCGGCGAGCATTCATATAAAGAGTAATGGATTAAGTTGAAGCGAGAGAGGTTTGTAAGGCGCAAAGCACATTGGTCTGGCGTCTGGAACGGACGTGGCAAGGGCATTTACTTTTCTATTTAAATACCGTACTAAATGTTTGGAAATAAAGTCGCAATTTGAACACACTTCAACGGGCATCTTCGGACGCGCTAAAGCGCGCCACTTCGGCGCCCGCGCCAGTTGGCCCTCAGTATGGCGTCAGTTCGCAGTCAGCGCGCACGTATGGCATATGTCTTCTAGAGAAGCGATTATAGAAAATAAAAATGCGTGATGACATCGAGTTTAACATAGCATTCTGTGAATTAATAGAGAAACATCCAGTCATTTATGATCATACTCGCCATGATTATTGTAATAGAAACGTGCCATGCCTGCGCCCGATCAGAGCCATGTCCTTGTCGATCTAAGCTATGTCCGTGCCCGACGCCAGTTCAATGTGCTTTACGCCTAAGGATCGTAGCAAATGGAGATCCATGGTCTCTGCTTACCCCATGCGAAAGAGGCGTGATCATTTGTATGTAATACATAATTTCATATATTATTATAAAGAGGATATATTTGATTGCGGATTAGTTTGTACTAGATGAACTAAAAAACTACTGATTTATCAGTGGATAGCTTAAGTTATAAGTCACGCGGACCAAGTTGCGGGTAAACAGCTATACTTTTCTACTAAAACTAAAATTTGGAAACGATTCTTAGATCTCAAATAAATTCTTGTACATTTTTTTTGTACAATAAAATATGAAAGAGATGTATCAATATCGGTACTCATACCTAATGAGGTTTATAAATAATAAATAAATAAATATATACGGACAAATCACACAGATTTTTGTGTTGATTATTAGGTTGGCCGAAAAAACTTTGTCAAATCAATCAAAAGCATAAAATATACGTGATGTAATGTTATTTTGTCTTAATAGCGAATACCGGAATAATGCAAGTAGAAAAAAATATTTCAACATTCCATCAATATGATATAAATATGTCAAAGCATAGACCTTCAGGCAGGTAAGGACGAATACTGGACTGAATTTTTTCGACATATTCTTCTCAGCAGTGGTCGTTCCGAAACGCTAGTAGTTTATCGATTTTGCAAAAATATTAAATAAAAATATATAAATATTAAATAAAATCTGATTTAAGTAATCTTTCATATAAAAAAAAATGATTTCTACCAAAATACTTAACCGATTTGGATTAAATTTAATTGCGATTAATTGGAAAGTATACGCTTTAAAAAACATATATTTTTTCGAAATCGGTTTTATAATGACGGATTAAAAAACTTACAACCTAATTGAGAACCTCCTCCTTTTTTGATAAAATGAATTGGATAAAATTTATTTCATTGCGTAAAATGTTTGCTAGCCGCATCGCCTATAGATAGTACAATGTATGTCTTTTTCATTCTTCTCAGAACAGAAAGAGATAGATAAGAATTTACAATAATCGAAATCAAAAACCACAAGACCGAGTGAGTTTGGACGAGACAGCAAATGAACAGGGAAACGCAAAAATTAATTGAATCCTAACCAGCTGGGAAGTGACAGATTGTATCTGTTAATACCCAATTATCTTCCCGCCGCCCGTTCCCACCTGTCCCGGTGTAATGTGGAGGTTCTAACAGTCATATCGAGTCTGTAATTTATTTTCAATATTAATTTCTGACGGGGTGTTTTTAAACTCGCCGATTCTCTTTTGCTCATTTTAACTGACAAGTAGTTATTGTTCATGTTCATAAGGTAAAGAGTAAAGCACCTAATGGTTTCTGATATATGACCAACCCAAACATTCCTTCAGGCAAGTAGGCGATCAATACTGTTGAAAAGAGTTTCTTTCGGCGTCTGCTTCTCTGCAGTGGTTTTCCGAAATGCTAGTAGTTTGTAGCTTTTGAACAAATATTAATTATTCGAATATAATTTACTTATATTATTTAAAATGTGAATTGAAGTGAAAAAGTGCCTGAAAAGGTCTATTTTCTGAATAATTCTTTGAATCTTTGAACCATACTAATAATAATACTATACATTTACAAGATTATATCGATGTGAAGATGTTAACTAGTCCTTCACGCAAAAACAGCTGAATGGATTTTGATGAAACTTTACAATATTATAGATAGACTAGCTGTGCCTGCGACTCCGTTCGTAAAAATAAGTAGCCTATCCTGTGTCCTGTAGGTCAAAATGATGATCTGCTAAGTTTCATAAAAATCAGTTGATTCGTTTAAGGGTAATGGAGAACATACAATTAAAATAAAATAATTAAAGAGGGCATTTTTCATATTTTTTGTACCAATGAAACAGTACCAAACAATGTATTTATTGTTTTTCTCGAAGTTTTAGAATTACGTGATTAATATATGTTAATATACTTTTTATTTTGAAACAAAATGTTTTCGATCAAGACTTTGTTTATGATTATAAATTAATGAAACTTTTTTATTTCAATAACGTTTGCCCTAAACACAATTCCAACTACTGACCTTAACCCTATAACCAACTCACTAAAAAAGTGTGCACCAAATAAACACAACACCAACTCGTATATGAAACCAGATAATGAGTCACGCGTCTTATTACAGACCATTCCAATACGCGGGAATATTCACAAAATGCACTTATTACGGCGGGCCGGGATCACGGGGATCCCGGGATGATTGGCAATCCCGGGCGGGATAACGCGCCAATTTTAATACGATCCCGTAGGTGAAGATACAGCCCGCCCGAACAGATGAGCTGCGGTATCGACGCGATATGTGTTTCATTAACTGAGGATGGCTTTTTGTGTTTTGGTGTAGGATATTTACTTCTAGCCGTAGCTTATAGCTTTGTTCGTTTTCACGACTTGACACTTTATTAGCATTAAATAACAAAAATGAACTGTGAAACTGAATTGGTAATTTTCATTCTATTTATGATTAGTAAAAAATATCAACTTTGGAAAACGAATGATAATAACATAGGATATGTATGTAATTCATTATTTCGTTGCTTACTTATTTATAGTTTCGTTGCCACAAAAATAAAATACTTAACAAAAAAATATATATTTATTTTTTTCCTTACTCAGGTTATTATAAAAGATATATAAAAACACAACTGCCCTTCGGAATAAGACATGGATTATATCGATACCTCATAAATCTGTTCAGGTATTTAGAAGTTAAAGGAAACTAACACACATCTCTGAAAACATAACACTGTTTTTTGGGAAGTTGTGTATAACAGTATCATTTCCATATTTCTAAACCGAGGTTTTTTAAAGATATGTTGTTTAGATTGTAGTGTTCACAGAATAAGTAAATAAACTTATTCCGTAGTTACTTGTGCTATTGTAAATAATCAAATTTACAATAGCACAAGTAAGTAGAACACTACATAGATCATATTTAATTTTATCCATAATGTCTTCCACGCTGGTCTTGGAGAAAAGAAACAACGCAGAATGTGCCAGCTGCTTCTCTTCCCGCGCAGATCGTAAAAGCCGATCGAGGGAATAGGCGAAAATCTGTGGAATCATGTCAATAGGCGATGCGGCTAGCAACCCATCACTATTTTAATTCCGTTTTCCATCTACACGCCCACCAAAATGCTAAATGCGGCCATAAGGTCTGATAGATCTAGGCTCTGTCTACCCCGCAAGGAAAAAAGACGTGACACTTTGTATGTATGTATGTGTATCTACTAGGATGCGCTTGGTTACCTTTACATAAATATAAATTATATGAAGATATCCACAATCATTGCAATACATCTCTGTGAAATGTCCCATAAATTTAAAACTCTCATCATATTTCATCGCATACATTGTAACGAGCCACGTTCATTTCGACAATTTGATACCGTTCGTGCTAAAGTAATATTTATTGATTCTGATTCGTCAAATTTCAAATTTCATTTATCTCTGATGGACGAGTTCGTCGTTTTATAACATGTCTATTTCATTTTGGAATGACGTAGGTGTTCCAAATTCAAATTTGAGATTAGTATTTTTTATTTTTTATTTTGTGTAAAATTATTACTTGTATAGAATGAAACGTATCGAGGATTCTGATTCGCCAAATTTCAAATTTCATTTATCTCTGATGGACGAGTTCGTCGTTTTATAACATGTCTATTTCATTTTGAAATGACGTAGGAGTTCCAAATTCAAATTCGAGATTAGTATTTATTTTATTTTTTATTTTTGTGTAAAATTATTACTTGTATAGAACGAAACATATCGAGATATTAACCGTGTTTACTGTTATTACTAAGTTTTTTAACTACCTCCGTGGTCCAGTGATAAAGGCGTTTGCCTGTAGACCCGGGGGTCGTGGGTTTGATTCCCACGGGAAGCATACTTTGTTTAGTTGTTTCCAGTTTGGTTAGCACATTGCAGGCTTGAATCCCCTGATTTTCTGATAATAAAGATGATTCCGTGCTTCGGAAGGCACGTTAAGCCATTGGTCCCGGCTGAAATCTGATTGTCGTTAAAGGAACCACGTCAGAGGCCGAGAGGCAGTGCCGAAGAACTCTGACACATTGGCTCAATAGCCAACACTTGAATAGTCACTAAAATAGAAAGACTTAGCATTTTAGATTTACTCGGTTAGTAGGTATTCATAATTTTATGCGAAAAATAATACAACCAAACATACCTTAAGTACTTCTTAGAATAATCAAATTTTCGCCCAAGATGAATGTAAAGAAGTCAAACCTTTGGTAGTAGTTGTTTTAGGACGCTTACCTGTAAAAAAGAAACATTTGGTTATATAAAATGTTATCAAATAAAGTTGATCTCCTTATCCTTACTAATATTATAAATGCGAAAGTAAGTTTGTTTGTTTGTTAAGCTTTCACGCCATAAATACTGAACCGATGGTCATGAAATTTGCATACAAGTTCTCTGGAATACGGAGTAGGACATAGGCTACCGTTACAAACAAACAAACTTTCGCATTTATCTATAAGTAATATTATAAAGCTGAAGAGTTTGTTTGTTTGTTTGAACGCGCTAATCTCAAGAACTACAGGTTCAAATTAGAAAATTATTTTTAAGTTGGATAGTCAATTTATTGAGAAAGTCTTTAGGCTATAAAACATTATGCTGCGACCAATAGGAGCGAAGCATCAATAAAAAATGTTTTGCAAACGGGGGAAAATTATTCATCTATACTAATTTATCGTAACAACAGAAATTGCCGCGGACAAATTCGTGGGCAATAACTAGTAATATTATAAGTATGGATACTGTGTCTTTATTGTCACAATTACAATCGTCTTATTTACTAAAATTCCACTATATTCCAGAATGTACCGCTACCCACACAACAAAGCGGCCCTTGTTCCGAGGACAGACATGTGGACAGCAGTCCATTGGAATTCTTTATAGAATGGAGTGGATTTAATATCTGTCAGGACTTGGGTAAGGAGTGTCCTGCGATCTCCGGTGACGGTTGAGATACTTAAACGTCTTTATCTCTTACGAGGTAGATAGAGTCTAGGGCTATTAGGTGGAAAACAGATTAAAAAAAATTATGGACTGCTGGCCGCATCGCATATTGACATGACTGCTAATAAACACATGTATATATCCTTTAATGTCTGTCCCAATGTCCAAACGTGTATGCTAAATTTCATGATTATCGATTCAGTAAGGCTTGCTTGCTTTTCGTATGTGGCCAACACTAGTGTCAAATTTTTCAAGCTGCCTAATAGCATCTAGTGATGACAACCAGGACCAACGGCTTAACGTGCCTTTTGAAACATGATGGAGCTCGAGATTTTTTTGTGCTATTTGTGGTCACACATCCCAGTGAGGACCACGCCCGGGTTAGGTTTACATGCGTAAGCGCTTATAATGCGCACACCTTTGTTGCTGGTCTGGGATATAATAAAAAAACTTAGAACGCCAACTGCTTCACTTCCCACGTAGGCCGTAGAAACTGGTCAAGGGAATGGACGAAAATCTAAAGGACCATGATAATAGGCGATGCGGCTGGCATCCCAGCACTATTTTGATTCCATTTTCCACCTTTACGCCCGCCAACACACTAAACGTGGCCTCTCGGTCTTATGACCTTAGGCTCTGGCTACCCCGTTAGGGATAAAGACGTGCTAATATGAATGTATGTATGCGCACATCAACTATTCCATCGAGCTCCTCAGTAGTTAAGGCGTGAAAACATAAGAAACAAACAAGCTCAGTTTCGTATCTGTAATATTAGTTTCGATTGGCTAGCTCCGTGGCGCAGCAGTCAACACGCCAGCCTGCGACACGAGGGTGTCCGGGTTCGATCCCCGGCCAGTTCAAGATGGAAAATGATCTTTTTCAGATTGGCCTGGGTCTTGGATGTGTATCTATATATGTATTTGTTATAAAATATATTATCGTTGAGTTAGTATCCCATAACACAATTCTCGAACTTACTTTGGGGCTAGCTCAATCAGTGTGATTTGTCCGTATTTATATATTTGATTATTTGAAAGATACTAAAAATATCTTATTATTATTAAAATAGACCAGCACATTTTGTAACCTAAAAACGTATGCATACATTAAAAAAGCGTAATAGAACTCAGGAAGCCACGAAAACTCACCACAATAAGGCGCGGAATTCCCAAGATTTTTTCCTCCAAAAATGTCCGTAACCGTAAGTCTGTACCCGTCCAAATGACGTCACCTTAACCCGTATAGACCCGAATTTTATAACACGCGGGTCTGATCGAATTTTTACGGAGTGGGAACTTTTTTATTGGCCCCAGTTACTTGTACGTCCATCGGCCCCTATTTATGTTTTATTTAACGTCCACTCAGGATTTGCATGGATTTGATTTCCTATTCGATGATAGTGGATTTGGGCCCTTTTTACGACTGTGTCCCTTTTATTTGTAGTTTAATTTTTATCTTGTAGTTAGTGTTTTTTTTAGAATTATCATTTTATTTTATTGTCGAAATAAGATTTTTTTTAAACTCTTTTTTTAAGAAATATTACAAGCATTACAGATGTTAGAAATAACTGCATTGTCTGAGTATGTATGTAATCTTGTTTACGCATCGAAAGGCATTAAACATAATTGTAGAACGTAAGTATAATTGACTTGTTTAGCAAATTTGTATTGAACAATTTTATTTGTACTATTTTCTAAACCAATTTAACGATCATTAAAACTCACCTGAGATAAAGATATTATGAATGATATTCTAGCTTTTGCCCGCGGCTTTACTCGCGTTAAGAAGTATGACGTCATAGTAGCTTTATGCATGCAAAGTCTCAGCCCGATCGGTTTAAAACTGACAAACTTTCATCCCCTATTTTTTCCCCTTGGGGGTAGAATTGATTAAAATCCTTTCTTAGCGGATCCTTACTTCATAACATCTACCTACATGCCAAATTTCAGCCCGATCCGTCCAGTGGTTTGCGCTGTACGTTGAAAGATCACTATGTCAGTCAGTCAGTCACCTTTGAGTATATATTTAGATATTCGGCAATCACAACGAAATAGCACGTGAGGGACCCATTGTTATTCTTAATGAAAATATAACGATATTCAAGAATATAACAGTGAAAAAACTTAAACAGGGGAAAACAAATATTGTTTTTCTAACTACTTTGAATTCATTTTCTCGTATTACTAGCATCATTCCAGAAAACAGGAATATTTTAAAATAACAGCTTTTAATCATTACACATGACATCTTTTAATTTAACGTTGGAAATTTATCATTTTATCTTACAACTTTGGCTCGAAGTGTTAGAGTTTATATAAAAACTCGAGTAACCCGGGAATTCAAATGAAATTTAAAACAAAAACGGAGATTGCAAGAAAAAAGGCTTTTCACATGAGGGCAGGAGTCAAGACAAGACACAGTAAACACAGGCAATATTGTTACCCGCCGCAATCTCGTATCAACCGTCCAAATAGCTCGGATACTTATGTAAATCGGCCCACGACCACGCTTATTGTATATATAATTTGATTTCTTTTGCAATACTGTGATGGGATTCAACGAATATTGGTCCTACCTGCCCGTCTAATATCGCTGGGTCGGAATGTCCACCGTCGCATTTCAAGGGTTAAGAGATCACTGATAGGGGTAGTTTTCTGGGCTCAGTTTTAAAATATTTATAAGGGTGACAGAGAGGTCGCGTTTCCTCCGTAATCCAATTTCGTGTTATGTCTTTGGGAACTTACTTATTTTGCGGGAAGTTGGGGGTCGGGCGTTTTTGGAAGTATTAATTAAGGGTAGTATTCGTGTATCGCAGATGTTTGGTGATTCTAATCAGGGTGGGGTTGTTTCGTTACAAATATGTGGTTTGTGGTGCGAAAAGTTTAGAATCATTATTAATAAGAGTTGCAAATGTATTTATTCTTTTTTTGATAGTTTTTCGTATGTATAAGCGGCTACTGATTTTGTATTTTGTATTCCGTTTTAATTTTAGTACTTGAATAAGTAAATAAAAAATAAACAACGATACTATATACAATATATACATTTAAACATCCAAAACCCAGGCTTAGCTGAAAAACATCGTTTTGAATCTTGATCATACTTATTAAAGCAATTTAGAATTTAAGACTGAATTTGCTCTTAATAGGTTGCTAGTGTGCTTTTGTTCAACCTATCTTCCTTTCCTTTAATAACATTTTCATCATGTTTAGTTCGAAATCAATACACCGAAAAGGGTATTTAAAATTAAATAGGTAACACGTTAGGATTATTGCATCTCCTAAGCATTCGCAAAAACGAACGACGTTTTTGCGAATTATTTTTTAATAAAAAGGAATACAAATCGTTCAAAGATAACATGTAGCTTATTTTAATAATAAATTATTTTGACTTTGACTTCACTGATAATGTCGACAAATAACGCGATCTACATGTTGTTACTGAAGAAACTGCTAATTATCGTCGCGGCCATAAATTCGTGAAGTTTGCACCGCATTCAGTTCCGCTGTCGCAGAGGACACGAGCGTAGAGACCAAGCTTCTTTCGATTCTGCTTGTGCTCGTTATCACCAAGAAATGAAAGCACGACATTTTTCCTGTCGTGTATACAAGTAATTTATAAAAGTGTGATTTTTTCAATTTGCCTATAACATCTGACGAAGTTTAACTTGTGATGTGTCATGGTATGTGTGGTAGAGTGATCCTTCTTAGTCTGAACCTACACGGCATTCTGTGAATGTAGCTACTCTGTAGTGGTTGGTAGCGTGAGCGCCCCCATCGACTCGGAATTAACTTTATCAAAGCAAATAAAAATCCGTTCGTGTTGCGCTGTGCAGCGTGTTATGGGCTCAGCGACTAAGTAGTCAATGAAATGCATGAAACAACGTCATTATTGTAAGGTATTACAGTTTACTCATGCTTACATAATCCCATTTAAAGCGCTTTGCAAGTAGTAATACCGTAAAACGTATTTTTTCGTCGCGCAGTTAGCCTAATTTTTCATGGAATACTAGCATGAAAAAAATATGAAGTACAGTTCAAAGATCAAAATAAATGGTTACATCAAAATATTTAAAACCTAGCAAAATAAAATAGCAAAAAGCTATATCCAGAAAATGTTTCGTCTCAAATTACTTGATATTTTCAGCGACAACTACCAACTTTTATATATCTATAAAAAGTATAACTAAGTGAGCAAGATGGATACCTAAAAAAAATACAATATTTGGTTATAATATAATTATTAAATTATTAAGTGAAAGTGAAAATTAACACGGAAATGGCAGACTCGGGTTTGAAATGAGTCTGGTGACAGGCCAACCGGTATTGCCACTTTCAACCGCTACAGCGCCTTAAGTTGAGTTTCAGCAACGAGTCGAGGATGGAATGGATCAAAAATGCTACTGAGACTGGAAGGACAAATTATCAAACGCCTCTTCCTCTTGATAATATGGTAGGAATGCATTGGGTCCGGAGGTCTTTTTAGTCTACACTGCAGGAGCATGGCCCTCTCTGTACGACCGGAGCCATACTAAGCCAGAGCAGACAGAGGATTTGGCCTAAACTCTCCTCGCTGGCCAGACGGGTTGGAGAGGTTTCATTGATGTTTATTAGCTTTGTTTAGCTTGTATTTCCTAAGTCACCTCTTACAACCTCCATGGGAAGACTTGGAGTGATGTATCATCATCATCATCATTTCGTGTAGGTGTCACGGTCAATCGACCATGCACACCCTGGTGTCAGAGTTCTTCGGAACCGCCTCTCGGCCTCTGACGTGGTTCCTTTACGACTACCAGATGGCACCCGGGACCAACGGCTTAACGTGCCTTCCGAAGCACGAAATCATCTTTATTATCAGACAATCAGGTGATTCAAGCCTGCAATGTCCTAACCAAACTGGAAGCAACTAAACAAAGTATGCTCCCCGTGGGAATCGAACCCACGACCGTGATGTATCGTAAGATGTTATATTTAAAGTATAAAAGAAAATTCAAGATATAGGTAGAGGTCCTGGTCAGGTATCTCTGTCCTTGAGTGTACCTTACGATATATATACGCCGTAGATGCAAGTGTTATATTGAAAACGTATAAAATGACACCAGATACAATTTCCCTGTTTCACTTAACACGAAACTAACTCTAAACGAATCTCATTCAGAAACGGTAAAAACACGACAAGGCTCAAACTCTAAGGAATGCATTTGAAATAGTGAACGGCCTACGTTCTGGAGAGTTCGCCAACAAATCAGTGTTGTAACTGAGCGTCAACTTAATTAAAACAGCGAAAAGTTGCCGATTTAAAAGCGGTGGTGAGAATGGTGCAAGCAAAAGGAGAGGCGATTTTTTTAAAATTCCGGTCTAGGTTTTTCTTCTATTGAGCTAGATATTACATTCTGCAGTGTAGAATAGTAAGATCTAGCCAAAAAAAAAGAAAAATACGGCAGCTAACATACGAAAGATAATTTAATTTCACGTTCACACAGTTAGACCACAGAATAATCCTTTCAATCACGTGGTTGACTGAAAGGGATCCCTTCAAGGGATAAGTCCGCCGTTGTGCTAACATTGTTTTCCTATAATGTACTGTTTTTATTTATTTTCTTTAGTGACAAAGTTTTGTACAAAAAAGAAATTACAAACAAACAATATTTAATAGTTACAACGGCTAGACTCTGTGCAGAAGGAGAATTGACAATCCGCAATCGAAGCAAGCCGATGCGGACGAAGTTCTTGGGATTGTTTACAAAATCACGTCAAAACTGGGTAAAACCTAATGCATTTCTATGACAAAAAACTACAGCGCCCCCAAATTCTACTCCCTTTCTCTTTTCGCATAGCACATTAAACAATAAACTGATCGATATTAACAAAACAATGATTGAAAGAATCTGTAGCCGTAATAGCATGATAAGAAAAGTGCTAATTGTCGCTGTCGCCTGTCGCTCGGTCGCAACCGCGACTCCAGCGAGCTGTCGAAGCGAAAGAAACAGTTGCGAAATATGGAAACTAATAATTTATTAGTAAAGCTAAAGAGAACGGACGGCTTGAGTCGACATTTAAAGTTAGACATTCAAAGGTCTAATTACCTGATGAAGACATTGGACGTCGATTAAGGGTATCAGAGAGTATCTTGTTTCTTGAATCTATCTATGGAGTATTCAACATAGATTTTAGGCATTTAAAAGTATGATTTTGTGTACTTCAATTGGTGTTTAACACTTTTTAAACTCACACTTTCCTTTTTTGTGTTATATCACTTAGGTATAAAACAATACTTTGCTTTTTAGATGTTCAAGATAGCGAAATCATTTACATATACAGAAATTTATATGATTGTAGAAGGCAAAATGGAAAAAGAGAGAAACAAAAGACATCAAACAAATAAAGGAAATAGCTAAAAAGCTTTCGTACCAGGATGTAAAAAGACTAATAGAGAATAGAGAAAGATAAAGAGTCCACCGACAAGAGCGTTGGACATTAAAATCAAAATTATAGTCGAGTAATTATCTGATACCCGTAGTGTCAATTTCTTGGTTTTCGTATGAAGCGATGAAACCAGCCATGCTGGTTGCTGATGTGTCACTGATCGTATCAGAAACACCGAGATCAAACGACGCACAAAGGTGACGGAATAACAAAATATATAAAAGAGTAACCTTATTAAAGTAAAAATAGGCAGGTCATATGAGCCCTAAGGAGGATGGAAGATGAGGCCAAAAGCTGCTAGACTGAAGACCTAGGATAGGATACAGAAACCAAAGGAAATTGATGGAGCAATGAAATAGCGGATCCGATGTTGAGGAGAAAAACAAATGATCGGAATGGTTGAAGTGCATTAGAGGAAGCTTTTCCTACAGTGGATTTGATGAGCTGAAAAGAGACGAAGAGGGGTCCCGTGTTAAAAGTTTGGATATACGAAGCTATCTAAATAAGGAAAATATAATGCGTCGCTGCCAAGTAAAAAAAATGCATTCATTCAAATTACAGACGTCAAGCAAACCACGTGAAAGCTAAATTGATTAATAAAATTTTGAATGCAACAGCATTACCTCTATCAGAAGTCTGAGTTACAAATACTTAATTAGAACAGTTTACGCTCTCGAATATTTTGAATAGAAGCCTTTCGGTTCAGTTCCAGGACATGTACAGCCAACTTTAATGCAGAAAGTTGCCGATAGTAATTTGCCGTGACGTTTAAGACAAGTTTTCTTGTTTGACTGTCCGGCGCGGAATAAGCGATCTGACTTCCCTTTATAGGGTTCCCTACAAAATGGTAAAAATGCTCTTCTTTTGTAGTGCCGCGCTATTTGTATATCTATGTCACACAATTCTCGCCTTACTTTGGGGAGGCCTAAGTCCAGCTGGTAACTTTTGCCCACTGCGCTGTACAACGTTTTGATCGACACTTCAACATACATTGCAGCTTTCGTATTAATGTTTATTTTTATTTAACATATATAAATCGTAATGGATGTTGAAGTGACTATAAAACGTTGTATAACGTAAGTGTCAAAGTTAGCGAGTAGGCAGGAGTGAACTTATTGCGCCTGAAATGATTATGAGTAGCATACTCAGTAATTTTGGTGCCGGCGTTATAACATTATTTTGTTGACTTCTACTAAATGCTACTGGAGCTGTTTTTCAGCGTGCCTATTGATAGCATCAACTGTCGCTTATGCACAAGAAAGTCATTTCGTAGGTTACCTATGGAAATGGGTACCACAATCGCCGCGGCACCGAAATTAGGGGGTCAAGTGTTGCCGCTAAATTCATTTTCAGCTCAATCCTTCCAGAGCCAAAAATATTTTGGAGTATTTCTCAACAAACCCTCCGAAAATCTAAATTCTTGGTCCCCGATAGTACATTAAATTTTAACTGATGAATACTTGAGAGAAAATCAGAATGACGTTGGTATCCGAACGGAACCCTCAACGGGTGTATCCAACTTGCACTTGTCCGGTTTTTTGTCACGAAGTTGTGCGATGTCGCGCTCCTCATTTTAGTGTTAACTCACTCGTTTCGAGGATTTCATTTTTGCAACAAGAAATTTTGCTAATTTTCAGGCGATTTTAACTTTGTATTTTGTCTGTAAGATGAGTGTTTTGACTCGTGGTGAGTTATTTTGGTAGTCGGTTTGTCGGTTCAAGTAATTGAGTGAAATACTCAATTAGACATAAGTAGGTACAGGAAAAATGACTGGCTACTGGTTCAAATAAACCATAATAATATTGAAACTGTTTTATTGAAAGTTATGTTACATAATAAGCATAAAGCAGCAAATATCTTTAAGAGCCCGACATATGCCAGGCGGCGTGGCGATACAAACGCGGATGGTCTAAACGCGTTGGCTACTTTGGATATTTTCGTTTTTTAGGAATATTCAAGGGTTATTCGAAAAAGAAAAACATATGATGGCTGCCTTATCTGTAATGCAATAATAATCAAAAGTTTCAAGGTTAATTTTAATGTATTTGGTGAATAATGCTATATACCGAGTAAATTAGACGTGATTTGGAGGCAACTTTGTAATTTTTTTCTATCGAGAAAATTTAACGCAATCGTGTTTTTGAGTCATATAGTTACCAGAGTTAGTCCTGAACTTTGCTGCATTTTTATTTCAACTTGAGTATTTAATTATTATTGATATAACAGCCAATCATGCAAAGCAGTGTGAGGTAGTACGGGCCCTTAAGCTCGTCAATTTGCTAAATGCATTAACGGAAATTAGCGCGAACATACTGTTTGTCTCCAGACGTTTCGACCAGGTTGCACCAGCCGTGGTCGCTGGATGACTGATGCAGTGGTGCGGGAAACGTCTTGAGGAAAACGGTCTGTCGCGCTAATTCCTGTTAATGCATTTAGTAAATATTCAGCGCGAAAGTTGAAAAGTATTTACAGATCAATTTGTCAAATGAAAAAAATTACATAAAGAAAAGGCATCTGTTAAAATGTAAATTGAAAATAATTAAAAGAAATATAATATTCGGTAATAATGGCGGTCAACACGCCAGCCTGCGACACGGAGTGACCGGGTTCGATCCCCGGCCAGGTCAAGATGGAAAATGATCTTTTCCAGATTGGCCTGGGTCTTGGATGTGTATCTATATATGTCGGAAACGGACGGACGACAGCGCCATCTGTCGTCATATTTTCCTATTAATGCGAGACGCCAACGCCCCACCCGGCGTTGACAGAGTCTACGACGTAATGGGCGGACGAGTGTCGTTCAGTTCGATTGCGTCCGCCGCCAAGTGAACACGTGTAGAAACTGTCGCGTATCGCATTGTTTGTTGATTTGTGTTTTATTGAAATTATTCATAGTGTTCGTGAAGTAAATACTTTCATTGTTTTAAATCAACGTTTGTTTCAATTACCAACACTTCCCGGTATAACGCCCGCTCCTGAACGATAAAGATGGCTGAGCTCGGACCACCCTCTCCGTCATCAGAAGTGGGATCAGTGTTGGTACAATCGCCGAATAAAAACGAAAGTGAAAGTGACCGTTGGCGTATTTTATTTGAATAACAAAATGCAAACATGCGAGCACTTATCGAAGCTTTGCAAGCGCCGAAAATGACTAACAAAGTGGTGCTACCCGCATTCGACCCCGATAAAGCAGATATGGACGCAAGATCGTGGTGCGCGACAGCAGATTTGTGTTTCGCCGAGAATCCATTGTGTGGCGGTCAACTTGTTGTTGCAGTCAGCAAGGCGTTAAAGGGCGCGGCATCGACGTGGCTATCACAAATAGCATACCATGGTATGACGTGGAGCGAGTTTAAGGTACTGTTTACTACCAGATTTATTACTACTGAGACTTGCGCGGAATTAAATTAATCTCAATGTTGACAAACCCAGTGAAAAAGAGACATTATCCGTTACGCGAGTCGTTTGATGACGTCGTTGACTAACCGCTGGAAGGATGCAGATAAAGAACAGATCGCAATAGCTACCGTACTCGTCCATATTTCGCAATTTGATACGAGGTTGCAACGATTGGCATTTACCACCGATATTATTTCAAGGGAAAAATTGCAAAAAGAGTTGCACGCCTTCTCTCATTCGAAGTGTAAGCTAAGTGCGGGCGAAACGAACAGACCCGATGTGAAACGAGCCAAGACATCGTTACAGAAATGTTTTAATTGTGAAAAGACAAAAAAAAAAACCCAAAAGATCTGAATGTCGAAACAAGCTTACGGATGGAAAAGGAAGGACAACTACGACAACAGCGACCCAACCAGCGCAGCAGCAGACGACTAGGCCCCTCACGTGCTTCAAGTGTGGCAAGCCAGGACACATCGCGAGCAAGTGCAGCGGTGGAAGCAGCCAGGCAAGCAGTAGCAGCAGCCATAGTCCTACACGCGCTGAGAGGCGCATAGATGTTTGCGTCGTGCAGTCACCTTCAGGCGTACTAGGTACAGCATAACGGTAGGCAATATTGATATTTTTATGATTCTGGTGCTGAATGCTGTAGTAGTTCTTGGGATTTGAAGTGGAAGCTGGCCAAATTAGACCTAATCGTAGGAAGATAGAGGCTCTAACTGCTCTACCCCCTCTCCAATCTGTGACCCAATTACGTCAATTTATCGGACTAGCGTCATACTTTCGTCAATTCGTGAAAGATTTTTCTCGTATAACGGCCCTTGTATCGTGTAACTTCTCTTAAAAGTGATTTAGTTTGGAAGCCAGAATATGAGAGCATTCGACAAAATATTATTTCTATTTTTACCAATGACCCGTTTTGACCATCTTTAATTCCCAACATCAGATTGAGTTGCATACAGATGTTAGCAGTTTGGGATACGGCGCTATATTATTCCAATTGATTGATGGAAAGCGTCATGTTATTTCATATTTTAGCAAGCGTACGTCACCTGCAGAGAGTAAATATCACTCATATGAGTTAGAAACTCTAGCTGTTGTGAACTCTATAAAGTATTTCAGGCAGTTTCTCCATGGTTGAAAGTTTACTGTTGTAACGGATTGCAATTCCTTGAAATCATCCCAGAACAAACAAGACTTAACTCCTCGAGCTTACCGAGTTTATAGGTGGTGGGCATTCCTTCAGTCTTTTGATTTCAATATAGTTTATAGAGAAGGCAAAAGAATGTCCCATGTGGATTTCTTGTCTCGGAATCCTATACCTTCGGCTAGTTCACAGCCATCAACTTTAGTTGTATAGGAAAAGCGCATACATGTTACTGAGATATCTTCTAACTGGCTTCAGGCTGATCAACAGCGCGATGTAGAGATTTCTAAGAACGTTTCTGACTTACAAAGTGATCTCATTGATGAAGAAGTGGCCAAAACTTACGTTTTACGCGCAGGCGTTCTGTATCGTTAGATTCAGCGCAACGGTAGAACTAAGTGTTTGCCGTATTTACCCCGGTCATTGAGATGGTCTGTCACTAACAATTTTCACGACTCTCTTGTTCATCTTGGCGCTGACAAGACCAGTGAAAAGCTCTATGATTTTTATTGGTTTCCTGGCATGACCCAGTATGTTAGGAAGTTCGTCGACAATTGCGTCACCTGTAAAATTGCAAAGTCTCATTCAAGGAAGGTTCAAGCTGAACTTCACCCAATACCTAAAGTCTCGACCCATGGCATACAGTGCACATAGATGCCACCGGTAAATTAAGTGGGAAAAATGATAAAAAGGAGTATGTCTTCGTTCTTATTGATGCTTTTACAAAGTATGTCCTATTGTTTCACACGGCTAATATCGACTCTAAGTGTAGTATTCGTGCAGTAAATGGTAGCGTTGCACTTTTGGAGTACTCTTATTATTGCTGACCAAGGCAGATGCTTCGCTAGCAAAGAGTTCCGCGATTTTTAAGAAATCAAAAATATCGGATTGCATCTGATAGCAACGGGCTCTTCCAGGGCTAACGGCCAGGTATAGCGTATCATGAGCGTCTTGAAGTCTAAGTTAACTGCTATAGAGACTAGCGCTGATAAAACGTGGCAGGATGCGTTAGATGAGGTACAATTAGCGATCAACTGTACCATTAACCGCGATACGAAAGCTTCTCCTCTTGAGCTGTTAATTGATGAGGTTGCAAGACCGTTGTCCCTTATGTGTAGTGATGTTGATACAGAAGTTGATATCGAGGAAGTTCGTAAATCGGCATCTGAGAATATTCAGAAGTGTGCGCAGTATGACAAAACCCGATTTGATTGCACCAAAGCAACCAATAATAATTTATCTGTTGGTGATTTTGTATTGTTACAAAACGAGGAACGAACTAAAAAATCAAACTAAGTTAGATCCAAAATTCAAAGGTCCCTTTAAAGTTATTGAGGTACTGGAGGGAGATCGTTATAAGTTGAAGGCTTAGACTCTAATCGTACTTACAAGTACGCGCATGATAGGCTGAGGAACCAGTAAGTCATGTATCAGTCGAGATTGAAGCAAATGATGATAATGAAGATGAGATTGAAGCTTAATTAGCAGTGAGAACTCGAGTAAGGGGACTCTAGCGGCCGTAGTTAGTTCGACCGTACCAGTAGTTATTACGTAGTCGTAGCCCGATAGAAATCGGTGTCTCCTGGGGTTACCCAGGTAGTCCGTGGGCGCGCGGTGCGCGTTTGACTCTGGCGGAGGTCGTGGTCTAGCGAGACCATTCGTGTGTTAACAGGTGTCACCCGGGCGATCCACTCGATGGATATGCAAACAGATCTGATCCATGCGCTGGATGTTTCTGTTCGGCTAGAGAGCCGTGGCGTTAGATGTCTTACTCGAGAGTTATTAGTGTTGAGAATTGACTGATGACTGTAGTACGTGACTCTGGTTATAGTATAGTGAAATATGTCCCATATCGTTTGATTAAGTTAGTTTGTCTAGAAATTCGATTTAAAACCTAGTTTAAAGATTTGTGGTTTCATTTGAAAAAAAAAAGAAGAGAAATAATGGTGTGGTCAGAGATGACCGAGTGGAACAGAAACTCTCGTTGTTTGTTTTTGTTTACAGTATAACACCCGAGGACGTGTGCAAGCAGGATGGCCGTGTCGGAAACTGACGGACGACAGCGCCATCTGTCGTCATATTTTCCTATTAATGCGAGACGCCAACGCCCCACCCGGCGTTGACAGAGTCTACGACGTAATGGGCGGACGAGTGTCGTTCAGTTCGATTGCGTCCGCCGCCAAGTGAACACGTGTAGAAACTGTCGCGTATCGCATTGTTTGTTGATTTGTGTTTTATTGAAATTATTCATAGTGTTCGTGAAGAAATACTTTCATTGTTTTAAATCAACGTTTGTTTCAATTACCAACACTTCCCGGTATAACGCCCGCTCCTGAACGATAAAGATGGCTGAGCTCGGACCACCCTCTCCGTCATATATATGTATTTGTTATAAAATATAGTATCGTTGAGTTAGTATCCCATAACACAAGTCTCGAACCTACTTTGGGGCTAGCTCAATCTGTGTGATTTGTCCGTATATATTTATTTATTTATATTTATTTAATATTACATCAACTGTCCAAGATCTAAGTACTCACCGTGACAAGGTTAGTTTCACTAAAACCTACAAAGGAATCATTCATAACGCAACATAAAATTGTATCTATATTAGAAACGAAGACAAAGAGTGTCACGTCGCGCGCAGAACTGATGTTCTGAGCGTGACAACTTGTCACGTCAATGCAGTCTCTTGTGCAGTAAATAATTTCACAAAGGATATTTTTACGTCAATTCTTGTGGAAAACGAAAATGTAGACGCGTGCCGATGACGTGTCACGTCAATGTAGTAAAATGTCTGGGAGCGATGCACTCCATTCCCAACATTTGAGAGGATGTTTGTATGTTAAAGAGATCCTTTTAGCAGTCGATCTCAAGAGTGTGAGGTGGTAGATGTCTTGAATGAATTAACTTGAAGCTTAATCTAACCAATTTCGTTTCTAAGAAAGGAGTCGTGTGCATTTTTAACAATCAAGAGTATTTTATTTATGACTTTAAGGATGTACAAGAGATAAGAAAAATGTTCGAGGTAGGATTTTGTCGATTATAAAGTATCAAGATTACAGGTAAAATAAATTAAAGATCACGTTTCGATATTTCATCAGACAATACACTATGTTGTAAGAAAAAACTTTACGAGAATATTTCAATATGAACAAAGTAGTGGTCGAGTGAATTGAAGGATATATCAAATAATTTATTCAATTCATATTCTTATCTTGTCTCACTGAGTCAATGACTTATTACGGTGATTAATAATATTATCTACATTACTCGTGCAACTATTAGAAGAGATATAATAAAATCGAACATCAATTTCCTGCAGTAAGGACTGATGTTCAATACCAGTCCATTAAACATGTCCAAGTCGGAGAGACATCTTGAAGGTGAATGACATACCCAGTCTCTACAACCAGTTGCAGAAAAATGCATACAAACATAGTGACAGACACATGTATTTATAATTTACGGGACAGATAAAGCTAAAGGTTGCAGGAGTGACGTTTAGTATAACGATGGAAAATAGGTAATAGTTACAGGTGGTTAGGTGATTACCAAACGCCTTGCTTTATTCAAAAATCTCAGACGCAGCTGGTACATTTTTGCTTTTCTTTCAGAACAGCATGGAAGTACAGTCGGAAACTGCACGGCACAAACTTACCCCGCTCTGCATAACCGGGTGCATAAAAACGCATGCAGTAGCATTAAGCGTCGCCGCCAATGAGCACTAATCAATACGGAAGGTGGCGAAAAATAACGAATGTTGTGTTAGCAATGCTCGTGTATTTCCGTGCGCACCCATCCGCGGTAGCGATAGAAAATTAACAAGTTTAAATAATTCAATTTTTAATTATTGATTATCATGAATTTTGATGAATTTGTTTTCGATAAATATAACTTTTGCAAGATTTAATTAATCTTTTCGTGTCAATAATTGTGTAAGTATGAGTGCGTCAATTATTGGAAGCTAAGTTAGAACATTGACGTTCAATTATTCTAAAATTAACGTCAATCGGATGTCAAAAAATGAAATGTCCTAGTGGATATAATGTATGTATCAAATAATAAGAAAAACAACGGGTGCACTCTGCACTCTAGGAGTGCTGGCAGAAGTGAAAACTCAGTTTGCAGCGGTCTCAAGTCACGTGTGTCAGTCTTACGAATTTTCAATCAGGTCACGTGTCCATTCATATTTTTTACCCATCCCAAAAGGTGCACGACGCCGCTAAAGAAGTTCTCACTTAAAAAAATAATCCTAGATTGCCCGCTTCAATAATTTTATACGATGGATTCGTCATACCTATTTATACGCAAAACATTATAAGAGTACTTTGATATTGACTGATAGAAAAACTTTCAATAAAAGAAAAATAAAATAGTTACATAATTTCTCGAAAACATACCGTGAAAGTATCAGCTAGTAAAAAAACGAGGCCAAGAAAAAGCAGTAGCCAAAAACCAACTATCAACTTGAAGAAGTCTAGCAATAACATTTAAATTTAATCACATTGTCATGCCAAAATTGTAAAATAAATTATTAATATGCTAGCTGTACCCTCGCATATGGCGTAATCGACGGCCGACTAGGGACGTATTGGTCCGTCGCGGAGACGCCGCCTGTGTTTTTAAAGCTTTCTTTCGCCCCCACCGTGCCACCTGACCGCCTCCCCCCACAATCGATGGACGGCGTCACGTTAGTGCAGCTATAGAGTGCATACGTGAGGACTTTCTTTGATGTGTCTTGTCTTTGTGAGGGTAATTGTTTTTTCTCGTCTGTCCGTAATGGAAGACTTTTTGTTGCATGTTCGATCGAACTGCAGGCTTCTAGGATACCTTGCGCAGTAGACAGATGTTTGTTTTTATTATGCACTTACTTACAAATTAAAGTTCTATTAACTGTTTCAATTTTAACTAGAGAGGCACCTTCTCTCTATAACTTAGAAAATCTGTGTGACTTACGTCATGATAAATCTTTTCTTAAACAGTTCATTCACATTTAATTTTTTACAGCGTGTTTAAAGATTGCGGACCTGAGACCCCGAAGAACGCATTTAGCGCAATGATGATAAGGGGAGTCAGCGTGTAATGGTTATACCAACGAAAATATTGTCCAAATGTTAATAGGTGGCATATTGACTCGTATTTCCAGTTACTATATTAGCTCATAACCTTTTGAAAACAATCTATGGAAATGAAAGGTATAAAGGTAAATAAAACAAACACTTCTCTGTTGAAAAAAAAATGACGTGGACACTGAAATCGAAAGGAAAATTAATGCTTGAAATTATTTCCGTACCAAGGCAGCACCACTGCACTGACGTGACAACTTGTCGCTAACACGCTGGCTACGTCAACGTTCACTTTAAACTTTAGTGTTTGCATCTGGCTTTTCCTAATCTCTATCATTGACTTGTTCCGGTTGATCAACAGCTGAGATACCTATTCTGTTTTAAATTTTTAGCTTTGAATAAATAAAAGGTTCGTACTAAGTTAATATAAAATTTATAATAATGGCTCCATTCAGATGTTGGACCCCAAAATACATGTGTTCGTAACAAAAAAAAAGTAAGTTAATAACAATTCATTATTTTATTTGCATTTTAAATTTATTGATACATACTACTTTTTTGTACTGTACTGTGACTTTATCCAACTCCTCATCAACAAATTAAGGCCCAGAGTCTGGGGCTATCCTTGAAATTAATATGGGCCATTTTGTCTCCTTATTTATTAATTCATTTTCATTTAGAATTACCATGAAATAAAAGTATTACAAGATCTTAGGCTTGGCGATACTCACGCCAGTTTTGAGATTCAATTTAATTTAAACATTGATTTTCACATTTTAGCTTCAGTTACTATTACTAATTTAAAATAATCCTAGACAGCATCAGTTTCCGCATCGAGACTGCGAGTGTAGCCGCAGGGAGCAGTGACGTGACAAGTTGTTACTCGCACGCTGACTCTAGCTCAGTACCGACGACGGCAGCGTGATCGCTGCTTTTTACTCTTGTTTTACTTTAAAAGCCATTATCTTTATGTGATTTAAACATTTTAGTTATTTATTATACAGTCTTTGACCAGTAGTAGTCTATAATGTCATCATAATAAATTACACATAACAAATAATAAGATGCATACTTTGTTTGGTTGTTTCCAGTTGGGTTAGGACAATGCAGGCTTAAAACACCTAATTGTCTGATAGTAAAGATGATTCCGTGCTTCAGAAGAAACGCTAAGCCGTTGGTCTCGGCTGCCATCTGATAGTCGTTAAAGGAACCACGTCAGAGGCCGAGAGGCGGTTCTGAAGGGTATGCATATTCGTTTGACTGTGTCACTTACTCGAAATGAAGATGATATCAGGGATGATGTAGGATTCCATCGGTGAAAGATCGGTCGGTTTGTACTTGGTCTTTCAGTTCTCTTGTCACTAGTTACCGCTGTCAGTCGCTAGGAATGAAAGACTTGATAGTTATCAAGTCAAATGAATTTGAAACTTATATTTTCTTTGCGCAGTCGAATTGAAACTACCTTGATCAGATGACCACAGATCTGGCAGGTGAAACTTACGGTCCAACTTGTCCCAACCATTATATCTGCAATCAAACTGCGCCCGACTTGACGGAACTTTGAGTTATTTAATTGCTAGATGTGGCTTGATTCAAAGTTAAACGTTTTTACTTTCTCTGAATGTCCTTGTCTCAAAATGTCTTTTGACGTGATCATCATCATCATTTCGAGTAGGTGTCACGGTCAATCGACCATGCTCACCCTGGTGTCAGAGTTCTTCGGAACCGCCTCTCGGCCTCTGACGTGGTTCCTTTAACGACTACCAGATGGCAGCCGGGACCACCGGCTTATCGTGCCTTCCGAAGCACGGAATCATCTTTATTATCAGACAATCAGGTGATTCAAACCTGCAATGTCCTTACCAAACTGGAAACAACTAAACAAAGTATGCTTCCGGTGGGAATCGAACCCACGACCCCCGGGTCAACAGGCAAACGCCTTAACCACTGGACCACGGAGGTTGTTGACGTGATAACGTCTTTTCATTCGATTAACGCCGGCTGCACGCACGAAAAATTGTCACGGTCCTTGTGCAATATAAAGCGCGGAACTAGCGACAGAGAGGCACAATCGGCCTAATCATTCGACTTGTGACGCATCTATCTATCTTCCAACGTTATCATGTAAAATCATTATCTGTAAACCGATTTTACAGACAACCAATTTTTTTTGACGTAATAACGTCATATAAGTCCATGAACGCCGGCTGCACGCACAAAAAAGTGTCACGTTCAGATGCAAGCGGGAGCGCGGAACAAGCGATAATAGCTGTCACGATCTGCTTGTGACGCATCTATCTCTCTTCCATCGTTACCATGTAAAATAGACGTCCGTAAACCGATTTTTTTAAAGCTTAATTATATTTTTACCTGTCTGACCAGAAACGACTTCCAGCAGATATACGGAAGTTGGAACAAACTCAGCGACAGGCGACAGTGACGCGCGACGCCTGCGCTCGGCTCGAGTCGAGACTTCTCAGTAGACTTTATTATACTAGAGACAAACGAAGACACTGCCATGTCCCGTTCTCAAATTTGCTTTTCTCCAAACGGTATTTCTCAAAACGACTATTATATAGATAATTAGATAACGTCTGCCAAATAAATATTTAATATAATTGGGGCAATGTAAACTAATATTATTCCTAGTGACTATAATTTTTAGGTACCATTAGATCCCTTGGTATATAGTGAAGCTGATTCTGCATACAGCCCAATTTGTTCAAGAAAAGTTATGCTGGAATAAACAAACTCGCAAAGTTACATACCAATCGTACAAGAATCTTGAAAATATACCATTCCACTTTTGTAAATAGTCTACACGACAAGAAGAGCTACTTTAGCCGGAAAGAAGACCCAGTCTCCATTTTTTTATTTAGGTTTATATTTAAGTAAACGAGCAGATGAGCCACTTGATGGAAAGTGGTCACCGTCGCCCATCGAAATCTGCAACACCAGAGGAGCTGCTGATGCGTTGCCGACTGTAAGAACGTTATTTAAGCCATCTAAGCGCTTCAGCTGAGGATGCGAACGGGAACACGCTTAAATGAGAGAAGGTGTCAAAAAGGAGTTACTTCAGTCACTGTAAAGCTTGAGATTATGCTCTTACAGACCTTCAACTTCGAAATAGTCTTGTTTTTATTTAGTTTAATAACGAAACGCGGATTTTAATAAGATCTGTAAACCTCAAAAGATCAACGGAGTTGAGAATACTTAACTCCATTAATCTGTCACACGACAGCGACAAATACCGAGCGTTGAGAGGAGTAGTGACGGTTACGTTTATTGATCATCATCATTTCAGCCATACCAAGTCCACCGCTGGACAAAGGCCTCTCCCAAGTATCTCTACTTCTTCTCTCTTCTTTCCATGAAATAATATTGCCTACTCACTACTCTTGGCAGGTGGATTGGCGAGCGCAGCATCTTTGGCTTCTTCTGTTTCCGACGCTGCTGCCCTTCGGAAGCATTTTGAAGCTGGAGAAGTTTAGGGATTTGTTAGGTTTGGGAAAGGAATGAAGGTATTGGGATACCATTCACTCGAATGAATGGAGGAAAAGCAAGTAGCAGCTCGGGACGTCGGGCGCGTTCCCGATGACAATACCTGCAGCCCCGACCAAGCAGTTGGTAATACGCACCTGACCTAATTTTACTTTAATTATCAGACTTTTTTAAAAACTTAGCTCATTTTTTTTATGACATAGGACGGCAAACGAGCAAGCGGGTCACCTGATGGTAAGCGATCACCGCTGCCCATAGACTACTGCAACACCTGAGGTGTGACAAGAGCGTTGCCGGCCTTTTAAGACGACATAGACTCGTTTTTTGAAGGTTCCAATATCGTATCGATTCGGGAATAATTAACACTTAGAATATTTCATCAACACCTCAGCAAAGGCTTCTCTACGTTCCGCCATCCGTCTCGTCTTATCCAAGTGCGACTTAATTAGACTCATACGTCAACTCGTCTCATAGGAGGACGCTGCTTCCTACCATTATAGACCACAATTCCATCAAAATTGTTATGATGAAAAGACGAAGTTATGCCGCATAATAAGATCCGCAAAATCGCTGCCAAAGTTGAGCATTACATAAGAATATGCACTGCCTTAACTTACTTGATCACTAAATAAACCGCGACAAATACTTTAACTGGAGCGTCAAGGAGTTAAAACGCGACGCGTCACCCGCCGGGAGCATTATCAACTTGCATCGAGATGACGCGCATCGCTGTCGCTGCCACGTCCCCAAGTTTACTCGGCTGCGCTGGAAATTTCACTCCAGACTTGCTGATACGCCTTAAGTTGTAAGTAATGGCGTTTGAGACCCTGAAACGCTTGCGTTTACGTTACGTTGTTTTTCGTAAAGAATAGGTTTTCGCTGTCGTTGCCACGATTCCATGTTTACTCGGCTTTGCTGGAAATTTCACTTCAGCTATACGCGTTAAGTTGTAAGTGAAGGCGCTAGAGACCACAAAACGCGTGCGTTAATACGTCCTCAAGCTTACTCAGTCTGCGTTGGAAATTTTACTCCAGACTTGTTATTCTGAAGTACAATGAGCGAAAATCTGTTCGAGCGACGAAACGGTGCGTTTACGTTACCATACGTTGAAGTAACGCTCAGCACTGCCACGTCCCATAGTTTACTCGGCTACACTGGAAATTTCACCCAGACTTGCTGGTACATCTAATTACTGCGTTTACGTTAACTTCATCTTTCACGGTGGAGTTTATAGATGACTGGAAATTTTTCTCCAGACAAGCAAGCAAAACGTATGCGGTAAATAACGGGCGGGAGTCACTCACCAGTTACAAAACATTGTGACACTTCTAGGTTAAGGGCATCGTTTTAAAATACAAATATTTAACTTAACTTAAATTTAAAGAGTGATAGTTGCCAGAGATATTTTACTTTTTAGATGACAAGCGATTATGAACCCTTTTGTTCTGCTTATTTATTACGCTGTCTCTCGTCGCTTGCACCGCATCTCGTTACTCCAGTGGTATCTTACTTAATTCAGATCTGTTCCGCTTTCGCTTGTCGTTTGCAGTCGCGTCACTCTGATGCAGCAGCACTGTTGCAGTGACAAGCGACTGCTCGCTACTGTCTTAATTTATTTCAGAGAAGGTTTTGCCTGTGACTTCTTCCATGTTTCTATACTATGTATTAGCATACATGTTATTTTAATGCTATTATATGGTTAAGGTTCATCAATGTCCATCCAGTTGTTTGGCTTGAAGAAGTATCTAATATCTCTACGTACATGCATATATCTATCGTCACAATTTTTCATATTTAATTTTATAGTACCTTTTAGTAAGATAATATTTGTCCCGCTATCTCTTGTCACTCGGGTCATGTCACGTCACTCCACTGCAGCCGAACTGTCGCGATGACAGGCGAGTGAATTGTCCCGCTTGTCACGCCAGCGTCTTAGTTTATTTCTGAACAATATTGATTGTCACGTCTCGGCTGGTCTGTATTGACGTGTTATGTCAGTTTCGGTGTGGTAAAAATGTTGCGTGGGGATTATTTGATTGTTTGGGACTTGAGGAAGTTGAGATGGTGTTCGTATTGTAAGCACGACTTGTCCTTTAAGATATTTCTATACAGCGTGTACATTTATTTACCCATGATATTAGTTAGAAGTGGCGGTGACGGATGGAGCCGTTAGTATGAACAAATTTTCCTATACCACCAATGCTGGGACCTCAAAACATTGTTCAACGTTTTCATACAAGTGGCCCGGCCAGCTGAACGCTTTTGTATGTATTTTTAGTATGAATAAATGTTTCCTTATGGAAAAGTTGTTCGTATTGAGAGTCTAAGTCGCCTCTTTAGTGTCGAGAGTAAATGTACACACAGTATAGGGTGATATTGAAAATACATGTTCATTGTATATCATGGAAGAATTTCTACCAAGATAGTATTGAAATAAGTAAAAAAAAAAATTATTGTCGATAAAGTCGGTTTATGGACGATACTAATTTTACGTGATATCGACTGAAGAGAGATAGATGGGTCACAAGCCGAATGCTTAAGCCGATCATGCCTCTCTACCGCATGTTCCGCGCTTACGCTTGCACACGCACCGTGACACATTTTCGGGAGTGCAGCCAATTTAAAATGCTAGATGTCCTTCTATCCTGCCTCGTGTCCGACTTAATGGAATTCCTCTAGAACGAGTGAAGGAATTCACTTACCTAGGGCATATAGTTACCGCCGATCTCAAGGACAATGCTGACATTGAGAGGGAGCGGAGGTCGCTGTCGAGGAGGGCCAATATGTTGGCCCGTAGGTTTGCGCGATGTACGGATCAGGTAAAAATAACTCTTTTTAGAGCATACTGCACGTCACTTTATACTAGCAGCTTGTGGGCCACGATTCGCAGAGTATCTACGGTGCCCTCCGCGTCCAATTCAATAACGCGTTCAGAGCGGTGTTGAGGTTGCCTCGCTTCTGTAGCGCATCAGGGATGTTTGCCGACGCGCACATAGACTGCTTTCACGCTACAATGCGCAAGCGCGCCGCGTCCCTGGTGCGCAGGGTGCGGGATAGCCCAAATGCCGTGCTGACTATGATAGCGGGCAGATTGGATTGCCCTTATATACAGCACTGTTGTGATAGGCACGTACCCTGTTCCCCATTTATAAGAATGTTGTAGTTATTTTTCTTTGACATACATTATTTGACATTGATTTGCGAATTATATAAAATTGACATTTTATTAATTGTAATTGTAGTATGTATTGTGTAATATTTATGATATTGTTGTAATTTAAATTTTCGAGCGACTATCATTCTATTTGTTACTATGGGTCATTGTAACCTGAAATAAATGAATTTTTTTTTTTTTTTTAATTTTAATTTTAAAAGGCGTTATCACGACAAAAATAAATGATTTCGTAAAAAAAACTCGATCATGTTGTATGAAAAATTGAAAATAGTTAGGTAAATAATAATATTGGATGAATTATGGACAAAAAAGAAAGATAAATTATCATATGTCTGTACATGCTCATCTTGGAAACTACTGGGGCAATTTTGATGGGGTTTTTACTAACGTGTACAACATTTTTCCAGGAAGGTTTATCACTATAATGGTTTATGACTGCTATTTTACTATAATCAGTGATCGAAGGACGGCCGTGACGTCCTTGACTCTCGCTCTAAAGAAAGTCTTCTAAATAGGCTGAAACTTGTCAGCAATACCGCCCAAAAATAAATAAGTGAAGAACCATTTGATTGAAATAATTTAGAAAACGATTTCTCTTCTAAAACAGAATTCGTTTTATATTATAATTTTAAGAAGTAAGAGGCGAGGTTAGAATGTTATAAAGTACTAGCTGTTGCCCGCGACTTCGTCCACGGCATTTTTTGTTATTATGATTAATTATTTTTTTTCTTAGTATAGGTTACTAATTTTCCCCCGTTTTCAAAACATTTTTATTGAAGCTTCGCTCCTATTAGTCGCAGCGTGATGTTATATAGCCTAAAGCCTTCCTCGATAAATGGACTATCCAACACAAAAAGAATTTTCCAATTTGAACCAGTAGTTCCTGAGATTAGCGCGTTCAAACAAACAAACTCTTCAGCTTTATAATATTAGTATAGACTAGCTGTTGCCCGCGACTTCGTCCGCGGAAATTTCTGTTATTATGATTAATTAGTATAGATGAATAATTTTTCCCCCGTTTTTTAAACATTTTTATTGATGCTTCGCTCCTATTGGTCGTAGCGTGATGTTTTATAGCCTAAAGCCTTCCTCAATAAATGGACTATCCAACACAAAAAGAATTTTCCAATTTGAACCAGTAGATCCTGAGATTAGCGCGTTCAAACAAACAAACAATCAAACAAACAAACTCTTCAGCTTTATAATATTAGTATAGATATAGCATGTAAAGAATGTATACAGAACTTTACATACTAATACCAGGGATACAATTCCTGACAACAAAAACTGGAACTAACGAATTCTGGGACACACGACCGCCTTAATTGCGTGGCGCACTTAAGCACATAAAGCCACCTAGAGCGAAGCCTCCCTTGCATGGGAAATATTCATGCCACCCACATCTAGCTGGTCAAGTGAGATCTAGGAAATTTTAGGAATAGTGATCATATATAAATTTTGAAGGTAATCAAACTGTCTCGATAAAGATATATTCAAAGTTGAATGACTTGAAAGAAAAACCATATCTATTTGCGTATTAAACAGTCTAATAAGTATAAAACCAATCATATATCTTTCATATTCTTTGTATCTACTAAGTCAGTATTGATAATAACTTGCATGTACCTACCAGGCATTTACCGATCTGGCGAGGAGCGTGCCGGGAAAGGTATGTATCAATCTTAAACGCAAAACTTAAAGGAATCATTATAAATCTAAAATATATGAAAAAAAATCGCCACCTTTGAACCTACATTTTTCGACATCTGGCCCGGCTCCTCGTCACATTGGTCGAGATCATCGACATAATCTCGACCAATGTGACGAGGAGCCGGGATATGTATGTATCAATCTTAAATGCAAAATTAAAAGGAATCATTATAAATCTAAAATATATGATGAAAAAAATTCACTATAGGTAGGATTTGAACCTACAACTTTCAACATCTGGCCCGTCGACGCTCTCGACCACTGAGCTGCCGTAGCCTCAATTCACCGCGGCGAATTTGTTCATCACATGAAAGGAACTTCTTAGGCGAGCTCCGTGGCGCAGTGGTTAACACGCCAGCCTACGACACGAGGGACTCGGGTTCGATCCCCGGTCAGGTCAAAATGGAAAATGATCTTTTTCAGATTGGCCTGGGTCTTGGATGTTTATCTATATATGTATTTGTTATAAAATATAATATCGTTGAGTTAGTATCCCATAACACAAGTCTCGAACTTACTTTGGGGCTAGCTCAATCTGTGTGATTTGTCCGTATATATTTGTATATTTGTTCTTAGTTCGCCTTGACTTTCCACATTTTACACACAAAAAGATTTTGCTGACTAGAACAAGGCACTCGAGCGGTCGACACATGCAATAATATAAATATTAAAAGAATAAACATAGAATCTTGTACCGCAGTATTTTCCACTATCTTGGCATGTCACAAAACATAACGAAGCAAATAACAAATAACGACGTAATATCAGACTCTGGCATTGTAAAGCCGTCCGTCCCGTTCGTCTCCGGCGCTCGAGTGCACCCGTGACAGTCATTTAAGACAGTGACGTGACGGGTGGGGGTACCCCCCCACCGCCCGCCAGATGGATTGATATTGCTGCAGTGCAAGGCGATTGCATACGACGTTATAGCTTTTTGTTGGGGATGATTGGTGTGGCTATGGGTGTGTTGAAAATGTTAAGATATTCTCAGACTTTGAAAATCTTTGGTTAGAAAACACGCTGTCTGCTTATACATAGAACTAAATGGAAGTGTAGGCTAAAAAAAAGGAACGGGCAATGAGTTAGCGATCTGTGTATTTCAGATTTCTGATAATTGTCCAAAAGTCGTGAGTTTTCTTCTTCTTATTTGTGTTAGTGGTGAACACTACCTAGAGATTTGTGTTATTCTGTTCATAGTATAGGACTACTAAAACTGTATCTGAGAATTGACTGCAAAGTTTTACCTAGTACATACTTACTGAACTAGTAACATTCAAAATTTTAACTATTCTATCAGTCACACTCATCATATCAGCCGCAAGAAGTCAGGTCAATCAGGACATAGGCCTCCCTCAAGGATTTCCAATACGACCGGTTAGAAACGGCCTGCATCCAGCGTCTTCCTGCGACCATCTGGTCGGTGGATGTCCGACGCTGCGCTTGCCGGTACGTGGTCGCCATTCAAGAACCCTTCTGCCCCATCGACCATCGGTTCTTTGCGCTATGTGCCCCGCCCACTGCCACTTCAAAGAGCTAATCCGCTGCGCTATGTCGGTGACCTTTATTCTTTTCAGTCACATTCAGATTGGTATAATTACTAGAACTTCCAAACTTTAATTTAAAAGTTACCCATTAAAAACCTGTTAGACTAAAAAATATATGCAAAAGAATATAACTATTCCTCAAGATATTCCAAACAAGAAATACTAAAATCTAAGCGACCATTTCCATCGGAAAAATATTTTCTATTCAACCCTTCACTTGAGAAGCCGGACGCAAACGAGACGACGCCGTGACGGCCCGGCGACAGTGACGTGACACGGCTAACCCGGGGGGTGCATATTGACCCCACCCGGATAATAAGGAGGCTATGGACCGCCGCGTAGAAGTTGTGCCATCTTTTCCGAGGACGCTCACTGTTCTAAACAACTAGATAGTATAGTTTTATTTTGCAATTAGTGTTTTAGAATATAGATATTATGTCTGAGTATTAAACAGCAACATATATAACACGTTCATATGCCTTACGGGGTAGACATAACCTAAGGGTATATCACCAAAGGCTACGTTCAGCATATTAGTGGGCGTATAGGTGGAAATTTTAATTTTAATAGTGATAATGGTTTCTGATGTTTTCGCGACTGTTACACATTTAAATGAAATCACTTTATTTTTTTTCATTCATCATAATCATTACATTATTTTTCATCATCATCATCAGGTCTTTTTAGTCTCCACTGCAGGAGCATGACCCTCTCTGTACTACCAGAGCCAATGTTGGCCAGAGCAGACAGAGAATTTGGCCTACACTCTCCTCGCTGGCCAGACGGGTAAGAGAGGTCTCATTGATGTTTATGAGCTTTGTTTAGCTTGTATTTTCTAAGTCGCCTCTTAAGACACCCATAGGAAGACTTGGAGTGGTACTATTCTACTCAGCCGGATACCACAGGGCTACCACATTATTTTTACACATAACGTTTCGAAAACTTTACAGTTTTCATGGTCGCAGGTAGACTAAGTTGACATTTGTCTTTTGTGTTATAAGAACTAAACACCACCATACCACCAGCTTGGAATCCGGTCATCAATTTAATAAAATCACAAGCTCCTCACAAGACTGCAAGACCTTTAGACACTGTGAGCCAATACTGCGTACATCCAGAACGTTATCAATTAATATTGTAGGCGGTAGTTTTGTATAGTTCTTATAACACAAAGACAAATGTCAACTTAGTCTGCCTGCGACCATGAAAACTGTAAAGTTTTCGAACCGTTAGGTTTAAAAATAATGTAATATACGCGATAATACCGTATTAAAGTGATTTTATTTAAATGTGTAACAATCACGAAAACATCAGAAACCATACTGTAGTTAATTTAAATCTGAAATTATTTTAAACATTATGCCTCCAAACAGAAAGCTCACTATTGAAAACAAAACAATAAAAAGCCAAGAAATATTCCTTAATAAAGAAATCTACATCAAGAAGCGAGCTAAATCCTGGCAATATTTTAATTCCGTCCGTCAACCGTCTCGGGCAGTCGTCATTTACACGAAATTAAATACCCCCCGGAGTGGGGGCGCCCCCTCACCCACCCCCAAACGCCCCCCTCTCCCAGATGGATTGATACCGTGCAGGTGGGCCGGCGATCTTGGACAATGGCAATTTATAAACTTCTGTCTTGCAGTTTAGTAGGTAAGCTCGAAGCTGCACTTGATACCTAACTTTTTCAAGTATTTCAAGTTAATATATGATCTTTTTCGTATTTAATATGTGTTTTTATTAAATGTTTTTTATTCTTAATATTATTTTAAGACCCGTAATGACTTGGATGCGAGGCCTGGACGCTAACACTGAAGGAGGAAAACCAACTCCTGATAGCAGAGCGCAAAATATTTCGAAAAATCCTCGGACCGGCTAAAAATGCTGACGGAAGCTGGAGAGTCCGGAAAAATGTGGAGATTGAGGAGCTGGTAAAAGAGCCGAATATAATCGGTGTTACTAAAGCGCTCCGCTTGCAATAGCTTGGGCATCTGAAAAGAATGAAGGAGGATCGTGGCGTCAAGGCAGCATATATGAATAAAATATATATATAAATAAATATATACGGACAAATCACACAGATTGAGCTAGCCCCAAGGTAAGTTCGAGACTGTTATGGGATACTAACTCAACGATACTATATTTTATAACAAATACATATATAGATGAACATCAAAGACCCAGCCCAATCTGAAAAAGATCAATTTCCATCTTGACCTGGCCGGGGATCGAACCCGGGCACTCTCGTGTCGCAGGCTGGCGTGTTAACCACTGCGCCACGGAGCTGTCATATGGGAAAAGTATCAGGACGAAGACCAGTGGACCGACCCAGATATCGCTGGAGCGACACTGTGCAAGCTGATCTGCGGGAGATGGAAGCAGTCAGCTGGCAAGATATCGCTCAGAATAGAAAATTGTAGCGCTCTTTCGTATCGGAAGCCAAGATCCACTTCGGGTCGCTGAGCCAGCGGAGTAAGTATATTTATTATTCTTAAGGAAGTTAAACGATTAATTACTATTAAAACAAAAGGGTGAAAGCGTAAGTGAAACTCGCGTATTTTTAGTCAGTATTGCCGACAAATTTCAGCCAATTCAGATGGCTTTCTTTCTGGATCTTTAGTGCGAGTGTCAAGGACATCGCGACAAGGCAGTCCCTCGAACACTAAGGTACGCCGCCCGCTCCCAGCTTTGTCTTGACTTGTCGGCGATATAGACTAAAAATATGCAAGTGAAACAGTTTGTTGTAATATTCATTATGTATTGCGTAACTTTTAATAATATCTTTAAAGATTCGCGATTCATATTCTTATTTACTCCTTTTTCTGACTGACCGGTCTACCGTGTGTGGTTCAGTGTGTGTGTGGATTTTGAATGACTGACAAAGATAATACGTTATAGCGCTATACTAATCCTTTCAAAGCTGTTACCTGAAGATTTATGTGCCCCATCATAGGAACTCTTACTATTGACCACAAGAAACATACCTGAAACAAAATAAAACAATAATTAGAATATTAAATAAAAATTTATTTATTTACTATAAATATAATAAAAATGTAATCAGGATAATAGCACCATGTGATCATCATCATCAATCCATTACGTGTCCATACCAACGCAGTCTGCTCTGTCGCATTTTGTCCTGAATGCTGGTTACTTTAAAAGATCCACTAATATGACTATCCCTGACTTTAAAGTCCTATAATATGACACTTTGTGTATATTTATAAAGAAATTCAAGACGCCATCACTTACTGTAGATAGAGCAGGCTTATAATACCCAAAGACCACTTATGGCCTGTTGGTGGACGTGTTTGTTTATATAGTTTTAACTAAATATTTTAAACATTTCTTGTTTATTGCTCGTATATACGCTTGTACTTATATGCTCGATGTGTCTAAAGGCTTTTTGCTAGAATCTTAGGCTACCCTTTCAACGAAAAAAAGGCATTATAGTGCAAGTATTCGTATTACAAATTTATTATTATTAATTATATTGGATATAATTAATAATAATAATTTTGTAATAATAAATTTGAATCTGTATCTTTAAATTGTATCTTTTGTATGTGTGCAATAAAGAGTATACAAACAAACAAACACAGAATGAAATCGTTTATTTGACTTTAAAAAAAAGATATCGAACGACTACGATTCAAGTTCATTCAGTACCTATATGCATAATTGATTAAGTCCTCAAAAGAAAGCAGACCCCGTCGTTACACGAATATCGCCGAGGTCGCAGGTCACGGCTAGTGACGTGAAAATCTCGAGTCTTTAAATCGAAAGCTCGCGTAAAAGACTTGAATGACTCGAGCCGCCTCTTTCTTTATTGAGAAAAACTTGCCTACTTAAACTGCGAACAAAAAGTTGATTGATAAAATTAACTATTGATAAGTCATTTAAAATACATTATTGAGTTAAAGGTATCTGTTTTGTCGTCCTTTTACGCGAATAAGCTATTTGATTGACTGATCGATTGAGATACTGACTTTCTGCTTCATCCTTTACCTTATCCCACTTTTCCATTTGGAGACAGCACAGATAACAGTTCTTTCCGTTTTGTTCTCTCGTCTACCATACTTTTATCACTCTTTCCCTTTCATGTTGGTATAAGACACTGGCTATGAAAAATAATATAATAAAAAAGAGCATAATTCGAAGGCCCATCACTAGTCGCAGTTCTAGCTGAAATGTACAGCCGCTAACAAAAATCGTTCGATTTTTAATTAGGACGGGCGCGCACGTGACTCGAATGAAACGATCGCTCATTGCATAACCCGTATTAGCCGACGGAAATAAAGTTAGGGACCTTCGATTTGACTGCGCAATTAGCGATTGTGCCTAATGAGCCCTCTTTTTCTTTGTTTGTTTCCAAGAGATGTAGTTGCGACGTTGTTATTGGATTCGGACGGCAGTTTGGCAGCTTGGGTGATTTTTAATATTGTCGTGACTTCATTATATATTTTTTTGAGGATAATAAGATTGCTTGAATGTACTGACGGAGCCTATCAAGAGCGAAAAACGCAGACACAATGGATTTTATATTGTAATGCCGCCCGATACGGCCGCTTGGTTTGTCAAAGTTTAAGCAAAGTAAGTATATACTTATGGTCAATTCACATCCAGCAAAGGATGGTTGACGTCACTATAGACGAATCGAATTCTTTATATTTGAAGTGTTTCAGACCATATTTTTGTGAGTTGAGGTGATTCAGACCATATTCACTATCACGTTTCTGTGTGCAATAATGATTACTCCTTCAATAAATGGACTTCACTGAGTATTCACTAACATACTACCGAAAATATCTTAAGCAATATTTTGCATTTTGTAGCATGCGTGTGTTTAACACGAAATGAAGACACACATATCATAGCAGCACTCTTATTAAATGATTTCTATATATTTTAATAAGGGTTTCAACCGTAATACAAAATACACACTATGCAACTCTAATACTATTATTATTATAATTTACTTGCAATGAAATATCTCGTGAATAAAAATACTGGTGCTATAGTTCTAGATTCCACAGTTACGTCACCAATCACAACTCCGCGACATTCTTTGTTCGAAGGCGACTTCACAGTTTAATTAAGCGAGTCCAGCTTTCACTCGCATTCTGTTGGGTTTAACGCAGAACATGAATTTCGGAAAATGTGCAATTGATATAAAAATGTGCAATTTACAATTAGTACAGCACTTAAATCCAGCACTTCTTAATACACGCACATTGCCCAATGCGCACTATTTTGCCTACTATCGAGTTATGCAGAATGGGGTCAAAATAAAAATATTTTTGTGCAATTATTTTTATTTCATATAGTGCAACTATAACTAAGTCCACATTTTTTTTTTATTGCTCATTTTGATTCAACCCCCTTTATAGCTGTATCAGCGGCTTAGTGTTGACGTGAAATACGTGTTTTCACTGTCAAGGCACTGTAGTATATTGTACTTTACTCTAATGTTGTTAAAATAATGTTTTTTTCCTCAACCTCTTGAAGATGCTTCAGCACTTTTGTGCTCAGCTGTACTATAAAATAAGAAAAGTTCAGAAGTTAGCCTTATGTTTATTTGTTATGTATACCAGAAGGAATATTAAAGATGTAAATTCTTCATATCAATATGTGAGGTTAAGAAGATAGGCCAGATTCAGAATTTATATATTTGGAGAAGTACGAGTATAAAAGGTGGCATCGTTGAAAAGCCATCGTTTGATGGCCCTCCCACAAAACATTACTACTTGTAGGCTCTACCATTAAACATAACTACGTGAATGAAATATTTTTTTTTCATCATCATCATCATCTCAGCCCACTTGCCGCCCACTGCTAAGCATAGGCCTCTCTTCGTTATATTTATTTAATTCTACTAAAAATGAGGCCAGCTGCTTCTCTTCCCGTGCAGATCGTAAAAGCCGATCGAGGGATTGGGCTTAAATCTGCGGAATCATAGGTAATGCGGCTAGCAACCCATCACTATTTGATTCCGTTTTCAATCTACATGCTCTCCGACATACTAAATTTGGCCATAAGGTCTTGTAGACCTAGGCTCTGTCTACCCCGCAAGGGAAAAGACGTGTGTAATAAAAATTACCTCGCACATGCGAATTCAAAAGTGTTCGTTAACGACTGCCTTCTAATAATGATAGCATTTTGATACTTATGGTCACAGAGCTAACGGCCAGGGTTACTTAACATACCGCTAATAATGCTTACGAATGATCACGCACAGACGAACTTACAGCTGAAACCTAGTATTAAAATACTAGCCGCCACAACTTTTCCAAGTAAATTATAGCTTTCGTTACCTGCCAATAAAGTAGAATTGTTTTGGTAAAAGAATTGCTAAAATCGGTTTATTAGTTTCTGAGTGTATCCATTACAAACAAACTCACAATTTAATAATTCCTTTATAATAATAGTGTGGGAGCCCTATGTGGAGGTATGAATAAGACGACTGATGAATGTTAAATAAGTAGTACATAATTTATTAGCCAACATACAGAATTTATATACAGATTTATTTTAGTTTAAAGTTACTATTTCGTTTTTGGAATTGAACCAATCAGCGTCGCGCGGCTGCGCCCGCGGCTCGGTGTCCCGGGTGTGCAGCAACGTAAATAGTGCGCGCTCGCCGCGGCGCTCTCAGTGTTAGCCGGGCCGGGCGTCGGTACAGATGTATGCCACATATCTCCCCCTCAAGCGAAGCGTATGGTCTTCTTCACAGTTCTGCCTGATCGTGTGATGTAAGGTTCTGACCGCGCGATCTTCTCAGCAGGTTGCCCCAAATTGGAAGTGTCCACATTAGCAGGAACATGTTCAAATTCCTTGAGAATGTAGGCTGGCTTCAACCTGTCTAACGACACGGTTGTTGTTCTCAGTGGCAATTGGATCTTGAAAAACTTGTCGTACCGTTCAAGTACTTCATACGGGCCATCATAGGGAGGTACAAGCGGCGCTCGGACAGTGTCATTTCGCAGGAATACGTGTGTGCATGTTAAAAGGTCCTTATGCACGAATGGTTTTTCAATATTATGACTGCGTTCTGTAGTAGGTCGAAGTGATGCCATTGTAGATGTTAAATGACGAACGAACTCTGCGTCTTCCATGTCTGTCTTGGTTGGCTCCACGAAGTCTGAAGGTAAGCGCAGTGTTGTGCCGTATGTCATCATGGCTGGAGATATATTGTTTTCTCGCAATGCTGTGCGCAGGCCGAGCAGTACTGTAGGTAATTCAGTCGTCCATTGTGTCGACGCGCCTCTTGCCATAAGTGCTGCCTTCAGGACACGGTGCTGTCGCTCCAAAAATCCGTTGGATTGTGGATGAAAAGGAGAAGAACGTATCCTGGTGATCCCAAATCTCTTCAATAGACATTTGAAAAGAGCAGACTCGAATTGACGTCCTTGATCAGTCGTAATGCGTAGTGGGCATCCAAATCGTGCTATCCAGTTATCGTAAAATGCTCTTGCAACCACTTCAGCAGTTATTTCGCGTACTGGTACAACCTCCAACCATTTCGTACAGCGATCAATCATAGTGACACAGTATCTGCAGTCTTCTGAAATCTTCATTGGACCTATTATGTCAATGTGTAAATGCTCCAGACGTCCAGATGGTTTAATTTTGCCCAGTAGAGTAACGGTGTGCCGATTGATCTTCGCTCTTTGACAGCCGATACATGATCTTGCCCATGCGCCGATATCTTTGTTCATAGTTGGCCAGAAAAATTTCGATGCAATTAGCTTTCTCGTAGCGCGCACGCCGGGGTGGGAGAATTCGTGTTGCGCTTTATAAGCGGCAAAGCGATGCTCCTTCGGCAGATACGGGCGCGCAGTCGACGTCGAGCACTCGCAGGCGATAGGTCGTTTCACTCCGTTCATTTGCACGTTGACAAACTTCAAGTTCGTTTGTTGTTTCAATTTTGCGAGTTCTGCGTCGTGTTCCTGATCGATAGCTATATGTGTGTAGTCGAGTGTTGATGGACAATCAATCTCTTCCAGGCGAGACAGTGAGTCGGCGACGACATTCTTTTCTCCTTGTAGGTATTGTATGCGCGTGCAAAATTGGCTAATGTAGTGTAACTGTCGTTCGCGTCGGGGCGTATCGCTGCTGCTAGCCGACTTAGTCAGCGCGTAAGCAAGCGGTTTGTGGTCAGTGAATATCGTGACTTCGCATCCCTCAATAAGTGGTCGAAAATGTTTCGTTGCAGCGTACATAGCTAGTAGCTCTCGGTCGTATGTGCTGTATCGACGTTGTGTTTCGCTCATAGTTTTTGAGAAGAAGGCTAGCGGGATCCATTTTTCTCCATTCTTTTGTTGCAAGACGGCTCCAAGACTGTGACTAGATGCGTCTGACATAATGCTGAGTTCAGCTCCATGGATGGGATGACTCAAAGTCGTGGCTTCTAAAACGCTTTGGCGGCAGTTTTTAAAGGCTTGTTCGGCTTCGGGTGTCCATGCTATTGGTGATTTATCGTTCTTCTTAGTGTTGTGTAGATATTTGTTGAGTTCGGCTTGCATTTCAGCTTGATGAGGTAGGCAGCTCCGGTAGAAGTTCAACATGCCCAAAAATCTTCGTAGCTCCATGACATTTTTTTGGCTGAGGGTAATCGGAAATAGCCTTTGTTCTTTCTTCTGTGGGTCGTATTCCTTCGCTAGATACTTCGTAGCCGAGGTAACTTATCTTCGTTTTACCGGATTCACATTTGTTGATGTTCAGTGTTACGCCATATTTGTCCAGCCGCTCCAGAACTTCCTTCAGGATTGTTTTGTGGCTCTCTTCGTCTTCTGAATAGAGCAAAATATCGTCAACGAAACAGAAGCAGTTTTCTTGGCCTCGCAGCACTTCATGCATAAATCGTTGAAAAGTTTGGCTTGAATTGCGCAGCCCCATCGTCATGGAGTTGAACTGGAATAGTCCAAATGGTGTAATCACGCAAGTCTTCTGTGCATCTTCTTTTGCGATAGGTATAGAATAAAATGCTTTCTGCAAATCAAGTTTTGAGAAGATTTTTTATGCAGTTGATGTGAGAAGTCCTGGATTCGTGGAATTGGATATCTGTCTGGCAGTGTAGCAGCGTTGAGACGTCTATAATCGCCGCATATTCGTAGTCCTCCGTCTTTTTTCTTTACGACATGTAGCGGGCTGGCCCATGGACTTGAAGATGGTTGGCAGATTCCCTTCTCCATCAGGGCTTGAAATTCCTCTTTCGCTGCTTTGAATTTGTCGGGAGGTAGCGGTCGAGCACGGCTGTATATAGGACGGCCAGTTGTTTCGATATGATGCACGATGTCATGTTTTGGTGGTGTCTTCAATGACAGAGGTCTTAGTACGTCAGGGAACTTCTTCAGGATGTCGTAATAATCTTGGTCGCTGCTGATGATGTGAATTGTCTCAGGTATTGCGTGAACTTGCATGGCGTTGACGTACAAATTGGTCACGGTGTCTATTAGCTCGTAATGACGTAAGAAATCAGCTCCAATAATCGAAGAGTTAACGTCCGCGATTATGAAGGTCCAGCTTAACGAACGACGTAGGCCCAGATTCAACTGCATCGTCTTCTGCCCATACGTAGCTATAGGTGTGTTGTTGGCCGCATATAGTTGAAAATCGTTTGTTGCAGGTTTTCTTTTGTTTTTGGCAGCGTACACGGAAATTTCGGCACCCGTGTCGATAAGGAACGATTCTCTGGTGTCTCGGTCGAAAACGCGTAGGCGGTTGCTTGCTTGTGGTACACCAACGTCCGCCACGGCCGGTGCAGTTATTAGTTTTCCGACTTTTTTGTCCTCCGTGCACAAGGCGATTTGCATTTTTTTTTTTTTTTTTAATGTTACTATTTCGTTTTTGGAATTGAACCAATCAGCGTCGCGCGGCTGCGCCCGCGGCTCGGTGTCCCGGGTGTGCAGCAACGTAAATAGTGCGCGCTCGCCGCGGCGCTCTCAGTGTTAGCCGGGCCGGGCGTCGGTACAGATGTATGCCACAATAGTATAGATATACTCGTAGAGACACGATTAAGTTAACAACAAAGCCATTTTAACTCAATGTGCCCACTCAAAGGCCGGTCCGTCACTCCTAAACAGCTAAAAATAAACTGTGTATGCAGCGTTTCTTTGCCGTTGCTTTGAGGCGATTTTAATTCGCTTATTTCGCTGCCGGGGGTTGCTAGTGTGCTGAATTAAGGCTGCGGTTTTAGTGGCAGACTGTGTTTCTATTGTTTTCCTATAGATCTGGTGCTTTGTGTTAGCGGAGCGATATAGATATAACGTATATATCAATATCGCTCCGCGAAACACGTCGAGTAATGCAGAAAAATATACAGATTTATATAATGCGCTAAGAATTATTGGTCAAAAATTAAACACCACCATAGCGTCATTATAATACGGAAAATATTCACTTTGTGCACTAGACCGTTAACATTCAGAGTAAAGAAATTTTTCTACCGACTTCTCATCCACTACATCCCACATTGGTAGTATAGTTAAAATAGCACTTGGTGGCAACCTAACATACAAAAAATCAGTTAAAAGCTAGCCTTGATTTACTTAGCTCTTACTTGGACATTCAGTACGAAAACAATAATCAAAATTGTAACTTCAAGAAACATGGAGTTTCAGCTGAGATCCAAAATTGCAGCCGATTTTGAAAGTGTCTGCTCGTGATAAGGGAAGTCTGTAGCTGTGAACTCAGATTGAAATGGCTCGATGAAATCCTGTATGATGTTAGCTACAAAAATTGTGTCCGCTCCGCTCATGATAGAATCCGGATTGTAAAGGCGCGATGGGATCTAGTGTACTCTGTGCTAAAAAGTACAAATTGTTGTGTCCACTCCGCTCGTTTCAAGCCCGACTGCGGCAAAAAAAGTCTGCAGCTGTGAGCTCAGATTGCAAAGGCGCAATGATATCCAGTATGCTCTCAGCTACATATTTTTTTCAGGATACAAAAAATACAATTTGTTGTATCCACGCCGCTCGTGACTCGTCGTGACATTGTCCGTTCGCGACAAAGGAAGTCTGCAGCTATGAGCTCAGATTGCTAAGGCGCGATGAGATCCAGAGTGCTCTCAGTCACATTTTTTTGTGTCCGCTCCGCCCATGACAGTGTTCACTCGCGGCAAAGGAAGTCTGCAGCCGTCAGCTCAGATTGTAAAGGCGCGATGTGATCCTGTGTGCTCTGAGCTAAAAAATACAATTTGTTTGCCGTTACATTAAGCTCGGCCGCACTCACTGGCAGATTTTGCAGGTCTGTCGGGTCGGGATATTTGGGAGGGAAAGACACTATTTCCTGAACATGCATATTATGAGGAGAGCATTACGCATCATAATATAAGAGACACAATGCCTTGAAAACATTTTTCACGAGATAACGTCTTAGTACTCTATAAACACTGGTTGCACGCACCATAAAGTGTCACGTACCGTGTGCAAGGGACAGCGCGGAAGAAGTGATAGAGAGGCACGATCGGCCTATGCGTCGCATACAAGCCGACCGTATGCGACGCATCTATCTCTCTTCCACCATTATAACGTAAAATAATCGTCCGTAAACCGAGTTTACAGGCAAACATTTTTTTTTCTCTTTCTAGTCTTAGTCGCTATTCAATCAACAAGACGCTTGCTTCACCGCACTAGGTAAACAAACAAATGACCAAGTATTAGCCGCTCGTATATTCAGCGTCAACAAGAAAAAATTGCCGCAGACAAAGGAATTAGTGTGGCGAGCACCTCGTGCGACAAAAAAGGCGGCTGTCTTGATTTGAAGAAGAAAATAGGAGAACAAGGGGTTTGTTAGATGAAGTCGACCGGAGCAGGGTTAAGTACAGTCGACGAGAAAATGTTGTTTCTGTTTTGTACTTAATAATACACGAAACTTGTGAAAATTGTACAATGTGACGTTGTAATTCTCTGATCTTTTGTACATTTCAGTTTCCGAAAATAGTATTACTTTAAGCCAAATCATAGTCCCAAAATTATAATCAAAAGTACCCTTTCAATAAATATAAATAAATATATACGGACAAATCACACAGATTGAGCTAGCCCCAAAGTAAGTTCGAGACTTGTGTTATGGGATACTAACTCAACGATACTATATTTTATAACAAATACATATATAGATACACATCCAAGACCCAGGCCAATCTGAAAAAGATCATTTTCCATCTTGACCTGGCCGGGGATCGAACCGGGTCACTCCGTGTCGTAGGCTGGCGTGTTGACCGCTGCGCCACGGAGCTACTCGTAGTCGTAAATCAATCACTTTAATACATTGTAACTTAAAGAACGTCTCGCTAATACAGTCTTCATTTCAAATCACAGGGCGGGCTGACGGGGCGAGCGGACGAGAGTGACAATTGACAAGCTGACGTGCACAGCGTGACAGACGCGTAGTGACAGATGACAGTCTGACATTTCCGCAGAATAACCAGTCTCGCGAGTTTGACGTTTTATCGGGATTCGCTATCAGTTTCTTACGCTAACTGAACGAAATGTCATACTTGAGTGATGTAACGGTTCCGGTTTAAAGACAGGTTCTTTCAGAAAAGGAACGATGAAATAAACGGGGTTTTTAAACACGGTCAAAGTGGAAAATATAATAAACAATAACTGGTTATTATATTTTATATTTTTTACTTTTTAGAGTAATAGTAAAGACAATTTATAAATGTAACTTATCGTGATTATATGCTTGTTTGTCCTTCGCTCAAAGCGTACCGGGTATTAATAAAAAAAATCATACATAAGCTTATTTGTGCGAACAAAATCACAGGAAAAAGCCTAGTCCTTACTAATATTATAAATGCGAAAGTGAGTTTGTTTGTTTGTTTGTTACGCTTTCACGCCGTAACTACTGAACCGATAATCGCGAAATAATAGCTTTCGACCGCGGCTCTGCCCGCGTAAATGTCGATACCTCGGGAATAGTACTTTGTCCCGGGATAAAAGTTAGCCTATGTCCTTCTCCGTACTCCAGAGAACTTATATGCAAAATTACATGATGATCGGTTCAGTAGTTACGGCGTGAAAGCGTAACAAACAAACAAACAAACTCACTTTCGCATTTATAATATTAGTAAGGATAAGGATAAGGACTAACCCAATGATACTATATTTTATAACAAATACATATAGATAAAAGTCCAAAATCCAGGCCAATTTGAAAAAAGTCATTTTCCATCTTGACCTGACCGCGGATCGAACCCAGGTATCCTGTATACAAGATATAGAATTTGTTACATGTGACTAGAAACCTATAACTGTAAATGTCGTATACCACCTAATTGCTCTTATTGAAACTATAGAGCTGCTCGTTAGTTTTTACTATCATCATCATCAGGTCCTTTTTAGTCTCCACTACAGGAGCACGACCCTCTCTGTACTACTAGGGCCACACTTGGCCAGAGCAGCCAGAGGACTTGGCCTACACTCTCCACGCTGGCCAGACGGGTTGGAGAGGTGTCTTAGATGTTTATAAGCTTTGTTTAGCTTGTATTTCCTAAGCCGCCTTCTACGACATCCACGGGAAGACTTGGAGTGGTCCTATTCTACTCTGCCGGATACCACACGGCTTAGTTTTTACTATACTAGACATTAATTTATTCACCTTTTGACAAAAAAATCCAACTACGACTGATTCAGAAAATGAAAAATAACGAAGTCGATTGAAGCATAAATTACATCAAATCGTGCAGTTATTAAAACTTCACGTCTACCTGTAAAGTGACAATTATTAATAGCGATCGAAACGAGTTGAAAAAGCGAAACATCCCTCTTACACCCCATAAAAACACGACAAAGACACATGTCCCCCCTTATTATGTTCAATTAAGAGGCGAAGATAACGTACTCTGACATACGTTCAACACGTCCACCCTGCCTTGACACGCATCTCAAAACTTTACCTCTGAAATCACAGCCAAATTTACACTGGACATGTAATTTCGACAAAGTAACTCTTACAGTTCTATTGTACAAAAATAAACCTTAATTAATTTGAGTTAAGAGCTAAGTAGAGTTGGGAGGTAAGGTGGTAAGTGCTCTGCGAGTGAGTGATGCAGAGTCGACGGTGACGGATGGTCACCGTTACATATTATTAGTGGATACGGCACGTTCCGTAATCAGGGGTATAATGAGTCGTGATAGATATAATCACTCCGCCCCGCTGAGTTACAGACGTCATTTGTTAGAAAAACTAAAGGAAATTCAGATGTTTCCGGCTCATACTTATTTGCGTCTTTAGGATGTTTTTTGGAACTATTTTATGGCACATTGTTATAGCGAAACAGGTATGCCGCTTCAATCTTCTTACAAGCGGAGTAATATTTATGCCTAGTGATGTACCATTCATGGGAATATTAGAAACTTTGGGAATATTCCCGTGAAAGTTTCCGGAAATTTTGGGACATATTGCTGTAACAAAGATAAAGATTTTTTTCTATATCAACCATTCAATTAGCTCTAATTCATTGTTATAATCAATAAACAAAAGTTGATTCTTCTTTAATGTTGAAAAATTCAAAAGTCGAGAGACCGAGAGGCAGTTCCGAACAACTCTAACACCAGGGTGTGCATGGTCAATTGACCGTGTCGCCTACACGAAATGATGATGAGCAAAGGTGCACAGACGATACCGACGGGTTCTAAGTTTAAAGTACGATTAGGATGCCGTATTGTAACAATACTTAAAGGAATATAGAAGGAAAACGAGGGAGGGGAAAATCAATAAGGCTTTTTGAGCAAACATTTAAGGAAATAAACAAAAAAGCCAAGAATAAAGAAAATAAATCACTGCACTTACGAGAGTCAAGCTTTTAAATAGGTAGTGGCTATACCTTAGTTCTAACTTTTGCCTACTTATCTTAGGCTTAGTATACCTATTATATAAATAATAGACTTAGCCTTCAATACTACACTGAAACGTCATCGTACCATAACGCATCTACGTATCGATTGAGTCAGTGACGTGACATAAGAAGACGTAAGGTAATGCGATTTGACGGATGAGCGTCACGCTGGCGTCACAAACGAGACGGGACGCGTGACAGTGACTGACAGGGACGTGACGTGATTGATTCGGTAAAATATGTTTTTTTTTCCTTTTTTTTCAGTTATTATTAATATTTAAATAGGTAGATATTAACATAACGATGCTATAAGTTGGGTTTCTGATGTTTTCGCGATTGTTACGCATTTAAATAAAATCACTTTAATACGGTATTATCGCGTATATTACCTTATTACACACCTAACGTTTCGACAACTTAAGACAATTCATGTGCACAGGTAGACTAAGTTGACATTTGTCTATGATAATGTCCTGTTTTTTTTTCTTGCAACATTCAGACGGACGAATGACAACCCTTTAAATAATGAACTCAAATCATGAATTCGAGATTTCCTCCAATATGTTAAAATATAACAATTATAATAAAGTTATTGATTTATGAGAAACATATGGGCTTGTTTCGGACGGGGGTCGGTCACGGCAGGCACCTTGTGTTGGACCCGGGAAGTCGTAAATACCGGCCGAATGTTCCATTAAAATTTGCTGTCATCTGTTGATAAAATATATTAAAAAACACAAGTAAAATTTGATTGGTGTCAGCAAAATAATCCAAAATAGATGGGTCAGCCAAGAATATAGACTACTAGGTTTCGCCCGCGGCTCCGCCCGCGTCAATGTCGATCCCTCGGGAATAGTACCTTTTTCCGGGATAAAAGGTAGCCTACGTCCTTCTCCGCACTCCAGAGAACTTGTATGCCAAATTTCATGATGATCGGTTCAGTAGTTACGGCGTGAAAGCGTAACAAACAAACAAACAAATAAACAAACAAACGAACAAACTCACTTTCGCATTTATAATATTACTAGCTTTCGCCTGCGGCTCCGCCCGCGGCAATGTCGATCCCTCGAGAAACAGTACTTTCTCCCGGGATAAAAGGTAGCCTACGTCCTTCTCCGCACTCCAGAGAACTTGTATGCAAAATTTCATGATGATCGGTTCAGTAGTTACGGCGTGAAAGCGTAACAAACAAATAAACAAACAAACAAACAAACAAATAAACAAACAAACAAACTCACTTTCGCATTTATAATATGAGTAAGGATAAGGATTTTAAATAAATGTGTTGTTTCTCTCTATTAGATAACTTAAAAACGATTGGATTTTAATATTCTTACACTAATAACGTTATCAGCAAGTAACACGGATTTTAAAAATGTATGACTTGTACGAAAATGTAGGTAATTATTGTAACTCAAGATATCAAACACATTTGGTTGCAGTTGTATGTGTTTTTAATAAAATAACGTAAACAAGAATGATGAAAATAAAGTTCTTCTATACATGTACATACTATCACGTCTTTTTACCCTGCGGGGTAAACAGAGCTCCGTTCTTTAAAACTTTTTATCCCAGACCAGCAAGGAAAGCCCTCTGATAGAATGAGAAGTAAAGTTCTAACTGCTAAACCATTTAACACTTGTGTTAAATGGTTCTTCTCAAATTTTATCTGTAAACTAGCTGTTGCCCGCGACTTCGCCCGCGGCAATTTCTGTTATTATGATTTATTCGTTTTTTTTTATTCGTATAGATGAATAATTTTCCCCCGTTTTCAAATCATTTTTTATTGATGCTTCGGTCCTATTGGTTGCAGCGTGATGTTTTATAACCTAAAGCCTTCCTCAATAAATGGACTATCCGACACAAAAACAATTTTTCAATTTGAACCAGTAGTTCCTGAGATTAGCGCGTTCAAACAAACAAACTCTTCAGCTTTTTAATATTAGTATAGATATTGATGAATTTAAATTGATGAAAGTATAGATCTCCACCATAAATTACAAAAAAAATAATTTGCAAGTTTTGTCTATGCTGGACCGCAAAGTCACGTAGCGAAAACCTGGCTAAAATAAAAAGTATAAAAATACAGCACTTTTTATACAGAATCTTATCCACTCCTTAGTTTAGGAGACAAACTGATGGCTGGATAAATAACAAATATTTACGGGACATTGCTAAGGTACACCCAACTTTGTCCGTATTTCTTTACGAGCCCCCCCCACCCCCACCACGCGGAGCTCATGCTTACAAACTGTCGCATTACCTACCACGACCTGCAACAATGCAACTCAACTCTGACACCCGAAAATAGACTCAAACGCGACGCACGAAAACTCAAATCGACAGCAAGAAGTAAATTTGTTATTCAGCAAACAAGCTTGACGTAGTATCGCAATTTTGAACCTTGTTCCGTTGTGATACAAGCGTGACAGTTGCGTTAATAATTGGCCGGAGTAATGTTAATTCAAGTCTAATGACACAGGAAAACAGACGGAGAGGTTTCTTCTGAAATAGGTTTGCGTTATGTGCCAGAATGCCAGAAAGATAAACTCCATTTTGAAACTAAACTTGGATACAAAACAAGTTTTTTTGCAAACATTACATTTTGGTCATCCTCATTTCGAGTAGGTGACACGGTCGATCGACCATGTACACCCTGGTGTCAGAGTTTTTCGGAATCGCCTCTCGGCGGACGTGGTCCGTTTAACGACTACCAGATGGCAATGGGACCACCGACTTGACGTGCCTTCCGAAGCACGGAATCATCTTTATTATCAGACAATCAGGTGATTCAAGCCTGCAATGTACTAAGTAGTCCTAACCAAACTGGAAACAACTAAACAAAGTATGCTTCCGGTGGAAATCGATCAACGACCCCCGGGTCAACAGGCAAACGCCTTAACCACTGGACCACGGAGGCTGTTGGCATGACACCGTACATTTTGGTGACAAACTTTTATTATAAACAAATTCACACTGTAAAAGTGCTTTCCAAGACAAATCGAATGAATATATAGTTTAAGAGTTCCTATGGCTATCTTCCGACTTCATCATCAGACCAGCGCAATTATTCCATAATATTGTATTGTAATCTGATACACATGCATACAACATTTCAGCTCAATCGGTAATCGGGAAGTGGATCAAATTTAAGTCGCAAGAGTTGACAGACAAATTGGCTAGCTCCGTGGCGCAGCGGTCAACACGAGAGTGCCCGGCTTCGATGCCATGCCAGGTCCATGCCAGGTCAACATGGAAAATGATCTTTTTCAGATTGGCCTGGGCCTTGGATGTGTATCTATATATGTATTTGTTATAAAATATAGTATCATTGAGTTAGTGAAATGAAATGAAATAGAATTTTATTCATATTTGGATATCATGTATCTCTTTCTGAACGTCATATTATTATTTTTAATATTTGCAAAATCGATAAGCTACTAGCGTTTCGAAACGACCACTGCTGAGAAGAATACGCCGAAAGAAACTCAGTCCAGTATTGGTCCCTAAGTGCCTGAAGGGCTACACTTTCACATATCATAACAGTATCCCATAACACAAGTCTCGAACTTACTTTGGGGCTAGCTCAATCTGTGTGATTTGTCCGTATATATATATTTAACCATCGGGACAGGTGAAACTAACTAAAAACTTGTATACTCGTAAAAGGTAACTAAAGTCATGTACACAAAAATCCAATTAGGATACTATAACAAACGGTTTCAGCCATGCCGACAAGTTTCAGCCAATTCAGATGGCCATGTTCAAACTATACGATACGTGAGTGTTTGTTATAATATTAATTATGTCTCGCGTAACTTTTAATATTATCATGTAGGTTCTCTTCTATCCTGGTCTGAGAGATTTTAATTCGCACCGCCTACCATACCTTTCAACGACTGTCTATTAGAATGAACACTGTCCCATTTACCTTCAGAAATAATCACATCGCTGCTAAAATGTCGTAACAACAATGTACCAACCTAATTCCTATAATAGAACATAAATAGGTGAAATGGTCAAAGAATATATCGTTGTAGAAAGTGTATTTTACTTCAAACTACCTATCATAAAATTCTACCTAAAAATAAATACAATTTTTTTTTATTTTAACTAACGTGAGTAGACATTATTAAAATATGTAAGCACGAAGTCAGCTACTGGCCGACATGTTTCGACCTCATCCGGAGGTCTTCCTCGGTCTACATTCGCCCTGAGGAAGACCTCCGGATGAAGTCGAAACATGTCGGCCAGTAGCTGACTTCGTACGCGAGTAACCTGTTGTTATATATATAATAAATATCAAATTCTTTTATTATATTTATCAAAAACTCCATATAGCAATGATTGATTATTCACAAACTTCGCTTCCCTTCAAATTACTAATAAGTTTTACTGAGATTTACAAAGAAAAAAGAAACAAAATTTCCTAATACGTTAAGGAATATTTACACCATGTTCGTGTAAATAGCTACAACTTTAAATTGCTGTCTCATGTGCATTGTTCCATGATGACTTTAGTTAATGCACCTACATAGCTAATATATAAATAAAGGTCAAACTCCTCAAAAATATAAATATAAACTAAAAGCGCAACTTATATTGAAATATCCTTTCATTCACCATTCCTGAAACACTAAACAGAAGCATAATAAAGGCCTGTTTATTTGTGGCAAATGACATCTTAAATTCCAGATGAGTATCTAAAATTCCACTTTTGCATTTGCATCAGCCCTGCGACTATAATTTCGTTCCGTTCTGTAATTCCGTACTTGCTATTAGCCGTTTCCTTTATGGCTATTCTCACTCAGTCCGATTGGTCGCTCGAATCTAGGAAATTGTCTATAATAAGTTACGTCTAATAGCGGAATTGTAGTCTTCTTATCCTCAATTCTGTAGAGCGGTTTTAAATTCTGATGCTTGTCGTCGTCTTAACTGCTGTGTGGTATCTCTGAATTTATAGGATTATTCTATACTAATATTATAAAGCTGAAGAGTTTGTTTGTTTGTTTGAACGCGCTAATGTTAGGAACTACTGGTTCAAATTGGAAAATTCTTTTTGTTTTGGATAGTCCATTTATTGAGGAAGGCTTTAGGCTATAAAACATCACGCTGCGACCAATAGGAGCAAAGAATCAATCAAAAATGTATTGAAAACGGGGAAAAAATATTCATCTATACTAATTAATCATAACAAAAATTGCCGCGGACGAAGTCGCGGGAAACAGCTAGTAACTTATGTAGATAGCGTTTTTTTTTCCTTGTCTAAGGGCAAGGGGGAATAAGTTTGACTTGAATTTAACTTAAACATGGAATTTTTTTGCTGAGGCTATCCTTAGTTATGAAATAAATAAGGTAATCGTTCATTTTAATCAATACAAAGAAACTGCACGTCTTATTCGACCTTAACTATATATTTTTTTTACTAACTATTTATGTCCCACTGCTGGGCAAAAGCCTCCCCTTTATTTTTCCACTTTGCTCTATCTCTTGCCATCTCTCTCCAAGTATTATTATGTTTATTTATTTTTTACACTCTAATCTCGTTTGTTAAATGTGGTATTGTAACATATCTACTATGTGGTTTTTCTATTTGGAATAATTAATTGCCTCCTAGAGACACTTTCAAATTTTGTAGAAGAGTTTGCACCTCTATACCTAATTCTAAGATATGTCTTTACAACTCTATTGTATGTAGGGTTGGTTTCTAATAAAGACCGAAGAGAACCTGGACAAACTGTCAGATTACATACATACTCTCACGTCTTTTTCCCTTGCGGGGTGGACTGAAACCAGGTCTTAAGGACCTAAAAGCCATGTTTAGCGTGTTTGGGCGTTAGGTGGAAAACGGAATTAAATGCCACATTACTTACTCTAATTAATTAAAGAATACAATGGTAATGTATTCTATTATTTTTTATCTAATTATTATTTAGACTAGCTCTGTGACGCAGCGATCAACACGCCAGCCTGCGACACGGAGTGACCGGGTTCGATCCCCGGCCAGGTCAAGATGGAAAATGATCTTTTACAGATTGGCTTGGGTCTTGGATGTGTATCTATATATGTATTTGCTATAAAATATAGTATCGTTGAGTTAGTATCCCATAACACAAGCCTCGAACTTACTTTGGGGCTGGCTTAATCTGTGTGATTTGTCTTATATATATATTTTTTGTTTTATATATATATTTTTTTTATATTTTTTTATGTGATATTACCGCGATATTTTTGAATTTCTCTTGAATTTAGGAATCTGCATTACCTTTCAGCGTACTCTTTACTATTTTCGGAAGTAGGACAACCTTGCCTTTATGGCAGTTTTCACTCAGCGCGATTGAGCGTCTCCAATCCGCGACAATGCAGTGCGGTGTGGTGCATTATTTTCCTACACTTGAGTTTTATATGCCAGATCTAGGCAGCTTTTAGACTTTTATGTCAGAGATATATTTTAAGTGTATATGCACTCAATACTGCTATTCTTTAACAAACAACTTTCAAAACAATACCTTTAGACTCAATTTTAATTCTTAAAGAAATGCTATAAAACAGTTTCTATGATAAGTTGTAACTAAGAAATTGACCCCGTTGTTGCCAAAAATAATCATATTTATTATTTACTAGCTTTCGCTCGCGGCTCCGCCCGCGTCGATGTCGATCCCTCGGGAATAGTACTTTTTCCCGGGATGAAAGGTAGCCTATGTCCTTCTCCGTACTCCATAGAACTTGTATGCAAAATTTCATGGTGATCGGTTCAGTAGTTACGGTGTAAAAGCGTAACAAACAAACTCACTTTCGCATTTATAATATTATAGTAAGGATAAGGATAAGGATTTTGGTGACTCACTCTTTGCCCTCATTCTCACATCGTTTGGTTGACATGAATATGAAAATCAACATCAACGCTTATTCTTACGATTTTTTTAGGAAATAATGCGTAGTTTACTAATCAGTTATTTCTTTAACACACTATAGCTTCAATCAAATATGATGGTAGATCACAGTCTCATACAAAATGAAGCCTTAATAATGTCCCCGAGTCAAAACAGCATGCATACTCACAAACAAAACAATGACAGAAACGGTACACACTGAAAGTATAATTCCATCTTGTTTTTTTACTTTTGATGCGTAGTTTTTGCATCTTTTCACTACACCTCCGTCATCGCGAGACGCGTGAGTGCTAGCGCGGTTTATTGAAACTGTGAACAAAACAGCTCCGAAACTCGATTAGTGCGCTGTTTTGCCGGTGCCACTTTCCGAGCGCGAATCCACCATTATATTTGATCGAAGCACTATAGTGTACGCTATAACAATTCACTAGTGGGTTCAAGAAAGCTTTGGTTAAGGCGAGGCCTCAAATGTTTGGTACCTTCGCTCGGCAAAGGACTGATCAAGTGCGCGCAAGGGATAGCGCTTGGCGGTTTAGCCCGTGAATGATGAGATAGGAGATAGTCTCGAGTCGCTCAAAGAAAAAAACGTAAGCGCCAAATTCGTTATTTCTATTTTATATAAAATCAGACCGGTTAATTGTATTTTCATATTTACATTTTGATGAATTTCTATCTTTTAGTCTAAAAATCATTATTTTATTCGTCGCATTTGAGCTACAATAACAAAAACTCTGCGAACGAAGACCATTTTTCAAAAAATATATCTATCGAGAAAATTTTATCAAAACGTGTTTTCATCTTCAATTTTTGGAGATGAAATAGTCAAAAATCATATTACTTAGATTTGAAACTCCTAATTTAAGTATTTTGCGAGATAAATAAGGTTCAGAACGACCTTATTTACAGTGGTATCGCCATAAGAAAAATGACATACTATCCTCTATTAAAAGCTCAGAGGTATGAGTCATTCGACACTATTCTTCGAAATCATAACTATTTATTCGAGCTAATTCACGAAAGAGAGAGAGATAAAAAAAAACAGATAAATCATTGCATCTTTAAAGTTTGATCCATGCTTCTTGTAGGTAAAAAATATAGAACAATTAATAAGTGTCCAAATGACCTATGTTAAATAAACGTTTTTGAATTTGAATTTGAAAAAAATCGGAATGCACGTTAAGTCGTTGGCCAGGCAGTAATAGTTAAGCTTTTTCATTGCCTGTAGGCAGCTTGATAAATCTGTCATTAGTGTTGTTCATTTGCACACGCGAAAAACAAACAAAACTTTGGAAAACGCCATTATTGTCCTATTGAGAAACATACCTTGACATCTAAACGTATTCATTTAAATTATGAATATATTTTGCAACAATGAGTGAACACGGGCTCAGAAAGAAGATGAATATATTTAAGAAAATACTAACATAGTACCAACATAATAAAGTAAAATGTTAACTAAAATGGACTGTAGATGTCTGAATAAATGATTAATTGATTGATAAACCACTGCCTTCATTTCCCACCTTTCAAGACCGTACATTTTGCTTTCAAGACCAGTTGAAGAATGCGGTACCCTCTCTCGTCATGTAAGTCGATACTTCCAGGCATTTGATAGCGTTCTTGACAAATCGTTTTCAATAGGTACTACTTTCCAATAAGTGTTATCGAGTATTAAATGCATAGACGGTAGCTACCGCGTGTGACTCTAACTTGTGCTTTAGCCGCTGCAGTTATCTTAGGCAGCCGTTCTTTAAATGGAAAACTGTTGGCTTAAGTTGCGAGCGGAGGCGATCGATGAGATTTCGTGTATGTCATATGAAACAGTAAACAGTGACACAGCATGAGGTCCCAACTCCTATCGCTTACGATTTGTTTCAAACTAATGATATAGATGGCGACATAGGTTTTTTTTTTTCAAAACGATGTGTCATCGTTACGTACATATAAAATCCATGTTTACGAAAACGAAGCTAAGATGAAAATACTTTCGACTTAAATGTAAAATTATATTTAAAAAGATATTCAGTTTTACTTGGATTTACCAAATTTAGGCGAACGCCATCTAGTGACGGGTGAACAAGACTGCCACTATTGTACTGCAAAACCCTCGCCTGTGTTTGCCGGCATGTCTGCCTTCAAGCGCGAGAAACGCAGACACAATTCATTTTCTATTGTTATGCGTCCTCATTGGACCGCTTGGTGGTTGAGAGGTCAAGTAAAATTAATAATTAGGTTTATAAACTTTACGTTAGTATTTTATTGTCTTTGATCTCACTTTACTAGCTCCGTGGCGCAGCGGTCAACACGCCTGCCTGCGACACGGAGTGACCGGGTTCGATCCCCGGCCAGGTCAAGATGGAAAATGATCTTTTTCAGATTGGCCTGGGTCTTGGATGTTTATCTATATATGTATTTGTTATAAAATATAGTATCGTTGAGTTAGTATCCCATAACACAAGTCTCGAACTTACTTTGGGGCTAGCTCAATCTGTGTGATTTGTCCGTATATATTTATTTATTTTATTTTATCTCAGTTACTTTCTACAAATGACAGTGATGGCGTTGCTTAAAAGTTTTGACCATAGCGGAAGCCAAAAATAAATAGTACTAATATTGTTACCACCTACATTGGCAACATAACAGTAGTACTTGTATAATAAAAACAATTTGAAGAATGTCATAATTATACCTTTCTCACAATCATCAATGAGGTTACCAAGTTTGGTAAAAAGCGCAGGATGAAGGCTTTCAACTTCTCATATCGAAAATATTTAAGGCACATTCTTGCAGCTGCGATGGTGAACTTCTTGCAGCTGTAATGATCCTGCTCATTCAATTCTGATCTGCTGATTACAGCTATAGCTTTCGCCCGCGGCTCCGCCCGCGTCAATGTCAATCCCTCGGGAACAGGACTTTTTCCCGGGATAAAATGTACCCTATGTCCTTCTCCGTACCCCAGATAACGTGTATGCAAAATTTCATGATGATCGGTTCAGTAGTTACAAAGTAAAAGCGTAACAAACAAACAAACTCCCTTTCGCTCAGAATACGATTTCAAGTTCGAAATACGCATGTAGCGCTAAAACTACCACAATTCCATAACAATATACAGGAAAATAAAGTAAAATCGCTCTTCGCTCATATCTCAGACCATTTCCCAACGACACTGAGATTTCTATGTGGATGTGACATGACCATTTCGATGCTAATTTTACTGCCAGCCACCGGCGCAATAAATGCTCTCCACTCGTATTGATTGATATCTTAATAGGCAACAGACAGACGGACCGATTCTCAAATATACATAATTTTGTGAGGTCTCGGAGACGAAGAGATAAATTAGGATTTAAGTGGAGATAAATGTGTGATGTTTTTGAACATTAAATTCTCAGGGAATTTTATTTATATATTTAGCTCTTAAACAATTTGATCACATAATATGCACAAAGCAGCTTGGCAGGTTTGAAAATAGCTACGCTTTTTATTTTTGTTATGACACGTATATGTATATCATGTGGGTTCAGGTTCTGTGAGCTGTAGACCTCACGAGTTCATTCAATTACTCATCATTATTTCATGTAGGTGTCACGGCCAGTCGACCATGCACAACCTGGTGACAGAGTTCTTCGGAACCACCTATCGGCCTCTGACGTAGTTCCTTTAACGACTACGAGATTACAGCCTTGACTAACAACTTAACGTTCCGTCTCTCTCTCATCTTTCCGAAGCACAGAATCATCTTTACTATCAGACAATTAGGTGTTTCAAGCCTGCTATGTCCTAAACATACTGGAAAAACCAGGAGTAGGTTTACTGGTACCCTCTTGCGAGCGTAACCACTTGTAGGATATCTTTAGTTTGCCTACTTCCACTAATTGTGCTTCTAATCTGTGTAGCTTCAATATAAGGTGACGGCCTGCTATTCAAATTCAAAAAATTCAAAAACTTTATTTTAATATAGGTCATTTGGACACTTATTAATTGTCATATATTTTTTACTGAGAATTGTTGACGTCAGTAATTTACTTATGGCTAAGTTTAATGCCGCTTCCAAAGCGGAGTGCAGAAGTAGCGGCAACAAACTGCACAGCGCATTTTCTCCAATCGACGTCAACTTACAATTTTAGTTTATCTTAAAAACTTGGTATGTGGACTGAGTATACATTGTCCTTATTATAGTCATTGCGAATTGAATTTAAAAAAAATGATGTTTATGAATATAATATATTAATTTTAAAAAAATATGTCAAAATATTGAAATTTCATAAATGTCATCTTTAAAAATATTTCGTACCGAATGTACCAAATATATCTCAAGAGAGGTTGCGTAATAGATACAACAGAATATCACGAACACTCATATAGGTACGTTCGATCGCTACTCTAAATGAGCGGACGACGACGCGCGTTCACACTGTGCCAGAGAAAATTCAAGCTTCTGACAATACTTAAGTTAAGTATCCATATTCAGTCCGCAGCATTGGTCAGTCGTCTTACCCTCCGTCTTAACTCTGATCACGTCATTATCACGTGCAGCTGGTCACGTGGTTCCCAAGAGTGCTTCGGACGTGCACTGCTTTGAATCTGTATTAGAAGTGCAAATTGTCACATGGGAAAGGCTACATGCACTTCTGTAGCCCTAAGTAGAATGGCCAGATGTGACTCCGACTTAAAGCTAATGGAAACCGTGATATACCTTTACGCTTAATATAAGGACAACTCTATATCCTAACTAATATTATAAATGCGAAAGTGAGTTTGTTTGTTTATTTGTTTGTTACGCTTTCACGCCGTAACTACTAAACCGATCATCATGAAATTTTGCATACAAGTTCTCTGGAGTGCGGAGAAGGACATAGGCTACCTTTTATCCCAGGACAAAATTCTATTCCCGAGGGATCGACATTGACGCGGGCGGAGCCGCGGGCGAAAGCTAGTTTGTATATAATTTAATAGGTACTTTTCTTTTAAGGATTCCGTGTCTAAAGGTTGGAGTGATTTCCAATTTTACCTATTCTTGGCTATTTGTTTTATTTCTTTTAATCACTTCACTGACGGCTCTTAAATTCGAAAAAGAAGAATGCAAAGAGAACCTACTGGACCCCATTACTGAGTTACCGCTGTCCGTCCGTCTGTCTGTCACAGGACCATATCTTTGGTACCGTAACAGGTGAAGCTCTGGAATTTCAGAGAATGTATTTCTGGGTTATTGTAAACTATTGCCACTATCACGATAAATAACAGAAACCCGTTGTTTTTCTTGGCGGTTTCTTTGTAGTTAATATTGTAGGGTGGTACGGAATCCTGCGTGGCCGAATCCGGTTCACAATTGGCAAGTTTTATTTCAAACTAGCTTATGCCTGCGGCTCCTCCCACGTTGACGTCAATCCCTCGGGTACAGTAGAACTTCCAGGAATGAGAGGTACCCTATGTGTTTTCCCGGCCCTCAAACTACCTCCATACCAAAGTTCATCCAAATTGGTTCAATGGTTGAAGCGTAAAAAGCCAGACAGACAAACAGACAGAGATACTTTCGAATTTATAATATTAAATATATAATAAATATAATATTATAAAGTATGGATATGGATTAGTTTTTTTTTGCCTAAATGCTAATCTTATGTGTTAGTTCGTCAAATTGACTAGCGTTGACTTGACCATTCAAGAATTTTAGCATGTAAGTGTTCCAAACATACTAACATACATTTATAGTTAAACTTTCACGCCTCTAATATTGGTAGGATGTCACAAAATCTATATCAATAGATATAGATGTATGTCACTGCCTCTAACTTTGTAACTGCCTCCGTTGTCCAGTGGCTAAGGTGTTTGCCTATAGACCCGGAGGTCGTGGGTTCGATTTCCACAGACAGCATACTTTGTTTAGTTGTTTCCATTTTGATAAGTACATTGCAGGCTTGAATCACCTGATTGTCTGATAATAAAGATGATTCCGTGCTTCGGAAGTTACAGCAAGTTAAGCTGTTGGTCCCGGCTGCCATCTGGTAGTCGTTAAAGAAACCACATCAGAGGCCGAAAGGCGGTTCCGAAGAACTCTTACACCAGGACGTGTATGGTAGATTAACCGTGTCACCTACACGAAATGATAATATGGATATTTTACAAGTGTTCTATTATGATTAAAAATATATAGCCCTATCATCGGTTGAATTGAAAGAGAACCTTAGTGATTCCCATTGGCATTTACTGAACCCTAATAAGCAGAAAGATATAGACCCAAAGCAATAATAATATCAATAAATTATAACCAACTGATCCCCAACAAATGAAACAAAAAATCAGTCTATAAATAAGCCATCTGTCTGTCTGTTCACTTATCTAGTCACGATAAAACAATTTTATTGTAATTTATTGGTTTTGAGGTCTGTATCACTGTGCCCAGCCACCTAAAACGTAAATTCCTAACTTTTGACTTGAAGCTGCTTATATCAAGTCATCTTAATTATACATCTCATTAATTTCTGCCCACCTGCGACTTCATTCGCGAGTTTCATCCAAGTAAAAACTGTGTGCCAAATGTTACCGAAGCCAATTTTTTTTTTACTAAATGTTGGATTAGGCATTTGTCTCCCATCTCACCATTCAGATTTTTGTGTGGTTTAGTGACTCACGACCAAACATTATTCGAAGCATTTCTATATTCATATGTTGTTTCTCGTAAACGGTTTCAAATACTCGTATGATATTTGGCATGATATAGAAAATTTAAAAATAAACCTGCCAAAAAGAGCTATGCAATAAGAGCATATGTCATTCGGGAAGGAGTACGGATTCTAACGATATCACACATCCAAATCCGTTTAGGGAATGAGAAGTTACAGTGGAATAAATAACCAAAAATGCACATACATACTAACACATTTACATGCATTCATCATCATTTCGAGTAGGTGTCACGGTCAATCGACCATGCACACCCTGGTGTCAGAGTTCTTCGAACCGCCTCTCGGCCTCTGACGTGGTTCCTTTAACGACTGCCAGATGGCAGCCGGGACCACCGGCTTAACGTGCCTTCTGAAGCACGGAATCATCTTTATTATTAGACAATCAGGTGATTCAAGCCTGCAATGTCCTAACCAAACTGGAAACAACTAAACAAAGTATGCTTCCGGTGGGAATCGAACCCACGACCGGGTCAACAGGCAAACGCCTTAACCACTGGACCACGGAGGCTGTTACATGCATTAATGAACTTGAAAAACAATACCTTTCTTTTTTGACAGTCGCGTAATCTTTTGTAAATATGTATTCGGTATATTTTGATGACATTTATCATCTCTTTTGATTCCCTTTTCCTCCACCTGTTGGTGGGCAACCAACATGCTAAACTTGGCCTTCAGGTCTTATAGACCTAGGTCTATAAGACCTGAAGGCCAAGTTCTAGACTCTATCTAACCCGCAAGGAAAAAAGACGTGATACTACGTATGTATGTAATTTTTGTCAATTTACCTGAATACCCGAAGTACCAAAACCATCGATTTTTCTCAATCAAACTCGTTTCACGATATCCATAAGATTAATTTCTCGCACTGATATCAAACCCAAAAATAAGATCTTAATTAAAAATTTAATTATACGGAATCCAGAGCCATCATCTGAGACACCGGGTGGGGTCAATCGGACCATAAATCGTGGTCCGACATACCCCAATACGTTATAGGAATGATATTTTGTAATTTAAAGGCTTAGCCCGCCTCGGTAAATCAAGCGGTAATGGGATGGGTGTTTTTTTCATAGTTACTTGACTTACAATTAATGTACATGGGTCGATGGAATACGATTGATCTTTGGAAAAAGTATTTACTCTTCTACATAGTTATATATATATATATATATATATATATAAATAAATATATACGGACAAATCACACAGATTGAGCTAGCCCCAAAGTAAGTTCGAGACTTGTGTTATGGGATACTAACTCAACGATACTATATTTTATAACAAATACATATATAGATACACATCCAAGACCCAGGCCAATCTGAAAAAGATCATTTTCCATCTTGACCTGGCCGGGGATCGAACCCGGTCACTCCGTGTCGCAGGCTGGCGTGTTGACCGCTGCGCCACGGAGCTAGTATAAATCGCTTCACGTTGTCTATCTCTCCCTATGTATGATTAGATCTTTAAAACTACGCAAGGGATTTTGATGCGGTCTATTTAATACATAGAGTCTAAGAAACTGCCTCCGTGGTCCAGTGCTTAAGGCGTTTGCTTGTAGACCCGGGGGTCGGGGAAGCATACTTGTTTAGTTGTTTCCAGTTTGGTTAGGACTTAGCAACTTGAATCACCTGATTGTCTGATAATAAAGATGATTCCGTGATCCGGAAGGCGCGTTAAGCCGTTGGTCCCAGCTGCCATCTGGTAGTCGTTAAAGGAACGACTTAGATGCCGAGAAGCGGTTCCGAAGAACTCTGACACCAGGTTGTGCATGGTCGATTGACCGTGATACCTACACGAAATGATGATGATGAATACATAGAGTGATTCGAGACGAAGTTTTAAGTATATGTAGAATTTATCGCACCCGTGAGAAGCCGGGGCGGTTCGCTAGCTGCAACACCAGGGTGTGAGAGAAGCATTGCCGGCTTTTCAAGGAGTTGAGGGGAAGGAATGAGGGGAGGAGGTGGAAGGGCTTCCGGCTCTCTCACTCTCCGAAAGAAGCATAGAAGCGGCAAAGATTTCTCCAACGATCGATTTTTCTTCACTCCCTTGATGGGTTTTTACGATCTGAGCGGAAAAAGAAGCAGCTGCTACATTAGTAATTAAATATAATATTATGGAAAGCAGAAAACAAAGGTAACTTTCCTAGACTCTATACAAAAGGCGGTAAAAAAATATGATCCAACTATAGTTATTACAAAACGGTACAAAGTACTTCGAAATCTAAGACTTAATAAACAAGTTAGGAGATTTTCTATTTTTGTAAAGCCAGCGTGAACGTTTTAAAAGAATCGTATTTTCTTCTCCGACTCATTATTTTATTTGGGAAAGCTTTCTCAAATCGATTGTTACATTGAAGATTCTAGACGTGCTCTTTGTTAATACAAACATACAGACATTTGTATTCGTCAGTGCGAAGGTTTTGAAGTTAGCATACAAATACGTTCATACAATTATCATAGTTCTATCAGATAGGGGCGTTTAACTTTAGACAAAACTTCTTATCTTTTTATTCATTTAAAAACAATGGTACAGAGGGCGCCAAGTGCCTTCGACAGGCTGTAGCAAAACAACCTTATGAGGTACAAAAACCTAGCAATAACGGACCAGAGAAAGAGGCTTTTGCCCAACAAACAACGGAAAAAAATAGCCAAAAAACCCATCCCTGTGACTTACTTGTACATTGCATGTCCTGAACCTGATTCCGAGCACCCACCGTCTTAATTATCTAATCGAGCACGCAATCGGCCGGCATAATGAGCGACCGCGTCTCACATAAATCAGTCTGCGCCGGCGCAAGTAACGCACATCTTGATCTGGCAGGGGAGGACAACCTTTGGCTTGGAATTTACCAAATGTTGTGCCATAGGTATTCTTTACCTCTGTCAAATAATTATGAATCAAATAAAAAAACTAAAATGGCGGTTCTCGAATGGCGACCACGTATCGGCAAGCGCAGCGTCGGAGATTCACCAACCAGATGGTTGGATGACCTGACTAGGGTCGCAGGAAGACGCTGGATGCAGGCCGCTTCCAACCGGTCGTATTGGAAATCCTTGGGGGAGGCCTATGTCCAGCAGTGGACATAGGCCTAAAACTAAAACACAACATACTAAACAAAAAATGTTTAGAATATATGCACTGGTAGGCTATGCGAATATGATGTATTTTTTCAAAGGATATTAAAGTTGTTTCACCGATATAACGAGCCATTTTTAGTCTAATATACGGCCTGATTTTGAACCTCTGAGCTATACTGAAATCCTGGAATCAGAATGGCTAATGGAATACTGAATTGCAATAAAAAATGAAAAAAAAATCGCCCAGCTGATCGGCGACATTGTATGGGAAACCTAAATGTTTTTTTTTTTCAATTTTTTCCTTTAATTCTATACTTTATTAGGGAATCTGATTCCAGGATTTCAATATAGTTCAGAGTTAAAATCACGCGGTATATTCATGCTTTGCCATTTCATAGCATTAAAACAAAATCGATATGTGTAGCACTAGCACCGACATATAATAAGGCCCTAACTGAGTTTGCAGGAGACGTAAACCTTTGGTATTTTATATCTTTAATTCACTTAATCTTTCAGAGTTTCTTCCCTTTTAGTGATCCTGTGTCGTAGCAATCGGCCGGACCGACCGACCGAACCGGCCGGATGACCAAACGCGTCTCACACAAATCACAGCGCCTGCGCAAGTAACGCACATCTTAATCTAGCAGGGGAAGACAACGTTTCGAAGTTTAATTATGTTAGATCCTGGGCAACCTAACTTTACCTAAGCTGCCTAGATATGAGATCTTGTCCTAAATACTCCAGCGTACAAAAATATTAGAAATCATTGTAGAAGAGGCCTCAGTTGATATTACGGTCATGCCGTGATAATTCTTAGAGAGGCACTAACAAGTACATACATATACAAAAAAGCGTAAAGGTATAAATGGATAATTTATATTTGGGTGTGAAGAACGTATAAAGATACGTCTCACCTAATATACGTGCTTCGGAAGGCACGTTAAGCCGTTGGTCCCGGCTGCCATCTGATAGTCGATAAAGGAACCACGTCAGAGGCCGAGAGGCGGTTCCAAAGAACTCTGACACCAGGGTATGTATGGTTGATTGACCGTGTCACCTACACGAAATGATTACGTAATATAAATTTTAGTCTGATATTTTGCTTACAACATATTCTTAAAAGATATCTATACTGTTCGGGATTTAACCCCCGAAACTGAGAAATGATTACACTTGTTATTAGAGTAAAAAAAAACTAATGGAGGTAATGTATTATAATTAAAATACTGACATTGTACGATGATAGCTCGTACATATACTATACTTGTGTACGCAACCTCAGTTCGTTGCACCTCGTCCTGCCGTTCTACAGCCTGGGTTCTTACCGATAATGGATCTAAGTCGGCTAGAATTAACACTTTCTGATAGAACGCCGAGTTAGCGGCAATCGTCCCACATAAATCTGTCGGCGGCTGCGCCCGCGCACGGTAACTCACACATCGCGATCTACGTAGCTGAGGCCAGGGATGCGTAACATTTTTCGTTTTATAGTTATTACACAATTTGAAATTTTGTCGCTTGGAATCTCAGGATAACAGGGAAATCCGTTGCTATAAAATATAAAACTATTTTTCTTAGTTATTTGTAGGTAGCTATAACGATTTCCGATAATATTTAGGTTTTAATCAAAAAGTCGAAAGAATTAATTTTTTTCTTAAATATACATTCAAATAATGAGTCACTTGTCTAATCACCAAATGTTTGGCACCACTGCTAAACTGTGTGTGCGTGAATATTGTGTGATTTGTGATGACGCTTGACTAGAGCCTGAAATTCTTGTGTTGAACTTTACAAGCTTTTTTAAGTTCCGTGCGCAATGGGTAATAACGCGACTTTATTACTAAGCCTTCGATGTCCATCCTTCTGTTCATCCGTCTGTCAAAGGGTCATCTAATACTGGTCAACAGGTAGAGACTTACAATTTTTACAGAATATGTTTATTTCGTCTTTTGCCGAATAAAAATGAAAACCTAGTACTATTAACAATTAAAGAGGGATCCCATTCAAAAAACATATTTTAGTGGCGTTTATTCTTGTTTGTGTCAAAGGTGCTACTATATATACCTATTTCTGAGATGTCACACCACAGATACCTAATTAAGTAGAAAAGAGGTCGCGATGAAAGAGGTTTCATGCAGTTTTATACATCTGAGTCTCTACCCATATAGTATCTTCTTCATATTTGCGTTCTCCGTCAATACAAGAACGTATTTTTTCAAGCTTAATGTTTTACAGTAGTTCGAAGCTCTTAGTGTGTGTGAACCCGACTCGCACTTGGCCAGCTTTACCTACAAATAATTAAAAATTGTACACTTTACACTAATACTACAAAGAGGGAAGATTTGATTGTTTATTTGCACTAAATAGGATCATTCATTATATACCATTAGAATCCTTCATTATCCCTGATGAACATAGGCTATAGACTTTTTCAAAAAAATTAGAGATCCGTATAAAAATCGATGTAAAAAAAATTACCAAAAAATCCTAATACCTATATCTAGTGTGCGAAACCGAGGCAGGCCGCTAGTAACAAGGGGCTTTCTCTTTCTTCATGAGTTTCGTGGATGATACTGGTGTTTACACAGCTCGCACCAACGGCTTTTGAAACCCTTGTAGTTAACTAGCATAATAAATAATGATGATAATTATGAATTTTGAAACTAAGCCTGCCAGGGGTACTATTTTTGAAAGTGTGACACTCGTCTTCGAGCGCTTTTTGTATGGAAAAATCGCTCGTTTACGAAAAGCGTCATTTATAAAATAGCACTCCAGAGCGTAACTTCCGTAGAATTAGGTATAACATCTATGCTTTGACGTAGGAAACTCGATTTATCGGAAATATATCCACGAATTTCAAACATTTAATACATACATACATAGTATCACGTCTTTTTCCCTTGCGGGGTACACAAAGCCTAGGTCTATAAGACCTGAAGGCCACGTTTGGCATGTTATTGGGCATTAGGTGGATAACGGAATCAAAATAGTGATGGTTGCTAGCCGCATCGCCTATTAACATGATTCCTCAGATTTTACCCATTCCCTCGATCGACTTTTACGATTCGCGCGGGAAGAGAAGCAGCTGGTATATGCTACGTTTTTTCTTTCCTCCCAGACAAGCATGGAAGAGTCAAACATATAAAGATAAAGTAAATGAAATCAAATTGTACCCCATAATATCGTCTCTTATTCTCATCGTATCTCTTCCCAGATATACAGCCTCCACCCATTATCTATTATTCAGGGCTGTAGATGTAGATAAGATTTATTAGTTTTAGTTAATCTCGGCTATGGTCCTCATAGATTCTGCAAAAACCCGCGCTATCTCAGAGAGTAATAGTGGTATCGGGCTGTTAATGTCGCTGATACTTCTAGTGGAGTGATAAGTCTGTGGTAAGTAGGTGCTTGGACATTGAAAGCTACTTTGTTACTTTCCAATAATATTTGTTAGATAATTTTTTTTCAGTTTTTGGCCGTGTGGTTTTTGACAGAGTAGAATAGGACCACTGGACGTCGAAAAAGGCGACTTAAGAAATACAAGCTAAACAAACTCATAAACATCAATGAGACCTCTCCTACCCGTCTTGCCAGCGAGGAGAGTGTAGGCTAAATCCTCTGTCTGCTCTGGCTGTCAAGTATGGCTCCGGTAGTACAGAGAGGGTCATGCTCCTGCAGTGGAGACTAAAAAGACCTGATGATGATGATTTCTTTTCCATGCTGTTCTAAGAGCTATAGAGAAGGTTGAATGTGCTGGATCCTCCTTCTATGTGGATCGTAAAAAAGGGAATAGTACAAAAACCTGGTAAAACCACTCAATAAGGTGTGTAAGTCATTATAATATATAAAAATAATTTCAAACAATGTTTCATGTCAATAATTAAAACGTCACAAAAATAAAACACAAAATTATAGCCCGCCTCTTGTCGTTTCCGGTGCAAAGGTACCCAAAACACTGGCACCATGTTGGTGTGTAAGTAGTAATAATATTTTTTATAAGTAAAATAGATATGAATGAGTAAGAATAAGAACATTCTCAGGACGCACAGAGAATTAATAATAAAATTAACAGTGACAAAAATGAGCAAAAAAGCATTTCTTTTTTAAAGTAGTTATAATTACTTATAATAAGTAAAGGGTAAAAAAACAAAGCTTATAAATATCTCTGAGACCTCTCCAAGCCGTTTGGCTAGCGTGGAGAGTGTAGGCCAAGAACTCTGGCTGCTCTGGCCAAGTATGGCTCTGGTAATACAGAGAGGGTATTGCTCCTAGTGGAGACTATAAAGACCTGATGATGATGATGAAGTAAAGGGTATGTTTTGTCAACGTTTCAGTCAATTGCAAGTCCAACGCTGTCATAGATCTTCCACCGAGGGCAGATAATTATTCTTACTAACATTATAAATGCGAAAGTGAGTTTGTTTGTTTGTTTATTACGCCTTCACGCCATATCTACTAAACCGATCATCATGAAGTTCTGCACACCCGTTGTCTGGGATACGAAGAAGGACATAGGGTACCTTCCATCACGGAATAAGGTACTGTCCCCGAGGGATCGACACTGACGCGGGCGGAGCCGCGGGTGAAAGCAAGACTGGTTGTTAATAAATATAAGTCGAGTACTGAACTTAATTCAACCTGCACTTTTTACGCTTGTTAATATTTGACAAGAAACGATCAAAATTTATCGTTGTCACACATGAGACTAACATAAGCATGTATTAGTAACACGCAATTGCTAAAATTATACAAACGACACCCATTTTCTTGTGGCTTGTCCGTCATTTTTTAACTCTATGCCAAGTCACACATACAATGACAAATCGCCGGGTCATACACCGACTGCGCCGACATTCAACACAACTATTTAACATATTTATGGAATTATCCGTATGAAATACGACGGCGATCCGTCATGGCGCACTAATAAACATGGCCAATCCACAACACACGCGACCGTAAATCGGTCGATGACGTCGTACCGCACAAATCATTCAAACTCACATCAAACTCGATCGTAAATACGTCCAAAAGGAGCATTAATCATTGAGAATTCGAAATAAGAAGCGCCCGAGGCTGCCATTGGTCGGTACAGAACGAACAATTATTCAAATGTCCGCCTGTGATTGGTCGGCGGGTGTTCGTTTTTTAGCTGACACAGTGATGGATTCCACGACCCTACGACTCTTGCGCAGTTCTTTGTTCTCTTATGTGCGATTTAATGTATGTAAAAGCAATCGATCGTTGTCGACACGTAAATAAATGTTTGTCGGTGTTTTTGTGCCTATTTTTTGCGCGATTAATGGTGTAGACTTGAAATATCAGTTGATTTACAGAGCTATCAATACCCGGATGTATTTTGAGGTTATCAACTTAATTACAATATACACAGAAACTACATTAGGGCTAATTTATTAAATAAAATACGTTAATGTTGTACAATCAAAGATTCAAAGATTTATTCAGAAAATAGGCCTTTTCAGGCACTTTTTCACGTCAATTCACATTTAAATTAATACGTATTACTTAATATTTAAATTATTAATTATTGTTCAAAAGTTACAAACTACTAGCGTTTCTGAACCGTCCACTGCAGAGAAGAAGACGCCTAAAGAAACTCTTTTCGACAATCAATGATGAACACTCATACTAACACATTTACCACTATCTGTCGCCATTACATGCCAGCAAAAGATGAGATGATCATTTGTTGGAGGATGGCCATCAGAGGCTTAAGATTGGAGTATCTGCGATACGTTATTATAGAGGCCGAATTTATTACGATAACATGATTTACGCTTTAAGCTAAGCCGCGGGCGTAAGCTAGTATTTAACTAGCTTACGCCCGCGGCTCCGCCCGCGTCAATGTTGATCCCTCGGGAACAGTACCTTATTCCGGGTGTATGTATTTAATGGTATGGCCATGTTATGAGGATGGACGAAAATCAGTATAGGTTAAAGTGGAAGAAACTGACATGCTGTTCCGACCCCAAATAATAGTGGGGAAAGATAAAGAAGAAGATACACAAAAATAGATCAGGATACCCATGTAATTTTTTCACAATTCAATAACGAAAGTGACGGTGTAATGAAAAATGACGAAATAAGAGAATATTTTTAACTTTATATATATGTATGGATACTTTAAAAACTCATTAATGCTGTCACAAGAATGTTTTCATACTGTCGCAAGTTTTTCCAATCAAAGTACAGTTAAATGACATTTAAAAAAAAGGTAAATTTCTCTTTTTTGGACTAGATGACGTTGATGAAGTCAATTGCCAAGAAAAGCCGTAAATGCCAAAAATAGTAAAAAATAAGCTAGAATTACATTTTTACTCAGAACAAGGACTAAAATTTTATCATCCATGCCATGACCTTGATATTTGCTTTTTTATCAACGCCATCTTACTTAAACTTTAATTGCATTTTTGAAAATTCCTCATTTAAACGTTGAAACAAGTCTAAACAGTTCGAGTTAAATTCTGTATAATACAATAAATACAAATAAGCCTATCAGTGAAATTCTATTTTAGACGTAAAACACATCTATGAAACTCTGGTAATTCAAAAATGGGTGTATCTCATTGGTTATTGCATTGCGCTCGCGCACATGTCAAATGCATAAGACCATTATATAATCTGTGGCATTGCCTCTGGTGGATAAAATAAAGAAGAACAGAGGGATAGTTCACGTATAGATATGTACATGTACATTTTTATCAAGGTAAAATGTCAACCAGTTTCGATGATTTTTATATTTTGACAAAGTGAATGGATTATAGATTTATATTTGAGATTTATTAGTAGCTACAAAATAATAATAATCTTGTATAAATAGAATAAAATAAGAGAGATGAGCTTTGTCCAGCAGTAGGACAATTAAGTTTATTTAAAAAAACATATATTGGTAAAGTAGGAGGTGCTCCGTCAACCTCTGATATTCCTATCATGGGTCAGGGGATATGGTACAGGCAAAGTGGGATTTAGAGAAATGTTGAGTCGACTCAATTATTTACGCAAGTAATTATAAAGATCTTCGATGGTATGTAGGATGATTTTCTCTCTGTTATCCTATATTTTGCAGCCATAGTACAAGCCCATTTATTTACCCAAAGTATTAACGACTAATAGCCGTATTGAAAATATTTAGACTCGATATTTTTCGGTCCAAACTTTATTGATTTAAAAAAATAACATATACTGGGTGAAATTTAATTCATTAGCATACAATTAGGGAGTGACACAGATCACGAATCTGAACTACTTTAATTATGGAATCAACTTCGACATCGTGACAAAATTATCTGCTATTTCATACAAAAGTGGAATATCTACTTGGCCAAAATCTATGGAATAGCTGATTTTTTTTGCAATTTCGGAATTGGTCCCATAGTGAAAGTTGTTCAGATTCGTGGTCTGAGTCACCCCTTAAAAGTTTGCTAATGAATTCAATTTCATACAGGTATATCGAACAGTTATACTTCTGTAACTTTTATATTTTGTGTCTATAGTGCTAGCCCGTTTACTGGACGTGTTTACGACTACAGCCGCCCAAGCGTTGAAAATATTTAGACTCAATAACTTTTTACGGCCGAAACACGATAATGGTTTAATGGGACGTCAAGAGGCTAACTTAATGCAAGCGTGCCACTATCAGCCTTAAATGAGTTAGTGGCGGCGCCTTTGATGATTATATTTCTTGTTAAGTGAATTAGTTGGTGGCTTCGTTAAGTTTGTAAAATAACTCTTAACAAAACTCTACAAATGGACAGTAACACACACAATTTTTGGCGAGCTCCGTAGCGCCGTGGTTAACACGCCAGCCTGCGACACGAGGGCCCGGGATCGATCCCCGGCCAGGTCAAGATGGAAAATGATCTTTTTCAGATTGGCCTGGGTCTTGGATGTTTATCTATATATGTATTTGTTATAAAATATAGTATCGTTGAGTTAATATCCCATAACACAAGCCTCGAACTAACTTTGGGGTTTGCTCAATCTGTGTGATTTGTCTGTATATATTTATTTATATTATTTATTACTGTTTTTGGCAGGAACGTCCTTCCACTGCTGTTCTGAGAGAAAAGAAAACACGTAGAATATACCAGCTGCTTCTCTTCTCGCGCATATCGTAAAAACCGATCGAGGGAATGGATAAAATCTGAAGAATCATGTTAATAGACGATGCGACTAGCGACCCATCACTATTTTGATACCGTTTTCCATCTAATGCCGACCAACATGCTAAACGTAGCCTTCGGGTTTTATAGACCTAGTCTCTGTATTCCCGCAAGGGGAAAAAAAAAGGGATACTATGTATGTATGTCGGCAGGAATAATAGAATGGTTTGCCACTTCCTGTTTTGTTACTACATACAATGGAATTGTTATCTTATGTCGATCAAAATTTATAATAAACTGCCAGTCGACCTAAAGATTCTTAGTTTTAAACAATTTAGACATGAATTGCATAAATGGTTCATTTATAAATGCTATTATGGCATACACGAATATCTGACATGAATTGTATTTAGAAAGATAGTGAATTTTTGTATGCTAATTAAATCATATATTAGTAATATTTAACTTCCCTCTTATATAATTTTTGCATGCCTACTGTAAAAGGCGGGAACTTATATGAATGATAACCGTTGAAAATAAACATTTCATTTCCTTCTCCATTTCACACACTAGTGAACATTCTACTAGTGCGTACACTTTTGATAGTTTTCCTTAACCGGAAGCAAATAGCGGTTACTTAAAATTACAGGGTACAATTTGACAACAAAACCAGCAGTACAGGATAGGGCAGGATTCAAACCTAGGATCTTTCTGTTATAGCTTGGGCTAACACCAGTGAGTCAGAACTTCAATTTATACAGCGAGTAACATAACCAACGATGTTACGGTAAAGGGGTGACTCAGCCCGTCAAAATTAACAACTTTTCCTATGGGACCAATCATCATCATCATCATCAGGTCCTTTTTAGTCTCCACTACAGGAGCACCACCCTCTCTGTACTACTAGGGCCATACTTGGCCAGAGCAGCCAGAGGACTTGGCCTACACTCTCCACGCTGGCCAGACGGGTTGGAGAGGTGTCTGGAAAGTAATGGGACCAATGCTGGGAAGTAATTTTTTTTTACATTTTTATACTCATTGCCGGGACGGCCGAACTCTTTTGTATGAAAATGTATTTTTTTTAATACTTTTTGTATACTAGTGGTTATAGTTTAAAAGACCTACCATTTGGTTGTTTTATATGGATGACGGGTTGATCAGTCGTCACTTACCTGAAAAAAATAACAAACATAGATTAGTAACATATAGGAGGATAAATATTATTGGATAAAGATACATACCTAATCAAAGTTTAATAATTAAATATTTTTATTCACAAAAATGAATACTAGAAATAGTTATAATTATACATTTAATACAAGCTAAACAAAGTTCGCTAAGCTAAAGGCATTAAGCGGCATTAAACTTAGCCATAAGTAAATTACTGACGTCAACAATTCTCAGTTGAAAATATATGACAATAAGTGTCCAAATTACCTATATTAAATAAACGTTTTTGAATTTGAATTTGTTCATAAACATCAATGGGCCCTCTCCAACCCGCCTGGCCAGCAAGAAGAGTGTAGGCCTAATCCTCGGTCTGCTCTGTCCCAGTTTGGCTCCGGTAGTACAGAGAGGGTCAAGCTCCTGCAGTGGAGACTAAAACGACCTGATGATGATGATACATTTAAAACCCGCTATGGCAAAGGTGCTCAAAACGCTGGCTGCATTGCCGCGCAAAATCACAATGGGAAAACAAATCTTTGCACCAAACACGTGCCAGAGCGAGAGTCACCATTTTTTCCGCTATATTCCGCGAAATACATAACTGTTATCACTACATAGTGTAAAACAAAGTTGCTTCCCGCTGTCTGTCCCTATGTATGAGTAGAATTTTTAAATTTATTAATAGTTAATTTATATTAATTTTTAATTTAGTTCACTACATAGTGTAAAACAAAGTTGCTTCCCGCTGTCTGTCCCTATGTATGCTTAGATCTTTTAAACTACGCAATGGATTTTGATGCGGTTTTTTTAATAGATAGAATCATTCAAGAGGAATTCACATATATTTAAGAGTGCATATAAGTAGTTTTATTTTTTTGACGCAAGCAGCAACTAAATGCATAGCTGATTGTCATTGTCAGTAAGAAAGAATTTGCAAAATTCGCTGCCTGAAACCAAGCTGAAAACTATTAACGAAAATTTTGTTAAATTATTAATAAATTCATTAGATTTCGCAAATATTTATAAATAACAACACTATTATAATGGTTAAATCGTATGTCATACGCAACTCTTTTATCAAATTGTAACAAAAAATCTCTAAAACAGACATAAATCCGCATTAAAATAATGATATCTGGCGTCAAGTAAATGAGAGACCAAAAATCTCATTAGTCCGCACTGGAGCTGAAACTACAAACTGCAAGTGTGTGCAACTACGGTGTCCACGAAGAAAGAAAAATTTGGACATCACTGGACTTTTAAGAATTTCAGGAAAGATTTATGAGAAGCGATAAGTTTGCTTCTCAGAAAAGAATTATTCGATCGGAAGTAATCGGAACTAACTAGAATAAGTAAAATACCTAAAATAGTAAAAATATAACAGAAACAATGATTCATGCAAATAAATGACCGTTTCACGATAATTTTGATTGTAATTTTAGAAAAAAAAATAAATGAAAGATTTTTTTTGTGTCACTTTCTACATAAATACATATTAATACGACTTTTTATTTGCGCGATACACAGGGTCTACAACAAGTGTTGATGGAAAGCGAAATCAAAATAGTGATGGGATGCTTGCCACATCGCCTATTAATATGATTCCTTAGATTTTCCTGGATTTTTTACATTCCCTCTAGAACATGTAAATTCTACTCATATTTCTATTCAAACTAACAGGATATGTCCGTGAAATATATAGAAATTATGGCAACCCTACTTATGCACCCAGCTTGTCAAGAATAGTTGAGATGCACTGAGCTATGGTGATGTTATGCTTAATTATATTTGAGAAATAAGTTATGAAAATTTGCGATATTCTATTTAGTTAAGGCGTTTGCCTGTAGACCTGGGGGTCGTGGGTTCGATTCCCACGGGAAGCATACTTTGTTTAGTTGCTTCCAGTTTGGTTAGGGCATTGCAGGCTTGTACTCGTATCAATCACCTGATTGCCTGATAATAAATCTAAGATTTCAACATTAGTAATGCAACGGCATAAAAAACTAGATAAGTGATAATATACATTATTAGATAAGTGAAAAGAGAACACACACATACTTTTTCTGTAGAACATTATTTTACTTAAAATCAGCTATTGCATACAAAATTCCTTAATTTACCAATATGTGCTATCTTACATCCGTCTATACTACATTTCTAGCCTAACGGTATTTTATACTAGTTAAAGCAAAATTTACGGCTCGTCAATTAATCTTGCTATTTCCCGTTCATTAATTAAACTTTTATCATACGTTAATCGATATGTGTGCGTTAAAGTTTTATATCTCATAAACAAACATAAATCCAATAGTAAATTTGATATGCTTTAGTTTGGAGTTTAACATTTTTGTTTTGTTGCTTAATAAAGAGTTTCTAGATATTTGTGTTAGTTTTATAACCGCGACATGGTTTTTAATTTAGAACTGTCACAATAATACGTGTATTTTATTGTAATAATATACATTATGAATGATAAAAATATTTCGTTTTTAAATTGGCTCTTAACATCTCCGGAACTCTTGGCTTATTTGTCATATTTGTCTCAGATTCAAAATTACTAATTTTAGGGTTAGCAGATCCGGGCAGACCGCCCGGACCTTATCATCATCGTTTCATGTAGGTGACACGGTCAATCTACCATGCACACCCTAGTAGTATTAGATTTCTTAGGAACCGCCTCTCGGCCTCTGACGTGGTTCCTTTAACGACTACCAGATGGCAGCCGAGACTTACAGCTTAACATGCCTTCCGAAGCACGGCATCACTTTTATTTTCAGACAATCAGATGATTCATGCCTGCAATGTCCTAACCAAACTGGAAGCAACTAAACAATGATGCTTCCCGTGGGAATCGAACCCACGACCCCCAGGTCTACAGGCAAACGCCTTAACCACTAGACCAAGGTTATCTCTTCATGAAGGAAAACATGGTTGGGAAATCTTCATACTGGCAGTAGGTATAGATATAAAAATCTTTGATCTTTGTTTTCCATGTTGGTCTTGGTGAAAAGAAAAAACCGTCGAATGTACAAGCTGCTTCTCTTCCCGCGCAAACTGAGTAGCCAACCGAAGGTATGGGCGCAGTTTTTAAGAAATCATTTCAATAGACGATGGGGCTAGCAGCCCATTAATATTAATATTCCATTATCCACATGCTCATCAACATGCTTCAGGACTATTGGGTCTTATGACCGTATGCTCTGTAGGTGTGTAACATATTAATATTATAAAAGCGAAAATACTCTGCCTGTCTTGACTTCATGCTGCAACTTCTAAACTATTTGCGATAAAAAATTGGACAAAAGTTACCTTTCATCCCAGAGAAATGTACTGTTCCTGATGGATTTACATTAATAAGGGCGGAGCTGCGAGCAATAACTAGTAAGGTATTAAAACTTCATGCTATGTATATATGTAAGTATGTGTGTTTTCCGGCCTAGAATAGGACCGCCAGGTATTAGACTTAAAGTACATTAAATTTGTTCCTATGAATGTTGTAAATGGCGACCATAGTGCCTCAGCTCTTACATCTCACGCAGTTAGAGTTGTCAGGCGTCCGGATAAAACATTGTCTGGCTTTCTGGTTGCGTGTCCGGTCGAATTAGACGGCCGATTCCGACTTTGTAAGGTTTTTTAGATACGACCTTTTTGTAGGACTAAGACTAAATAAAGGGTCTCCCTCATTTTTGACCTAAATATCCGGCTAAACTGGCTGCTCTATCCTGTTATTTACTTTATAAATCTGGCAACACAGGCGCAGTATTAGCAGTCATTGAGTCAAATGTTTTGCTACCACCGGTAATAAAATAGTTATTACTATAAAAACGAACGCTTACATCACATGAGCGATAAAATGACGAGATTAGAACACTACACACTAATAATAAATGTTTAAATTGGATATGTTAACGGTGTTTTAAGAGGCGTCTAATATATGTTTAACTATATAAACTGTTTGACACGGTGTCCGCGTCGTCACAAATTAAAGTAAGTAACAGATGCGAAGCTTCATAAAATGTACTGTCCAGCAACGCACATAAGTAATCTATGAAGTCTTAGCATATTGACGGACTTGGTGGTGCAGTAGTTAATACGCCAGACTGTTAAACAAGGGGATTCCGGTTCAGTTCCCGGTGCCCGCACAAGTATTTGCTTTTTTTCAACAGGTAATTTTTCTTCTGTACTGTTGATACCTAAAAGGGTTGGCAATAGGCAAGCAACCGGTCGGAAAACTTTCGCCTAAATTACATTACAGTGTGAATGCTGTCATAATAGCGAACCCCGGGCTCTAACACAGCTGAGACTGCAACCTGGAAACCGCTAAGATAAGAGAGATAATTCTGATATAGGTACTCGTAATTTTCGATTTTTCGATTCGAGGACAAATAATATAAATACAAAATTAAAGGAAAGGCCTTTGAAGCACAATTATGCATTAAATTTTACACAGATATGTAAATTCCTTCGATCACAGGAATTTTGGTAAAACTCTAACACTGGACATTAGCATTAAATATCTGAGACTATACAATTTTTGACCAAATGTTGAGTTCTATTAGCAATATAATTATCATATTATATTTCAAAGCTTCTCTTTTGTTTCAGACTAGCTTTGGAATTAATAAATGTTTTGAATTGAGTTCGGCATGTATCTGAGTTACCCTTCTGTAACGCTCTTTTATTTAGTGATATCGCGATCATCTTGCGTGGGACGAAGCTTGGAATCACTTCTTATATTTTAGTGTTTATTACTACTCTAAGTACATATTAACTATGCTTTATTGATTTTAACAAGGTGTCATCTATAACTAATATCGTGCTATCGATTTCATTGAGACGGGCAACTATTTTAATGGTAGATAGTCTTTCATTGTTATCATCAAAGTCTTTTCAGTTACAAAAATGTCAAGTGTAAATTCTATCTGTACTTTTAGTAAATATATTCTTAGTAGACTGCAGCAACTCAATATATATTTCTAAGCAGTAAGATCACAACGCATTTCACTAGTGCATATTTTCGTAATTCAATAACTGGTGTCTACGTTTCATCATCTTTAAACGACCTATTGCTGGGTATACGCCTCTTTTTTTCTACATTTCTCTCCGTCTCCAGCCATCGCAAGCCAGTCTTTCCAGCAATTTGTCTTCATATTTATTTGTGAGGTACCAATACACTCCTTTACGGCCATATATAGTACTGGTATAAAGACCTGCAAACTGAGAAGGGTCCTGCTGGAAAATATTTCAAGTTTTCTCTATAACCATTGAGGTACTAAAATTTTTTTATCCCTATTCGTGAGGTACTAAATGATGTGAATGTAAATATATAACTGTCCATTCAATTATGCGCAAGGTCCTGCTGGGTATACAGACATACATATTTAGGCCTCTTGATAAATTTGACGGAGTGTAATTATCATTTTTTAACTTAATTTCAACATTATCAGCCACACGAAAAGTCAAGAAAGAAAAAAAATGCCTCGAATGAGCGTTTTCTTAATAATATCATCGTCAAATAAGAAAAAATTGCTCAACCTCAATGCCTCCTCACAAAAATTGTGGTCTCAGACACTTCTAACCCTAGACAGCACGTCCGCGTCCAAATTATCCCGCAGTTTCAATAATTCTGAGAGTCTCGTATGTAGACGTGGTCACGTGACGTGGTATTTTTGTCCGCACGTCAATAAATAATGGCCGGTCAAAGTCTGAGAGCGAATATGTGTTGATCTTGGTTGTACCTTTGTTATGCTGGTAACATGGTCTTACTATTAGTGGAAGGACGTATTACAAACTCGAATAGATTTTTGAGTGAGTAGTTAACTTTTGTGAATTTTCGGATGGACCTGCGACAAGAACCTGTTTGTAACAAAAAACTAACGACATCTTTAACAATAATTTACTGTTAAAATGTGGCTGATCTTATTTTTATCGTAGCGATGACATAATAAATTTAAAAAAATGTGTTATTGCTACAAAAACGTTAAAATAACACACATCTTACTAATATTATAATGGTAAAAGGATGTTAGGATGGAAATATAATGTTAGATGTATGTAGATAGTCACTCCTTCTATTCATTCAAAATCTCCTGAATAGCTTTGACGAAATTTACTATGTTGAAAAGGCTGTAATATTCACTGCATTCATAGCTCAAGACAGTGTGGTGTAGATATTTGGCATCCTTCCTCTTACCGATCAGGAAACTGGCTCCTCCACATCTTTGCACCTTGCCTGTTTGTTGATGTCTTTTTTCCAACTACCCTAAGGTTGCCTAAGGTTGCCTGGAAGAGATTGCTATTGCGATAAGGCCGCCTTTTGTATGTCTTTTTATATTTTGTATTTTTTATTAACGTTCTTTATGTGTGCAATACAGTGTTAAATAAATGCCGGATATCTATACCACAATGCCTTCAAGTATGATTATGATCATTACTTGCTCCCCATCTCGATACAATATGTTATTAGGCCTACGCAAAAAACAACGAACGCTTTTTGGTTCAATTCGCATCGATCGAGTGTACTTCGAGTTTAAAATGAGCTCGTGGTAGGAACTGATTCCGATACAGCCAGGACATTGCAAGACGTGGTCACCATTACTGAAATAACTGACACACTCGATCGGTTTTCTGTATCTAACAGTCTGCTATCTGCGTCTTATTTCGAAGTTTATTTACTCGATGACATTTCAACACTAATACATAGACGATATCTAGGGATCAACTAACTGAAAGCCACAGTTCACGTAATTGTTATTGTTTCAATGTGCGTAGTGAGTAATTTTGACAAAACTTTTGTGGAATACCAATGGTTACTTTTTTCAAAGATCTACTATTTTCACATGAATGTAAATAAGTTTTCTATTTTTAGATTTGTCAATCTCTCTCTACCAGAACTTACATCCTAATTTCTATGACCACAACATTATTAAATGCTGTTAAATTTTCAAAAAGATATTCGATATTCATATTTATGTACTTATTTTTTTATTCTCTATGAATTTTCATACGTAAGCGAAGGTATTCTTACCACTCAATATTTAATCACTTCAACTCCTTGTTTTTCAAGAATTAGATTTAGGAAAAAAGTATGATTTGTGGCTACCTGCTCATACTCGATTAAAAGAGTTGATAAATATAGTAAGAGAGGAAAATTAATACTAAAACATGGCAGAGACACAAAAGCAAACAGAGGACCCAGATAGAAGGATAGGCTAGGGAAAAGAAAGACAATTTTCTTTCTTAAAAGGAGTTCTTATGTTAACGCACATTCCTCTGATTAATTTAACGGTAACGTTTTGGTATTGCTCAATTTACCATAGATAAAAACCACCTACTTAATAGATGTCTCACTAATCCCAGTTGTAAAAATGAGCGCCAAGTACAACCGCGGCCGAAAGTGATTCGCTCGAACATCGGACTTGATAAATATAAATAGGCACAATTAGCGCTGATTTATACGGGCCGAGCGGATTAAACTCGCCGATTAATACCGACATCTGCGGCGATCGATCGCTGGGTTATTCACTAACTTGACATAGTCATCTGGACACACGTATGTGTTGAAGATATTTGAAATATTGGTACGCAGATTAATGTTTGAACACGACAAAAAATGGAGATGTAGAAAAGCACTGAAGGAAAAAACGATTATGTATAGTCATTAAAAATTTGTATAGGATTTTATTACAATGAACGAGAGTCCTCTCTCTACCATGGCCCAAAAAATTAAATATCCTTATATCCCTTGATAGGAATGGAAGCGTTGTTTACTACCTAATATTCATACGGCTACATTTATCTATCTATATACTATCTCATTTTTGTATCCCGCTTTACACATTGATACAAAAATTAAAATCATCAATTTTAGAGACGAATATTTTTTATGCCGATGAACTAAATGAAATTTAAAAATTTTGTGCCAATTGGTAACTTGAAAAGTAATTTATTTTAAAGTTTCATTAATTGTATAAACTCTACATTTGTGTCTCGTTGCCAACTGTAGAAATTAAATCAAATCCAATTTATCTATGCTTTGTTTCCACCATTTGTGTCCAAATCGTACAGTCCGGTTAGAGAATAGTCCTTACTGACATCTGTGCCGATCGATCGCCGACCTTTCACTTCTCTTCGTGACTGTGGTTCGGGAGATTGATATCGTCGTGTTAACGGATAGACTGAAAGAGATGATGTTGTTCTGCGTTCATTGTAAATGTGATGGTAAAGAATTGGATAGTATTTATGTAAAAGATAATGATGCTAATTATTTAGAAAAGAGATAGTTATGTATGCAATTATGTTGTACTATAACACAAGGATTGCAATTAGATACTTTTTTCTTATGATCTATTTCGCTGATATAATTCGCAGCTTCGCTCGCGTCAGCATCGTTCCCTCGAGAACAGTATTTATTCGGAATGAAAGGTGGTCTATGTCCATATCCGTACTCCAGAGAACTTATATGCTAAATTTCATGATTATCGGTTCAGTAGCTACGGCTTGAAAGCGTAACAAACAAACTCACTTTCGCATTTATAATATTAGTAAAGGTATAGTAATATTATACTAGAAATTATATAGCAACGATACTTCTTTGAAAATTTAAGCTCTAAACTTAGAACCGGAAAGGTTTTCAACTTAAATTAAAAACACTGAAACACTTACGTTAAGGAAAAAAACAGTAATTATCGGCATAATCATTAGGAGTGAGTTAGCCTTAAAACGCCGCGCTGGCCAGTGCGTCTTTGGCGAGTCGTCCAAGAAGACCAAGATGGGTCGCGTGCATTGAGAGAGGCGTATACCCAGCAGTGGGGAATAGAAGGTTGTCGATCATGATGATGATTAGAAACATCATCATCATCGGGACATCCTTGACACTCAGACTGAAGATGGCCTACTGAATAGGCTTTTCCCGAATAAAAATACGGACATCCTTGACACTCGACCTAAAGATGGCCTACTGACTAGACTTTTTCCGAATAAAAATACGTGAGTGAAACATATAAAAATAATAGCCGTGTGGTACCCAGCAGAGTAGAATAGGACCACTCCAAGTCTTCCCGTGGATGTCGTAGAAGGCGACTTAGGAAATACAAGCTAAACAAAGCTTATAAACATCTGAGAGACCTCTCCAACTTACTCTAACACTATAAAATTTAATGCATTTATGTATTAGTTTTTTATTTACCACCTTAATTATTATAGAATGCTCGGCAGAGACGCAAAACGTAAACTTGTTATCACTTAAATTCTTATTACAGCCTTCAAAATTACCCGTAAACCTCAAGGAGTGCGTATTCGAGAAAAATCTTTAAAACACACTAAAATCTTAATAGATGCTTATCATCCTTTATTAGGCATCAAACGAGACTGTATTAAAATCCGCAATTGACCGAAAATTTGGCGAAACGAATGGTTTTTTTATTACAATCTTGTGCCCCAAAACGTGTTTACATTGCTGTCAACTGGTTTAAAAATATTTCAATTACCGAATTAAAATAATAATCAGCTTTTAGGTTAAACACACGGTTCTTAAAATTGTTTTTGTAACACATTATTATTATTGAAATAATAAATATTTGGGTTAAATGTGCAAGCTTACACTTTTAATATATCTTTGTAATAATAATAAAATAACAATGTTGTGAAAAAATATAATAAACATATTGATTTGTACAATTAACCCTGTTTAAATATACATTTTGATTTTAGTTACGTACATTGTATAGATTATATTTAAAAAGAAACTGCCTACTTGGTCCCGTGGTAGTGGGTTCGATTCCCACGAGAAGCATACTTTGTTTAGTTGTTTTTTTGTTTTCAGTTTGTGCGTCTCAAATCACGTGCTATTTCGTCGGGATTACATTATACCTTACTAATAAAACATGATCTTCTTACGTAGGTATTACATATTTCATGTATCGAATTCATATAATTGTAACGTGTTAAACTTTTTTTCATATTATGTCGTGAGGCCTACTATTTTACTAAGCTTGGCATATCTCTGGTTTAATAACTGGCTACGTTTCTCTCAGGGATTTCATAAATCTAAACACTATCTTTTATTTAAATACCCATGTCTTTTACACCGATCCAATTTAACGCTATCCTTTACAACAAATTAATGCATCCTAAAAATGCAGTAAAATCAGAAAGTTCACTATCCCTCAAACAACCCCCGAAGCAATGTCAATAAATAACAATCAAAATCCGTCACGGTCCACGCAGCGACAAAAAGTCGCTGCCGAAAGTCGCGCGTCAATCGTCGCAACAATAACATATTTCAGTTCTTTCCTCATTGTGTACCCAGTAATAAACTATCCAGAAGTATTCCGACCGTTTTATAGCTGTTTTTGACATATTTGTGATCTTCTCAGATAGGATCCCTTACGATTTATAGATTCCAAACCATTTCTTCCGAGACCACTTTCTGGGCGGTCATTCTTTATACATTTTTTTGTTTTGTCCGCTTATGATTTAATGTTATGTGCGATGTTTACTGCTGACGTTTAAAATTAGTTTTGTGCGCAAAAAGTTGATATAAACTAGGCTTTTTATTGCATCTATTTTATTCTTAATACGGCATCTAGCCGTGAGCGTCTCATAAATTTTGAGCCAATCATGTCTCATCCCATATCTTAAAAGCATGTTATTAAACACAAATGGAAATAATACAATATTTCTGTCTCATGATCGCGTATAAACTCTGCATGTTGTATGCTGTAATCGGGAATTTACGTAGACGATTTTATACTTTACTTTTATAGTGTGAGTGAATATTTATTGATCAGTTTTCAATAAACAGAGATCAATAGAAACATTTATACAGTCTAAAATGTAATGTACTGATAGTTTTGTTGTAAGTAGATGTTTTTATTTAATTTTGTACCTTTGCGCCCACTTTTAATCCATTTGAAAGTTACTGTTTTCATTTAAGATTGATGTGGCGTCTTCTTCGACAGAATATGGTATAACTTGCAGGATTACATATTGTTCTCTCATTTCCACATTTTAACATAGAATATTTCTGTTATTGTTAGAGGGATAGCAATTTTCTTACTTCATTAAAATTATGAGGTTTTCTTGTGATCTTGTCATGACTCGTCAAAATTAAACTCAGATTACGTAGATCACAGACTATCCTTTGTTGCTCCCGTTTCCTGCCCACACAAAAACGAAACACAAGACGTCCTATCAACTCTAAAATTATCATCTCAAAGGGTTAGCATAAATATGTCCTTAACTCAACTGTCATTATCGCTCTGACAACTACAAGGCGACTAGCGCGTCTGGGCATCGCAAATGAAAATAGACTCAATGCGATATGAAATAAAGGTTGTTTGACACGTTCGTGACAATCTTAAGTTCTGCCAGAGGCGTAAAACATCTGTCATTGGCTAACAAATGCGGACAGAAATTGATGCGCGAACGGACAGTGAAAAACGCGGAATCGTGTCCGGCGACTATTTTTAGTCGCGCAGCTGTTGCGTCGCATCGCTCCGTATCAAACCAGCCGTTTTTCATAGCGAACGCATCTTATGTAGAATAGGCGGCGCAGACGTGACATCTTTTTATTGGTTCTTTACATTACTATGGAATCAACATACATCAGGAAAAATTAATAGGAATTCTCGAGGTTCTTATTAATCTCATCATAAGTGCCCACCATAGCCCTTTTAGTAGATATCTACTGTCCACATGGTATTTGATTGAAATCAGATTTGTTTCTTCTTCGCTATCAACCAGCATTGTTTAATACACTTTATAACTATTTATTTAATGTTCTTCAGTCTTCTTTGCTTCATGTACTATATATATATACTATATATACATAGTAGTTAAAACAATAGAATAAAAATTTATTATTGTCGCTGCCGTAGACATAAGTATAAGACGATTAGAAACTAAAAATATGCGACAGGTATCAAATAGATTTATTTTTCAAGAATAAGCTGTATATTTTTCTTTCTGAACTCTAGTCAGCAGATTAATTCATAATTTCTTACTATTTTGTAAATGTGTTTATGTATGTGTATTATTGTATCTTTTAATATTTATGTAACTAAATATATATTTAAGTATTTTACTATCACTGAGTATCTATATATTCCTTCCTGATAATATTTATATCTCTCATATTTATTTCCCACTTTACCACCCTTTTTTTTATTTGTGTATCTTTCTCGAGGTTGACTGGAAGAGGATGCTTTTAGCATTAAGTTCACCTACTGTAGCTCTATAGGCTCAAAAAGTTTTTTAATAAAAAATAAACAAGTCGATTCGTAATATTTATTACGAATCGACTTGTTCTCGTTTATTTAATCTATTTCAAAAACAGAGACAACAGATGGTGATAAAATAAATAAATGTCAAATAAAAAATCCGGATTGTTTGTGCGTGCAACGGATTAATAAAACTAATGGAATAATCAATGTCGGTGTTTTACATAAAATTATTATAAATCGCAATAAAAACCACGGGACGCATGACGTTCCTGATGTATACGGTACAAAACAATCCCATCGGGCTGACGTACATCAAACGGAAATTTAAAAACACCTGTATTCCAACGCATTAAGCACGTTCAGTGATCAGGCCATAACGCTTGATCTGTAGTTCATACACGTCATACGTTTGACAAGACGCAGTGAGATACACGAGTAATGTCAGGCTTGCATTAAATATGTTCTTGGAGGTATAAAAAGGACCGTAAGGTCGTAAATGTGACAACCAATTTGTAATTTGTCAAAGTTAAATATTGATCCTGAGTTGGGATGCAGATTATGTGTTGACTATGCGTGTCACTTTTCATTAGGTTTAAGGTAAAATTGTCTTTTCTGCTTCATCTTTCACTCTGGGCCTATGTCGATATGGTTATTTAAATATATAGTTGTTTAAATATTAAAGTATTTAAAAACCTTATCTCAATTAATATATTTAATGACGAACTTTTTGTAATAACCAATGATCGGAAAGCTGTAAGCATATTTACCCTAGCTTCGGGTGATAAAGCACAAGAGCGAATAATTCCATCGTCGAAAAGTGCGCACTCGTACTCGTGACGTAGGTATCATCCGCGCTGTTACTATACAAATCTTTTTTTTTTTACTACATGTTGGATTAGGCATTTGTCTCCCATCTCACCTGATGGTAAGTGACGATGAAGACGAGGATGTTACATGCCTATCCAAGAGATACCCATTTATTCTACTTTTGAATGTCCCGGGACTGTACTTGTCTGGGAATATAGATGCAGGCAGTTCATTCCACACCTTAGCTACTCGACATTTTCCAAGTTTCCACACTTTCTTTAAAGTTAAGGTAAATATGCTCCTTGCGTTCCGAGAAATGGTAAAAAAAACTGTGCGAATTCTATTCTGTTTGATGACATTAACACATGTTTTACATCATCCAATTCTTCGTGAACATAACCTAATACGGTCCAGTCCACAATCAGTCTACAAACATGTGTATTTGAAAAAGTTGCTGCTCTGTGGCTACTTACTCTATGACAATTTGATATGACATGACCGATTGCTTGTCAGTGTGCGTACGATTATCCCGAAAATACGTATAGGTTCGCCTTTCTCTTACAAACACAAATTAAACAAGGAATTTACAGAAATGCTGGATAAAAAATCACATGTCTCGCTAGTAAAAAGCAATGTACAAATTTTGATTTTTACTAGTGAGACGTATGATTTTTTTAAGAATATGTACGCATACTATCACGTCTTTTTGCCTTGCAGTGTAGACAGAGCCCAGGTCTATAACACTTAAAGCCATGTTAAGCATGTTGGTGGGCGTTCGATGCAAAATGACTGCTTACTAACATGATGCTTCTGATTTTTGGACATTAAATCGATCAGCTTTACCTTTTACGATCTGCCGCAGCTGGTAGATTCAAAGCATGGTAAATAAATAAAAAAAATAATATATAGGGACATATCACACAAATTGAGCTAGCCCCAAAGTAAGTTGTGAACTTGTGTCGTAGGATACTAACTCAACGATACTATATTTTATAATAGATACTTATATAGATATACATCCAAGACCCAGGTCAGTCTGAAAAATATCGTTTTCCATCTTGACCTGGCCGGGGTTCGAACCCGGGAACCCTCGTGTCGCAGGCTGGCGTATTAACCACTGCACCAGAAAGCTCGCCAAAAGCTTTTAAGAATATTCAAATTATTATTGCGTATTTTTTCCACTGCTTTCCTTTGTAGTTCATGTAGCAACCTAGCAACTGCAAAAGGTATAAGGTTTTATTAAAATTCTATTCAAGATTTCTGAAGTATACATACATACATAGTATCACGACTTTTTCCCTCGCGGGGTAGACAGAGCCTAGGTCTATAAGACCCTATGGCCACATTTAGCATGTTGGAGGGTGTGTAGATGGAAAACGGAATCAAATATGCTAGCCGCATCGCCTGTTAACATGATTCCGCAGATTTTAGCCCAATCCCTCGATCGGCTTTTACGATCTGCGCGGGAAGAGAAGCAGCTGGCACATTCTACGTTTTTCTTTTCTCCCAGACCAGCATGGAAGATTAGTAATTCATCATCATCCGTATAAATCGCACATATCAACCGCAAGAAGTCCTCTGCCGAAGTAAGCGAAGATAATTCACATTCTCTCGTACTGTTGTAATCGCTCTAGCTGTAACTGTTGAAAGTGATAGATAGTTATCACAGCTCTAAACATGTCCGACTACCAATTAGTTATCTATTAGCGTCATCTGACCGGTTACATACTACAAGGAAGTCTGCTTCGTTAATAACCTGGAAAATGAATGTAGTTGTACACGTTTATTCGAAGATGTTAAGTTGCAAAGTGGCATTGCTTATGGAAAAGCGATTAATCGAGATATGCATAGTATTAGAAACGGGAACGCCTAAATTCTTAATACGTATAACAGTGAAAATTAACTAGTTGAAGAAAATAAAAAGCAGCAAGCTAGAATTGGTTATAATATATATTAATAAGTATAAAATAAGGCGTATACATATACGTATCGTATGAATAACGCAACAATAGACAAATGTCAACTTCGTCTACATGGAAACTGTAAAGTTATCGAAACGATAGGTGTAAAAAATGTAATAAAAGCGATAAAACTATGTTTAAATTACACATTTAAACACGGTTTAATACAAACGCGAAAACATGAAGAAGTATCAATTTAAATTTCATATGAATCTTTAATCTTTTTCAAATAACGCGATTGAAGAAGTAAAAGTGAACAAAAATAGAAACAAGTCTCCAAACGCAATCAAAGATACGCCAGATCTCAAAAGTAGGTAATTATCAAACCATGAGTAATTTTTTGCGCCGAAAATGTGAATAAACTAAAGTGTTAATGTTTGTGTTAATATGTAGCATAGATCTACTTTGAAGATCAAAACAACGGATGTATTGGAATGGAAACAGACATTGAACATAACAATATTGAACTGACAATTACATGACCAATGAGTCCCAGACGTAAAACATTATCCTGCATCTTCACATGCAAACACTAAACCGTCCCATTCACAGCGCAAAAATACCTCCTATTCAACACCCGGCAATTAACGCGTCCATAGACAAAAATTAAGATCAGACTTCTCATCAAGTCGGAAATAATCGCGAGCGTATCCAAGATGGCCGCTAAACGGCCGACATATCTTTTGGCACGGCTGTTGCGACACCTATGACTGGCGAGATGCATGTTCTTTATGCGGTATGAGCGTAATGATATATTGTCAGAAATAAAGACACGACGCTAGTAAATTAGCGGGTAATTAGGGCTAGGGTATTTGAGGCGATAAATTTAATGAAGAGCAGGGTTCAATGAAGATTTGATGAGGTTTAAGTAGTATAATTATTTTTGATTTAAATGATTACTATAAACTATGTATAGATTCGTCTTGCCCTTTGTATAAATTAGGTTAGTCACAAGCAGCTGTGTTGATTATAATTGAGTTTCAGGTAGAAGGCTTAGATTAGCAGAGGAACAACTAGGACTGATAAACATCATTGGACTGGCAGCGTATTGTGCGCACCTAAGAGCTTTTGATGTCAATGTTGACGATGATGACACCACTAATAGTTGCATCATATCATATCTAACACTAAGCAAAGTTGAAACGAACGAGTTTTGGTTATTTGACTATTCATTCAACAAGGAGTACCATGAATCACTTGACTAATTAAATAAAGAAACATCCCAATCCTAAACACATAGCATTACCAAAAACTTGAAATTTAACTTATCTAAGCAAAAGCATTGCCAATGATGCGAACCTTTTGGACTTTTTTGAATTGCCCAGATCTGCAAGGACTAATGATGCCGTAGATGGTATCTAATGATCACGTTATCCTTGGAGACAGAGAAGAGCTAAAGTAAACCTTTTCCAGACCAAATGAAACTAATGTACTTATTGTAACGTAAGGCCTTATAGGCCGGCACCAGTACCTCCAGTATCACTGAAGTTGTGAGTTTCCAACTCGTTTTCCTGTGGTCACATCTATCAGTCAAATATCAGTCAATATTGATCCGCTGACCTATCTGCGAGTGTAATTCTGACTGGCGGGAAGTAAGTCGGCAGCAGTTCCCCCTTATTATCTTTCTATGTATGAACTTTGCCTTTCCTTAAGTGACTAATAATCATGATATATATTACTATATCTATCATTTTATATATCTTATATTACTAGACCAACAACTACTGACACTTCAGCTTCTTCAAGTTTTCATAGGGTGACACGACTCCAGTCAAGTCGCAGTACTCGTCTGCTGACCTATTTGCGCATATAATTCTGACAGACAGGAATCTTGGCGCGCCGCTCACCCTTTACGATTGTCATTTGGCGGGGATTCCGGATAAATCATACCTTGAATGCAGCATTTGTTATTTTGATTGCGGAGCGTCTTTCATATTGAATGAATTTAATTTGACAAACTATCATTCAAATAACAGATACCTGATGGATTTCAAAACTTGCTGTTGTCCGTGACTTTGTCCGTGTGGATCTCAATTTTATTAGGCAGTTATTATAGTTGGTTTAAACACATAGTATCTGGTTCATGAGACCGCGACAAAACTGTTTGAATCCCATTTCTTTTAGATAATATGGTAATGAGTGAAGAAAAATATGCAGATTTTAGCAGTAAAAACCGTATTCAAATCCATTCAGTGTTTTTGTAGAAAATAAAAGACATTACATATGAAGGTAATAGCAACAAATCTTAATTGGAGAGTTCATGAACTTATTACGTAAGTATAGATAAATCTATCAATATGAATCAGGTGGCAGAACAAGAGACCTTAGAAATTATGCCATTATGAAGTTTTATCTGATTCAAAGTAACTATAGAACCTCCATGGTAACTTTGAATTTGATACGTAATTCTGTCATATTGCTTAAGATGGAGGAAGACGAAAAAGAACTACAAAGCCGGCTGCTACACTTCCACCTGGAATACAGTGAGACTTGATAGATCAAAATTATATAATGACACAGATTAAGCTAGTCCCACTTTAAGCTGTAAACTTGTATCGTGGAATACTAACTCAACAATATTAATTTTATAATAGACTAGCTTTCGCCCGCGGCTCCTCCCGCGTCAATGTCGATCCCTCGGGAACAGTACTTTTTTCCCGGGATAAAAGGTAGCCTATGTCCTTCTCCGTACTCCAGAGAACTTGTATGCAAAATTTCATGATGATCGTTTCAGTAGCTACGGCGTGAAAGCGTAACAAACAAACAAACAAACAAATAAACAAACAAACAAACTCACTTTCGCATTTATAATATTAGTAAGGATACAAAAAGAATAGTTTTGAATAATAAATAAATAAAATAAATATGTACGAACAAATCACACAGATTGAGCTAGCCCCAAAGTAAGTTCGAGACTTGTGTTATGGGATACTTACTCAACGATACTATATTTTATAACAAATACACATATAGATACACATCCAAGACCCAGGCCAATCTGAAAAAGATCAATTTTCCATCTTGTCATCAACCCGGTCACTCCGTGTCGCAGGCTGGCGTGTTGACCGCTGCGCCACGGAGCTAGTCTTTGAATATAGAGAAAATGCAGGTGATTGGTTACTTACAACTCCATAAATAAGAACTTAGCACTTTAATTAGATGAAAAAGACCTAGAAAGTACCATAACTAAGGGCGTAATAAAAAAAGGTTTTTTTCCTCGTACAGCAAGATTGTGGAATGGAGGTTTCCCCTATGTGCTTCCCTGGATCCTTCAAAAGGCGTGTTTATAGGTATCTTAAGAGTCGGCAACGCATCAGCACCTCCTCTGGTGTTGCAGATGTCCATGGGCGACGGTAACTACTTTCCATCAGGTGGCTCGTCTGCTCGTTTGCCATCAAATATACATATAAAAAAACAAGTTCAGATAAAAAAGATTTCTAAAGACTAATGAAGGTACCACGCCCGAATACTGTCATTAATATGTCATACACTAAATTATCACAACCAATAATTTGTCAACCAACCAGTCAATAAATTGATCTAGTTTATGTAACTAGGCGGCTAATATCAACGTGTTATCAGTTATCTAGAGAAGTAAATAGCCCTCTAACCTCTTACGTCGCAGTATATTCATCAGGTAATATTTATGCAAAATGTCTTACAAGAATTACTGGATTTCCATTGATATTAAATTATTGCTAATCATTCATTTGAATATAAATAGATAGAAGAAGAAAAAAAAAAAGTATTTATATTCGTAACGCGATCTTTTATATCTAGAGGTAGGAAAAGCACTGATAATAACCTTAATAAAATAATTATTATTTTAGCCACAAATGAGGCACTGAGATATACAAAAATTATCGTTTCCACCTAATTCTATCTTGTGCTACATCTACCATACTTTGCCAAACGAGACAATTCGTCTATGAATTGAATTTCATGGTTTCCTGTGCCAATAAATATAGAGAGAGATATGGTCGATTCCGAAACGCTAGTAGTTTGTGGCTTTTGAATATTATTATTTAATAAATAAAATAGCCGTGTGGTATCCGGCAGAGTAGAATAGGGCCACTCCAAGTCTTCCCGTGGATGACGTAGAAGGCGACTTAGGAAATACAAGCTTAACAAAGCTTATAAACATCTAAGAGACCTCTCCAACCCGTCTGGCCAGCGTGGAGAGTGTAGACCAAGTCCTCTGGCTGCTCTGGCCAAGTATGGCCCTAGTAGTACAGAGAGGGTCGTGCTCCTGTAGTGGAGACTAAAAAGGACCTGATGATGATGATGAAATAAAATAGAAAGTGGAAACTTTTGAAGGAAAGTGGTTGGAAGTGGCACAGAATAGAGAGACATGGAAACTTATGGGGGAGACCTTTGCCCAGCATTGGGACAGTATAGGTTAACAAAAAAAAAAAAATTACTATTAAATAACATAATTTTAAATTTGATTTGACGTGAAAAATGCCTGCAAAGGCCTATTTTCTAAATAAACGTTTTGATTTTGATCGTGATAGAGAATGAATATGAACAGCCGGAAAAATTTAAAGGGTAATAGTAAATGATATAGAAAGAACACTGGTATATAATCATGACATTGCTATAGTATAGTAACATTGTTTCTCCAATGCGCAATGTAGCTATTTCTGACCATAGACAGCTCCGTGGCGCAGTGGTTAACACGCCAGCCTGCGACACGGAGTGCCCGGGTTCAATCCCCGGCCAGTTCAAGATGGAAAATGATCTTTTTCAGATTGGCCTGGGTCTTGGATGATGTATTTGTTATAAAATAAAGTATCGTTGAGTTAGTATCCCATAACACAAGTCTCGAACTTACCTTGGGGCTAGTTCAATCTGTGTGATTTGTCCGTATATATTTATTTATATTTATTTATTTATTTATACCATTATTCACACATAAACATTGGTATATAAGGTCAGGGATATCATCCTAAACTCATCATCATTTCGAGTAGGTGTCACGGTCAATCGACCATGCACACCCTGGTGTCAGAGTACTTCGGAACCTAAACTGCTGGGCCAGTATGGCAACAGGTACGCGCGCCCGTCCTTGGACTTGCTTTTCCCTCATTCACCCAAGTGCATAGTAGCCCAGTACCTTCATTCCCTTCCAAAGTTCAAAAAATACCTTTCCGCCCCTGTAGCTTAAAAATTCTTCGGAAGGGCAGCAGCGTCAGAAGCACAAAAAGACAACGAAGTAGTTTGTTTGGCTCCCCAGAGTGGTGAGTATGGCAATACCCTCCCATGGTACGAAGAATCCTCAGGAGAGGCTTTTGTCCAGCTGTGGACTTCTTACGAATAATAGGCTAGTTTCCTAAAAAAATATAATTAGTCCGTTAGTTAGATATTCAAAAAATATTGGACACGAATTTTTTCTTTTGTCAATTAAACAAAAAATGATAAAGATATAGCCCTTTGAAGTTCCGTGTGACGTCATAGTTTGCTACAATTTTTGCAAACTGACGTCACGAGCCCCCACTCCTGAACTTTGACGCGTTTTTTCTTTATTATTTATTGTTTAATTGACAAAAGAAAAAATATGTGTCCAATATTTTTTGATTATCTATCTGACGGACTAATTGTTATGTTATTATTACGACCCAGGAAACTAGCCTATTGTAAAAAGTCCACGGCTGGACAAAAGCCTCATAACAAGATAATGATGATAAAACATTGGTATACACTTTACCCCGTTTTTCATAGAGGTTACTAATATTTATGTGAAAAACTAATTAAGTCAGTCATGTGGATAAAGTCATGTGAAGACGAAGAAGAAGGCTAGTTTGTACCCTGCTGAAGGCGAGCAATGTCTTTAATGTTCAAAAAATTAAGACTTAAAGTTATTCGAAGACATGGCGGGTTCTAAGATAGGTATATTTCCACACATCTGTTCAACTTAAATTGAATATACTGCAAAACGTTGCGACTACCGGTTTGCTCAGAGCAAGGGTCACGCGAGTTGGCGCGTCATAAACAAATCCAGAGACAATGTCCGTCTGTCTGTTACCTGTTTCTAGAAAACGTTATGTAAATAGAGAGAAATCTATGGAAATGGACACGAAATATGGAGGTGTGGGACGAATGGAATTTGATGATAAAGCATCATGAATTTTGATGTTTTTAAAGGTTATCAAAAGTAACATCAATGTCTTTTTATAGATTAATGTATTTTTAACCGACTTGAAAAAAGGAGGTAATCATTGCGGTTGTTTTTTTATTAATGTTTGTTACCTCAGAAATCCGTCAATTACAAAAAAATTAAAAAAAAAAATTTTTTTTGTTTGAAAGGATATGTCTTTAAATTGGTCGAAATAATGTTAGGAATAAAAAACAATTCAACTTAATACTAAACATAATTAATAACAACATAAAAATAAAAAAATTATAAATAACTTACAAATAAAAAAATTCTTCCAACGCACCACATCGAGGCAAAGTACCCAAAATGCTGGCAGCATTTCCCCGTTGCACAGCGAGTCCGATACGTTGTGCAAAAAAACTGCTAGCTCTTGGATCACCAGTTGCCTCGATGAGACGTGTTGTCAATTCCTTATAGAATTTTTTGGCTTCGTTGCCCCAGGGACCCAAAGTTTCTACAGCAAAAGGCAAGAATATAAAGCTGTCGGTCAATCCCGCGTATTTTCGCTTTTTGCTAGCTTCAGCAGCACAGGCAGCTGCTCCGCCTTGGCTGGAAGTAGCTGGTATGTGGGATGGAGCTAAAGTATCTACACAAGTGGCATCCCAAACTAGACATTTGCCTTGCCGCCACGGGATTAAAGAAAGACCATCAGGTCGCTTGCCATCGGTGCGGAAGATTCCATTTGGTTCCAAAACTGAAGGAACATTGACAGTTGCTAAAGTTCTACGAATTATGTCGCTTAGTGAGGCATGACGTGGAATTCGGCCAGCACTTTTAATGCAAGCAAGACCATGATGACCCAAACCATCCACAGCTGTGTCTGTGTCTTGGTCCCATTTCAATTTCATCGCAATCGGTTCAGTACTTTGATTGAAGTCGGTTTTTTTTAATATTAAAGATTATGGGTATAAATACATACATAACATGAAAAATTACACATTTATTGTGTCAAACTCCAAACCTAGTAGTACTACGAGCGTGTAGATGGAAAACGGGCGTGTAGATGAAAAACGGAATCAAATAGTGATAGGTTGCTAGCCGCATCGCCTATTGACATGATTCAACAAATTTTGACCCAATTCCTCGAGCGGGTTTTACGATCTGCGCGGGAAGAGAAGCAGCTAACACATTCTACGTTTTTCTTTTCTCCTAGACCATCATGGAAGAGGTATATTTATACCTTTATGGATTCAAGTAGAGTTGAGTATTTACTCAACTCTACTTAAATCCATTTTCAAGTATGTAAACTGTATACGTAACATGTTACCTACAAATCAAACCTTCCCACACCTCAGCACTCAGCCGGCAAACCCAAATAAAAAAGCGTACATATGTCGTATCGACCATAAACTAGATAAATAGCGTCCACATGACGCGGCCACAAAAGTATCTAATTTAATTTTATGTCCGTACGTCCCTCAAACGTACCTGTCCTCGACCGTCATAGATTCCTATGTCATGGACCTCCAATTTATTGCTTAGTACAGTGGTTCCCAAACTTATAGCTACCACGTCAATATGGTAATTATGTTCTGGAACGATGGTTCGTCAGTTTTTTCCCGCGTACAATTTTTTTCACTGCTGCTGCGGCGGCCTACGCTCGCATAGGAATGCACTTTTATCTTTGTGAGAATTTCTACAATGTTGACAATCTAAGTGTCCAAGCGCGAGTGGGGTGGATCGGCCGGTGACCGCTACTCTGCAGGATGCCAAAGTGTGTGTGTGTGTATGTGTGCGTCAACAAATTAAAATTAAAATATGCTAACATAGAACAAGAAAAAAAGCTTGCAAAATTCCGAAAAGCGTTATTAGAATCAAAATTTGGAAACAGAAAACTAAGTCACACGTTTAAGTTTTTTGAGGCCAAATAAACTGTTGCAAATCTACTCTAATTATTCGCCTTTCAATTACTTAGCTTGTTACCCTTATGCGTAGCACCCACTAAGCCGTAGGAAAGTCGGCGCCTCTGCCTAAAGTTCACGTGCCCATTTTGAGAAACCCCGACTAAGTATATCATCCCAAGTTGCGTCCACGTAATAAGTTTCCACGGCATAAGTTGAATTTATTGTTTATAGGGAGACGGGGGTAAATAACTCCACGTATTATAGATTTTTGGAGCCAATCAGGAAGATATGGTGATAAATTTTGAATATTATGGGTATTAAGATTTGAATAAACATGTCGGGAGTGGGATTCTGGCGGTTGTTCCTATTTGAGACATTTATTTTCGACCCAGTAAGATAACCTGCTAAAATTTATTTATTTATATTAGGGAAACATACAGTTATTATAGTTTAACAAAGTAAAAGATATATAAATAATACTTAAACCAATTAAGTTTCCTCACTTAACTTATACAAACTATCGAACAGAACAAAAAACTTTAAGTAAAATTAATCGTAATCATATACAATAAACAAAAGATAACCAAAATTCTACTTACATTTATGACTTACCTTTTTTATACAACGCTCTGGATGTCGAAAAAATATCTAAATTATTATGAGAAATGTTGCATTTATGGCAAACACGATATAAAAATGTGTTTGTAGTATAACTAGTTCTGGCTAATGGAACATAAAATAGAGTTCTTATTCTAGAATTAGGACGATGGCATCTCAATCCTATATTGCTAACAAGATAATAAATATGTTTACTTCTGTTAAATAAAAATAATTTTACTGTTAGCAAAACAGCAAATATCAGGATTTTTGTCAAATTGATGTGACACTTCTCCCACGCAGGTTTTAAAAGTCAATCTGCTTACAACTTGGGGATTACCTGTTTACGCTAGATATTTACAATGGACTAGAAACTTAGTTTTCAATTCATGCTCTCAACTGTAGTCTTACTTGCTAAACGAATGATTTAAAATATGTATTGGTAATTGATTTACGAGTACCTGTAATATAAATATAAATATATACGGACAAATCACACAGATTGAGCTAGCCCCAAAGTAAGTTCGAGACTTGCGGCTGACGTGTTGACCGCTGCGCCACGGAGCTAGCCAACTTGTAACTCTTATCAATGCCTGTTCCGAAACAGCTGACTAATGACCAAGTGGCCTAGTGGTCTTCATGCTAGGCTATCACGCTGAAGGTCCCGTGGAAAATGATCTTGTTAAGATTGACCTGGGTCTTATACTTCGTAGGTTAGTTCAATCTGTGTGATTTTTCCGTATATACTTATTCCTACCGTGTCACCCGCAAAGAAAACTCAGCGTTTGGTGAATCAGGGCCGCATTGAAGGCAAGCGTTCACGGGGTCGGTCTCCAACCAGGTGGCTAGATCTTGTCAAAGCTGTAACACAGTGCCCAGCAACAGAACGCTCAAAAAAAGCCGCAGACAGAGATACGTGAAGAAGGATCGCAATAGCAGCGGCCATAGACGAGCAACCCAATCCGTAATCACGACCACTCTGTCAAGAGTGTATGACTAAGAAGATTCCCGCCAAGGCTTTTACAGATTTTCAGGGTCAGCAGAGTCAAGAATTCTTAGCCATATATTTCAAAGTATACCATTTGATTACAACTTTGAAAGTTACATCAAGAGCCTCGTCATCAACGATTACACCGGGGATCAGAACTTAAGACATAAAGAGAGCTCACTTATGGATCTATCTGTCGGTGTGATGTACGGCAGCTGACGGCGTTATTGTCGCCTGCAAGACTTCATTTACATGAAACAGGCGTGGGAAGCCCAAACGCTTATTGAGCAGTAACATACCTGGACAGCAATATCTACACTGGATTTAAATATGTCATTGATATCTATACTTCGGAAGGCACGTTAAGCCGTTGGTCCCGGCTGCCATCTGGTAGTCGTTAAAGGAACCACATCAGAGGCGGTTCCGAAGAACTCTGACACCAGGGTGTGCATGGTCGATTGACCGTGTCACCTACTCGAAATGATGATGATGATATCAATACTGTACGCAAGAGATAAAATAAGTTAACTAATTGAAAACGATTGGATCTGAGTTACGTTGAGAAGTTGAAAGGACATACGTTAAAAAATTTTTACTTACTTATCACACTTTATTGCACATTCAAACAATATGTTACAAAATATATAGAACAAGAAAAACAATGTACAGAAGGCGGCCTCATCGCACATCAATCTCTTCCAAGCTACATTTGGGTAATTGCGAAATTAGGAGAAAGGTATTAGGTACCGTGCAATTAGAAAGAGAAACGAAATTGCCGGAATATAAAAGATATATATACATACATCAAATATAATATAGCATACAGAATATAAATATCTAAAATAACAAGATGGGAGATGAAAAAGAGATAAAGAATGAAACTACAAAGAGGAAAGGAAATGTGATTTGAAAATTTTGTGTAATAAGGAAAGTAAAAGTCCAATTGAAAATGCCAGATGGATAGAACTAGGTCAATTAGGTATTGCTTGAAAGAAAACGCTTATAAAGAAAAAACATATTATATTGCTGAATTAAAAATTTAAAGCAAAGCTAAAAAAATTTAAGTAATCGCTATAACATGTAAAGGTAGAAATTTATCAGTCTTGAGCAGGTCTCAGTTACCTTATTAGCCAGATAATCTCGATCTCGCAAAGGAAACAATTTGCAGCAATCGGCATGCGCAAGCGCATGATAGCCAATTCAGACGCACCCATATTTCTAACCGCAAATGTGTGCAGAGCAGTTATGTAAATTGGGCTGGTTTTCATGTAGTGTTGTCAGCTGATGTCTCCAAGCTTTATTCATTTAACTAAGTATATTATGAGTATGACTTATTCTTGGAAGGTTCGTCATTAGTTGAATCCAAAGGATCGATATAATTGAATCGACATAACGGTAGATGGAAGTGAAAAATACTGACATGCTAGTCAACCCCAAATAATAATTGTAGGAAAAGAAGTATTTTTTTATATCGAACAAGTGATCATTGTCATGATAAAATTAACAAGCTACTGTAATGCATTAATCTATTATAACTTTAATCAGTTTAGTAATTTGTTGCCGATTTCAAACATCAGTTAGTATCAAACAAGTCTTCCCGTGGATGTCGTAGAAGGCGACTTAGGAAATACAAGCTTATAAACATCTCTGAGACCTCTCCAACCCGTCTGGCCAGCGTGGAGAGTGTAGGCCAAGTCTTCTGGCTGCTCTAGTAGTACAGAGAGGGTCGTGCTCCTGTAGTGAAGAGTAAATTGACCTGATGATGATGATGATGTCACAGCATCGGTCCTGGGGTTCGATCCCCAGTCAGGCCAAGATGGAAAATGATCTTTTTCAAATTGGCCTGATATGTATGGTTTTGGAATTGAACCAATTTTGATAAAAATTTCGTATAGTTTGAGGCCCGGGGAAGGACATAAGACTTTAATTCCGAGAAATTCTACTGTTCCCGAGAGATTGACGCAGGCGGAGCCGCGGATAATAGCCAGTAATAAATAACGTTCAGAAAGTATATACATGGTGAAATTTTGATCGTTTTGGACCCTTAAAGGGGTGACTCAGACCATCAAAATGAACAACTTTTTCTATGGGACCAACGCCGGGAACTCAAAAAAAAAATCGATATTCCTATACAAACTGGCTTTGAGGCGGAACTATTTTGTATGGAGATGACTAAATTTTTTTTGAGTTCCCAGCGATGGTCCGATAGAAAAAGTTGTTCATATCAATGGTCTGAATCCGCCTTTAAGGGTCCAAAACGATCAAAATTTCACATGTATAGTAGAAACCATATAGAAAATATAATCCTAGCAACACTAGAAGTTATGTAAATTGGTAGGGTGATACCACTAGTGATGTGCGCGCTCGGTAGGCCGTCCAACCAAGTCGTGCATCAGATACGGCCGCGCAGCGCCATCTATCGTCGCGGGCTGCGATCTAAATAACGAGTCGATGGCGGGATAAATCGCGGACGTCTCGCCTGCTTGTTACCGCCGTAATTAATGATACTTCTCCATCCCTGTTTCCTACCTATTATGATTTTGTAACAAATGTTGCACTACTTAAAAGTACTAGTTATCTGCTCAGCGTAACAAGTACTCATTTTCTAGGCTTCATATTCCTTAAGAACTTGTTTTGTTTGGATGTAAATCGTATCCTGACTAATCTATATATATCCGTATCCATATATCCATACTAATATTTTAGTAACACATGAAGTGAGCTTCATCTATTTAATTGTGATGAAATTTGATATGGAGGTAATTTGAGGCCCGGAGAAGGCCACAGAATACATCCCGAGGGATAAATTTACGAGGGCGGAGCAGCGGGCAAAAACTAGTAAAATAGTTGTTAATAATATTTTAAGTTCAAATCAATTGATAAAATTAGAAACGTATTTGTAGGTTTCGGTTTTCTTCCTCATTTGGAGCTAAGGATGCAACCGGGTTCTTAGCTCCATCCATCCTTAACAGTATTTATGTTATCCTTTTCAGGACATAGATATCCTCGTCTTCATCGCCACTTACCAACAGGTGAGATGGGACACAAATGCCTAATCCAAAATTTAGTAAAAAAAAATAGGCCTCCTCTGGCACGGGAGAGATAAAAATGAAAACATATGGTATGTTTTCATTTTTATCTCTCCCGTGCCACCAGCATCCACTTTCGGCCTGTGTGATGCTTAATCTGGTCCACCTAACGTAGTGCTGGGAGTCCTTGACTTCGCGTGTTGGCCCATGGTCGCCACTTCATAACCCTTCTGGTCCACCGATCCTAGTTCATACTAGCCATTGTCCTGCCCTTTTCCATTCACATTTCTTTATAGTGTCTACAACATCCCTGACTTAAGTCCTTCCATCTTGGCATCCTCAGCAATGAGCTTCGAAATCCAGTGCCTACTATCTGTTCTACATAAAATTACTGTATGCATCGCAACATTTACCGCAAAATTAAAGCCTAGCGCACAGCGAGTCGGATTTAATAAAACAAGTTTCAAAACAGGTGACTGGCCCAACATAAACTGACATACAAATGGTCTCGAAAGAATCTTGCGAAATCCAACTTGACCCGCACTCCATAATGTTCTGTTTTTGTCTCGGTCCTCCCCTATAAATAATTCTAAATCGAATCCACAGCCTTTGTACATCGGTAGAGTTAATGGTAGAGTAAACTGGCAGACCATAGCCATGTTTAGGATGATAAATAGTTGTAAATGCGCATTTGCACCTCTTGTGATACAACTGATGCTTAAAGTTCTAGAACGTATATAATTATCACTCCTTTGACACTTAGTATACTTGTTAATAAATTAAGAATATAATTACCTATTACTTTTATGATAATTATTTTATAAAACGTCATAAATATCGTTCGTGTACGCAAGGATCGTCTGTCCAATAGAGTCCATTAGATTGTGGTGCGGTAAAAAAGAACGGTCGCTGGAATGAAAGTCCTGAGATTGGAACGTGTGGAAAAATTGCGTTTTTGAAGGAGTTTTGCATGAAAATGTTTGGTATCTGGCTTTGGAAGATCTAAGAAATAAGCGACACCAAATTAATGATCCAGCTGACACTGGTTTTTCATGTCCAGTCTGCGACAGATCTTATCGTTCACAAATTAGGCTAAGTAGCCACGAAAAAGCATGTCGACGTCACATTATTTGAATCTTTTGTTAAAACGGCTAATGTGATGATGAGTGGAATACCTTGCTCGCTCTATATCATACAATTAATAAAATTGACAAGCTCTGTGGCTGAGTGGCCATCGTGCTAGTCTGCCACACCAGAGGTCTCGGGTTCCATGGTCAGGTTAAAATAGATAATGATATTTTTCAGCTTATAGGGCCTTGGATATTTATCTATATATGTATTTGTTATAACATATATTATCGTTGAGTTAGTATCGCATAACACAAGTCTCGAACTTACCTTGGGGCTAGCTCAATCTGAGTGATTTGTCCATATATATTTATTACTAGCTATTGCCCGCGGTTCCGCCCGCATTTAACGTCTTCGGGAACAGTAGAATTTCGCGAAATGAAAGGTACCTTATTTCCTTCCCAGGGCCTCAAACTACTTCCATACCATAATTCTTCCAAATTGGTTCAATGGTTGAAGCGTGAAAAGGCGACAGAGAGACCTCTGTCTCTCTGTCGCCTTTTCACGCTTTAACCATTTTACACAACAACAACACGAGTTATTTTCGCATTTATAATATTAGTATAGATATGGACGTTTTCTTACAATGATGGTCGATACAGTTGGCAGCCCAGTAAGTGCTGTTCCATGTTACTCTACCATTCACTCTGCTAGTGTACCGGAGACCTATTAGATATTCAGAGGTTAGCCAGTGCATTTTGCTAAAACATTCTGGTGATCGTATATCAATCGGCTCGATACTGTTCCCGGAACAATGCGTACGGCTACCTGTAGGGCTGAAGTACGGTAGGGTTGCCAGGTCATGTGAAAAGAAGCATTCTTCCATGCTGGGAGAAATCTTAGAATATACCAATTGCTACTTTTTCTCGCAGATCGTAAAAGCCGGTGGAACAAAAGGCTATAAAATAAAAAATATGAGGAATTATGCCAATAAGCGGTTCGGCTATCAAATCTATTGTATTCAAAATTCAATTTGAAAATTAATTTGTTTGCTTTTATTACGCATACAAAATATGAATGTTACAATTTTTTTTTATTCATTGCTTTTCTTTATTTAATTAGTTGGTTTAAATAGGGTACATACATAAAAAAATTGTAATTTAGTTTTAACACATATACATGTCAACCATTACGCTAAACGAAACAGTTGTCTTTTGGCTCAAAGCCCTGTCTATCCCGTAAAGCTTAAGATGTAGTTAGGCATTTAGGACAAACCATTTAGTGTCTGGTATTGTTGTTTGATGACCAATCGCCACTTACCTGAAACAAGTAACAAAAATATATAAGAAACATAACTAGAATACCAGTAGTATAATTGGGTATGCTTACTTTTTAAATGGTCATGATTTATTCTCAACAACAAAAAATATTTTCAAAATTAATTTCATTATTGCCTTGATTTATCAAAGTATCATTATTTTCACTATCATTAAAAAATAAATATTTTTTAAAGAAAAACCTTTATTATGAAGCTTATGTTGGGGTGACAAAAAATGCAACTACGAATAATGTATTTATGATGATGATACTAACACAACGCAAAATGTATTTATTGAATATCTCTTAGATTCAGCCTGTCTCCTTCTTCTTTAGATTCAGCCTGTCGTTTGCTTAAAAAGTTAGCGAATTGTGAATGAAAAATAATTAAGTATTAATTTTAACGGCACATGTCATTTTATTTTTGTTAAAGAGGCAGCAATGATGTCTATAATATACAAAAAAAAAACCCTGACCTAGCTATTGCCTGATCCGTAAGGGACGACGTGACTATTATGATTGTATATTGAAAGTTAGTAGGTGTCAAAAAGTCCCTAGCGTGGTTCCCAGTCGCAGTTGATACGCTATGTAAGATGCCTGTTTTGACATAGGATGGCAAACGAGCAAGCAGGTCACTTAATGGTAAGTGATCATCACTGTCCATGGACAGCTGCAACTCCAGGGATGTGACAAGAGAGTTGACAGTCTACCACTTGGCTACCTGCTTACCACACGAAAAATGACTTGGCTGAGCGAGCACGAAGCGCAAGCGAAGAGCCTCAGCTTCAGCTTGGGCAAACGGCAAAATACATTTGGTTCCAAAATAACATAAAACTGTTTTTTCATCCAGTTATAGGAAAATTTCAAAATGGCGGAATAGCTTCCATAAGAATCGCGAGGTCCACAGCACACAGAAGTATTATCATCAATCATTAAATCTGTAATGGTCATGGAATAAGTTACTTTGTTTTCAGAGATATCGTGTTTAGAAGCTCTATACATGATACTGAAAGTATAACTTCAGAACTCTTGAAGAATTAACTGAATTTTATGAAATTTGGTGGTTTAACATTTAGACGTACAGGACGTAGAACGTACGCGAACAGAATCGCGGGCACAGCTAGCTTTGTTTATGTGTAAATCTAGATTAAATCTGTCCACCTGCCAGCCCTGTAGGGCTGACCTGTCCGCGTTAGGGACGGCGGTCGTGCGATATAAGATCAATGGTATCGAGCGACGCATCGGAGACGTAAGGCACGGACGCTTTGTCTCGAGATGTGAGATTGGGGCTCATTAGAGTTTTGGCCACTGGACAGTGGGCTTGAAGAAAATATAGGTGCATGGTTGGTCTTCGGTGATAAATGTTATCGTTGAATGCATCCGGTGGTGCACCACATTTCAACACAGGGGGGATTTGGATCGAAATTTGCAGAAAAATAGTGTATCTTCCTAACAAGCTTTTTTAGTATTACTAGACATAATTATTATTACATAGTATAAAATGAAGTCGCGCGTCCGCTGTCTGTTCGCTTAAACTACTCAATGTATTTTAATGCAGTTTTCACCAATAGATAGAGTGATTCAAGAGGAAGGTTTATATGTATAATTTACCGCCCAATATTAGTATCTTCATTGCACCCGTGCGAAGCTGGGGCGGGTACGCTAGTTATAATATAACATAAGTAATTATTTACTTATTTTTTATTTTCACGATTGTCATTATTTCACTCGTAAGAAGTCCCCTACTTTTCCTGAGAACGTTCGTTATAGCAATATTCTCCATATTGCCATACTCACTATACTTGGCTGGCGAGTTGGCGAGCTCAGTTTCTTTGCTTCCGACGCTGCTACCCATCAGAAGTATTTTAAGCTGAGGAAGGATTGGAATTTGTTTGGTTTAGGAAGGAAATGAAGATATTGGGATACTACTAACTCTCATTAATGGGGAAAAAGCCAGCAGCAGCTCGGGAGGCCGGACGCGTAACCGATACCAAACCTGCCACAACTAGCCGAACAGTTAAGAATGACACCTATTTTTTATTTGAGGTACTATCTCCTCCAATGATCTCCTCAAAAGCACATTTGTTCATTGTTATCATAACATACAATTTCTTAATAGCTAGTGTCTTTCATTCATGCCTTTATAGAAATTCTAATCCAGGCGTGAGATCGATTATCATAAATATAAATAAATATAAATATATACTGACAAATCACACAGATTGAGCTAGCCCCAAAGTAAGTTCGAGACTTGTGTTAAGGGATACTAACTCAACGATACTATATTTAATAACAAATACATATATAGATACACATCCAAGACCCAGGCCAATCTGAAAAAGCTCATTTTCCATCTTGACCTGGCCGGGGATCGAACCCGGTCACTCCGTGTCGTAGGCTGGCGTGTTGACCGCTGCGCCACGGAGCTAGTCAAGTCATCATCATCATTACAGCCATAAAATGCCCACTACTGCACAAAGGCCTCTCCCAGAGATACTTCGTTCCAAGGGAAGATATTGACATACTCACCACTCTTGGCAAGCTGGTTGGCGATCGTAGTTTCTTTGGCTTTGTGCTTCCGACGCTGTTACCCATTGGAAGCATTTTAAATCTGGGGAAGGATAGCAATTTGTTTTATTTGGAAAGGGAATGAAGATATTGGGATACCTACTACTTCTTCTTCTTATCGTGTCGACTCGGGCGAATTAAATTTGTGTTGACCAAAACTCTGCCACTGAGACAGCGTTATCAGTGGCATTGTATAGGTTCTCGCGTGTGCAGGTCGTAGGACACGCAGGGCAAGACAACAGGTGTGCCATGGTCTGAGGAGTAGCACCACATGGACAGGAAATATCAGAGCTGTACCCCACCTATTCATGTTCTCCTTGCTTCGGCCGACTTGAGTCCGGAGTCTGTTCAAGGACTTCCATGTAGCCCAAGGTAGATCATGACCGGGGGGAGATGCTCCATCAACGGGATGATAGACGCTGTTGGATATCTCTCCTTCCAGATATACCTACTACTCACACAGATGAATGTTGGAAAAGCAAGTAGCAGATCGGGAGGCCGAGCTACTACTTGCTTGTACCTGATGCCATTACTGAAACCACCGCCCAAGCAGTGATGGCTGGTTTTATCCAGTCATCACTGCTTGGCCCCTAACCCCTGACCTATTTTTTAATGTACTACCTCCCAAAAGCAAATTTGTTCATTATTATCCTAACTAATATTATAAATGCGAAAGTGAGTTTGTTTGTTTGTTTGTTACGCTTTCACGCCGAAACTACTGAACCGATCATTATGAAATTTTGCATACAAGTTCTCTGGAGTACGGAGAAGGACATAGGCTACCTTTTATCCCGGGAAAAAGTAGTAAAAGTACTATTCCCGAGGGATCGACATTGACGCGGACGGAGCCGCGGGCGAAAGCTAGTCATAACATAAATAGTAACAATTTTTATACACGGTGAAATTTTGATCGTTCTGGACCCTTAAGAAGGTGACTCAGACCATCAATATGAACAACTTTTTCTATGGGACAAATTCTGGAAACTCAAAAAAAAATCGCCATTTCCATACAAAAGAGTTCCGCGGCCCGGCCAGGTGGTACGGGAATGTCGAATTTTTTTTTGAGTTCCTAGCATTGTTCCCATAGGAAAAGTTATTCATTTAGATGGTCTTAGTCACCCCTTTATGGATCCAAATCTTTGATTCATGCCTTCCTAGAAATCCTAATCGAGGCGTGACATATCGGACAGACAATTAAACGACTATATCCAAGACAAATGCTGTCATGAATCATAAAACGCATCAACTCGCCCACGGCTGGGCAAGTATTTATGCTGCCATAAAACTATATGTCACTGTGCAAATGAGCAGCATAATTATTTTGTTGAGTTGCGAAAGACGGGTATTTTTAAGCTGTTATAGTTATGTAACTAGGTTCATGGTATGTTTATTTGTTACCTTTTAACTCCTACACGCCGAGTCATGATATTGAAAACTTAGGCTCTTGTCGGCGGCGTTATGTTGTTTTAAACGCACAGTCTGTTTTAAATGCTTTTATTAGGGTTCTGTACCCAAAGGGTAAAAACGGGACCCTATTAATGACGCTCCGCTGGCCGTCTGTCTGTCTGTCTGTGTAACCGTGACAGTGAGACAGCTGAAATTTTCACATATGATGTATTTCTGTTGCCGCTATAACAACAAATACTAAAAAATTTAATAAAATAAATATTTAAGGGGGCTCCCATACAACAAACGTGATTTTTTTTGCTTGTTCTTGCTCGATAATGGCAACGGGTTGACGCTTGAAATATTCACAGTATTTTTAGTTATATATTCACTTTGAAAATAAATTATTAAATAAAATTAATATTTATGGGGAGCTCCCATACAACAGACATGATTTTTTTGCCGTTTTTATAGATAACGGTACGGAACTCTTCGTGCGCGAGTCCGACTCGCACTTTGCCGGTTTTTATAGATAACTAGCTTTCGCCCGCGGCTCCGCCCGCGTCGATGTCGATCCCTCGGGTATAGTACTTTTTCCCGGGATAAAAGGTAGCCTATGTCCTTCTCCGTACTCCAGAGAACTTGTATGCAAAATTTCATGATGATCGGTTCAGTAGGTACGGCGTGAAAGCGTAACAAACAAACAAACAAACAAACAAACAAATAAACAAACAAACTCACTTTCGCATTTATAATATTAGTAAGGATGGTACGGAACCCTTCGTGCGCCAGACCCTTTTCCTAGCCTGAAGATATTATGACCCACTGCTGGGCAAAGGCGTCCCCCTTGTGACCCGCCCAATCCCATTTTAATCTAGCGCACTTCTTTCCCACGTCGACTAATTTAGTGATGGAGCACAAGGAGCTGCAACGATATTTGCTACTTAGAGTAAAGAAAATAAATCTACATAACTTAAATACCTAATTAGTAATTCTCAATTAATCAAGCACTTAGCTGCCTCGCTCCTTAACCGGCAAATCACGGATATTTCATTAGCCTTAATGAATACCATCTGTGGACAACCGCCCTAATTAACCAGTCGCAGGCGCGTTTTTTGCGTACGTGTGAAGTCAGCTTTATTTCGTTTTGTTTTTAACACTTTTTGACCATCGACTAAAAAAGAAGGGTGAAGTTTACTGCCTTTGGAATGTGTGTTTGTCAATGTTGTGACGTAAATTGCACCTGCAACCTTACCCACTTAAGGGGCTTAGATAATTTTATTCTTACCCGATCAATTCAAAATATCTTATGCTATAAGTACTTTGATAGTAAATTATTTGTAGTATTTTTGATTTTATTTTTTAGTATTTTGCATTTGATAAATTAAGAGAACTGATGATTACCGCTAACATCATCATCATCATCAGGTCTTTTTAGTCTCCACTGCAGGAGCACGACCCTCTCTGTAATACCGGTGCACTACTTGGTCAGAGCAGACAGAGGATTTAGCCTACACTCTCGTCGCTGGCCAGACGAGTTGGAGAGGTCTCATTGATCAGTGGCTATTTAGGGCTGTAACCAGTAGTTTAGGAGTAAGGGAATAAAGTGATGGATTGAGCTTGATTCTAATCTGCCACTCCGGAGTCCCGGGTTCGATCCCCGATCAGGCCAAAATCGGAAATGATCTGTTTCAAATTGGCCTGGGTCTTGGATGTTTATCTATATATGTAAGTATATTTTACAATATATTGCATCTTTTAGTTAGTATCCCATAACACAAGTCTTAAACTTACTTTGGGACTAGCTCAATCTGTGCGATTTGTCCGTATATATTTATTATTCATTTATATTCGCTGATTTAAAAAAAATAAGCCTCTTTTTTGTATTCTCGAAATTCGTTTGCTTAGTAAACGTTTACTACCAAGAATTGTGGAATTTTAAAATTGATAAACTTAAGAGTAAGTTATTCATATACATAACCCTTTGACTCCTTTTATGTTCTCCACAGAATATATCACTTCACATTACTGCCGCAGGAAATAGCACATTTGTCAGAATCGCAGTATAATGACGATCTCACGATCTGATCTCTAGCAGCCATTAATAGTTTGATTGAAATCGAATAGAAATCGGTAATGTGCGGATGAAAGCTATCACTGTGCAGTGCAATACTATTAGGTCTACGTGTTAGCAGTAGCTCTGGGAGTTGTAGAGGTAGACTTTGCGCCTTATCACAGCGTACACAAAATTGTCCTAAGCGCTGCGTATAAGCGCCAATGGCGCTTATAAAGCAGATTTAACACTTAAATGCATAGTGTTGCCATTTGGATACACACCTATTTTGTGTAATAAAAATTAAATTATATTTATTACACTATTATATTTATGTTAAAATAAATATTTGGAATATATCCTGTAAATATAATATGATTTTTCTTTAAAATTATATAGTTAATATATATTTTTTATTTACAACATGCATAGGGACGTTTAGGCGGAAACCTCTTTTAAAATATATAAAATAATCAGAGGGAGCGTTTTTTTATATTTTTTGGTTTTGACATTTATATAGGAAAAAAGTATCAAAATTTTTTGTATATTTTTTTCAAAGTGTTGGTATCATATAATATCTATAAAATAAGCTTTTTTTGAAAACAAAAAAATATGCATTTAAGGGTTAAGAAAAAAAAACTAAAATGTAATCGACAATTATATCTATAATATCGAAACTGCTCTCTAAATATAACGGGTATCGACTGAGAAATAAAAAAAAAAACAGGCATGTGCGATTCATCAGCATCATTTCGTGTAGTTGACACGGTCAATCGACCATGCACACCCTGGTGTCAGAGTTCTTCGGAACCGCCTCTCGGCCTCTGACGTGGTTCTTTTAGCGAATACCAGATGGCAGCTGGGACCAACTGCTTAATGTGCTCCCGAAGCACGGAATCATCTTTATTATCAGACAATCAGGTGATTCAAGCCTGCAAAGTCCTAACCAAACTGGAAACAATTTAACAAAGTATGCATCCCGTGGGAATTGAACCCACGACCCCCGGGTCTACAGGCTTACGCCTTAATCACTGGACTACGGAGGCAGTGCGAATCTAACTCACGTATTCATGTTCCGTACGATAAATTCTGTTATACCCCCAATAATTAAATATTACTTTTCTTACAGGTTTTCCTTGTATAAGTAAAAACCATTTTATGTATTTTTAAACAAAAGTTAGGATTGAGTTCCATAGGAAAATTTGTTCATATCGACAGGCTAAATCACCCCTTCAGGTATCGGATAGAGTTTTCTTTACATATTGTATAGGTATCTGATACGATTACAGAAGTACCTTTCTATATAAAGTTTAGGAGTAAAAGGCCGTAAAATGCAGTGTGCATGCAGTGCATTAGATACAGACGGGATAAGCTGATTAGCATGGGAATGCAGCGAGCATCGCAATACACTATGTAAAAATAGTGGCTCTTTACATCTCAAACGTTTCAGAGATATGCAGCAGACTAAATGAAACTATTTTTAGTATCAATTTAGGTTACCAACGCTCGATGGTGTATGGGCGTAATCATTATAAGGTCAAAGTGTGATGAACAGCTTGGGGACGGTCAATTTGGTTTTAGATCTGGTGTGGACAGACAAAAAGCTTTATATACTGTACGGGTTTTGGACCAAAAGTGTAGAGATATGCAACAGGACAGGACGTCTATCTCTGCTCCGTTGATTACAAAAGGGCTTTCGATCGAGTGAAACATAATTAACTACTTGATATATAAGAACATTGGGCTCGAAGATAAATATCTTCGAATTATTCAAAACCTGTACTGTAACCAACATGCTTCTGTAAGAATATAAGAAGAAGTAACCAATGCTATTGCTATTCAATAAGGAGTTATACAAGGCTGCATTCTGTCACCTATTCTTTTCAACTTATATTCAAAGGTTTAGTTTTCCAGAAATAACTATATATTTTGTTTTTATAACGTTCATTTTAAGACCAGCTTTAAGTCTTTTAAAACTCTTCACCATTCGTTGTAAACGTATCGGATGTTGTTTATATTGCTGCCGTTGATCTTTTCACCACGATACAAAGCTTCTTTTATCCCATCTCACTTGATGGTAAGTGACGATGAAGACGAGGATGTTACATGCCTATCCAAGAGATACCCATTTATTCTACTTTTAAATGTCCCGGGACTGTACTTGTCAAATATTGTCACCTCCCTGTTAATGTATATCTTTATTTCATCGAGAAAATTAAGAAAATCATAAAAAAGAAATGATTTGAATAAAAATAATTGTCGTATACAAAACGTGGTTATTTGTCGTCACTAACAACTTACTAACTAACCGAAAGAAGTCTATGCTTGGCACAGGCAGACCGGCGTCATTACTCATGAGGCAAAGTGGCTCATTACTCAGCGATTTTAATCTGCGTCTGATAAAGCGACCAATCGCAGCGAATAATCGCCCGTGTGTGCCCGCCGTCATTTGTCGGGATTAGGGTGTCATTTGTATGTAGAGACCATAGATTTAAAAAAAAAATTGCGTCTCTGTAGAGACTCTTTTATAAACATTCGATATGTGATTTTTCATAGTTTTTTTTTTATTTCGCATCAACAAGACTAGATCAAGTAGTAAGTGTCGGTGATAACTGCATTTTAACCTTCCGAACAAAAGTCTAATGCTTTTTAATATCAAAGGTAGGTTATTAATAATGTATGTTTATAATATTACTACCTATTATAAATGCCAAAGTAACGCTGTCTGTCTGTTACCACTTCACGCTTTAACTATTAATTTAATTGCGATGAAATTTATGTGTAGGTAGTTTGTAGCCCGGGGAAAGGACATGGTACGTTTCACCCCAAAAATCTACTGTTCCCGTGGAACTACATTAAAGCGGGCGGAGCTGCGGGCAAAAGCTAGTAATATTATAGATACAAAAGTAACTGCCTGTCTATCTGTATTTCTATTACCGTCACGCAATGCTTATACTATTAAGCCTATTTGGTTAAGTTTGGTAAGAAGGTATGTTGAGGCCTGGGAAGGACATACCGCATACGACGAACCTTTCATCCCAAAAACAAGTACTGTCCCAGAGGGATTGACATTCACGCGAGCGGAGACGCGAGCAAAAGCTAGTATTATATACGTTTATGATATGTATTGTTAAATTTAAAGCCAAAATCAGTTGATCACGTAGAATTGAGTTCATATTATAACCATCTGCGTTAGCTTCTAACGTAAAACATACGGGTGTCGTAAAATGGTAATTTAAGTTGTGTTCCTTTAAACAGTTATACACAGATTATTGCGAGACGACTGCAGCGTTATAAACGCCATTTTTTTTTATCTATGGGAATAGTACATGAGTCGCCCTTTTTTTAAAATATAAGGCGTGGTAGCTACATTTCTAACAGTAGCTTTTAAACTCTGACAAAAGGCCATAACATATATTATAAATAAAAAGAAAAGCAGCCCTATTTATATTTTCCAAAACAAATACAACTATTCTAATTCCAAAAGCGTCAGCGGAATTCTAATTAAAAATCCCGTCTTACCCCTTCCGGGAGATAAGAAGAAATTGAAGCAACTTTACCTCGGCGGCCCTATAAAGCGTACTTGTGTCTCCCTTGACGGTCATCTTCAGGATCACTGCAAGACTTGCATAGCGTCGCGACAGACAGGGACAGACTAACACGAACACGCTTAAGAAAGAACGAGACGGAGGATAGACGCTTTGCAGTCGTCATAATTTTGCTCGGCAGACTCATAATAAAGATAAACTCGGAGTGGGCTGGCTCACATTGTTGGTTGCAGCATTTTTGACTTAGCGATTTTAGATTTCCTTTTTAATGGTAGGATTTATCTAATTCGATAAGTTGCAGACGGTCTGGGATGGGTCTAGTTTGTCTAGTGTCGGATACATTCGTGTTTGCTTTGCGGGATATAGTATATCTGCACGGTTGTTAGACACGATTATTTAATAGAATATTTCTTTTTGACGTGATAATCCTAACTAATATTATGAATGCGAAAGTGAGTTAGTTTGTTTGTTACGGTTTCATGTTGTAACTGCGGAACCGATCATCATTAAATTTTGCATGCCCGTTATCTGGGCTACGGAGAAGGATATAGGGTACATTTTATCCCGGGAAAAAGTACTGTTCCCGAGGGATCGACATTGAAGCGGGCGGAGCCGCGGGCGAATTCTGGTGTCTTATAAATCGTTGAACGCCGGCGGCACAGTAAGTGACACTTATTTGTGCGTGTAGCACGAATAAGTGTTACTTACTGTGTGAAAAGAGCGCGAAACGAGTGATAGAGAGGCCATCGGCGCGTTCGGCTTGTGACGCATCTATTTCTCTTTCACTTGTTGACTTTACAGAAAACCCATTTTTTTATATAACAATGTCGGCATACAGGCGTACGGCCTACACTCTACATGATGCAAAGCGGTTATCTTAGATGGATGCCTGCAACACCAGGGGGGGCGCCACTACCGCGTTGCCGACTCTGAAGAAACCTTTTTTTTTCATGTGAACCTGGTGACCTGATTATATAAATAAATATTTATTTATTTAATCAGATTAACTTGGGTCTTTGATGTTTATCTATTTATGTAACTATTATTTAATATAGTACTTATCGTTGACTTATTACACAATTGTTCTCAACTGACTGTGGGGCTAGCTAATCTATATGATACTACGATACTACTATACTTTACTGGAAATAAGCTGATTGGAAAATAAGCCTACATGAGTAGAGTGAACTAGTACGTAGTAGAGTGATCGCATAGTGGTAGATGAATTAAAATATGGAGTACCAGAGAGTCTTTATTACTACCCTATCAATGTCTAGTACAAAAGTCAGTCAAAAGTCAAAGATTTTTATTCAAAATTGGATACATGTATCTCTTTTTGAACGTCATATTTTTATTTCTTATATATTTTTTAATGTATGCAAAATTGTAATATTACTAGCGTTTCGGAACGACCACTGGTGAGAAGAATACGCCAAAAGAAACTCAATCCAGACTTGGTCCCTACGTGCACGTACTCCACGAATGCTGGTCAAATTGGTATTTTGTAGCTCAGGTAATGTTCTAACGTCTAAAAATTTTCCTGTTAGCGTTGAATTAAGTTTTCAGTTAGGCAGTTAGTACGTTTGGGGTAAATTACATCAGTTCAAACCATGAAAATTTCCGGCAAAAGCCTATAGCATAGGTAAATATCTCAAGAATCATGTCATAAGATGTGGCTAGCAATCCATCGCTGTTTTGATTCCATTTCCCGTTAGGTGTTATGGCTCGAGACTCTATCAATCACAAGATATGTGTGTTTGTAATAAAAATCCGAGAAACGTTGTCTTTCTAATAAAATTAGCACAATTCCCCCTTCCTTCCTCCATTCCTCCCCCCACGTCCTTCCCCCAACTCCTTCAAAGGCCGGCAACGCTCCTGTTACACCTTGGTGTTGCACTTGTCCAAGGGCAGTGGTGATCACTTACCATCAGGTGACTAGCTTGCTCATTTGCCGTCCTATATCATAAAACACAACTATATCATAAAAAAACACAATTATATTGAAAAGCTTAAGCTCAAAAGCTTTTTCCTTAAGAAAGTGAGCGTTGAATCATGTTTTTAGTCAGGCAGTTAGTACGTGTGGAGTAAACCACGCCAGGCCGTACCGCGAAAATTGCCGGCCCTTCCGAATGTAGTAAACGCTAAATTTGAAGATGCCACATTATTTTTTGTATCGTTAAATATGAGACCGGATATCGACGCGAGCAAAGCATCGCTTCTTCAGCTTGGGCAAAAGGTCGATCTTTTGTCCTATTGTCTATCAGAAGAGTTCGCACCCATGCGGAGCCGGGGCGGGTCGCTAGTCATACATACAAGACATAATCACCACTTAAAAGGTTTGACGTGGTTAAAATTATGTATATATTTTGGTAACTCTTGGATAGGCATGTAACATCCTCTTATTCATCGTCACTTACCATCAGGTGAGATGGGTGACAAATGCCTAATCTAATATTTAATAAAAAAAATGTATATAAACGGGACTTAGCACGAACCTTTTGATTATTTTATTCTTTTGACGTTACAATGGACATACATCTACCATCGTGCGACAGTTTATGTACTATGTGTTTAGAGTGCAAAAAATTATGAAAGAATATTGACGTGGTTGAAAGGTGATTGAAAGACAGAGTTACTATCATATTTTTAATATTAGTATGAATTTTGTTCTAGACAGTTAATAAAAAACTTATAATAGCATAGGTACTAGGTATAATGCAAATAGTAAAACATTAGAAAAATCTGTCTAAGAGTCAATTGAAAGAGGACTTATAAATTTTTTATTTCATTTATTACAAACATTAGCATTTGATTTGACTCAATATATTTTTTTTCGTAATAAAAACTAACATTTCGTTTTCTGTTTTATCTGAAGTTTAGGGGTGTACTTCTTGACAGTCCAACAGGCCTCTTAGCCAATGATTTGTAGCGATCTAACGTCAGGCATGCCGATGTAATCTCTTACTCAAGCACTGGCTACGTATAGATGCCGTGATAGGGCCGGATGCAGAATGTGCACTTCGCAAGATGTACAATCTAAAAACTTGCATTTTGCTATTGACCCTACCGAAAACGGGCCTTATTTTATTTTATTTTTTTGTCTAGCTCTCCATGTCCCACTGATGGGCAAAAGCCTCCCCTCGTTCTTTCCACTTTTCTCGATTTTTGTTATATCCATGCAGTTCTTATCAAATGATCTTAATTCATCTGATCACCTTATTTTTGGTCTTCCTCTTTTTCTATACCCATCGGATGGGACCCAGGTGGGCCTTATAGTGAAATAGAATGTGACTAAATAACATATTTTATATGTAATTCTGCTATGTATTTACTAGAACTTAAGAGACTAGAGCAATAAAGTTATTTTTTATTATTATTATTAGAATTTAATATCAATTGCAACACGGACAGTTATTTAGAGTGCCCATTTTACATAATGCACGTTATGCGTCCAAATTCCGTCATAGTATATATTATGTATTACCTGCTATCGCCCTATCAGTACGGCGGTATATCTTGAATGTTTAGTCCACATTCACAAGGTATAATAGGTCAGCAATGTAGTGTAAAACAACTGTAGTCCCAATAGCTTTCTTGGTTAGGCTTACAAGCTGACGGAGTAAAAGCATTAACTACCGAAAGGAAGTAAGTAAGAAATTACATGGTAATTTCTGTCAGGTGCATTTCGAAGGCTTGAAAATAAGACAATACTATTTGCCCACATTAAAAACTTCTACAGACTCCGGGAAAGATGTCATCTTCTCTGGTCTGAGAGCAAGTAAGTTAATATGTCGACTGCTTTTCCTCTTATCTGTTTCATCTTACTTCTCGCCTTTACCCTATTTGGAGTCAGCTCTGTATGTCCTCTCCCACCATAATATATTTACAACCCGTTCTTTAATGTCCGATCTTACACCACACCACTCTCTCTTGACTTTCCTCGTCCCCTACGTCCGACTTACTCCAAAAGGGCCAGATATTCTCTTACCTAGATATTCGGCATCTGGAGAGATGCCGAATATCTAGGTAAGAGAATCTTTACAATCGGCATGGAAGGATCGTTTCAGATGGTAGAGAGGAGTCCATGCCGATTGTAAAGATCAAAGGAATTGGCGAGAGTTTAATAATATAAGTAGCCAGTTATTTATATTCCGATTTTCCAATTTTAATCCCATCATCTTGCCAAACACAGCCTTTGATTTTGGGACATACGGCCCCAGCGACTTAGGGGATGGCGAACAGGGCAAATGCCCGGGGCCTCGCACTTGCAGGGGCCTCGCGCAACAATCCAAGCAAATTGATAGATTACACAAGATCTGCTTTCATGAAAATGAAGTAGTTCATTCGTTAGTTTATGGTGTTTTAATTAAAGATTTCAACCTTAGGAAAAGCCACAAAATATCAATTTTAAAATTTATCATCTCTGTATTTTTAATTTTGTAAATCTTTCAGTGTAAAATATTTTACAATTCAAATTTTATTTATTTGTATAATTTTAGCATTTCTTGTCAAACATGACTACAGCAAACAACCAGACCTACTTTTGCCGCCCGAAACCTCGCAATGGGTAAGGCCGCCACTATACGGCCCCGTCATTTCTCTACTATCGAGGATTTCGGTCGCCAACAAGATCACCACCATACTATTCTAAATATGTTTTGTATACAATACATTAGTATGAGCAAGGCTTTATGGTATCAAGGAGCGTTTACGCAGCGCTGCTGGTGACAGACATGCGCGCGGTGCAGACTATAGGCGACGAGCGATTCTACTTGTTTCAATTCAAATGTATACTTTATATAGGTTTCTTTGTAAAATCAAATTTGACATATTTGATTTTACAAAAATGGTTGTGGTCAGTAGTTTTCTTATAACTAAGTTTAGTGCCGCTTCGGAGTGCAGTAGTGGCAACAAACCGCACAGCGCATTTTCTCCGAGCGACGTCAAGACACAATTTTAGTTATAGGTATTAGTGCTACTATTGTTATTCCATTGTAAGCTTCTCTCTGCGAGAAGCTTACAAGCGTTAGAAAGGCTATTCCGATGTCTTCTTCTTTCTCTGTCCAGAAATTTAAGTGTGAATCAGTCACATACATTAAAACGTTAGTTTCATGTTTGATTTCATGTGAGATTGACCGAATTGGATATAATTTCGAACACTGATCGGCCTATAGGTAAATAAATTACTACGTTTGGTCGTTACGCAAAAGCTGTACATCTTTAGTCAGCGGGAAAGAGATCCTGAAAGTCCGACGTATGGTCACCTACTTACATATGCACCAATGACACTACCGGATCAAATAAATATATAGTAAACTTGCCTTAATAGCGATTCTCGTATTCGGGAATTGCGATTCGAAAAATTACGAATCGTCTTTCGTATTCTCGGACAAAAATCTGCATTCACAAAACCAAAATAGTCCTCAAAATAGATATAATATTCATAGGGAAATAATAAATCGAGCCACAAAATTATTTATTGGCCACGTAAGCAAACTTCTAATTTCATAACTAAGCAACGGGAAAATACATTACATGTTTAGAGGCGGATAATGCTATTAAAAAGAATCCTGTTTAATTAGCACCCATATTCATATATCGCTAACAGCGCACCACTTGCACCAATTTCCAAGACGGAGACAATTGGCACGTCACCGACAGAGGTCGCCGCTTTCGCGAGCAACCACAAATCAGGCTAGTTCAAGCTGCCCTGGTCATTTGACAACATCATGCCGTTTGCCCATGCCAAGATGGCCGTGTCGTAAGTGATGAAGAGCATTTATGGCAATAATGGGAGTAAATACTCGTAGATCATATGAAGCAATTAAAGATACATAATCAAAATTTAGACAGCTCCGTGGCGCAGTGGTTAACACGCCAGCCTGATCTTTTTCAGATTGGCCTGGGTCTTAGATGTATTTGTTATAAATTATAGCATCGTTGAGTTAGTATCCCATAACACAAGTCTCGAACTCACCTTGGGGCTAGCTCAATCTGTGTGATTTGTCCGTAAATATTTATTTATTTAACTATGGCACTGCATTCAATAAAAACTTTTACGACATTGATTCAGCCATTCATTATAAATAAATACATATATACGGACACATCCCACAGATTGAGCTAGCCCTAAATAAGTTCGAAACTTGTGTTATGGGACTAACTCGACGATACTATATTTTATACCAAATACAAATATATAGATAAACATCCAAGACCCAGGTCAATTTGAAAAAGATCATTTTCCATCTTGCCCTGACCGGGGATCGAACCCGGACACCCTCGTGTCGCAGGCTGGCGTGTTAAACACTGCGCTACGGAGCATTTATATATCCAGGGAAAAGGATGAGAGAGTAAGCTCTCCTGTATAAAAGACCTAAGCAATCGTGTTATATTCCGCTCCCCCTTCCCCTCATTAAAGCAGACTCTTGCAAGGAAAGCAGCCAGCGTTACTGCAAGGAAAGAATCACTCACAACACCTAAATTTTAGAATGGTAGACGATTCTCTTTTACATTCCCCTCTAGAGAAGGTTTCCCTTGATATTTTTCTCCCTCGATGGACACAGGTCATCGTGATTTGACGGAAATTCCACAACTGGCCATTGGCGACAACGTACCACTACAATAACCGTTACTCTTTTATACTTAGTGGTCTCGTAAAGTACAGTAAATTCAGTAAATACAATTCCATAACATGACCTCTTGATACACAATGCTGCCAACGTGTCAGAACTTTTAAAACAATGGCGCGATACACGACCGAAGCCGGATATAGAAACTAGTGTCGGACGGCCGCATTGTCCGTGTTCGTACTCAAACTAAAACTAGATACATGTCAGCCATCTAGTGCAGCTATACATAAATATGTAGGTGCGAATAAGTCTTCAATTCTGGCCATAGAGCTAATAAAAACGGAGTGGGGCAATTCTTCTGCAATAGGCTAGCTTCCTGGATCAAATTAATAATATTATTCATCAATAAATTTAAAGATTCAAAATTCAAAGATTTACTCAGAAAATAAGCCTTTTCAGGCTCTTATTCACGTCAATTCACATTTAAAATAATATTTATTAAATTATATTCAAAAATATTAATTACTAGCTTTCGCCCGCGGCTCCGCCCGCGTTAATGTCGATCCCTCGGGAAGAGTACTTTTTCCTGGGATAAAAGGTAGCCTATGTCCTTCTCTGTACTCCAGAGAACTTTTATGCAAAATTTCATGATGATCGGTTCAGCAGTTACGGCATGAAAGCGTAACAAACAAACAAACTCACTTTCGCATTTATAATATTAGTAAAGTAATAATTGTTCAAAAGCTACAAATTATCAGCGTTTTGGAACCGACCACTGCAGAGAAGAAGATTTAATCATATAAAATTAAAATTAGAAACGTATTTTTTTCACCACACTTCCATGCTGGTCCGGGAGAAAATAAAAACGTAGAGTGTACCAGCTGCTTCTCTTCCCGCGCAGATCGTAAAAGTCGATCGAGGGAATGGGTAAAATCTGGGGAATCAAGTTAATAGGCGATGCGGCTAGCAACCCATCACTATTTTGGTTCCGTTTTCCACCTAATGCCCACCAACATGCTAAACGTGGCCTTCAGGTCTTAAAGACCTAGACTCTGTCTACCCCGCTAGGATAAAAGACGTGATATTATGTATGTATGTATGTATGTATGTACGTATTTTTTTTGGCAATTGAACAAAAAATATACGAAGATAAGGTCAAAGTTTATGAGAATGTGTACACATTCTGTGAAAAACCCAAGTGTCTAGGTAGACACTTGGGTTTTTCACAGAATTATGTTCATCAGAATTCTGTTCGCCATCCCCTTTCGTCTGTCATTGGGTCATATTTTTGCAATCGTACTAGGTAGTATTTCGATTGCAAAATATGACCTAATGACAGACGAACGCCCAAGAATGGCTTAGTAACGCCTTTGGGTTGGGGCTTTGGGACATTTGGATACGGAACCCTAAAGCGTATTACTGTCGACAAGCCTTCTGGTGATGACATTCAAATCAAATCGGTTAATGTGTCCACAGATTGGACATTATAATATCCCATAATTGACGGATAGCGATCCCGTTTGATGACGCTAGCGTTTAATGAGCTCGTCTAATTATGTGTCAAATGTCCGCAGAGCAGCGACGGGGGGTATTGAGGCTGTCAACGTGTGATTATTACGTTTTAGTGATATATAGACAACTAGCTTTTTCCCGCGACTTCTTTTTTTTATGTATATTTGACGGCAAACGAGCAGAAGAGCCAATTGATGGAAAATGGTCACCGTCGCCCGGATCATGATCATCGTCTTGATCCATTTACGTAGAAGCCGGATATTGGACCAAGGAATCACGTTGTCAACAAACATTAATAATAATAATAAATAAATATATACGGACAAATCACACAGATTGAGCTATCCCCAAAGTAAGTTCGAGACTTGTGTTATGGGATACTAACTCAACGATACTATATTTTATAACAAATACATATATAGATACACATTCAAGACCCAAGCCAATCTGAAAAAGATCATTTTCCATCTTGACCTGGCCGGGGATCGAACCCGGTCACTCCGTGTCGCAGGCAGGCGTGTTGACCGCTGCGCCACGGAGCTAGTCGAACATTGCTCCCACTTATCACCTCCTTTCGGAAAATCCTTTCTTATCGAATGCCAATGTCATACAAAGAACACATCCTCCAAGTTTCAAATTGCTACGATCAGCGGTTTAGGCCGTGCGTTAAACCGATAGTCAGTCAAGCAGGATAAAACATTTTGACCGCATCATCATCATCAGGTCTTTTTAGTCTCCGCTGCTCCTGCAGTGGAGACTAAAAAGACACGACCCTCTCTGTACGCATATCTACACATAAAGAAAGTTCATCGTTGACTAGTATTTTTTCAGTAATGACAAATATGGAAATAAGAATATTTTTATTATTATAAGTGTCTTTGCATTCACAATGCAATTATGATATATTATTTTTTTTATAATTAGGATATACAATATTACCAAAACATTCCACGCCGGCAGGGTTTTTAATTTTCGACCCTAGGTCTACATACGACCGTACGTAGGTAGGTACGACCAAGTCTGGATTGAGTTTCTTTCGGCGTATTCTTCTCACCAGTGGTCGTTGCGAAACGCTAGTAGTATTTCGATTTTGCATAAATTAAACAAATATGATGTTCAAAAAGATACATGTATCCAATTTTGAATAAAAATCTTTGACTTTAAGGTCGCTAAATAAAAACCTTACTCGCGTAAAATTTTTTCACCATATTTTACATCTTAATTTAAATAAGATGGGCCATGAGTTCAGTGGATGGTATTTTATAAACATTTCAGATATGTTTAGGGCAGTTGAACGATTTGAATCTATTTCATCTGCTCAATTTCTACTTCCATAAAGACGTAAATTAATGTAATATTTTAAATTTGACATCGTTTCTGATAAGCACACTGGTCATTCGACAATGACGTCAGCTGACGGGCGGCGATAAGCTCGTGACGTCACTGCTCATGACATCATAATGCCCTGTCAATGAGAGCTCGCGATAAAGATCTACGGACAAATTGCAGGCAGAAATCAGGCATTATCATAGTCCTCTTTTTAAGTAGGTATGTATATGATGGCCCATAGCGCAAAGAACCGATTGCGGACGGAGCAGAAAAGTTATGTTATGGTGAGCACGTACATATACCAGCATATACTAGCATAGCGTCGGACATATACCAGGCTGCCGCACGACCTCACCAAGGTCGTCCCCTGGAATCTATCAATCTTAGTACCAAAAGACTGGCAGGATGGCTTCTGAGCCTTAAACACCACCGATTAATGGCAAGATTGTGTGTTTCCTACAGACTGCAATTTCGGGGAGTATGCATAGAAATAGCATCACTGAAATTTCCCTTAACCACCATCAAACGACGCGGTGCAGAATGGGATTCCATACATATGTGGTCGATATTCCTGCTCATCGCACCCCTAGATCCACCTCGTTGTTATGTGAATCGCTACGCAAAGCAGACGGCGCTGTTTCACAACACGTACAGTTTAGGGATTCTCAAGTTCATGGTTGCATACCATCAGGCAAGATAAGGGTCAAACATCAACCATAACCTACTCGTCCAATACGTCTGGCGCACTCGCCAGCGTGGAGAGTGTAGGCCAAGTCCTCTGGCTGCTCTGGCCAAGTATGGCTCTAGTAGTACAGAGAGGGTCGTGCTCATGTAGTGGAGACTAAAAAGGACCTGATGATGATCAACCATAAAAAAATTGACGTAGGAAGGCGCTTCGCTTATATAAGAATTTCTTGGGGAGGCCTATGTCCAGCATTGGACTTGTTGCGGCTGAGATAATGATTGGCGAAGTTTTTATCTAGGCGTGCGACTTGTTTATTCGATGAAACATGGGGAGGAAACCTGCTAAATATTGGTTTGATCATTAAAACAGTGAACTCTCAACCACCAAGCGGCCCGATCGGTCCACATAACGATAGAAAATCCATTATGTCTGCGTTCTCGCGCTTGGTTATTATTATTATATTCCAATAATTTTAGTTAATTATTGGAATACAATAATAATAAGTTTTTTATGGCCTAGGTATTATTCTCACATTATTAAACTGACATGAGCATTTTTCCGTTGTTTGAAAATCTGCTACAAGAAATCTTTTAAGTAACAAGCAATTATACAATTGCGTATGACTAAATTAGGCAGCCGAAAAGATTATCATAAAAATGTCACATAAGTTTGTCATCAAGCACCATAGTTTAAATTCATGTTACGATATTTTCATACGTAATATGATTTCTCGCCTTATAACTGTCATAACAGTTCCTACATATAGAATTTACATTAAAATGCTTATAACGCGCCGTATAAACTGACAGTTTTGACGATAGAGTTATAGTTATGAATTTGGGGCCTTACTTTAAGCGTTTTGTTAAATATTCAATAAGATCTAAAGAAGTAATAAGTATATATAAACGGTAAGTAATATGTAAACAGCTTTTCGAGCTGTTACTTGCCATCATACATCCGAGTGGTTTCCGGCAGAGTAGAATAGGACCACTCCAAGTCATCCCGTGGATGTCGTAAGAGGCAATTTAGGAAATACAAGCTATACAAAGCTCATAAACATCAATGAGACCTCACCAACCCGTCTGGCCAGCGAGGAGAGTGTAGGCCAAATCCTCTGTCTGTTCTGGCCAAGTATGATTCGGGTAGTACAGAGAGGGTCTTGCACCTGCAGTGAAGACTAAAAGGATCTGACGATACATCCGAGTGAGAGTATTCCAATACCTTAATTCTCTTACAAGAAAAATAAATTGAGGATCCACAATTCATTTTTCTTTCCAATCTTAAAATGCTTCCAATGGGCAACAGCGTCAGAAGCAAGCCGTCGCGTGGTGAGTATGGCAATATCCTTCCATGGAACAAAAAATCTTTGGGAAAGGATTTGTCCAACAGTGAACTTTTAATGGCTGAAATGATTATGATGATGAATTCGTAAACTCTACCTTACATAACGTACCTAAAACTGAACGTTAAAATGGTTAAATAGTACGTCAAAAATTGCAAACTACTACAATGTGACACTATACCCTTTATGTCAAAAGATCTCTGAAAATCAATATTTCAACAGACGTTAAAAGTCACATTATAAACTGAACACAAAACAACGCCATGCATTTCAAACTCAAATTAATCAAAACAAATTCAAAATTGCATTCAATGAGTACACTAACGTTGTGAAGTCGCCTACAGTCAAACCCAACCCTAAGAACCGAGTTACATAGGGTAACGACATAAAACACACATTTTAGCAGCTTCCGACAACCTGCGTGGGCGCAGGTCACCCAATGAAGAAATTCCAACACCTGAATAATTCTTGCTTTACGACAGCGGCGTGTTCACGACTTGGCCTTCAAAATCTTGGCCCGATTTAACCTTTCATCCCGACCCATATCTCCGACGTTTTTCGGAATCTTGAAATTTTAATTTGCAAATTTTAGTAACAGTACTTATTTCCAGATACCTACTTACTGAATTTTTAAGCTTGATTGCTTGATGTGCTAATGTCTTAAATAAGCTTGAATGATACACGGGTATACCTGGCTAAAAATGGAGATGATAATGATAGAGATAATTTAAAAAAGCGGGATTAAAAGCAACTTATGCCTTCAATTCTATTGACAGTTTATCTTCACCCAGTTGGACTTAAAACGTTCAATTAGTTTGGTACATTAAGAAACTTATGGAGATTAGGCCAGGATGTAAATAAGGTACATCAGCGGGTTCTACAATAGATTAAACCTTTATTTGGAAATCATTATGGTCGATCGGGCCGTTAGGAAATGTTAACATGGTGTTTAGATTGAGTCTGTTTACGAATAAAGGTCCAATTAAAACTGTATTTTTTGTATAACAGAAAACTGTGTTGTATTATTTACCTATTTTGGCTTCCGTACCCAAACGGTAAAACGGGACCTTATTAATATGGCTTCGCTATCTGTCTGTCTGTCCGTCCGTCCGTCTGACACCAGGCTGTATCTCATGAACTGTGATAGTTAGAAAGTTAATGTAATAATATTTAAGGAGGGGAGCCCTCCCCCCCTAATAACAGACATGATTTTTTGCCGTTTTTATAGACTCGCACTTGGCCGGTTTTTTAAATTCACGAATTTGATGGCAATATAATAACTGACACAAAGATTTATTAATGTAATTTATAATAAATCTGCACTATTATAAGATTATTTTCTTAAAAACTACTATCAAAGGCAAGGCAATGAATACGTTTTTGACATATGTTTCCTTTTTGTTCAATTGTTTGATTTTCATAATGGGCAAGTAATCATACGCTCAGTAATAAGCATAACGTGGCTTTAGGACTAAAGGCCAAAGACGTCATATCTGCGTATATTTCGAGTAAACTTTATTACGATTAAAATTTCAAATTAAAAGAAACATAAAAACTATTTTCGCTGCAGTGGTCGTCCCGAAACAATAGTTGTTTATCGATTTTGCAAATATAAAAAAAGAACAATTCATAAGGATAAACGGCCAAAAATATAAAAACGTTTACAAATTTTAATTCTTGCTGAAAAATCATCTATATACGAGTATTTCTACTAACCAGAATTACATATCATTCTCCAATGCTAAAGAAAGAAATTGAAAGAATATTAATTCTTCCGCATCATCGTGCGTCAGCAACAGTTACATGATCAAATTATTGACATTTTATCACATTTGACCGCGTCCGACACCGTCTGACACTGCGAAGAATTCGCGAAAGTCACGGAACCTCGCAGAAAGAGCCATAAATTAATGTTAATGATTGTAAATCGAAGTTCTTTTGCATGTTAAGTACCACATGACCCGGGGTCAAATTCATAAACGGTCCATCACCAGACAATAACTGCTTTCTACGTATAGCGATCTAGTTATTGTCTTATGAATAAAGATCAGGGTTGCATGGCTATTTCTAATTTATTTAGCTAATGGTGAAACTGGTCGCTATTATAATAAATTAATACTCGCCATTAGTCTGATCCTCGTAACGCCGGGCAGAAAATTGATAGTTAAAGATTTATTATCACTTACCTGAAACAAAAAGAGAATACATGAGTAAAATATCAAAAAAATAGTCTTAAATTACTTTTAAATTCTCAAATATAAAAGGGTTACGATGTTTAATAAAAATAGACCAATTTGCTATGGTCAATCAAAACAATATAATAGAAATGCATTCGATTGGCCGCAGACCAACCAATAGATGAATAAAGTAATAATTTTCCGTTGTTAAACTGACATCATTGAATTCGAACCTGCATTGTAGTGATAAACAAAAGTTAATTTTAAAATAAAATTCTGTGCCAGTTGAAAAAAGAGATGGCCTAACTCTTTTTTCAACTGGTAAATAAAAGTAAAGGTCAAAAAGTTTAAGCATGTAATTTGTCTTATCACACATTTATAATAACGTATTATCTATACACATAAAATGCTTTGTCATGAATGACTGACTGACTTATCAAAGCACAGCCTAAATCGCTGATCGTAGACACCTGAAACTTTGTATTACGTAGGCAATCGATAAGAAAGGATTTTCCGAAATTCTACCCCTAAGGGGGCAAAAAGGGGGACAAAGTTCGCATGGGACAACGTGATTCCTTGTTGCAATTTTTGTCTTCTACGCCGACGAAATAAAGAAAATAATATATAAATTGTACTAATCAACTGTAACAACATATGGTTACCGTCTAATCAAATAAAGCCCCACCGATGCAATGATATTTTACAACATGGCCTATTATTTTGCACCGATTATATACCAAACTGCATTCCATATTTTTTGCATTAATAAAAGCATTACCCCAACAATTTGTAGGTAATGTTTTATAAACTTATTATGTATTTGTTTCATTTTTTTGGGCCTTACGGCGAATATTTTTGAGATTTGTCCGATATTATCTATGTAATGTCTCGTATTATCTCTATATTGTAGTTCTCATGTAGTGACAATAATAGTATTTCATAATTCTTTTTGTTTAATAAAACAAGTTTCAAGCTCTCTAACACAATCGCATACGTAATCCGAGGACATCTTACGTAGGTGGTCGTTTTCCCGTTGAATTGTTAATGTGTCCAGTCTTTGCTTTCTTTTTTTGTTGTCTTTTTGTGTTTTTCCTGGGCTGTAATTAATGGATTTCCTCTCCATCCGGGCAGGTGACGACTTATACTGGAAATGCTACTGTTTGTTTGATTCACTAATGAGATTCTTTTTGAACTGCAGGATTAGGATTTTTATACATGGACGACCTACTGAGTACATAACAAGGTGCACAAGAATATTTTGGCAAAGTCTTATGTACATAAATACTTCAAACTTTTTTTTAATTAACTTTGCTTATAGTTACATTATTAAAACCAATTAATTTCTGTATTAAACAAAGAATGGCGGCAGAAAATGCCGACAGTTACAGCCTAGTCATTAGGCCATATCCAGGGCGTGTATCAAGGACTGCCCGGCGCGGCCGTCCACTGAAGTCCGGTGATCATCGGACGGCGGCACCTGTCGGTATTTTTGACTAAAATTACGTGAATGAAACCGGTTTGTATGTTACCAACTTAGCTTATGTATATTTCTGAGCAACAGTACTTCATTCCCTTGTGATAAGTACTATGTCCTTCTTTAAAACCTTGACAACGTGTATGCAAAATTATCTAATTCGTGATTAGTATCAACTAATGCAGTCGTAATAGCAGACCCTGGCCTCCGACGGATCATATCACAACCGAGAATGCGACCATCGAGTTTTTTAATACTACCACCAAATGTCACATAATGATACTTTAAAAGGTACAAATGGTACCCATCTCTGTCACCCGATCACGTAAATCTGATACTTTTTGCTCGTCTCAAATGAAGCTATAAGTTATGCGAGGCAATTAAATGGCTGCACTCAGTGGATTTGATGATCACCAAAGCTGTGGAGAAGATGTTTACATATTTTTTTATATTAAACCTGAAAACAAATTCAACACAAAATGTGCCAGCTGCCTCTTTTCCTGTCAAAATTGGTGATAAAAATAAACTTAAATCCAGAAATATGTAACATATTACAAACACTCGATCTGTAAGTCTAAATTCTATACTTGGCGTTGTTTTGAAAACTTTGGTCATGAAAGCCCTTTGAAATTAAATAACGTCAGGTTACGTGATGAATTTATATAAATACTTTTAAATAGTAATCGAAATTATTCCGAGTTTATACGTAAGTCTTTCAGTAATTTTTGTAAGTTTAAGTTAACCTCTCAACTACCAAGCGGTCCAATGAGGACGCATAACGAATAAAAATAAAAATCAATTGTGTCTGCGTTTCTCGCGCTTGAAGAGTTAATAATTAAACATTTGGACAAACATATAATAAATTTATGATATTTACATGGCCACATGCCTCGTTAAGAATCCACATATAAATATCTGCAACAATCTCCGTTAAAAGTTACAGATCTACAAATATGCTTCATAAAAAGCTAGAGCGATAATTCCGCAACATGCTTGGACAAAGTAAGTTTAATTGATTTTGGAAAACAGGAGACTTTTCTTTGTTTCCTATGTTATAATATTTGTTTAGGTAATAAAAAGTTACAATAAACAAAACTTACTAGTCAATAACTTATATTTGAAAAATCAATAATTTCCCTCTCCTAAGGCAAGAAGTGTATTACGACTCCACTCCTTCCGCTAGTCCGAGACATACCTGGCTTTTCTTTTTTCCCGTCGCATCAGTCCGAAATGAAGTACCTCCGTCCATACGTTACAGGAAGAGGACAGTCGGCAGAAATGCTTAGCTCACGCTAGGCAAGTTGTATATGCGAGTCGTACACTAAGTAGATTGATAAGTGTGAAATACGAGTATAAATAATGTTAATTGACGATGGTTCAAAGTATTTTTTTTTTCAACAAATATATGAATTAAAGTAAATAATTTTTAAATATCTTATTTCAGCTGAACCTAGTAGTAGGTACTTTACAACTTTACGGTTTATCTAGTTATTGGGTATATTAAAAAAAATCCATATCATCAAAAAGTATGCGGTATCCAATCTAACAACAAATAGTTACCTTCAAAACAATTGCAGACAGATCGATATCTCTTAAATGTAAGAGTTCTATGGGTTGACTTCTTTCATAAGATAAATATAATAAAGATATTGTTGCCGATCTGTCTCATCTGATAGTTTTTCCGGTAGCCTATAACTGACTACGTGGACTGTTTCGACTACATGTCGACGGCCTGTCTACTGACTCGCCTGCTTTACTCGCCGCCTGCTCGTCCAACGTGAACCTTGTCAACTGCCGACCGTCGCTTCCGGCCACCCCAAGGCTTTAATTAAAGGCAGTATAAGGTTTTAACACGTCTCCTTTGAAATCTAGCAATTGAAAGGCTTTTTTCGCTGTGAATTAGGACGAGGGCCCTCCTGATTAAAGCGAAGGGTTAAGTGGCGTCTATGAAGGATTGTAGAAAGGGCTGTCAAGTGCAGGCTAGTTTGCTTTTAGTGATGTTTTGGCTCTGATAAATAACGAAAGCCTGTGTTTTTAAATTAAATAGAGAAAAAGATGAGAATTGCATACAAAGGTATTTTTGTTTGTGTAGTATGAATTAATAAAAAATATTTGATACACATTTATGTACCAAATTTTAATTATTTTATGTTATTTATTATGAAAGATTTTGATTTGTTTTTTTATCATATCAGTGTGCAGCGTCTAAAGGGCACTCGTCAATATAACTTTTCTATGAGACTAATAAAACATTTGACTACCCCGTAAGAGATTTCGATTTATAATTATAGACATTTCATATGAACAACAAACCATCTTCTTTTTTTTTTTATCATACGTATCTCGATCTCCTTTCTGCTCAAGAAGGTAAGACGGTGGTTCTATTATAATAACATAAGGTAAGTTTTTAAGCTATAAAGACGCCTTAAAGCAGCATTAGGCATTTGAATCCTATAACAGCTATATTGGACAAGCCACCGACAACAGTTAAAAATAAAGAAATAACGTCCTATTTTCTACTCTTGCTTTCCGGCAGTAAAAGTGACTCTTATATACATATATAACCCGTATGCAACAATACCGTAACTCGCACCTTGGGTTCGCAAGTGCACGGGGTCATCGAACCCGCATCTCATTCACGAGTCTATGTTGGTATTTAGTAATTGTATGCAAGTACAGTCGTGGTAGAAAATGAAACATGGTTGTCTGTAAAGTCGATTTAAGGTTATATAAAAAATATATATATATATATATATATAATATAATTTTACGCAAGGAGTTATTGGCGGGAATTTCGACGGACTGCACGATTGTTTTGCAAATTGTTTCTAGTGGACTTTATAATGTGAAACCGGTGTAATTTGGTGTTATAAATACCCATGTTTATGAACAAAGTGTGGAATAACTAAGATAAAGTGTCATTGAGAGTAGTGTGTTGTGAGATTTATTTATCGGGCTGGTGTTTGCGAAACGCTAGTAGCTTATCGATTTTTCAAATATTAAAAATAATAATATGACGTTCAGAAAGAGATACATGATATCCAAATTTGAATAAAATTCTATTTCATTTCATTTCATTTCATTTCATTTCATTTCATTTCATTTCTTTTCATTTCATTTCATTTCATTTCATTTTATTTCATTTCATTTCATTTCATTTCAATTTATTTCATTTTATTCCTCGTTGCGTCAAGCCAGTGGATTCGTGGGAATTGTCGCCACGGATCCATCGAAATCAGCGAACACACCATCATATCGTTGTACACACGCAAGAATAAAGTTGTTACAACCCTTACGCAAGTTGCGTTTTAGCCGAGTTGCTGTAGAATCGCTATTTTTACGACCATTCGATACTATCTCGATGACGCGATAGTTTTATTTTACAAAAAATGTTTTGATAACCGACAAAATATTCCGTCAGAGTAAGAAATTCACCAGACAACAAAGTAAGTATTAATTTGAAACCGTGATCGTACAACATCATAGCTGATTGATATGTGCAATAAATTCGAAGCCTAGGGGTATAATTTCGTTCATTACATCTATAATGTACGAATTGAACTCTGAGTAAGAAATAATAAGTCAACTGAGCGCTTAATAACAACAATTCACGCCTTACAAAGTAGATGGGTTGAATTAAATAGAGTTTAGAAGGTGCACCACATGACATGAATGACTTAGTCTGGACGTATAGTGGTTTTAAAACATTATACGTCCAAAATTTTAACTGACGTAGGTACTAAAGTTAGTACCTACGTCAGTTAAAAGTAATACGTCAACACTTATTACTTTGACGATTGATTAACTGACATTGTCAAGTTATTTTGGACGGTTAACGGTTTAAACCAGTTTCTAAAGTTAGTCTTCGTTTTATAAAAAGACTGATTGTGTTTAACTCACGTTACTTTTAATGAAGTAACAAACTTTTTCAATCATTAGCTTAAAACGACTGTTGGATATGTACCCACATTCACACACTTCATTAAGTAGGAAACTTGACATCTTTCCGATATGGGGGACATTCATTACAGCCACAAAGAGTCCACTGTTGGACATGGGCCTCTCCTAAGATTTATTCATTCCATTAGAGGATATTAACATACTCATCACGCTTAGCACGCTTAGCAGGCGGGTTGACGAGCGCAGTTTCTTTGGCTTCTTGTGCTTCCGATGCTGCTGCCTGAATTTATTGGATATGGTAAGGGAATAAAATCTATCCCAATAGCTGATCTGATGACCAAACAAATGTTAGCTATAGGTATCAGAGCGTTAGAGCGTCTACAGTCCGCTCGTGAACCACCAATAGCATTCTGTTTTCCCTTCCAAGCTTCATAGATATGTTTTAAAAGAGCTACACCCGCGTCTGTTGTTGACCGACCCTTAGTAAATCCATACTGTTCACTATGAAAATGATCATTTTTTTTTAAAAAAGACAATAATTGATTGAAAATCAATTTTTCAAATATTTTACTGAGAACTGGTAGAATGGAAATAGGCCGGTAGTTTGTGGGATTACTTTTATCCCTTGATTTATATAATGGTATAACTTTACTCAGCTTCATCAAGTCTGGAAAAGTACCGGTATCTAAACATTTATTAAAAATGGAAGCTAAGTAAGGTGCTATTACATCAATGATTGGGACAGCAATCCTGAAGGTGGTTGGCCAGTAAAACGCGCACTAATCCCATAATTTTATTGAATTCCACTTTTCTTCTGACGTGCTCTTGACTGATCAATCTGATGAGTAGTATCCCAATACTACTCATTCGGATGAATGGGGAAAAAGCAAGTAGCAGCTCGGGTGGCGCGTACCCCATGCCATACCTGCAACTACTAGACAGGCAGTTGAGGATGACGAGTAAGTCATGCTCACTTAAATGTTCAAACTGGTGGCGGCGTTGTGTCGGGTCGTCGAGTTCCCTCTAATATGGTTGAGCTCAGCGATGGCTGATCCATGCGTCAACTCGTGAACGGGTGCTGCCAGGGGGGACAGGTCTGCTCGGCCTCTTTGAGAATTTTATCATATCTGTTGTTGTTGCACGCTCGATTGGTAACATAACGTGTTCCACAAAAATATGTAAATTAAAATTGTATATAACATGACATCAGAAAAAAAAAGAAAAGAAAAAATATTAAATATCATACAAAGCCCTTAAGGCAAGTAGGCGACCGATACTGTTGAAAAGAGTTTCTTTCGGCGTCTTCTTCTCTGCAGTGGTCGGTTCCGAAACGCTAGTAGTTTGTAGCTTTTGAACAATAATTAATAAATTGAATATAATATAATAAGTATTATTTAAAATGTGAATTGACATGAAAAAGTACCTGAAAAAGCCTATTTTCTGAATAAATCTTTGAATCTTTGACACTCCTGACTCATAGTCATGGGTGATTGTTCTATTACTTTTTATTTTCGTCTCGGTTCACAGACCGCATCAAGAAACAATCGTAGCCAGGTTTTATCGTCGCTGATAAGCCATTGTTTAGTGTTCGGTGGTGTTTACACTCTGTTATCGGCGGCGAGTTGACGCGGATTAGTCACGTAAGATTACGGGTGCAATACTATAAACATACTCATTTCTAAACTGAAAGAAAATTGAGTAATGTAGAAAACGTTGCTCTCTTTTAGTGCAAGCCGTAAATAACAATGAAGGAAGATTCCTATAATGAACTATTGTATGCCTTCCGTGCCTTATTATTACCAATCAATATAACTTTCATAAAGCTCATAAACATCAATGAGACCTCTCTAACCCGTCTGGCCAGCGAGGAGAGTGTAGGCCAAATCCTTTGTCTGCTCTGGCCAAGTATGGCTCCGGTAGTATAGACAGAGAGGGTCATGCTCCTGCAGTGGAGACTAAAAATACCCAGGCCAATCTGAAAAAGATCATTTTCCATCTTGACCAGACCGGGGATCGAACCCGGGCACCCACGTGTCGCAGGCTGGCGTGTTAACCACTGCGCCACGGAGCTCGCCTAAAGTTAATATGCAGACCCGAACCCAAATTAGGAAAAGGCGAGAAATATGACCGAGGAACGTTATATACATCTAGCAAGAGAAAAGTAGCCTTATCTAGGCCGGAAACCACACGGCAATAAACTGCCTAAAGGTCCATTGCACTATCATTGTACTTTCCAAAGTACAACAGTACTGAACGCATCATATCCATAAATAACAGTTCCAATCATCAATTCCAATAAAATACATCACTCAGACATGCCGCGCAGGTAAATCTCGACAATTATTGCCCATTAAGTAGCCATTACCGGAGAAATCAAAGATGGCGGCGAAATATATAAATTATATTTGTTTGGCGTTGAAATATAGTGAAGCAGTAAAGTTTATCTCGTACAGAATCATTTAAGTTACTAGGCATTTGTGTTTCTCATGATAACAATTTGATTACTCGTTAATTTTGTTTGTGAGGCCTTTTGCCCAGTGTACCGAATTCGGTACACTGGGACCTGGTGCCGGGCAATTTTCCCACACCTAGGTCTTTAGCTGGCTGTCTTAATTTCGGTATAATATAGTTTAATTTGGTCAGCAATAGTTTGTATGAACTAACTGGTGGCGGAAGCACGCAAAGTAAATTGTCTCAAAGTAAATGTAGCTTTGACTTCCGCAAAGTAACACCTGAATCTATTAACTATATTATACCGAAATTAAGACAGCCAGCATCATTTAATTATCAGTCCAGTCGTAAAAAGTCCACAGCTGGATAGAGGTCAAGGATTTTTCATTCCATGGCAGGATATTGCCATACTCATCACGCTTGGCAGGCGGGTTGGCGAGAGCAGTTTCTTTGGCTTCTTGTGATTCTGACGCTGCTGCCCAACGTAAGCATTTTTAAGCTGGGGAAAGATAAGAGTTGGATGTAAGAAAGGAATGAAGGTATTGGGCAAATTCTTACTCGGATGAATTGGGAAAAACAAGTTGCTCGGTGTGCTATTAAAACTTACCAAACTGATATTGCAAAGGAAAAACTGTTCATATATTTTTACGCTTTTACGTCTTAATTATGTAGGTACTCCATCGACTATTCGATCATAGATCCAATACTCATTAAAACTACAAATTAATGACATTTGTCCAGCAGTGGACATTTACTGCTGGAATGATGATAAATGACGTTTGAGGCTGTGCATCTACCAAATATGCTGTGTAATAATCATGAAAATCCTTGATCTAAAACACGCCATATTATAAAACTACACGTACCTATATGTTTAACTAGCTAGCCATCTGCTGGTCACTCAGCATTTATTAATAACGGTGTTAACAGAACTCTATTACTAATGCTCATGTGTCCGTTATTCCATCTGTAATAGGGGTGTTCGAGTTTAAACCACCTGTTAATGCAATTATAGATTACTAGCTTTCGGCCGCGGCTCCGCCCGCGTCAATGTCGATCCCTTGAGAATAGTACTTTTTCCCGGGATAAAAGGTAGCCTATGTCCTTCTCCGTACTCCAAAGAACTTGTATGCAAAATTTCATGATGATCGGTTCAGTAGTTACGTCGTGAAAGCGTAACAAACAAACAAACAAACAAATAAACAAACAAACAAACTCACTTTCGCATAAATTTATAATATTAGTAAGGATAAGGATATTAGTAGGGATAGTAAGGATGCTAACTTTTGAACGGTTATAAAAACCTACATGTAATTTTAACACTGTATTAATGTATTTAATAACTTACACTTAGAATGAATATGATATCCTCCGTTCAAGACTCATATTGTACATCTATACCTACATATAAAATGCTTTGTCTTGATATGACTGACTGACGGATAAACGCAGAGAGAGCTTAAATCGCTAATCGTAGAGACTTAGAAACTTGTACGGTGTGTTCTTTGTATGACGTAGGCATCCCATAAGAAAGGATTTTCCGAAATTCTACCCCAAAGGGGGTGAAAAAGGGGACCGTTTGATTGGGACAACGTAATTCCTTGATCTAATCTACTCCTAATAGAACCAATTAGAATTCTTCACGGAAGAAGTCACGGACTAAAGCTAGTTGAGTTTAAAAAGTAAAAATTACATAGAACACATTTTAAAAGAAGGATCACCTCATTTTTTGACTTCGGCTAAAAAGTGGTATCCTTAAAAGAATCGCAACATTCTATAAATAAATATATACGGACAAATAACACAGATTGAGCTAGCCCCAAAGTAAGTTCGAGACTTGTGTTATGGGATACTAACTCACCGATACTATATTTTATAACAAATACACACATCCAAGACCCAGGCCAATCTGAAAAAGATCATTTTCCATCTTGACCTGGCCGGGGATCGAACCCGGTCACTCCGTGTGGTAGGCAGGCGTGTTGACCGCTGCGCCACGGAGCTAGTCATAAGAGTTTATCAATCTCTTATCATTCATCAATTCAAATCAAGTACTTGCCTACGACTTAAGCAGATTATAAAGCCGCTATTATCAAACACAAAAGCGTACGTAAGTTCGCTTCCCGACCACTGTTTTCCATTAGAACGCTCTATTTCGTTATCTAACATAAACTTACGATCACGCCAGCAAAGCCACAATAGCCGATAATCAGTCTGCATCTGCAATCCTATACAAATCCTTAGACTAGGGAACTACCTTACTCAGATAATGCACTGCGCGCGATAATAAATAACCTCTCATCATTTACATTGTGCGAGCGAGATAGGTGATCGACGAAGGGGTACGAGGGAAGGAGATGATTGTATATTTATGCGTAGTTCCCGCCCACACTGCGCCCGCGTCTAGCGCCGTTTTCGCGTATTTCTGCATTCAAAACCAGGCAAGCACGAGTGGACTCACGCACTGAGGGTTCAGCAAAAAGTTTTAACATCTATTTTGAATTCATTAGGGTTTTTTGAGTTTTCCTATAACTGTGCAATTAAGTCCTAGTTAATAGCTTTTGTTTTTTATGATTTTTTAAATTTGTCTTAAGTACTAAATAAATTATTTTTCTTTCTTTCTTATTTCTTTTTTTTCAAATAATAATAATTTTTTGTATCCATAAAGTTACATTTTCTTAGTAGTAATATACTCAGAGTTTCACACAAGGATTCCCTTTGTTGTGAATACCCGTTCTCTTTCATGATTGCTCCTTACTAAATTAGATGATCCTAGGTTTTGATTATCTTGCGAGTCTGAGCAATTTTATAAAACATGCTACATACATTACTGCATCTTTTGATTGCGTAGATTTAAAAGATATATATTATTTGCCCGCGATTTCACTCGCATGAATATTGATCCCCGGGAACGGTACTTTTTTTCGGAATTAAAGGTATCCGTATCTCCAGGCCTCAACCTATTACCTTAACAAATTTCATCTAAATCGGCTCAATGGTTGAAGCGTGATAAGTTAACAGACAGACGGACAGGGTTTCTTTCGTATTTATAATATTAGTACGCATTAATTTATGCATACGTTGCTTTGAAAAAATAGTTCTTGACAGACTATCAACGCTTTGGCGCTGTAAAGGTTTTTATGTTTTAAGGTGCGGAATTCTAAAAACCGAGGTAAGTGAACAGTTGACAACCACATATATTTTAATTTATGCTGTCAGCGACGTGGTTGTGTGAGGAAAGATGTGTGGTTAGCAACTATGTGAAGTTGCATATAATGGGCTATATTATCATATGAAATTAAGAGAAGCAATAAGATAATATGAAGATATCATTGTGGATGCGGCATTATCGCGAATCTTAAGCAAGAAACTAACAGATGCAGTGCAGCGGAGGCGCGCCACAAGCGGCGCAGAGTCAAAACAAAATAATATTAACCTTAATAGTATGTAGCTTAAAGTCGATTTTTGTAGTGCGCCCAGTGCCATCATGCGGCGCGCGACGAAAAGAGACGCAAAGAGACGCAAAGTTAATATTCTGTTGTTTTGACTCTGCGCCGCTTGTGGCGCGCCTCCGCCGCACTGCATCTGTTAGTTTCTTGCTTTAATCTAATAAATTTATTCCAACAACTACCTTTTGCTCCCAGCATAAACTCGAGTAATTCCTCGACTCATCCCATCCACCGACACCGTAGTAGATTTTTCACTAATTTACGAAATAGAAAAGACAAAATAAAAAAATCACTGTGTCTAATTTCCATACAAAGATAAAGGGATCACCTCTAGTACGTAGTTTCAAAGTGTTGACTCCAGATAGCTCTCTCTCTTAAAAATCAGAGAGAGAAGGAAATAAATAAGTAAGTAAAAAGTTTCTAGCTCACTGCTATATGCTAGTTTATTTGGTATGTTCATTTGTGAAAACATATTTTGTTAAGGCCATAACTTCACTTGAGAAACAAAAAGTTAGGTATTGTACCTGTATTACCATAGGTTATTTATTTCTTAATGGAAATATGGCTAGAGCTAAAACACAATAAGTACTTAATAGCGAAGGACGAGTGGCAACACACAAATATGAGGTTTCCGAACTGTAACCCTGTTCATATTCATATATATACTAGTTGTGCCCGCGACTCCATTCGCGAAAAAATGGAAGGAAGCACGTTTTATCATAACTGAAGAAATAATTAAGTAGCCTATCTTGTGTCCTGTACATCTAAATGTTTATCTACCAAGTAGAAGAAAAAATATAATAATCCTCATTTTAGTATTGAGCTTATAAACACGATACCTCTGAAAACAAAGTAACTTACTCCATGACCAACCGTTACCGATTCATTATATTGATAAGGTGATTTAGACACCTAAATCTGACCACAGTATTGGCCACTTGCACGCAAAAGAAAAAGGAAATGTCGGTACGACTAGTACCTATATATTTATTGCATACTCATATACTTGTACTTCAAACGTCAATTATTAAAGTCGTATAAGCAAGGTAAGTCACTAATAAATGTGAATTGTGAAATAAACACTAGCTGGACCTTTGAACCGCCACTTGCAGAAACAGTCAAGATAATTATATCTATTACACAAGCGTGTGGTAAGGTTTCTATCTATTCAGCCTTTGGGTTCGTCTTTAAACATAGGCCTCCTCTTCAACCTTCCAACAACTTCCGTTCCCGGCCACTTTCATCCCGGATGTAATTTCTTGCGGGCGGGACTTGAACCAGCTGGACCTAGGTGTCCTACGCTCTGTCGTCTGAGCTACCGCATGATTCAATCTTTGGTTCATGTCCCGCCCGCATAAAATTTTTTCACCATATTTTATTTCTTAATTTATTAAGAGTATAACAAAATAGCATTGCAATGCAACATAAAACACTTATTAAATATATGAACTTAGGTCTTACTAAGGTTAAAAATCCCCTTGATCTACCTGACCACCTCCGCTTCAGTACTTTATGTTCTGAATGGCTATTAAATAACTAGCTTTAATCCTGATGGATATTTCACTCCGTTGATCCTTTCAAGCGTTTATTTAATTGTGATGTACGCAGACTTGTGCGACCATAAAGAAGGGCCTGAATGGGTGTCCAGGCACATTATTAGACCACAATATCGTTATAGAATCAAACCCCTTTGAAATGACTAAAGAACACAAATGCACACCCACGGGTGAAGCTGATGGTTTGAGGCGTGGTCGCAATGTAAGAGGGCCGGGCGACTATTCTAAATATTCAAATTCAGGAATCATCATCATCATTTTGACATTTATGATTTTACCAGCTTTCTATTATGAAATCAATTTGTATCTCGTACGATTGCTTCCCTTTTTTTTACTTAGTTATTATCTTTTAGTCTTCATAAATCTTAAATAGGCATAAAAATTGTAGCTGATTTCATACGTGAGTAACCCGTATCTTACATATCAATAAAGATAACCAACAGTCCAAGCAGTATATATGAATTATTATAAATAGTGGATTTCTTTGATGATTTATAAAACACCAAATAATCCATTATCCTTTAGGACAAATGATTCACAAACAACAAAAGTTTAAAAAAAGCACTGTCAATCAGGATAAACTCATAATGTTAAAACTTGTGCTTGTGATTCACACTCCATGCATCTTTCGTTGTTCGTTTATGGTGTAACCACACATGCACGGCGCAAATGCCTGATGGCTTTAATAAAATGGCGCCGCGACGCGTGTCAATGTAGCTTACTCACTGCCTATAAGATCAGACGCTCCGCTCTCCGCTAACACTCAGACCACAGCACAACCAATACAGGACAATTGCTCTGACGGCATTAATAAAATGGCACTGACAAAGACGACGCGACGCGTGTCAATGTGGCTTACTTACTGCCTTATAACATAAGTCGCTCCGCTCTCCGCTAACACTCAGACCACAGCACAACCAACACAGGACAATCGCTCTGACGGCATTAATAAAATGGCACTGACAAAGAGGACGCGACGCGTGTCAATGTGGCTTACTTACTGCCTACTATTCTCAGGAAGTTAGATTTTGACAGATAACGTTTATTATACGATATACATTGTTTATTATGCTTCTTTCAGGTCTGCTGGTATAGAGTGAGTTGATTAAAGAGTTATCCTTTCTTCTATGAAATGAAAGGTGACCCTTCTTGAGCGTTTTCTTGGTTTCATCTTCAGCTCAGGGGATTCAGGACCCGGGGTCAACTACTATGATATCTAATCCGTTAAAGGAATTGTCAAAGTTTTTATAAAATGATAGGTTTTTAAGTTTTAGATTTTATTGTTTAATATTGTTAACACTAACCATTGAACGGCTGTAATAAATACATCATTTCATTTCAAGCCGTTGCTGGGCAAAGGTCTCAAATACATAATTACAGTTCAGAAAATGTGTAACTGATAGGAGTATTACATATGTAGTTATAATCAAGTTTTTCCGTTAAATTTGGTCAAGGGATGTGATCGCCAATGCCTTCTTTACGCCACAAAAGGATGTTTCCTACACCGGCCATTTTTTTAAATTAAGACTAAATATCTCAAAAGCATTGGCATGGTCCTTCTGTGCCAGTCACTCACTGACTGGTTTTCTAAACATCTTGCAAACAATAAGATAGATTACATATTTTTTTATTATTAACACTTTCGTTGACACTGCCCGCCTGTAGACGTAATTCTATTGTTATTTCTTTTGTATCTGGTTGTCAGCGAACAAGTTAACAAACACAAGGTGTGTTTACAAAATTATCGGTTTCATATTTTTGACAGATTTCGTATATGTTTTTTTTAAATGCTTTCACAAATCAAAAGCAGCGTTCACCTGAATTACTCGTTTATGTTTAATAATTTCAATACTTTACACACAAAATCAAGAGACAATGTAAATTGCGCAACCACCCACCCACCAAGTAACCATTCATCCTCGTGTCCTCGACCAAACTTATGACTTTTTCATCCTCAGCCCACGCATGGGCCGGGCTTAATTAGTCCATCTGTCTCTTGCCGGAGAGCATGGAGAAGGCAATGCCAAACCACTCTATTACTTCCTCACATTTTTTTTCTCTTTCATGCTTCTCGGGGAGAAAAGGTAATACGTAGAATATACCAACTGCTTCTCTTTCCCCGTAGATCGTAAAAGCCGATCGACGGAATTGGTGAAAATTGAAGGAATTGTGTTAGCAGGCGACGCGGCTAGCAAATCAATCTATTTAGATTCCGTTTTCCACCTTCCCCCCAACGCGCTAAACATGGCTTGATGATATGATGATGATTGATGAAAATGATGATGATGTATGTTACAAACATACATCATCATCATTTCGTGTAGGTGTCACGGTCAATCGACCATGACACCCTGGTGTCAGAGTTCTTCGGAACCGCCTCGCGGCCTCTGGCGTGGTTCCTTTAACGACTACCAGATGGCAGCCGGGACCACCGGCTTAACGTGCCTTCCGAAGCACGGAATCATCTTTATTATCAGACAATCAGGTGATTCAAGCCTGCAATGTCCTAACCAAACTGGAAACAACTAAACAAAGTATGCATCCGGTGGGAATCGAACCCACGACCCCCGGGTCAACAGGCAAACGCCTTAACCACTGGACCACGGAGGTTGTTAAACAAACATACATACATACTGTCACGTCTTATTCTCAATTTTTTTTTAAAGAAAAATATACTTGACTTCTTCCAAATATGTACAGTCTATGTGACTTGAAATAAGGACTCTAACGATATCTAATACGTGCAAATCTGTTTAGGCATAAGAAACTCAAATAAATACATGTAGTATGAAATGATAACACTCCTTTGACGTGACAACGTCTTATAAATTGATGAAAGTCGGCTGCACGCACGAAAAAGTGTGCAAGCGAGAGCGCGGAACAAGCGATCGAAAGGTACGATTGGCTTGTGACGCATCTATCTCTCTTCCACGATTATCACGTAAAAGTATCGTCCGTAAACCGACTTTACAGACAACCAATATTTTTTTAGATAGTCATTTAAAAATAGTTATTGTGTGCATTTCTTTCCCCGCAGGAGAAGCACCGACAAGAGCCTACCTAGCTCTTAAATTTCAGAGTCTGTTGCCGCATCCATAACGTTTTTATACATCCATGGATTTATGGTTCGTCGTAAGATTTTATTGTTTCGTGTTAGATTTGGATTTTTGGAGATTTAGTTTGTTTTGTTAAATGTTTTAGGCTGGTTTTGCTGTAAACAAATTTAATTCTAGCCTGTCTAGTTCAATTTTAGAGTTTTATCTTAAGTTTAGTGTGCATTAGTTCTATAATATAAAAAGCATGTAGGAGAACATGAATAGGTGGGGTTACAGCTCTGATATTTCCCGTCCATGTGGTGCAACTCCTCAGACCATGGCACACCTGTTGTCTTGCCCTGCGTGTCCTACGACCTGCACACGCGAGGACCTATACAATGCCACTGATAACGCTGTCTCAGTGGCAGAGTTTTGGTCAACACAAATTTAATTCGCCCGAATCGACACGATAAGAAGAAAAAGAAAAGCATGTAAAACAAATTATAATTTATACTATGTAAGGTCGATTTAAATTAGACAAATATTTAAAGGGCTCCCATAGGTCTGCTTTAGAAGCAAATTTTAACTGGTCCAGTAGTTTTTGAGTCTATGTATTACAAACAAACACAAAATCAAATATCATCGAACAAATTCATATCCTTCCCCAGCTTGAAAAAATAAATACTTCCGATTGGCAGCAGCGTCGGAAGCACAAGAAGCCAAAGAAACTGCGCTCGACATCGCCAACCCACCTGCCAAGCGTGGTGAGTACGACAAAATCCTCCCATGGGACTTCTTAGAGCAAAGATCATAAATTGCGCTTATTAAATACTAGCTTTCGCCCGCGGCTCCGCCCGCGTCAATGTCGATCCCTCGGGAATAGTACTTTTTCCCGTGATAAAAGGTAGCCTATGTCCTTCTCCGCACTCCAGAGAACTTGTACGCTAAATTTCATGATGATCGGTTCAGTAATTACGGCGTGAAAGCGTAACAAACAAACAAACAAACAAATAAACAAACTCACTTTCGCATTTATAATATTAGTAAGGATTAGTAAGGATAAGGATAATCAACTAAATAAAGTTTGTTTATTATTTCAAAATCTGTTTAGATTATGTGATTTGAAGATGGCTTTCAAAAATCTCCCAAACGAAAATTCCCGCTCTTAAACGGTTTTCAAATGAATACTTATCTATAATAAATTATGACTTTTTTATGAGCTACCATTTAATTTATATTCACAAGAAATCTGTTTACAAAAATAAAGATAACCCACCAGTCAGGTGGTAAGGACCCCTATTAAAGCGCATCTATTTATCCCCCGGGTACCGACTGCAAAAAACGGAGGGTTGAACTCATTAACTTTTATCGGTGGGGTGGAAGGGTGCAGTCTGAGGGTATATACCGTGGAGCAACCGCATTGGTACAGTGTTTAAGATGCATATATTTTGTACCAATGTCTGCTATGCACAGGATCAAATGTTTTGTTATAATCAATCATGTCTCTTTTGCATATAAATGTCTACGTTTATTTTATTTTTACCCCTTGACCAAAATGAGGAGATTTTTTTAAGTCTCGCATTCAGACAAATGAAATTGAATTAATAAGCAAATGTTTAAAGAGTAATTCAGACCACGAATCTTAACAACTTTCATTAAGGTACCAACTCCGAAATCGCAATAAAAAATAGCTGTTCCATAGAATTTTGGCCAAGTAAATATAAATATATATACGAACAAATCACACAGATTGAGCTAGCCCCAAAGTAAGTTCGAGACTTGTGTTATGGGATACTAACTCAACGATACTATATTTTATAACAAATACATATATAGATACACATCCAAGACCCAGGCCAATCTGAAAAAGATAATTTTCCTTCTTGACCTGGCCGGGGATCGAACCCGGTCACTCCGTGTCGCAGGCTGGCGTGTTGACCGCTGCGCCACGGAGCTAGTCAAAAAAGTAGATATTCCACTTTTGACAGAGCAGATAATATTTTAGCGATGCTGAAGTTGGTCCCATAATGAAAGTTGTTCAGTTTCGCGGTCTGAGTCACTCCTTATGCGTTTGTTAAAGAATTTAATTTCAATTCCTATGTAAGGTCCATTTGAAATAAGCGCAAATATTTTAAGGGTAGGACCTCACAGGCCACAGGTTCAAAAAACGCTTTTGTAATAAATTATAATAAGTCGACACGCTAGTTTTTGTTTTAGCGTTTGCATACTGAAATAACTATTTTTTTATTAAAATGATATAAATTCTTTTCCTTATGCCTTCGGGTCTTATAGACCTGGTCTCTATCTGCCCCGCAAGGGAAAAAGACGTGATACAATGTATGTACCTACATTATTAGTATCTTGGCGGTTTAAAAATGAGTGGTTGATAAGAAAATGAATAATTTCTATTCAAATAGTATTCTTCTTCGCTTCGGATACTTTAGCTTATTGAAAGTCAAATTTTTCTTGGTCAATCTTGGTCCAGTCTTGGTCTCTACGTGCCTTAAAATCTAAAAACCGGCCAAGTGCGAGGCGGACTCGCGCACGAAGGGTTCCGTACCGTTATCTATAAAAACAGCAAAAAAATCATGTCTGTTGTATGGGAGCCGCCCTTTAATATTTATTTTATATTAATTATTTATTTTTAAGGAAAATATATAATTAAATGTTCTGTGTATATTTCAAGCGTGTGTCTGTTACCGTTATCAATATCGAGCAAAAACTAGCAAAACAATTACGCTTGTTGTATAGGAGCCCCCTTAAATATTTATTTTATTCTATATTTTAGTATTTTTTGTTATAGCGGCAACAGAAATACATCATCTGTGAAAATTTCAACTCTCTTACTATCACGGTTCATGAGATACAGCCTGGTGACAGACGGACAGATAGACAGACTACAGACAGACGGACAGCGGAGCGAAATTAATAGGGCCCCGTTTTTACCTTTTGGGTACGGAACCCTAACCCTAAATAAGTGTTAAAAACTGAAACTAACACGGCAAAATTATAATTACCATTATAGTAAACTGCTTTGGCTTCGCTGCATTCCATCTCTGCACGACTATTACTCAATCTTCGGACCTCTTAATTTGGTGTCATAACCCTAATAGGTGTAATACAGAACGGATGAATAAACCCTATTCTACACTCAACTGCCAAAAGCGAGGTGATGTTTTTTACGTGATAACGACTTATAAATAGTTAAACGTGCTGCACGCACGAATAAGTGTCACGTTCCAAGCGAGAGCGCGGAACAAGCAATAGCGAGGCACGATTGGCTTAAGCATTCGGCTTGTGACGCATCTATCTCTCTTCCACCGTTATCACGTAAAATTGTCCTCCTTAAACTGACTTTAAAGTCAACCAATTTTATTGAGTGTATATAAGATCCATAGTATTAATAGTCACTAGATGGTATCAGATGCCTTATGGCTGCTTCAAAATCTACGATTTATAAGAAAACTAGCTTTCGCCTGCGGCTCTGCCCGCGTCAATGTCGATCCCTCGGGAACTTTTACCGGGATAAATTGTACCCTATGTCCTTCTCAGTACCCCAGATAACGTGTATGCAAAATTTCATGATGATCGGTTCAGTAGTTACAACGTGAAAGCGTAACAAAAAAACAAATAAACTCACTTTCGCATTTATAATATTAGTTAGGATATATCTCCTACAAATTTTGGATTGCCTCTCTGAATGAACCAAACACGGCAAAATCTAATAGGTATTTAGCAAACTGCTCCGCAGTATTTAATCTCTGCCATCTGTTACTCAATCTTCGGACCTCCTAATTTGGTGTCATAAACCCTAATAGGTACACCTATTAGGGTTTATGATACAGACTGTGACGGGTAAACTCCAATCTACACTCAACTGCCGGCGAAACGTGTTGTTTTAAGTGTATGTTTGTACATGATTTTTAGCTCGAAGTTTTTAGCCTAGAGATTAATTTTGTAGCATTTCAGCCATTACGTTTAATGTGTGAAATCACCTGGAATCAAATCCGATGCCCCTTGGGTAGACGGGCGCATTAACCACTACGCAATGAAGTGCGTAGGTCGAACTCTGGTATAAAGTATACTCGTAAAAGAGAAAACCGAAATCTGTCCAATAGAGCATATAAGTAAACTAAGCCTTATTTTTTTTTTATTACATCAGGAACAATCACAGGTTACAGAACATATGCAGATTTTGTTTCATTTTTGCACATCACAATAATTCTGAAATCCTACACTAGATTGTACACAACCATTTTATTACACCTTTACACATGCAATAAAATAGAGTAGGGAAATAAAAAAAAACAAGAATCAGTATCATAACATAATTAAGAATAAAAAAAAACACAAAGCTAGTGATTTTCACTTTGTTCGACTTCTTTTAAATTGTGGGTTACTATCAGGGCTTGTTACCGGTACCAAATTCCCATTATAAGTACCGGTAAGTACCGGTATTACTATTCTGTTAAAATTTTAACGGTAATATGAGGTACCGGTAATCTAGTATTTAACGGTAATAATATTGTTAACAGTTAACGGTAATTTTACCGCTACTTGTTACCGGTACCAAATTCACATTATAAGTACCGGTAAGTACCGGTACCTCTATTCTGTCAAATTTTAACGGTATTAAAATTGCGTTAATTTTACCGGTACCTACGCATTGTTGCCGTCTACCGCATGGGACTCGCTCGACTGTAAAAGTGCCGCCCTATTGTGGGCCCCCGCCTCACGCCGCACTTGCACAACACGGCAACGACACACATTAACGAAATGATAATTCCCAATACGAGTACCGGTACTAAGTACCGGTACTGTTTACCGGTATTTGGTACAGGTACTTCTTTCAATTACCGGTACCGTCGTTTTATTGAGGTACCGGTACCAATCCAATTACCGGTACCGTTGTATTATAGAGGTACCGGTACTTGATTTTTACCGTTACCAAATGTACCGGTACCAAACCAATTACCGGTACTGTCGTTTCATAGAGGTACCGGTAATGGATTTTTACCGGTATTCCAACCCCTGGTTACTATCAACGAATATGTCGCATGGGTCAGTGTTGCTAGTTTCGTTTTTTGTTGGGATAGTGTTGCTAGTTTTATTGCAATTGAAATTACACATGTTTATATCTACCAACTATTTAATATTTTATGTTAAGCTTTATTATACCTGCTGTGAACAGCAGGCCTTACATGCATACTACTCGGACGCAGCAAGGTGCGTCTTATCGATAATTACCGGTGTGTACCGGTTACCGATTACACTGTGATTTACCGATCGGTTAGCTCGCCATTTTCAATTTAGTTCGCCTCTATCGGCTTTCAGAGCTCGATTGGAGAGGTTAGTCGATTAGAATTATTAAGTGCAGGTGTGTAAGTGGCCAATACAATGGCCAGGAATTCCAAGCTTCGGGGAACAGTAGCTTAACTTGCCTTCCGAATCACTAAAGACTTCTGAGAAGCTCAGTCAGTACTACGTAGGAACCAGTAGTAGAGTCCACGCCAAACTTTATTAAGGATATGAAGTTGGCCGTAAAACGCGTCGCAGTAGTTAACTTTGGGTGTCTGCGGGGCGTAGATCGAAGAGGTGGAACGACCGCATACGCGTCTGATTCAATGTGTAAGAACTACATTTTGACGTTAACACACGCGCTTGTTGCTTGTGCCAGCGTACGCAAAAACTCGCACCTCACTTCAGACTCGTAATAAAGTTTGGCGCGAGCTATAAAATGACTATTCTACTAATAACAAATATAAAAGTTTGTCACAATGGATGCGAGGATGATTGTTATCCTGCGCGCAGACCTACTAGATGTGACGATGGACGTGGGTGTCAAGACAGCTTTTCTAAAGTGGACATGGGTAGGACATATTATTCGGATGAATCCAAGCAGATGGGCCCAAAAGGCCCCTAGTTTATGGGAACCAGAGAGGCAAAGGAAGAGAGGCAGACCGAGGAGAAGATGGTGAGACGATATAGAAGGCTTTTCACTTATTGGTAGCAAGTAGCCCCAGATTGGAAAGTTTGGAAACAGAAAGGGGAGGCCTTTGCCCAGCAGTGGGAAACGACAGGCTAAAAAAAAGTACTCGTAGCGTTGAAGTTTGGAAGGCAGCTGGCTGAACAAAAAAATTCCAAAGCATATTTACAGCGCTAATCACAAACATTCTGACACGGACCCTGGGCTCCAATGCAACAGATTGAAAATGCAACCAGGATATACCATTTTGATTTTAAAAAATAATAATTTACATAGCTACTACTACAGAATATTGGCATTCGCAGATACAGCTAGTTTATCGTATAGACACGTTTTTCAGACGTTAGATATACCATTTCCTACGTAACTCTGTCAACACCGTGATGAACAAAGACATTACAATACTCAATCAACTCGGCTTGTAACAATTCTCGAAAGAGCTTTAGTTTAAAAAACAGTTGTCTTTGTCGTTGTCTGTAAAGTCGGTGTACGGACGATTTATGTGATAACGGTGAAAGAGAGATAGATGAGTCACAAGTCGAACGTAACACTTTTCGTGCGTGCAGCCGGCGTTTTAGCAAGAAACAGAAGTTAAGCAAAATACTTAATATCGATCAACTTTATAACCATCTATCAACACACACGTCGATGTATACTGTGTTTAACTGCTATCCCGTATCTCCTTAATAAGGCTGCGTGTAATGAGCACCTCGGCCGATGATTATCGTCAATTTAGCAATATAACTTACACGATAAAAGTGGTATTATCAGCTCTAGTGTTATAGATTAGGTTCGTCATGATCGTATGTTAGATAATGGATAGGCTACGTGGGTAATTTATATCAGTAGAGTTTTTTCTTAGGGACTCGTATGGGTGGGCAATTTTCCACTAAACTAGTTTAGTTTTAGGATTTCGTAACTAAAGGGTATAACGGGGCTCAATTATGAAGCCTCCGCCGTCCGTCCGTCTGACTATTACAGGGCTGTATCTTTTGAACCATATTAGGGACCTGAAATTTTCTCAGAATGTGTGACATATCCATTACCGCTACAACAACTTTTAACAGCCTTCGTGGTCCAGTGGTTAAGGCGTTTGCCTGTTGACCCGGGGGTCGTGGGTTCGATTCCCACCGGAAGCATACTTTGTTTAGTTGTTTCCAGTTTGGTTAGGACATGGCAGGCTTGAATCACCTGATTGTCTGATAATAAATATGACTCCGTGCATCGGAATGCACGTTAAGCCGGTGGTCCCGGCTGCCATCTGGTAGTCGTTAAAGGAATCACGTCCGAGGCCGAGAGGCAGTTCCGAAGAACTCTGAAACCAGGGTGTGCATGGTCGATTGACCGTGACACCTACTCGAAATGATGATGATGATGATGATGCTACAACAACAATAAAAAATTAATACCAAGAGGCTAACTGGAGTAACTTAATCATCTAATGATATCAATATGAGTAGGTGCAACTCAAAGAGAGGGATCAATGAACGACATTGAATAACTTACCCCGTGGAACAACAAAATATGAAAAAGATTATTAAGACATCCTAAAATGGCTAGCTTTTAAACTTTCTGTAATAAATAATAAATAAATATATATGGACAAATCACACAGATTGAGCAAACCATTTAGTTGTGAATTTGTGTCGTAGGTTATTAATGATATTATATAAAATATACAAAAAGAAATAGAAACAAAAATTTTGTGACTGTGCCTTAAATAAACATTGTATAATGAATTTATAGTATGAAAATCCCTATGCACTTCTCAGGTTTCCCAGTTTTACAAATAATCCTTATCCTTACTAAGTAATATTATAAATGCGAAAGTGAGTTAGTTTGTTTGTTTGTTTGTTACGCTTTCACGCCGTAACTACTGAACTTTTGCATACCAGTTCTCTGGAGTACAGAGATGGACATAGGCTACCTTTTATCCCAGGAAAAAGTACTATTCCCGAGGGATCGACATTAACGCGGGCAGAGCCGCGGGCGAAAGCTAGTATCCTAACTAATATTATAAATGCGAAGGTGAGTTTGTTTGTTTGTTTGTTACGCTTTCACGCCGTAACTACTGAACTGATCATCATGCAATTTTGCACACACGTTATCTGGGGTATGGAGAAGGACATAGGGTACATTTTATCCCGGAAAAAGTACTGTTCCCGAGGGATCGACATTGACGCGGGCGGAGCCGCGGGCAAAAGCTAGTTTACATATATTTTAAATATTCCATATTCACAAAAAAATCAATACATCCAACAGCCACCGAACCGCGAAAACCTCGCTGAGTTGTTCTATGTTCGGTGAGTTAGTTACATTTGGGAAGACATCATCATCATCATCATCAGGTCCTTTTTAGTCTCCACTACAGGAGCACGACCCTCTGTGTATTACTAGGGCCATACTTGACCAGAGCAGCCAGAGGACTTGGCCTACACTCTCCACGCTGGCCAGACGGGTTGGAAAGGTCTCTTAGATGTTTATAAGCTTTGTTTAGCTTGTATTTCCTAAGTCGCCTTCTACGACATCCACGGGAAGACTTGGAGTGGTCCTATTCTACTCTGCCGGATACCACACGGCTAAAGTTTTTCAACTTAAACTTGAGCTTTTTAGAATGATCGTTATAATATTATGTCATGTACTTCTGACGGCATTTTATTGAGATAGATCTAACTTTTCAGCCTGTCCCACTTCTAGAGGTCTTTAAAGTTAAGCAACGTCAACCCCATCTTAACTCTAAGACGTAAGACGTTAGACGCAACAAGTAGCTCCACAGGTGCCTGAGTCCCCTCAACCTCACCCCCCCTTATTAGCACGAGGTAATAAGACGCGACAGGGCTGTTAGCAGCGTCGTGATTGATTAGTGAAGAAACCTTTTCACGGAAGGCTGAGAAAAATTGCAAAATGTCCTGCAGTTCTTTACCTGTCGGCCTATTTGCTAACTTAGTGTACAACGTTTTGATTGCCACTTCAAAAAATACATTGCCGCTTTCGTATGATAGACTATTTTTATTTAAGATAATATATACGGACAAATATATACAGACAAATCACACAGATTGAGCTAGCCCCAAAGTAAGTTCAAGACTTGTGTCATGGGATACTAACTCAACGATACTATATTTTATAACAAATACATATATAGATAAACATCCAAGACCCAGGCCAATCTGAAAAAGATAATTTTCCTTCTTGACCTGGCCGGGGATCGAACCCGGGCACTCCGTGTCGCAGGCTGGCGTGTTAACCACTGCGCCACGGGGTTGTCTATATAATAGGGTGGACAATGAAAAAATGTTCTTAAAACTTCTCAAAATGTTCATTTCTATTGCCGCTTAGCAACAAATTATAAATTCATTAAAGCACTAGCAGTGCCCGCGACTTCGTTCGCGTACATTTTATGTTATGTTTGTATAGGGGCCACGTCTTATCATGACAGGAGAAAAAAAATAAGTAGCATTTCCTGTGTCCTGTACGCCTAAATGTATATCTACCAAGTTTCATAAAATTCAGTTGAATTTAAAATTTAAAAATCTTAAATTAATTATTTTTTTCAACATCAATCAATATTCAGTATCAATCATGTGTAGAGCTTATAAATACGATATCTCTGAAAACAAAGTAACTTACTCCATGACCGACCCTTACAGATTTATTATTAGTATTGATGATAAATTTAGGGGATAATAATACATTTGACGAGCTCAGTGGCGCAGTGGTTAACACGCCAGCCTGCGACACGAGGGCCCCGGGTTCGATCCCCGGTCAGGTCAAGATGGAAAATGATCTTTTTCAGATTGGCCTAGGCTTTGGATGTTTATCCATATTATGTATTTGTTATAAAATATAGTATCGTTGAGTTAGTATCCCATAACACAAGTCTCGAACTTACTTTGGGGCTAGCTCAATCTGTATGATTTGTCCGTATATATTTATTTATACTACAATAGAAGTAGTTATACTAATAGTGGTCTAGTGGAGCCTGTGGTTTCATTAGGCGAAAGGCGTCGCGAGAAATTGCTAGTGAGAGATATTCACAACAGAATAAGGGGAGGACGCTTGCAGAAGTACGAACTATAATAAACATGTCAAAATAATCAAATAAATCTGGATTAGTATTATCTCGGCAGTTACACGCCGCGCGCCGGGCGCGGCGGATAGATCAACGCGAGACTGCCAAATGTCAGCTCGACATTTGGCAGTCTCGCGTTGATCTAACTTATTTGAGCGTGATAGTTCAGGACGAGTCGTTTGTAACTTATTATTTGATTGCTATGGAAATGTAAGGAAATTAATAGAATGTTCTTTATTGTCTACATAATTTAACAATATACTAGATCCATTTAAATTTAGCGCAAAAGGGCTGGGTCTCTTTTTTTTTTATTTTGCTTCTAAAGCAATTTTCTAGCTTGTGGTGCCAGCCCTTAAAATATTTGCACTCAATTCAAATTTACCTTATAAAAAATGTGCCATATATGTTAATGAGAAGATACTGTTGTACAGAAAGATTTTTTTAAAATGCCGTACAAAGTTAAATACAAAAAAATATAATTTGTAAAAAACATAAAAGATATTTGTAATATTAATGTATTAAAAATGTTTTTTTAATGCTTTTTAATACAAATTATATTTTTTATTATTTTTTTAATATTAATGTATCCTAATCCTAACTAATATTATAAATGCGAAAGTGAGTTTGTTTGTTTTTTTGTTTGTTACGCTTTCACGTTGTAACTACTGAACCGATTATCATGAAATTTTGCATACACGTTATCTGGGGTACGGAGAAGGACATAGGGTACATTTTATCCCGGGAAAAATTACTGTTCCCGAGCCGCTGGCGAAAGCTAGTTAAAAATATTTTTTAAATTTTCTTTATACACACAAATTATATTTTTTTACAATGACATAACTAACTTAATTTTATTTTATTATGGCTACTTTCATAACTTATAGGTATATTACTTCAACATTCACAAGTAACCGTTCGTCAGAAACCGACATTCTGAGAAAGTGACCACTTGCGAAAGTGACGTTCTGCGTCACAATTATCTAACTGTGAGACCTCGGAGTGATATATATAAGTTTATCTTAGAACTCTATCCTTCTGAGTTTTTAAAATTGTCCCTTTTACAAGAATCTTAAAAAAATAACCTTACCTTGCTAAGTTGGCTGTTCAACTCATATCGAGATCAATCCGATAGGTATGACGATGAAATTCCAACATTGGTCTTACCTGAAACAAATTAAACCACATATTGTTAAAACTACTATAAATCAATCTAATTTATTTCTTATAGCTATAAAGTTGTAGTAAAAAATCAATCAAAGCATTACATATTAACCTTTCTATGTATTTCGCAAGCTAGGGTTGTCAAAATTTTAAACTCATACAATAATAACATATTTAAAAATATGCATTTTATTTACTCTTACAGTACCATGTAAAAAATGATGTATAGCCCTCAAACGTTTCTGTTTTGATTACGAATAGTCTTTTATACATAATTTAATGTGCAATAAAGAGTTAGTACAGGCAGCCCTAATGCTAGCTGCCCTGCACCGCACCTGTTAGGAATGGAACCTGCGACTGGTCACGAACCATCTTGTCAGTTCCGCACTCGATACCAAGAGATTTATGCGAGGTACAGCTTTTCTACGTCTTTGTGTTATCTGAATATATCAATAAAGATCTAGATATAAAATAATATATTCATATATCAATAAATCCGTGCATATCGTGAAAGCCGATCGAGGGAATGGGCGAAAATCAGAGCCATCATGTAAGTAGATGATGCGGCTAGCAACCCATCATTATTTTGATTTCATTTTGCATCTTTCGCCTTTTAAGTCTGAAAGACCTGCCGGCCTATTTGCTAACTCAGTGTACAACGTTTTGATAGTCACTTCAAAATACATTGCGTTTTATATATCTTAAATAAAAATAGTCAATCGTACGAAAGCCGCAATGTATTTTGAAGTGACTATCAAAACGTTGTACACAACAGCAAAGGGAAAAGGCGTTATAGTATGTACATATTATGTATGTATGTATAAAAAAAGACTAGCTCCGTGGCGCAGCGGTCAACACGCCTGCCTGCGACACGGAGTGACCGGGTTCGATCCCCGGCCAGGTCAAGATGGAAAATGATCTTTTTCAGATTGGCCTGGGTCTCGGATGTTTATCTATATATGTATTTGTTATAAAATATGTATCGTTGAGTTAGTATCCCATAACACAAGTCTCGAACTTAGGTACTTTGGGGCTAGCTCAATCTGTGTGATTTGTCCGTATATATTTATTTAATTTTGGTCCAAAATTTGTGGTCTGAAATAAAAGAATTTTATTTTATTTATTTATTTATAAATAAGGTTTGTACCCCCGATCAAAAGAGTCGTGTTATAAGTTTCACTAGGTATTGTCTATGTTTAGTTGCAGCCGGAATAGAAGATCCATTTTTTCGTTGGACTCTATATTTGATGGCTTAAACAATATTTATCATTTATGAGTGGTGCCAGTCGCCGGAAGAAAAAATAATGGATCCGACTGGTACCGCGGTCCGAGTTGATTGCGGTCCCAGTTACCGGTAACCTCACTCAATTTCAAATTATTGAAAACATTCCATTTATCATATTCCATTTATCATTAGCACACACATTATCCGCCATAGGAATGGACGAACATTCTGTTTCGCCGCAGTCGGGTAAAAAGCCGCATATCTAAGATAATCACTACTCCTCAACCAACAAGTAACATGCATAAAAAAATGCAAGAAAAAATTATCCGTAAACTATTGAAGAAAACATGGCTTTTAGAAAATAAAGAATAATATAAGATACAAACAATTTAAGTCTTTTTGCAATAATTACGATTTTGTGACAGCTTTTATTATAAGCGAATCCACGCTGTAAAATGCTTTCCAAATTCCAAGACAAAAAACACGATTGATGTACCTTGTTTAGTTTAAGAGTTCCTATACCCAGCTTCCGACTCCTCAGACCAGAGCAACGATTCCATAATATTGTATTGTCATCCGAATACAATCCAATGTCAATCGGTAACCGGGAAGTGGATCAAATTTTTGGAGTACGCTTCTACGTGGGGCGCACTATAAGTTTCCGGAATGAATATGAAAAAATACTATTAAAGGTACAAAATTAATTTATTGTTTTTCAAAATAATCTCCCTTGGCGTCTATGCACTTTTTCATGCGATGAAACCAGTTTTGAAAACTTTTGTGCCACTCCTTTGTGGTGACCTCTGAAACGTGTTTTTCATACTCCTCGTCAGCCTTTTCTGGTGATGAAAATCGTTGACCGCGTAATTGGTTCTTAATTTTTGGGAACAGAAAAAAGTCACAAGGTGCCAGGTCGAGACTGTATGCAGGATGACTCATGAGTTCTACATTTTTCGCCTTCTAAAAGTCGTTTGTCTGTCTGGCCGTGTGAGAACTAGCATTGTCGTGATGCAGGATGATACGGCGTTTACGGTTATTTTTACGGAGTTCGTCAATAACTTCCGGTAAACAAATGGTCGTGTACCAGTCACTATTCACTGTACGAAGATTCTCTAAAGTAATAGTAGCCACGTGTCCAGTTTTATTAAAAAAAGAAGCAATCATCCGCTTAGATGCACTTTTCACGCGCGCCACTTTGGTTGGTTTCGGCTCATCTTGAAAGACCCATACGCTCGATTGCTGCTTTGTTTTGGGATCGTAGCAATAAATCCATGTTTCGTCACCTGTTACTATGTCCCACACCAAATTTGACGCACCTTCGTCGAATCTGGTAAGCATGGCACTGCACCAAGTGACGCGGTCCGTTTTTTGAGCCTCGGTCAAGTTGTGTGGGATCCACCGCGAGCACAGCTTTCTCACACCCAAATGTTTGTGTAGGATTAATTGTATTTGACTCATGCCTATTTCTAAGGATGCGCGAATTTCATGGTAGGTCACATGCCTGTCTGTTTCAATCATACGGCGCACAGCATCGATGTTTTTGTTGGTCACAGCGGTGGACGGCCGACCATCGCGAGATTCGTCACTGAGATTGATACGACCACGCTTGAATTCTGCATACCAGCTATAAACAGTTGTCTTGCATGGTGCTTCATTGCCAAAAGCTGTTTCAAGCCGAGCGATGCTCTGTTGAGCTGTCAAATTACACTTAAAATCGTAGAAAATCATACTACGAAAATTTTCCCGAGTTAAATCCATGTTGATGCAGACACTCAATTTTTTAAATGGCGCCACAAGGTAAAAACAAAAGACAGTCAAATGAAACAAACTGCATTCTACAGCCAAAGAGTTCTTTTTTCAAATGTTGCAATAAATTTTTAAATATTGTTTATGTAAGTGGCCAGTTCCGGAAACTTACAGTGCGCCCTATGTATAATAAAATTCCTGCAGAAATATTAGGTCTGCTTGAACTTAAGTTCAAAACGATTGTAAAAAACCAGTTAGTAAAAAAGGCTTATTACTGCATTGATGATTATATAACTGATAAGAATGCGTGGAAATTTATATAAATTTATTTCATGTTAACAAATTAATCAATAGTAAGAAAAATTGTGTCTAATGTTAACAATGTATTCAGAGCCCTTCAGGCACGTAGGGACCAGGTCTGGATTGATTGAGTTTCTTTCGGCGTATTCTTCTCACCAGTGTTCGTTCCGAAATACGACGTTCAAAAAGAGATACATGTATCTAATTTTGAATAAAAATCTTTGCCTTTGACTTGACTTTGACTTTGACAAACATCGGGACAGGTGAAACTAAATAAAAGCTTGTAATAAAAATTCCGATAAATGCGAGTACCAAAAACAGTAACCCAGAATGACTGATCCTTCCCCTAACGCCATAATCTAAACCGCAGGCTGTCAACGAATAGTTGCCGCAAACTCGGCATCTTAAACTACACATTTCAGGAGGTAAACACTATTGAAGGCGCCCGACGTCTCTCGCCTCTGTTATTGATAGAATTTATCAGTGATCGAGCCACGGGTGTGGTCTAAGTTGGGAGTGGATAGCGAATGTTAACTGAACAAATTACTTGCAACTTATGAAAACGAACCGCAATGACTTCGCGTTTATAACTCGCAAACCTTTCAGATATCATTTCTTTATCCTAACTAATATTATCAATACGAAAGTGAGTTGTTTGTTGGTTTTTTTATTTGGTTGTTTGCTTGTTACGGTTTTACTCCTTAAATATCGGGACTGATCATCTTGAAATTTTGCTTACGCATTTCTTCTTCTCAGAAAAATACTACTTCCGAGGGATCAACATTGATGCAAGTAGAGACGCGGGCAAAAAGTAGCTGCATTAGATTTGTGTAACTAACTGTTAACTTTTGCGTAACAGTTAATTACGCAATTCTAATGCAACTAGTTTTTGCCCGCGTTTCTGCTTGCATCACTGCATAATTTTTGTAAAGATGTAATCTAAATGCGAAAGAAAATTGCACGAATGAACGCAGACGCGAAGATCAGAGGTGCGAATTACTTTTTCTTTGTAATCCTTTTATTGGTACTATAAGAAAAGTTGTTCGTAACTTCTTGACGTGACTTCTAGCATTGGCATCTTGCTTTGCAATGTACTTTACAAATTCAATAATATTTTTTATAAAGGCGATAATATAATATTCATCTCCCATGGGAGTTTATTATGACACTACTAGATATTCAATTTAATGAAAAATATTTTTACGCCGTGCCAGAAAATCCGCTACCCGCTTATGACTTACACACTGCCACCAAAGTTGAACGCTGAACGCGCGTCAAGGCGCGTTACAGTCATCCTATACCTTAGTCTTGCTACCTTTAATTCTGCGTTAATGTGCGCACGCCTTTACAGAATTGAAACCGATCGCGATGTTGTTGATATTTTAAAAGAAACTTATATGTTAGTCTGAAGAAAAAAAATGATAGAAGCATCGTAGGACCTGTCATTATTGCTGCCAGAACTTTAATCGCGTCTTTTTCCCTTGTGGAGTAAACAGAGCCTAGGTCTATAAAACCCTATGGCCACATTTAGCATGTTGGTGGGCATTAGGTGGAAATCGGAATTAAAATAGTGATGGGTTAAATATAAATAATAAATAAATATATACGGACAAATCACACAGATTGAGCTAGCCCCAAAGTAAGTTCGAGACTTGTGTTATGGGATACTAACTCAACGATACTATATTTTATAACAAGTACATATATAGATTCACATCCAAGACCCAGGCCAATCTGAAAAAGATCATTTTCCATCTTGACCTGGCCGGGGATCGAACCCGGTCACTCCGTGTTGCAGGCTGGCGTGTTGACCGCTGCGCCACGGAGCTAGTCGATTTATTCATATAGGTAGATGAGACGATTTTTTTTTTTTTAAATCTATGAGGTAGATGCTGGTGCGAAATCATGCACGCAGATTTTTATAGATTCGGCGTACCCTAAAGTTGAGGCCAATCTATACGCATTAAAATTACAGGAAACGAGTCATTTCGGTCTGATTTGTGTGTCATTTTGTCGTTTTTAATGATGTCGTTTCGCTGGATGGCAAGTCCTATTATTTACCGCGGCTATTCTTGAAGGCAATTTGGCCGCTCTTGAAAGATGAATTCGCATAATGGCTCAATAAATACACTTTAATACAAATGTTTTTACTATTATTAACTGTGATTGATGTTTCTGTCACCAGATTTTTTGTAACATTTGCCTATATTATTTACTTGGGTACTAGACTAGAAAATACTTATAATTTTATTCTAACTAACGATAGTTAGAATAAAATTCTACTAGATATTAAAATTCCAAAGGTAAATTTGCTAGGCTTAATCCAGTGATAAAATGACAGCCTCCGTGGTCCAGTGGTTAAGGTGTTTGCCTGTTGACGCGGGGGTCGTGGTTCGATTCCTACCGGAAGCATACTTTGTTTAGTTGTTTCCAGTTTGGTTAGGACATCGCAGGCTGGAATCACCTGATTGTCTGATAATAAAGATGATTCCGTGCTTCGGAAGGCACGTTAAGATGGTGGTCCCGGCTGCCATCTGGTAGTCGTTAAAGGAACCACGACAGAGGCCGAGAGGCGGTTCCGAAGAACTCTGACACTAAGGTGTGCATGGTCGATTGACCGTGACACCGACTCGAAATGATGAGTGATAAAATTTAGCTTATTCTGAAAAGAACAAAGTGTAGATACCGTTTTTCTCCAAACAAAATATTGTCCCCGGCTGTGTTAACGATACTAAAGTGGATATGCAAGGAGGCACAGCTTTTAATGCGGACATGTTTATGTAATGTATAATATGTAAGATGAAAATCGATCGTATCATAATTTTTTCTCATCATCATCATCAGGTCTTTTTAATCTCCACTATAGGAGCACGACCTTCTCTATTCTTGGCCAAAGCAGCCAGAGGACTTGGCCTACACTCTCCACGCTGGCCAGACGGGTTAGAAATAGTAATTAGGAGGAAGGAAGTATTTTTTTTTAACTATCCGTAATGTCTGCTGGGCAAAAGCCTCCCCTCTTTGTTTCCATTCCGCCCCCAATCCCATCAATATATGACAAATCATCCATCTACCAAGTTCTAGGTCTTCCTCTTTTCCTTCGACCGCTTGGCATCCAGTGCCTTATGCTCATCTATCCCGATAGACCCGCCCAGTCCCACTTCAGCTTAGCCACTTTTATTCCTACATCCATTATTTTAATGACGGAGCGCAGCGTGGTGTTTCTGTCGCGATCTATTCGTCTGACACCTAATAGTATGGGAGCCCAAGAGGGGATTTACTCGGGCGCGTCAGATTAAGATATGAGGGATACCTCGGACACCGTATAACTACCTCCGCCACATATCCGACTTAAACAATGGGGTGTTATGTTTATTGTTTTTTTTTTGCTTGTACATATGCATATTGTCAGATTATATGTTCCTAGTTATTCTTGAATAATTTCGTTCCTAATAAAAAACAGCCGACCACGCCCGCAGATATATTTGTGATTGTTTTGGACATTTTTTGTCTGCACTTTTGTTATCCTCCCACCCCCTGACGTCATGATCAAATCATCAGATTATTGTTTACTAGCTTTCGCCCGCGGCTCCGCCCGCGTCTATGTCGATCCCTCGGGAATAGTACTTTTTCCCGGGATAAAAGGTAGCCTATGTCCTTCTCCGTACTCCAGAGAACTTGTATGCAAAATTTCATTATAATCGGTTCAGTAGTTACGGCGTGAAAGCGTAACAAACAAACAAACAAACTCACTTTCGCATTTATAATATTAGTTAGGATTAGGAAGTTAGGATTAGGATATACAATTTTTGGCATGTGATAAAGCCAGCTTGTATTAATTAGACGCGCTCGAGTATTTTCATGTGTCTATTATTTTTGTTTTGAATTTTTGAAACCCCCTAGCTACTCTCCACCGGTGGAATGAAAAATATCATATAATCTTTTTTCCTTTCTGCCACCTAATCTTTAAAGTCCAATGGGCCACAACGCTCAAGTAAATCCACATTTAGCATCATGGGCTCCCTTACTATAAAAAGCTACGTTCTATAGCTCATTGACAAACCTTCAATTTGGACATATGAGCATCAGTAAGTGACCATGTGCAGCGTAGGTTAGAATGGGCAAAATACACACATAGACGAGTCTTTTTTTCAGGCAAATTGGTAGAGTGCCCTTTCGAAGCTCCTTTATCTTACTACTCGATATAAACAGTCTAAATAAGCCCCTGTACACTAATGTGGAAGTTGGACATCGATTGCATCCAAAATAACGCTCTAATTCTATCGAATGTTGGTTTCACTTGCCCAATTCGTCAGCCATTTTAGCCGCCGACTATAGCTCTCCGTATGTTTCGCTCGTGACATTAAAACTTATTCCGTTTTTAATTCTGGCTAATTTATTTACCGTAGATATTGGGTCATCATCATCATCATCATCATCATCATCATCATCATCAAACTACCTCAACAAATGTTCATGGTGAATTAACCTACTGTTGTCATACCTTGCCCCTTGGACAGGAGAGGTCCCGATCAGCTCTTGGCATCAGTGTCTATTTTAGAGATTGCATTTACTAGGCGAAATATTACTTTTTTGCCGTTTATACAAAAAAAAGTTAATATTGTAAATTAAACAATTAGTACTGTTTCAACAGTGAAAAACCAAGACTTTAGAAAGATACAAGAAAATAAAAAAAGCAATCATACAAGATACGTGCGATACACATAACCATTCTTGGCAGTCGGGTGAAAAGAGATTAGTGAGATAAAAGCCTGCATTTAATTCTAGTTATTCACCATTGTCTATGTCATATATTTTTAATATCAATACTATTCCGATAAAATTCGAACTCATTTCTTACGGCTGTTGGGTCTCGATGACCGAAAACTATTTTGGAATTACTTTACTTTAAAAAGTTGAGGAGGGCGATAACCCAGTGGGCGTGAGCATCATTATCGATTACACATGTCAAGCAACCCCAGGCGCGGTCCCCGCTGGGATGAGTGACCGCAAGTGGCACAAAAATATCTCGAGCTCCTGCGTGTTATGGAAGACACGTTAAGCCTCTGGCCCTCATCGGTCCGGGCTGTCATCATTGATGGTAGTAGTTAGTAGTTAACCTTAGGCAGCTTGAAAAATCTGACACAAGTGTTAGCCCCTAACACATACGAAAAACAAAACAAAAACCTTAAAAAAAATGTATTTGCAGAATTTACCAAAATCATTTGTAAATTTGGTCGAGTAGCTAAGGCGTGTAATGAACTGTCTGCGTCTATATTCCCAGACAAGTACGGTCCCGGGACATTCAAAAGTAGAATAAATGGGTATATCTTGGATATGCATGTAACATTCTCGTCTTCATCGTCACTTACTATCAGGTGAGTTGAGAGACAAATTCCTACTTCAACATTTAGTAAAAAAAATTAGAAATGCCAACCAGAATACACCAAGAGACGAAGACAAGAAAAATTACCAGACGCGGCGTAAACGATAACCATTCAACGTCTCATATCAGACACTAGATATCGTTACCAAAAGTGTTGTATTATTTATGTAAAAGAATACAGAAACAATAAAATTGAGAACAAATAACATAAACTCCAATCGCACTAGAAAAACAATCACATTTCTCCAATCCACGTCAATGCATCTTTCATCAAACCAAGCCAAACAATAAAGGTATATCACTCGACCAGCTTTCGATCTCTCGAATAGATAACATATAAAGATAACTCAATCGGATATTTATGCGATTGTTTCCACTCTACTGCCATCTACGAATCGGTAACTCACGTCAGTAATAACAATTTATATCGATTCGAAACGGTTATTGAATAGGGCATCGAGAATCGAGTGAATAAACCCACGAAATTATCGACGCGTTCGTCAAACGCAGGGATTATAAAATAGGCTGTACACTGACAGATATTTTGTGCGTTTAGTTGTCGATTATCCATACTTAATGTTATAAATGCGAAAGTAACTCTGTCTGTCACCTTTTCACGCTTCAACCATCGATCCAATTTGTATGAAATTTGGTATGGACGTACGTTTGTGGCCCAGAAATTGACATAAGGTAACTTTCATTCCGGGAGATTCTACTATTCCTGAGGAATCGGGCGGAGCCGCGAGTACAATTATATATGCAATATTTTTTTTTATTTATTCTTTTTAAATATTGCAGTGGAGACTAAAAAGACCTGATGATGATGATAATTATTATGTTTGTGAGGATGTATGTCATGATTTTTTTACGTATTTAGCTAGTATTTAGATGAAACTTTATAATATAACAGCTTTATATCACAAAAACTTAGCTATTTTATTTCTGATACTTTGCCCGCACATATTATAAGTTAAATCAGTTCAAGTAATTAACTCTTGTATTCGTTGGTACTCTGGGATTCGTTGGTATAAATCACTATTTCACAAATATTCATACTACATAATTATTATTCAGAGCTGTGGTAGCGAGGATTGTAAAATTTTGAGGAATAGAATATGTTTTGTGAAGAAGCGACTGAATTAATAATTGGCATGTTTTTACTGGTATTTTAATTAAATACATACGAATAGTACTTTTGCCCGGGTAAAAAGGTAGCATATGTCCTTGTCCGTACGTCCGTAGAGAACTTGTATGCAAAATTTCATGATGATCGGTTCAGTAGATACGGCGTGAAAGCGTAACAAACAAACTCAATTTTGCATTTATAATATTAGTAAGGATTCCTATTTTTAGCTAGCCTATTTTATCCCACTGCAAAGGCCTCCCTTTTATAATAACAACTATTGTGATCGAAGGCTACTGACGTCCAGTCAAGGTAAGATTAAAGCTCGTCTTTCCATCTCTTTTTAGGCTTTCTAGGATACGTTTTCTTTTTTGTGGGATCCATATTTCTTTTTTATTATTTATAACAATATTACATCTCATTTTATATTAAATTTCATAAATTATGATTGCGTAACATTGGTCAACTGTCGGCCAGTGAATGACCAGCCTTAAGAAATTAGTATAGCCGTTTAGGTATGTTAATACTGTCTGTCTTAATATGTCTTTATGTGGGTTATTTAAATAATTTATAGTTATGTCACTTGAGCCAATAAACATGTCGGCGCGGAGTGTCGACCTCTGAATTCGACGATCGATTGGCTTTCACATAGGATTTACTCGTAAAACAACCTACTTGTAAAATGTCTCATTTTGATTTTTCTTATCTTATATTATATCTTTAACATCTGATTGGTATAGAAAATTTGTTTGTTTGAAGTTCAAAACATAAGAAGTTTTAAATTGTTATGTTTTGAAAAAAGGACTTAAAAAAATCACATTTGTTTTGTTTTTGAAATATTTTTAGGTCCGTAACAGAGAGGTCTATTAAAAAAAATATAAATAAATGCTCTAGTTCCGGTCCAGTTTAAAAAAAAAGTATTAGGTTAAAGAACTTTATTCATAGAAAATATAGCCCATTATTTTAAAAAAATATTCTCATTAAAATCTCCAAAGAGTTAAAAAATTATTCTTCATCACAAGTGTTAAGGTGTGTGTATGTTTCATTGTACTGCATTATATATATGTGTGTTTCATAATGTCGTAATCAAATAAATCTATGTCTATAATTCTAAAACGATATGGTATTTTGCGAAAAGGATAAATAAAAAAGACATTCATTAGGCTAGTTTCCTTAAAAATATAATTAGTCCGTCTTAGTTAGATACAATAATTTTTTTGGACAGGTTATGTTGTCAATTAAACAAAAAATGATAAAGATACAGCCTGCTAAAATTCCGTGTGACGTCAAAGTTCGCTACACTTTTTACCGAACTATGATGTCATGAGCCCCCATGAACTTTGACGCACCATATCATCAATTGAAACTAGGTTCAAAACAAAAAATCCTGAAATATTTTTATTTAGGTATGTGTCCGGCGGACTAATTATAATATTATTATTTTGAACCTGGAAATTAGCCTATGCATTCATAACAAGAAGCCTACAGGTCATTTTGCGAATAGAGTCAACGTCAATCGCCGATCAATCGAATAGAATAATCGTATTAGATTCGACTATCGTCAACTATTTCAGAGTGAATGTGAATATTCATCATGATTATTAAATTAGTTTTTTGCTCGCCGATTTCTAGTTTGAATACAAATATTAATTTTAGGCGCTCTTGATTTTATTAATTCTAATTTTATTGACTGACGATCTTTGGATTAGGTATTACGAGTATAAGTAGCTATTAATAGTAAAAAACGTAAAGTAGTAGTAGCTATTTTAAGAAACTATTAATGGGTGCGTAAATCCATACTAATTGTACAAATGCGAAAGTAACTCTGTATGTCTGTTACCACTTCACGCTTCAACTATTAAACCAAGTGCGATAAAAGTTGACATGAAAATAGTTTTAGGCCCGGGGAAGGACATGGGGTATCAATTGTCCCGGAAAAGCCTACTGTTCCCGAAAGATCGATATTAATGCGGGCGGACCCGCGAGCAATAGCTAGTAAAGCAAATATGTATATCAAATCATATAATACTTTAAAGAAATGAATAAATGTATGTAAACAAAACATCGCAATTATATTTTGGCCTTTTCAAAATTTAAGATACAAAAAATATGTGTATCGATGTGTACGTCTTTTCAAAATAATAGTAAAACGGTGTTATATGAGGGTTGTAACGTAGGACCTACTTTGTGTCTAGTGTGTCGTGGTCTATGATCCCAACACAAAACCAAAGGGATCGTTTTGTAACCCACCCGAACGAAACCTTTTATGGCAAACGAGCAAGCGGGTCACCTGATAGTAAGTGATCACCGCTGCCCGTGGACAACTACTGGGTGTGACAAGAGCAAACTAACGAACTATTTTGGGATATATTTAGTTATGTTTCGGCGAGCTCCGTGGCGCAGTGGTTAACACGCCAGCCTGCGACACGAGGGGCCCGGGTTCGATCCCCGGACAGGTCAAGATGTAAAATGATCTTTTTCAGATTGGCCTGGGTCTTAAATGTTTATCTATATATGTATTTATTGTAAAATATAGTATCGTTGTGTTAGTATCCCATAACACAAGTCTCGAACTTACTTTGGAGCTAGCTCAATGTGTGTGATTTGTCCGTAAAAAAATGTATTACGTGGCCTTTTGGTCTTATGATCTTAGACTCTGTCTACCCCGTAACGGATAAAGACGTGAGGATTCCATGTATGCAGTAAATACGTATACAATAACGACAAAATCAAAATCTTAAACGCGAATCGATTTCTATATTTCATTAGCTGCTGTCACAAAAAAACAAAAATAGGAGTCAAGCAACTCCATCTTAATTCCAACGTAACTGGATACGACTTTTAGACAAGGAAGGTATAAATCATGAGATAACCCAGTAGGCGTGAGCATCATTATCGATTACACATGTCAAGCAACCCCAGGCGCGGTCCCCGCTGGGATGAGTGACCGCAAGTGGCACAAAAATATCTCGAGCTCCTGCGTGTTATGGAAGACACGTTAAGCCTCTGGCCCTCATCGGTCCGGGCTGTCATCATTGATGGTAGTAGTTAGTAGTTAACCTTAGGCAGCTTGAAAAATCTGACACAAGTGTTAGCCCCTAACACATACGAAAAACAAAACAAAAACCTTAAAAAAAATGTATTTGCAGAATTTACCAAAATCATTTGTAAATTTGGTCGAGTAGCTAAGGCGTGTAATGAACTGTCTGCGTCTATATTCCCAGACAAGTACGGTCCCGGGACATTCAAAAGTAGAATAAATGGGTATATCTTGGATATGCATGTAACATTCTCGTCTTCATCGTCACTTACTATCAGGTGAGTTGAGAGACAAATTCCTACTTCAACATTTAGTAAAAAAAATTAGAAATGCCAACCAGAATACACCAAGAGACGAAGACAAGAAAAATTACCAGACGCGGCGTAAACGATAACCATTCAACGTCTCATATCAGACACTAGATATCGTTACCAAAAGTGTTGTATTATTTATGTAAAAGAATACAGAAACAATAAAATTGAGAACAAATAACATAAACTCCAATCGCACTAGAAAAACAATCACATTTCTCCAATCCACGTCAATGCATCTTTCATCAAACCAAGCCAAACAATAAAGGTATATCACTCGACCAGCTTTCGATCTCTCGAATAGATAACATATAAAGATAACTCAATCGGATATTTATGCGATTGTTTCCACTCTACTGCCATCTACGAATCGGTAACTCACGTCAGTAATAACAATTTATATCGATTCGAAACGGTTATTGAATAGGGCATCGAGAATCGAGTGAATAAACCCACGAAATTGTCGACGCGTTCGTCAAACGCAGGGATTATAAAATAGGCTGTACACTGACAGATATTTTGTGCGTTTAGTTGTCGATTATCCATACTTAATGTTATAAATGCGAAAGTAACTCTGTCTGTCACCTTTTCACGCTTCAACCATCGATCCAATTTGTATGAAATTTGGTATGGACGTACGTTTGTGGCCCAGAAATTGACATAAGGTAACTTTCATTCCGGGAGATTCTACTATTCCTGAGGAATCGGGCGGAGCCGCGAGTACAATTATATTTGCAATATTTTTTTTTATTTATTCTTTTTAAATATTGCAGTGGAGACTAAAAAGACCTGATGATGATGATAATTATTATGTTTGTGAGGATGTATGTCATGATTTTTTTACGTATTTAGCTAGTATTTAGATGAAACTTTATAATATAACAGCTTTATATCACAAAAACTTAGCTATTTTATTTCTGATACTTTGCCCGCACATATTATAAGTTAAATCAGTTCAAGTAATTAACTCTTGTATTCGTTGGTACTCTGGGATTCGTTGGTATAAATCACTATTTCACAAATATTCATACTACATAATTATTATTCAGAGCTGTGGTAGCGAGGATTGTAAAATTTTGAGGAATAGAATATGTTTTGTGAAGAAGCGACTGAATTAATAATTGGCATGTTTTTACTGGTATTTTAATTAAATACATACGAATAGTACTTTTGCCCGGGTAAAAAGGTAGCATATGTCCTTGTCCGTACGTCCGTAGAGAACTTGTATGCAAAATTTCATGATGATCGGTTCAGTAGATACGGCGTGAAAGCGTAACAAACAAACTCAATTTTGCATTTATAATATTAGTAAGGATTCCTATTTTTAGCTAGCCTATTTTATCCCACTGCAAAGGCCTCCCTTTTATAATAACAACTATTGTGATCGAAGGCTACTGACGTCCAGTCAAGGTAAGATTAAAGCTCGTCTTTCCATCTCTTTTTAGGCTTTCTAGGATACGTTTTCTTTTTTGTGGGATCCATATTTCTTTTTTATTATTTATAACAATATTACATCTCATTTTATATTAAATTTCATAAATTATGATTGCGTAACATTGGTCAACTGTCGGCCAGTGAATGACCAGCCTTAAGAAATTAGTATAGCCGTTTAGGTATGTTAATACTGTCTGTCTTAATATGTCTTTATGTGGGTTATTTAAATAATTTATAGTTATGTCACTTGAGCCAATAAACATGTCGGCGCGGAGTGTCGACCTCTGAATTCGACGATCGATTGGCTTTCACATAGGATTTACTCGTAAAACAACCTACTTGTAAAATGTCTCATTTTGATTTTTCTTATCTTATATTATATCTTTAACATCTGATTGGTATAGAAAATTTGTTTGTTTGAAGTTCAAAACATAAGAAGTTTTAAATTGTTATGTTTTGAAAAAAGGACTTAAAAAAATCACATTTGTTTTGTTTTTGAAATATTTTTAGGTCCGTAACAGAGAGGTCTATTAAAAAAAATATAAATAAATGCTCTAGTTCCGGTCCAGTTTAAAAAAAAAGTATTAGGTTAAAGAACTTTATTCATAGAAAATATAACCCATTATTTTAAAAAAATATTCTCATTAAAATCTCCAAAGAGTTAAAAAATTATTCTTCATCACAAGTGTTAAGGTGTGTGTATGTTTCATTGTACTGCATTATATATATGTGTGTTTCATAATGTCGTAATCAAATAAATCTATGTCTATAATTCTAAAACGATATGGTATTTTGCGAAAAGGATAAATAAAAAAGACATTCATTAGGCTAGTTTCCTTAAAAATATAATTAGTCCGTCTTAGTTAGATACAATAATTTTTTTGGACAGGTTATGTTGTCAATTAAACAAAAAATGATAAAGATACAGCCTGCTAAAATTCCGTGTGACGTCAAAGTTCGCTACACTTTTTACCGAACTATGATGTCATGAGCCCCCATGAACTTTGACGCACCATATCATCAATTGAAACTAGGTTCAAAACAAAAAATCCTGAAATATTTTTATTTAGGTATGTGTCCGGCGGACTAATTATAATATTATTATTTTGAACCTGGAAATTAGCCTATGCATTCATAACAAGAAGCCTACAGGTCATTTTGCGAATAGAGTCAACGTCAATCGCCGATCAATCGAATAGAATAATCGTATTAGATTCGACTATCGTCAACTATTTCAGAGTGAATGTGAATATTCATCATGATTATTAAATTAGTTTTTTGCTCGCCGATTTCTAGTTTGAATACAAATATTAATTTTAGGCGCTCTTGATTTTATTAATTCTAATTTTATTGACTGACGATCTTTGGATTAGGTATTACGAGTATAAGTAGCTATTAATAGTAAAAAACGTAAAGTAGTAGTAGCTATTTTAAGAAACTATTAATGGGTGCGTAAATCCATACTAATTGTACAAATGCGAAAGTAACTCTGTATGTCTGTTACCACTTCACGCTTCAACTATTAAACCAAGTGCGATAAAAGTTGACATGAAAATAGTTTTAGGCCCGGGGAAGGACATGGGGTATCAATTGTCCCGGAAAAGCCTACTGTTCCCGAAAGATCGATATTAATGCGGGCGGACCCGCGAGCAATAGCTAGTAAAGCAAATATGTATATCAAATCATATAATACTTTAAAGAAATGAATAAATGTATGTAAACAAAACATCGCAATTATATTTTGGCCTTTTCAAAATTTAAGATACAAAAAATATGTGTATCGATGTGTACGTCTTTTCAAAATACTAGTAAAACGGTGTTATATGAGGGTTGTAACGTAGGACCTACTTTGTGTCTAGTGTGTCGTGGTCTATGATCCCAACACAAAACCAAAGGGATCGTTTTGTAACCCACCCGAACGAAACCTTTTATGGCAAACGAGCAAGCGGGTCACCTGATAGTAAGTGATCACCGCTGCCCGTGGACAACTACTGGGTGTGACAAGAGCAAACTAACGAACTATTTTGGGATATATTTAGTTATGTTTCGGCGAGCTCCGTGGCGCAGTGGTTAACACGCCAGCCTGCGACACGAGGGGCCCGGGTTCGATCCCCGGACAGGTCAAGATGTAAAATGATCTTTTTCAGATTGGCCTGGGTCTTAAATGTTTATCTATATATGTATTTATTGTAAAATATAGTATCGTTGTGTTAGTATCCCATAACACAAGTCTCGAACTTACTTTGGAGCTAGCTCAATGTGTGTGATTTGTCCGTAAAAAAATGTATTACGTGGCCTTTTGGTCTTATGATCTTAGACTCTGTCTACCCCGTAACGGATAAAGACGTGAGGATTCCATGTATGCAGTAAATACGTATACAATAACGACAAAATCAAAATCTTAAACGCGAATCGATTTCTATATTTCATTAGCTGCTGTCACAAAAAAACAAAAATAGGAGTCAAGCAACTCCATCTTAATTCCAACGTAACTGGATACGACTTTTAGACAAGGAAGGTATAAATCATGAGGTATCTCCACAAATTATGATGTACCACATTTTGCTAAACCTTGTAGCCACCATTTCAAGCTGCAATAAATCTATCATCAGTTTGACATTATACTAGTGTGAATTCTGTAACTCTTCGCGATTTAGCTTTTATTTTTGTTCTTAGTAGCTTGTTAGCTTAATAAAATACTAGGAACTAATTTGCATGAAATACATTTCATCATCATCAGGTCTTTTTAGTCTCCACTACAGGAGCATGACCCTCTCTGTACTACCAGAGCCATACTTGGCCAGAGCAGACAGAGGATTTGGCCTACATCTCCTGGCTGGCCAGACGGGTTGGAGAGGTCTCATTAGATGTTTATGAGCTTTGTTTAGCTTGTATTTCCTAAGTGGCTTCTTACGACATCCATGGGAAGACTTGGAGTGGTCCTATTCAACTCTGCCGGAAACCACTCGCATACATTTAAATCAGACTAAAAAACAGTTTATTTTGTACTTTTCTGCCAGCTTAATTTTTGTTTACAAAGATTATTTGACTATTTCAGAAAATAATTTTACTGTTTCACAATATTTATAAAACATGACCCCAAAAGTGGTTCGCAAGGATTCTATCGGATTTGCCTGGGCGATCTTCGAAAACCGAATTCCAGACTTTGTGAACTCCAAGTGTGATTTTAAAAATTAGAGGCGTGAAGTAAGCCTCTCAGAACCAACTAATCTGATTTCCAAATGTCTGTGCCATGTGTTTTATTAAAAAATATTAAAATAATTACTCAATTCATATTGTGTTACAAAAACAAATATACAGGATGAAATTGAATTCATTAGCAAACTTTTAAAGAGTGACTCAGACCACGATTCTGAAAAACTTTCATTAAGGGACTCTCACGTATGTGAAGTGATGAGATCTGAAAGATGAGATGTAACGTGAAGTGAAGATGTATTCAGAATAAACACACTTAACGCAGTTCCAAATGTCGTATGTCGTGTGTCTAATTTAGAAATGTTAATTAGTTACTAGTTTGTACCATTAATTGAGGCTATCAATCGTTTGATAATTGCGATGGCGACAAAATTATTTGACGGTTTTCGAGAAATTGATATAAACGATTTAATCGAATTTGTTTAGGCTGATGAGGTAATGATGGGAAAGTATTCTTAGTATTCTAATCTATGTGTTGGCCACCGTGTATGTGACAAGTTTAACGATTTCAACATCTTCAACTGGAAAGAATTAGTAAAGTTGTTTTCGAGATTGTTTGTGAGATAGCTGCTTTATTATCATTCATAATCAATCAAACATTAAATTTAAATTGAACAAAAAAAGAGAAAGATGTTTTTAAGAAAGTCTGAACAGAAAATTTAGAAACGCTACAGGCTACTACGAGTACTAGTTGATCAGGAACATATTTTGAAATTCGAGGAAGAAACAAATCTTTCAAATGGCGGCTCATTGCTGAACTAATCCATGCAAAAGTGAAAATACACTGACTGGACAAAGATTAAACAGATAATCAACAGTTCTATCTAAGGTACTGTTATCATGCCCCGGATGTCTCACCTCTTGTACGAGAGAGGGTTGGCTAAAGCCACGGATGCGGCTGTATATAGGTTGCATCATTTTGGGCAAGACTCATTTAATCGTTTGGACGCATCAGTTATATTTTTCAAATATCATGTAATTGTATGCTTTAATAATATCATACCATAACATAAGCATATAAGTTATAAAGCCACCAGTATTGAACCGTCATCAAATTATGACACTCGACCACACACGCGGCAGATAGAATCAGAAATTTTAAATGTCGCCATCTAACGGTAGCGAGTGAGACATCGGGTATTAAATTATACAGATGAGACCTCCTCCCTTTGATCCAAAAGAGAGTTTGCTCGTATCTATTCCAAGCTGATTTGGAAAAAAAGAAAATTTCTAAATACGGCCACTGTAAAATCAGATGCCTTCAGCCAGCTTGAAAATATGTGACCCCAGTGCTAACCACTTATACACGACAAACAAAATTATTGCACCACGTTTCTACAGCCTACCGTCTACGGATGATACTGCTCTTAGTCCTTTAATCGGCTTTTGCGGCATCGTATACGAAAGCAGTCATCTCCAAAACCGAAAACCACACGGCGCCGACCACACACGCGACAGATAAAATCCGAAATTACAAATGTCGCCTAACGGTAGCGAGTGACCGACCAGACCTACGTATTAGCATCAACAGGTGAAATCCTATACTTTGAATATGCATAGCAGAGGTTACGTTACGTCGAACTGACACCTAGTTACGTTGATTATGAATTTTACATTGTGGAAGGTGTGATGATTATTAATCAAATAACTTTAATATACCTTCGGTAAAGTAAACCGGCGATAGAACGGGTTCGATGCAGCGACTGGCGATGTAGTGATTGGCTTAAATTCTTTTTTTATGTTATAAACGGCAAACGAGCAAGCGAGTCACCTGGTAAGTTATCACCGCTGCCCATGGGCATCACCAGGATGCGACATTTTTTTTAAATGACTATGTCGCTAGCTCCTAGTGAGCATTCGCTACTTCACCGTGCGTTTAAGGGCAGAGTGCCCTCAGCCTATAGTCAACATCACCAAAGGGCCCCAGGAGGAACGGCCCTCGATTTTGGGCGTTGCCTTTATGCGCAAGGCTTGGAGAGATAACAAACTCTCATATTGCCTGATGGGCCGCGTATACACATGCATAGCCTGAAAGGCCAATCTGAGATACAATGGCAAAAGGCTTTGAAGAGAAACAACTTTTACCGAAATTTGGAGTTAGCCACATAATCCAATAAAGTCGGTGGTAGATACCATTGCAGGAAAACCTCGTTAAGAAATACTCGCACTAAATTTTCAACTCTATCCACGTTGGTGCTAACATTTCGACTTTCTATCGTCTATAACGAACGCTAGGCTTAACTCTATCTTAACTTTGTCACATGATGTACTAGGGAAGCGATAAAATCGAAAGTTTATACATTTGAAACAGGCGATTTAACGCGTACAAATGAGACTCATCTGCAACTTTGTGTGTTATTTATACGTGGCAGGCCATAAATCCAGCTTGTTATTATAAACTGGGTTTAAATTAGATTATCCAGTGATGCGGTGACGAAACAGGTGGGCTGACTTTTGGTTGAATGGAATGGGCCAAGTATTTGTAGAATTACAAATTAATAGTTCCGGACATGTGTACATAAGGCAGTAAAGACAGGGACAGTGTAATGTCTGCCATATTTTTTGTATCTAAAATATATCTAAGCTGAACCATGATTTAGAATAATTACCAGTAAAGGAGACAAAACGACAAAATGATATGATAACTCATTATAAAGTTAAGAAGATGAATAAATAATATTTGTATCAAACTGTTAGAAATATTAATCACATTTCAGACCCACCGCACCCCTGGCCATAACCTTGGTGGTACAGTGGTTCTTTTTAAATAGAAAGGGTACCACCGACGAACTAATTAGTTGTGTATATATATGAAAATAACAAAAACAGTAATGGTTGAAACGGTAGGTAGGTACCATATTTCGTCTTCTAAATTAGTAAAAAAAATATATTTTTGCATATTAAAAACTTTTAAATTAAAGCAACCCTCGTCAAAGAGTATAGCTCTTTATGGACGATGAATAAGAAGGATAGAGAACGATTAGAAGCATTTGAGATTAGACGCATGAAAAAGATAATCTGGACAGAGATAAAGTCGAACAAGGAAGTTCTATATATTGTCAATGAGAAGAGAACGTTACTATATTCAATAGGTATAAGGTGTTTGGTCATCTTACACGACACGACGACTTAATTAAAATTTTGGATTTTTTTGGAAGGGAAGATCGAAGTCAGGAGTAGAAAGAGAAGGCCGAGGAGGACTTTCATAGACTAAGTAAAAGATAAGGCCAAAGTCATGTTGTATAGAGGTCAAGATAGCGGAGGATCGAGAAAGATGGAAAATTCTCCACCGAAAAGAACATAGAACTTAAAATAACGATGACGTCAAAGAAATTGATAAAGCTAGAGAAACGTTGGTTAAATTTTTTGTCACATCATTAAAAGCCATTAAAACAGTAGTCATTAAGCAAATTAATACCGAAATCAAATAGAAGAACCACTGGGCATTAGCGAATAATAATCGGTATACTATGCATAATTATATTTGTGACCTGTGACCATTTGACTTTCAATCAGACTTGCGGACCGTTAGATAGTGCCTTAACTCTTGAAAGCTCACAAAAATGTCGACAAATAAATTTTTATTATCTTCAGAACGTTAATGTTACTAATATTAAGTTTCTTTATATGAATATTAATGGCTTGTATATCATTATAATGTATAGATAATACTTTATAATGGAAATTTATATCTTTGAGTAGTATATAAAATATATTTACGAAACGCAGTGTTGAACGTCCAGTAGCTAGGTGGGTTAACGACATTAGACAATTTTTAGAAAAAAACTAGACTTTGGCAGGAGACAGAGAGTAGACAAAAGGAGGCTTATACCACGGTAATTACCGTGCCAACCCATCATCAGCAGTGGGTTGTAGAAATCTGATAATGATAATGTTTTACAAACTATACCGGAGTTAAATCGTAGTCGAAAGGATTTATATTTTTTATAAGAATATTTTTTCGATAAGATATATCTATACTTCTATACATATATTATAAAGAGGAAAGATTTGTTTGTTTGTTTGACGCGAATAAGCTCCGAAACTACTTGACGGATTTGAAAAATCTTTCACAGTTGGGAAGCTACACATAGGCTATGTTTTACGCCGACGAAGTCGCGGGAAAACAGCTAGTTTTTATAAGAATTAATTAATTTTATATTTATTATTTTTAAAAGAATTATTTTTATTTTAAAGAGAAATACAGACGGATAAATAACCTAGAAGATTATGATGAACGGTTCAATTATAGAAGAAAAGAATAGATCAATCAATATCTAATTAAGACGAGGCCTCAAATGTTTGGAACCATCGCTCGGCAAAGGCGTACGCAGACTGATCAAGTGCGCGCAAGGGATAGCGCTTGACATTTTAGCCCGTGAATGATGAGATAGGAGATAGTCTCGAGTCGCTCAAAGAAAAAAACGTAAGCGCCAAATTCGTTATTTCTATTTTATATAAAATCAGACCGGTTAATTGTATTTTCATATTTACATTGATGAATTACTAATAACCTATCTTTTAGTCTAAAAATCATTATTTCATTCGTCGCATTTGAGCTACAATAACAAAAACTCTGCGAACGAAGACCATTTTTCAAAAAATATTTCTGTCGAGAAAATTTTATCAAAACGTGTTTTCATCTTACACTTTTGGAGACGAAATAGTCAAAAAATCATATTACTTGAAAGATTTGAAACTCCTAATTTAAGTATTTTGCGAGATAAATAAGGTTCAGAACGACCTTATTTACAGTGGTATCGCCTTAATAGAAATCCAAAAGTAGATCAAATAAATCGAAAGAAATACATAAACCCAAAAAGATTGAATATCAGGAAAATTACCAGCAAAAGCCTAGTTTCACAATAAACTTAACAATTTAAAGAATTCCTAGAAAATCTGCAATCCGGCCTACAATGTAAAACTGATGTGGTTTCGTTGACATGTTTATGGGAATGTGTCACGCCGTTCATAGAACCGTTCGCCGATCACGTTTCCATATTTATGCGTTCTTTGAACAAATTAACCTTGGCGCTGTCGATAGTCATAACTTTGAATTGTGACAGTTCTGAATGGGCGTTTTGTCTTCCTTTTTAACAAAGTTCTAAATTGTTTTTTTATTTTATTTAGGACAGCATACGAACAAGCGAGTCACGTGATGGTAATTGATCACCACTGCCCATGTACAACTAACTGTACCTAACACCAAAGTGTGACAGGATTGGTTACAATCTTGGTGGGGGTTTGAATAGTGACATCCGTAAATAAAGACTCTTCCAATCTCTTAATTTTTTTTTCATAGCCTATTGGTGTTGTGCTGTTGGGCAAAGGCCTCCCCCTGGGTTCTCCACTCGCCCCTATCCTTCGCTAATTCTAACCTCCATTTGAAATTTATCGAGATCGTCCCTCCATCTCCTTCTTGGTCTGCCTCTGCCACGGCGGCCGTCCAGTACCCAGAAAGTGGCAATCTCTTACAACAACAAACTATGCAATTTTAACCTAATCTACTTAAGGTTACATCAATGGCACAATACTGGCACACACGAAAAAAATATTTATTTAGATACTAGCTTTGGGCCGTGACTTCGTTCGCGCGTTTATTCCTACAGGACTCTTAACTTCTTTAGCGGCGTCGTGCACTTTTGGAGATCGGTAAAAAAAATTAAACTCGCGTCAGGCAGAACACTGATCGAAAATTCTTAAGACGGGCGCCTGACCAGAGTCCACCGTCGCGGCGTAGGAGAGGAAATAATATCCCTCTCTTTCTACGGCGCGAAGTTTTCCTTCTGCCGGCAGTCCCGGAGTGGAACCCATTGTTTTTTTGGGATAAACCATGGACAAGGACAAACCATTGGGATGTACAAGATCAACAACTCAAAAATTTAAAATTCAAAATTCAAAAATACTTTATTTTTCTCTCCAATCCTCATCAATACCCAGACATACAAATTGTGGTAGAATATCTATAAGATTGTGAGAGACTGGTGCCTGAACTAAGCAGAGCCTGTATACCTCTCCCCTCATGAATATGAAGCATGACAATAATATAGAAACCTATACCTATAGGTAATAGAGAAACCCCCATACCAAATTTCAAATATAGACCAGTAGATTTTGCGTGAGTCTCATACAGATAGACTGATAGACAGGCACACAAAAATACCGAAATAGGTGATTTTTCATATATATCGATAGTTTAGTCCATCCCAGTAAGAATTACCAAAAAAATTAAGAGACAAAAAATACATTACAAAGCATAAAAGACTCAATTCTTCAAAAATAGTAAGTAGTGTATTATAAACGCAGTAGTAGGATTTATTTTCGCAGCAACTAATCAATGATCCATAACTTCCAGAAGCCAGCACGATAACTGGGGCCATTGTGAGCGAATTTATTACAAAACAAATCAGCTCTCTCCTCGGGAAAGGTAAATTGGCCTAGATGGGATAAATACTACTTGTTTATTATAATGCGCTACTATGGAGCTCTAAACAACGAGGAAGAAATGTTGCTATTACAAGTGGAGGTATTTAACTAATGTATCTCCCTATAATAGGTACTAGGGTATACGATACCACGTCTGGACTGTGTTGAGGCCGCGAGAGCAAAGACAATCGGGAAAATATGATTAGCATAAACTTGATAAAGCTAAGTAAAACAGAAAGATATTGTTTTAATATAAGCCAAAATATATTTTTCATCGGAAATAATATATTTCTCCTAAATACTGATTTTATTTTCTCATACTTGCTCGTTTGCAGTCCTATATCATACACTAGCTGTTGCCCGCGACTTCGTCTGCGGCTTTTTCTATTATTATGATTAATATAGATGAGCAATTTTCCCCAATTTTTTTTTTATTGATTCTTCGCTTCTATTTGTCGCTGCGTGATGTTTTGTAGCCTAAAGCATTCCTCAATAAATGGCCTATCCAACACAAAAATAATTTTTCAATTTGAACCAGTAGTTCCTGAGATAAACGCGTTCAAACAAACAAACAAACTCTTCAGCTTTATAATAATAGTCTGATAATATCACGTCCTTTCCCCTTGCGAAGTAGACAGGCCCAGGTCTCTAAGACCTAAATGATGCGTACGGAATCACAATACTGATCATCATTCATTTCGAGTAGGTGTCACGGTCAATCGACCATGCACACCCTGGTGTCAGAGTTCTTCGAAACCGCCTCTCGGCCTCTAACGTGGTTCCTTTAACGACTACCAGATGGCAGCCGGGACCACCGGCTTAACGTGCCTTCCGAAGCACGGAATCATCTTTATTATCGGACAGTCAGGTGACAATACTGATAGGTTGCTAGTCGCATCGCCTACTAACATGATTCCTCAGATTTTCGCACATTCCCTCGATCGACTTCTACGATCTGCGCGGGAAGAGAAGCGGCTGGTACATTCTACGATTTTTCTTTTATCCCAGGCGAGCATGGAAGACTGTCCTGAATCTATACTAATATTATAAAGCTGAAGAGTTTGATTGTTTGTTTGTTTGTTTGAACGCGCTAATCTCAGGAACTACTAGTTCAAATTGGACAATTCTTTTTGTGTTGGATAGTCCATTTATTGAGGAAGGCTTAAGGCTATAAAACATCACGCTGCAACTAATAGGAGCGAAGCATCAATAAAAAATGTTTTGAAAACGGGGGAAAATTATTCATCTGTATTAATTAACTATATTAATTACTCATAATATTAGAAATTGCCGCGGACGAAGTCGCGGGCAACAGCTAGTATATCATAAAAAAGAATAAGGTCCAGCGTCAAGCAACATTTTAATATACAGGGTGAAATTGCATGCATTAGCAAAACTTTAAGGAGTGACTCAGACCACCAATCTGAACAACTTTCATTATGGGATCAACTCCGAAACTGCAAAAAAATCTGCTGTTCCATAGATTTTAGCCAAGTAGATATTCCACTTTTGTATGAAAGAGCAGATATTTTTTTCACGATCTACTAGTTGGTCCCATAGTGAAAGATGTTCAGATTCGTGGTCTGAGTTCGTGGTTGCAAATTAATTCAATCCTGTAAATCCCAGCGCGCTACATTCGTCAAGTTTTGCAGCCGCGACACAATATGTTGAACAGATACGAGTTTTATGTCATCCTATCCTGCTAATAGGATCAAAGTAGGACTAATGATGCCGGCTTCGAAACCTGACCGCATCCTACTCAAGTGTAATTTGAAGCTCTACACTAAGAGTGTATAAGCTAATTTCAAAGTAGAAATAATAGCAGTCTCCGTTTCTTCCAAATACTTTTTAGGGTTCCGTACCGAAAGGGTAAAAACGGGACCCTATTAATATCGCTCCGCTGTCCGTCTGTCTGTTTGTTTGTCTGTTCGTCCGTCTGTCACCAGGCTGTATCTCATGAACCGTGATAGTTAGACAGTTGAAATTTTCACTGATGATGTATTTCTGTTGCCGCTATAACAACAATTACTAAAATGTAGAATAAAATAAGTATTTATGGGGGCTTCCATACAACAAACGTGTCTTTTGCTTGTTTTTGCTCGATATTGATAACGGCAACAGGTAGACGCTTGAAATATTCACAGAATATTTAGTTACCTATATATTCGCTTTAAAAATAAATCCCACACAACAAACATGATTTCATTGCTGTTTTTATAGATGATGGTACGGAACCCTTCGTGCGCGAGTCCGACTCGCACTTGGCCGGTTTTTAAAATATGGGCACACAGCACTGAACACCGTGTTCTCTAGTCGGGCGACACTCGACTCTGACTTCCCCGTAAAGCACACAGATGTAATACAGTATTTGTGTTCGAAACACCGTGGTTAAGTACCTAACTGCAGCCGCATGTAATTTAATAATAATGAAGAGTTGGCAGCTGGTGACCATAACATCTATCAACTTTGTTATTATAACTATCGAGTTGATTGTCATTTATTCCGCTTGTAAACTGTAAGCAGCAAACGTTCATAGGTCTCCCGCAGTCAATAGACATCGCGTGGCACATAAATTCACATAGGCATCTCTAAAAGTCTGTACAAAGTAGACGTAAAACCTATGCCTGTGACAAGTATTAGTGACAATGTATGTGATGTAGGCGTTATTTATTCCAAAGTTTTAAATAGCAAGGAGATCCTCTTCCTATATCGTAGAGCTACCTCAGTTACCGCTATAAAGTTGGGGCCACACAGAGGGCGGTTATAGAGGACACCAAACACAGAGATTGAGCTTCATAGTGCCCTATGTTTTCTAGTCTTAAATAGATCTACTCAACATCTTACTACATTGTACTAGTGTGTGATAGACTGAGATTAATACTGCTGCGAATAGAATCAGACTTTTAATTATTAATGCGTTTATGTCTGTATGATTTTCATTAACAATCACCTGTTCAATATACTTGCGAAAATAAATCAAAATTTTGGAATACCTTATAATAAGTACGTTTCTTTGGATGATTTGATACACGTACTAACGGAATGTGAGCGAAATCGAACGCAAAGAGTAATTTTCACACAAAATTTTGGTATAAATAGGCTAGATATAGGGTATGTGCATGTGCAGAGTGTTCTGTGCAACCCTAACTCCGACGCCGCCTTGTACTTGTGCAGTTTAGTAGAGTACGGCCAGTAAACTGCACAAGTACTGAATAAGCTTAATAATAGAATAAGCAGTTGTAATAGAATACTTTTAAGATTTATATCATACCAACTTTGTGTCGATGGAGCTGCCATGTCAAAGAAACAAAAGCTCCGAAATAAATAAGGATAATAAAAAAAGTACGTTTCTTTATTTTTGATTGACTTACAATGAATTATTGCACAAACTAATTCTTTTTTTAAAAATCTTGTGTTTTCATACTCAGTAAACTAAAAATGTTAAAGTAAATTAGGTAAACCTGTATATATAACACTTAACCTATAGCTTTCATTATGAAGATCACGTAGCACGTACGATGGTATGTAGCGTGGTCTCTGGAATCTCCTCCATGCTTTGTCCGCATTTACGATCGCTACCTTGTTTATTGACAACTTTACGGCTACGACACGACCTCCCGTGATCTATTTTTAATGATTAAATACGCAATCGCTGGTTTTATAACCATAATTAACGGCGTGAGTTTTTGAAAAATTGTGATTTTAATGTCAGTCGTAATTCATGGAAAACTGTGTTCGAAATTAGTTTTTTTACGATATACTTAGTCTTATTTAAATAAAATAAATCAAAATCACAATGAAATCTTAAATTTTATTACGCCCTTTGAATTGATATTCAGTATCTAATAAAATAATGTTAGTTGAAGACTTAATGAAAATGTTAGAAGAAAGAATTAATACCAACTAACAAAAACATATTGTTTAAATGATATTTAAAATTGTTTGTTCATGTAGTTCATCCGTATTTTTGAAACATCAAGTTCTTATCCCATAAATTTAATTAATTAGAGCTTTCTATTTAATTAATTAATTTAATGCTTATTTCAATAAATGGCAACATATCTAACTCGCGAATGCCACCAGCGCGTCACAGGCCCTAATGAATGCTATGCGAATCGCTTGTAAAACTTTACGACTGATAAAATCAGTTATAAAACTCTATGAAGCCGTATATTTAGCGGCGATCCGGCCTTTTAAAGACGGCAGCTATTTGGAACTCCATAAATCAGCTTCGGGCCTGCTCGGGTTCATTCGGCCGCGATCGTAAAGATTAACCGATGTTTGTAAACAGAGGTTTACGCTTTACGCGTTCGACGGCTTTGTGTTTTATAGCCATACACGGTGAGTTGGTGGATGTTTCCTGCAAGTAGTCACCTTTTGAAAGTGTTGAGTTATTTCACTGATTTGTAGTTAAAACAAACTTAATTCGTTTCTAATAGCATTTTTAATAGAAGAACATTTTGAGCATGCCTGGTTTCTTTCCGCTTTTTCTTGCCTTTAGGATTTCTGCTTAAAATACTGGATCATTTTAATACCCCCCACATTTCTAATTCAGATGCAATAAATCCAATAATTATGTTTGTTGCCGAAATTTCACTTTGATGCGTTAGCTAAGTTACCCCAGGAACTTTTTGGATGCAAGATACTAACTACCCATCAAACTAATAAATGTTTTTTTGCATTTATTAAGATAGGTACAAATGGATGGAACTGAGTACAAACAACATAATGATATTAAAAACCCTGAAAATAAATGTTGACATGACAAAGAAAAAACTATTTCTAATTCTTTCTCAACATTTAGTGGGGGGGTTTTAAAATGACTAGCTCCGTGGCGCAGCGGTCAACACGCCTGCCTGCGACACGGAGTGACCGGGTTCGATCCCCGGCCAGGTCAAGATGGAAAATGATCTTTTTCAGATTGGCCTGGGTCTTGGATGTGTATCTATATATGTATTTGTTATAAAATATAGTATCGTTGAGTTAGTATCCCATAACACAAGTCTCGAACTTACTTTGGGTAGCCCCAAAGTAAATCTCAATCTGTGTGATTTGTCCGTATATATTTATACATACATAGTATCACGTCTTTTTCCCTTGCGGGGTAGACAGAGCCTGGGTCTATAAGACCTGAAGGCCACATTTAGCATGTTGGTGGGCATTAGGTGGAAAACAGAATCAAAATAGTGATGGGTTACTAGCCGCATCGCCTATTAACATGATTCCTCAGATTTTACCCATTCCGTCGATCGGCTTTTACAATCTGCGCGGGAAGAGAAGCAGCTGGTACATTCTACGTTTTTGCTTTTCTCCCAGACCAGCATGGAAGAATATATTTATTTTTATATTAATATATTTATTTATTTATTATTTAAAAATATTTAAATTGACATTAAGCGTTTAAGAACCATTCGTCACAATCGAAACACAATAACCCCAATAAAACTATAAAACCAATTGACTGTTACCCAGGCTGTTACCTGGTTACCACTTTATGAGGTCTCCAGCCACACAACTTCATATAATGGCGAACAAGTGTAAGTCGGTCTCGCATACTTTGAGTCCCGTACAATACAGATTGTTGTTTTACGACCCGCAATATTTTGTTAACCGAACGTTAGGTTCTATGACACTTTATGAGGTCTCAAGTCGCAACTCTATAAATAGTAAGTGACTCAGACTAACAATCAAAAGTTCTTTACAATGCCAAGTAATCCCGCATTGTATAGTATCCCCATTTCCCATGATAATTTACTCATTGTAGATACACTTCTAGCCGTGTGGTTTCCGGCAAAGTAGAATAGGACCACTTCAAGTCTTCCCATGGATGTTGTAAGAGGCGACTTAGAAAATACAAAGCTCATAAACATGAATGAGAATAATGAGACCTCTCCAACCCCTCTGGCCAGCGAGGAGAGTGTAGACCAAATCCTGTGTATACTCTGGTCAAGATGGCTCCGGTAATACAGAGAGGGTCATGCTCCTGTAGTAGAGACTACAAAGATGATGATGAGATACACTTTAAGTGATATTTAATCTACTTTATTATTTTATGACTGAAAGGTAATTGTATATTTGTAATGTGACGGACAAGCAAGAGCAATTATAAGTCTTAATATTTTTAGTAGTTTTATTCAAAAATGACACCTTTTTCATTACTAATTTTTAAGTTTAGAATTTCATCTTTACTTGTTTAGAACCGTAGTAAGGCTCTCCTCTCTTCTTTCTCTCATACCTATAACTAGCAACGAGAATAGGGTTTTGAACCTTTGCGTTGGGTACCCTAAAAATGGCGTCGCAAACTAAGCATTTCTCACCGCCATAAATCAGATCAATCACAACCCGTTTACGAGCTAGTGTAAACTAAACTAAGGGCACAATAAAAGGGTTAAGACAAGAAGTCGGGCCGTAAACCGCGCGTTTATTGTGCGTTTGAGGGTTAACAATTGTTTCTCACGGGCGTAAAAACGCTCATAAACTGCGGTCAAATTATTAACGAGGGCTGACTTTGGAAGAGCCAATAAAAGTGACAGAGGAATGCAAATTCTTTAAGTGCTGACAGGTTAGTAAAATAAAAAAAAAAACTGTTCAGAATAGGGTTGCCAATTTGTATTTTATCAAAAGGGAAAATGATCATAAACTACAAGAAATACGGGATTTGTAACCCATATATCATTAAACTTGTCAGAATTAACACTAATCATATATTTTAGCTGTATATAATAAAATCCTAAGCAATAATAAATTTACCAAGGTAGATAAAAAACCTGTGACTGTAAGTGAGAAAAGAGAGGATAAGGCTAATATTTGTTATCTAAGGGGCATAGCTTATCTCGGCGAGGCATTAAGATTTAACTAAAATACACATTACGGTTGGCAACCCTAGCACTCTCCGACGAACAAACAGCGGTATTTGGAAGGACTGAATAAGGCACTCTGTTTACCAAAATGGTGAAGAAAATGCCTCATCATTTTATAAAATGGCCATTAACAATTCATAACACGACAATTTGGTATGATCTGATACATGTTTATATATCGATATTTTCAACAACTTTGTGACAAAGAAGTGTAATATTAATGTTTCAATCAACTTCTTATCAAATTGTGAAAGTGTAAATTTTAGATAAAACCATTTAACAAACCGAAACCACCTAAAATAACGTGTCTTGAAATGGTTTTGAGAATGTCTCACTTTTACAAAAACAAGTTTATATCAATGAAATATGTCTACGACGTGTTAACATTCTCAGGCCCAAAATACATACATACGTTATCAATTTAAACAAGCTAGCATAACTAATTTACAAGTAATACGCATTTAAAATTCAAGTTGAACGGCTACTCTCACGTCTTGGTGTGGCCACACAATGGGCGGGTTTCAATAAGCGACGCCGTCAGCAGCGAATCGTAAATCACGGAACTGTACGCGTAGTTTTTATTTCGATACGCCGATTTTGCGTTGGACAATGAATTTGGGTACCTGTTGTGAAAAAGATACTACTGTATTTGTTTGTGGCTTTCTTTTTAGCCAACTGTAACAGATGGACGGTGAGGTTTTCGAAGCTATATAGGTACAGAGTTTTTTTAAATAATTTTGCTGCAAAATTTAAAGCTGTAAAAATTATTTATATGTAAAGTCGGATTACGGTCGATAATTTACGGGATAACGGAAGAAGAGATATAAATGCGTTACAAGCCGACCGCTTAAGCCGATCGTGCCTCTCTATCGCTCATTCTGCGCTCTCGGTTGCACACGGAACGTGACACATTTCAGTGCGTGTAGCCGTAAAAGTATGTGACTGAGAAAAATATGTTTTTAGTATAACTTCTAATAAAACATGAGGTTTTTAGTATTTCTTCAAATGACAGTTCTTTAACGCAATTTTTTTTACTATGCTGATAACTACTGTTGACAAGGCATTTATAGGAACCAAGAAAACTATAGTAAAACCTGTTTATTTAATTTTTAAAAATATATTTTCTTATTTATATCATAAAAACCCTTCATGTAATAAAAATATAATAACATTTTATTTATGATCGTTCAGAGATTGTAAATCATGAAAACACATATAAAAGGTAGATTGAAATGCCAAATAAGGAAAAGTAAATTAAACAATTAAATTTTTACCGCTATGTAAATAAAACGAATCAATAAACTTGAACATGATGATGGGTGAGGTGTGTATGGCATTAAGGCGATACCACTGTAAATAAGGTCGTTCTGAACCTTATTTATCTCGCAAAATACTTAAATTAGGAGTTTCACATCTAAGTAATATGATTTTTGACTATTTCATCTCCAAAAATTAAAGATGAAAACACGTTTTGATAAAATTTTCTCGATAGAAATATTTTTTGGAAAATGGTCTTCGTTCGCAGAGTTTTTGTTATTGTAGCTCAAATGCGACGAATGAAATAATGATTTTTAGACTAAAAGATATGTTATTAGTAATTCATCAAAATGTAAATATGAAAATACAATTAAACGGTCTGATTTTATATAAAATAGAAATAACGAATTTGGCGCTTACGTTTTTTTCTTTGAGCGACTCGAGACTATCTCCTATCTCATCATTCACGGGCTAAACCGCCAAGCGCTATCCCTTGCGCGCACTTGATCAGTCCTTTGCCGAGCGATGGTACCAAACATTTGAGGCCTCGTCTTAAGTAATTGTTATATTAATCTGTGGTATGGCCACTAAAAGAGCAAATCAGATAATATAAAAAATAAATATATACTCCTCTTCCATGCTGGTCTGGGAGAAAAGAAAAAACGTAGAATGTGCCAGCTGCTTCTCTTCCCGCGCAGACCGTAGAAGCCGGTCAAGGGAATGGGCAAAAATATAAATAATCATGACAATAAGCGATGCGGCTAGCAACCCATCACTATTTTGATTCCCCTTTCCACCTATACGCCCACCAACACTCTAAACGTGGCCGTTCGGTCTTATGACTTTAGGCTCTGTCTACCCGTAAGGGATATATAGACCCCACGAAGTTAGCTGTATCTTGGTGGTATTTGACGCCCTTTTCCGCGATGCCGGGCATCTAATTATATTATTACCAAATTTCATCTAAATATGGGTTAATTTCATAATATTAAAGAATTATATCCTTCGATACAATTTATTTTATTCCTCTTACGTTCATTTGGAATTTCAATATTATGGTAGAAATAGGAGGGGAAACTTTTACTGAAAGGTTGAGTATACGAAGCGCAGCTACGAGTAGCAAGACTCGAGTCTCGAAAGTAAGCCTAAAGACATTCTAAACAGACCATTCGGTACTGCAGCGCCTGTTCTCATTACCGGGAGGCTAAAGATTCAAACGTTTGTGTAATATACATCATCATCATCATCAGGTCTTTTTAGTCTCCACTGCAGGAGCATGACCCTCTCTGTACTACCGGAGCCATACTTGGCCAGAGCAGACAGAGGATTTGGCTTACACTCTCCTCGCTGGCCAGACGGGTTGGAGAGGTCTCATTGATGTTTATGAGCTTTGTTTAGCTTGTATTTCCTAAGTCGCCTCTTACGACCTCCATGGGAAGACTAGGAGTGGTCCTATACTACTCTGCCGGAAACCACACGGCTTCAATGTAATAAACATAAATTTATTTGAATACATATTATCCGTTTTATTTTACAACTATTGTTGATGTCAATAATTCTTTTTTTAGTGCCGCTTCCAGAAGAACCGCCAGTTTCATAGAAAAAATTATATACATTCATTGGGTTTGAGAAGGTAAGGGATGTCATCCTCAACTCCTTGGCCAGTGGTTGCAGGTATGGCATTGGTAACTTACCTTCTCCAGCTTAAAAAGGCTTCCGATGGGCAGCAGCATCAGAAACACAAGAAGCCAAAGAAACTGCGCTTGCCAACTCGTCTTCAATTCATTTATTGCATTTCATATTGCACAACACGGCTAAGAATTTTAAAGAACTAGTCACTTTACACTATCTGTCCACTGTTTAAAAATATATTTATTTCTTTTACATATTATATCTTATCTTTGTATGTATTGATTTTGTCTGTTAGGTATATGTTTATGTGTGTTATTTTTATGTGAAACTTTTTATTTAAATTTTATTATATAGGTATATTTTTTTTTTTCGCTACACTGCACCAACACCCAAACTATTCTTTTAATTTCCGAACAGCCAAAGGTTGACTGGAGGAAATCGCTTTAAGCGATAAGCCCGCCTTTGTACCTACTTGTTTGTATATTTGTTTTGTTGTGTAAGTACTTTTAAGTTGGTGCAAAAAAGAGTTTTTCATTAATTCATTCATTCATGTTTATTTTGTACATTCTTATAGTAAAGGCCTAAAGTAGGTATAGTCTGAAGGATAATTTTCTTGTCGTTTGAAGACCAGCGTCTTCGTCAAGGCGTCGAATCCCTAATTGCGCGGCCACACCGTCCAAACCAGCCCTGATACCCATTACAACTGACAAAACCGCGTATAATAGCAAAAATAAATATTATTTATCGCTTCACGGTGGCTTAGTTCCGTACAAAAAGACCTATGAGTTATTACACAGTATTACATTCGCGACGTACACCGCTTTTTTCTATGGCAGTAACTTTATATTTATTGCCCGTTTTAGTGGAATATCCCGGAGTCGTCACGCTCCCGGATTCGATTGTATGCCAAATTAATATGTGCAGTTGTCCAGGGATTCTGACATGCAAATTTCAACCCTCTCATAAAATATTTACGCCTTAAATTCTAATACTTTTAACTTACAATTAACAAAAACGAGTGCAGTTGCTTTTGAATTTGTCAAGCCATTTAGAACCCTATTCTTAAGCCCTAAATTGTTATAATTTTATGTTCAAATGACCATAGAAATAACGTTTCTATTTAGGTGTAAACAAAGGGCCGGGTCTGGATATTAAAATGTTACGTGAATATTTTTTTGAATATTAATGAGGTGATATAATTTATACTAAAAGCTGGCACTCTGACCACATATTCATATGAATAATTATTTTGTAGTTTAATGTAATGTTAGTAATTAATTTTAATGTACAACTTTTGTAGTAGTCAACACACAATTCATATTAATCCTAAAATCTACATACTAGTCCAAGCATCCTGATTGCCTACAAAGGCAGCACAACCATAATATAATCCTCACCTAAGTATACACCTCAGTATAGACTAAACAATACATTTATATCTTCGAGTCTATATTTTCTTAAAAGACCGGTAGCGCTCTTGGCACCACCCCAGGTGTTGCAGTTGTCTATGGGCAGCGTTGATCGCTTACCATCAGGTGAACAGCTTGCTCGTTTTCCCCCCTATGTCATAAAAAAAAGATCTATACTACGATTTGGTTGATATATTTCTTTTGTTAATGGAAGAAGAAAACAATCAAATATCTCAGGGTAAAATCACTTTATGACATTGATCCCCATGTCCAGGGTAACTAGAGTGTTCTTGGTCATCTACATGCACGGAAAACAATGGTGACACTTACCGTTTTCGTTAGTGTTGAGCCAGCGGTACGACGGTCGCGGCTGCTGCTTGGACCGCATTTCTAACAGCTCCACCGTACCTCCTTCTCACTCCCTCTCATCTGGAAAGATACAGAAATACGTCAATTTAAGGACAACTGAGAAGATTTTATCTTAATCAAAATCATAACGTTAATTCAGAAAATAGGCCTTCACAGACGCCTTGAAAGAAACTAATTTAGTAATATTATTATTTTGATGTGCAAAAGCTACAGACTACTAGCATTTCCCTTTCGAACCGACGACTGCAGAGAAGAAACGCCAAACGAAACTCTTTTCAACAGTATTGGTCGCCTACTCCCTTTTAAGACTATTTTCTTTTCTTTTGTTTTTTCATTTCATTTGACTTTGTCAAAAAATTTATATAATAATTTGTCCGCCACCTGTAGATTACAAACATATACTCGTACATGTTTTACAATCAGTGATAAGAACGATGGAAGTAGATATTTTTCTAGACTTTAAGGAATTGGACTATCACAAAGTGGTAATACAAAGCGCACGCGTCAAACAAACGTTTTTTGACATAGGTACTATCTACTTTCAGTCATAAATAAGCTTTGACTTGACGGAAGAACAAAAAACTTTACGTTATTTTCTGTTACTACACAAGTCGAGCGATTTTTCTAAAGAAAAGTCGAAAAGTTATTAAGCAGTTGTCCATTTAAAAATACGGACGGACAGACAGACATTACTAATCCATAAGAGTTTGGTATTTGGCTACGGAACACTAATGACACTAGGGCAGATTTGACTGCAAGAGGAGCGTTGCATCGCCAATCGCCGTTCGGGTGCGAATTTAAATAAGTTACAGTAGCGAATAAGAATTAGTCATAAGATTTTTAAAAATATGACTTTAACACATATTATAAAGAACTCGGATTCGATAGTGTTTATTTTAATGGATATAATCGCGACTACAGCGACAATTTCAAAAAATACTATCTTATAGAAAGCTACATTTATCAGGTTACATAATATGCTTCATTTTACACGAACAAAGTCGCGGCAAAACTGCTAGTAATTTTGATAAAGACTGTCCCGTCATGACTCACATAAGAAAATAACGTCATCAACGTAGCTTACACATTTATTACGTTTTTTTATCTGTAAAAGGTCGATTATGATATCATTCTCAATTAATACTGACAAATGCCAATAAATCTTACGCCTCAAGTCCGAACTGGACCTCCACAACGTATTCTAAGAAATCCGAAGAATAATCTTGATCCGTCCGTTTCTCGAAATCGATGAACAGTATCAGAAATTCGAAAATTTAAAAATATTTCCTATACTTTAAATGGACATGAGAATGTCAAGCCGTATTCAACTAAGGTTCCGTATAAGGCCTTTGAAAGTTGAATAAATTATATGTTTGTTTTCGTGTGCGTAAGTGGCCAACACTGGTGTCAGATTTTCCAAGCTGCCTAAAGGCACTTAACATAGCTTGACGACTGGCAATGATGTTGACGATAGCCGGGACCAACTTCTTAACAGGCTTTCTAAAGCTCGGAGGAACTGGAGATATTTTTATGCCACTTGCACCATCCCAGTGGGGACCAAACCCAAAGGTTGCTTAACACATTTTAGCGCTTTAATGCTCAGACACATTGGACCATGGCGCTCCTTGTTGATTAAATTGACGTTGGGAAAACTCAAAAGTATAGAATATGTAATTTTAAATAATCAAACTAATATGATATTGTGTTTTATTTTGCATTCACAAGGCTATTTTGATAGACAATTAAGAAAATATGAGAAAATAATTTCAAGCAGGCGAGAAACACAAAAATTTTCGTTAGGGCTTCCTACATATTAGTTTATTTTCAAATTCATTGTAAAATAAGTTAAATCAAAGGGTCTAGGTCATAATATCGTCAGTCACAACATCGCCGGTCGCTGCATCGCGCCCGTTACATCGACGGTTTAACGTAGCGAAGGTACACAATATCGCTGGTACGCTGCATCGACAGCCCGCTATTTCGATGGTAAACTGCATCGAAGGCGCATAGTATCGATGGTACACAGCATCGATGGCGCACTACATCGATTGTAGCCTATATCGAAGGTGCATAGTATCGATGGTAAACTGCATCGATAGGGCCCCACATCAATGGTAGACAGTATCGAGGGTGCACTATATCGAAAGTAAACTGCATCGAAGTGCTCCATATCGATGGTAGACAGTATCGACGGCACACCATATCGATAGTAAACTGCATCGACAGTGCACCATATCGATGGTAGACAGTATCGACGGCGCACCATATCGGTAGTAAGCTGCACTGCATCGATTATTATGCACCAAAATCATGCACTACTCCCCGGTAATTTTAGAAGGGTCTAGGGCACAACATCGCCAGTCATTACATCGCTGGTCGCTGCATCGCGTCCGTTCCATCGAATGGCACGGATGCGCGCAAACAGTGCGCGGCAGCTTTGCGCTAAAGTAGAAAGAGACAGCATGCTGTGCCAGACCTTATGTTAGAACGAGAGCGGTAGTGAGTCAGTGGCGGCGGACGTATTTAGGAGAATAATTCTAGGTAAAAAATAATTTTCTTTTCTGATGTAGTGTAGGACGGTACTTGAAATTTGAATTTTTGATAGTTTTCAACCGACTTAAAAAAAAGGTGGTATTTATTTTATATTCAGTGGTTTTTGTGTTAGTTTAAATGTTTTATTATCTACCTCAGAACTCCCGTCATTTCTGAACCGATTTTTATATTCTTTTTTTGTTTAAATGGGTATGCTTTAAAGTTAGTTCCAGTCAAATCTCATCACAATCGGTGTTTGATTAGAGTCGATTTTTGTTACCTATATGAAAAATTATCTTTTTACACTACTTCCAAAAAAGTGGATGCCTTTTTTGATGAATCTATGGGTTCAGATCTCGATAATGACGTCAGTTTTGGAATCCAAGATGGCGGATTCGACATTTCATGTAAAATTTAGATGGGTGTCGCTTTCTAGGTTTTTTGGGATGAAGGTCTCAAAAATGACGTCAGTTTTGGAATTCAAGATGGCGGCCTCGAGTTTTCATGAAAAATCGACATGGGTGTCATTTTCTACATTTTTGGGGGTAGGTCTCGAAAATGACTTCAGTTTTGGAATTCAAGATGGCGGACGCAAGTTTTCATGAAAAATCGATATGGGTGTAATTTTTTAGGTTTTTAGGTGAAGATTTAGAAAATGACGTCAATTTTGAAATTCAGGATCGCGGACGTGACTTTAAAAGAAAATCGATATAATGTCTGTTTATATTGGATAAAGATCTCGAAAATGACGTCAGTTATTGAATCCAAGATCCTAGAAAACGACACCCATGTCGATTTTTCATGAAAACTCGCGTCTGCCATCTTGGATTCTAAAACTGACGTCATTTTCGAGATCTACACCCCAAGAAACCTAGAAAACGATACCCATATCATTTTCATGAAAAATCGCGGACGCCGCCATCTTGGAATTCGAAACTGACGTTATTTTCGAGATCAACACCACAAATAACCTGGAAAACGGCACCCATGTCAATTTTTATGACAACTCGCGTCCGCCATCTTGGAATTCGAAACTGACGTCATTTTTGAGATCCTGACCCCAAAAAATGTGGGAAACGACACCCATGTCGATTTTTCACGACAAGTCGCGTCTGACATCCTGAATCGTAATTTTCGAGATCTGCACCCTAAAAAACCTAGAAAACAAAACCCAAACTTGGGCTGCTTTTAAGGTTGCATAATATTCGATGCAGTCTACCATCGATATGGATCACTTTCGATGCAGTTTACTATCGATACAGTGCGCCTTCGATAATGTCTACCATCGATATAGGACACTATCGATGCAGTTTACTATCGATACAGTGCACCGTCGATATTGTTACAATCGATATGGGACACTGTCGATGCAGTTTACCATCGATATTATGCACCTTCGATACAATTTACAATCGATTTAGTGCGCCATCGATGCTATGTACCATCGATACTATGCGCCTTCGATGCAGTTTACCATCGATATGGCGGGCTGTCGATGCAGCGTACCAGCGATATTGTGTACCTTCGCTACATTAAACCGTCGATGGAACGGGCGCGATGTAGCGACCGGCGATGTAGTGACTGACGATATTATGACCTAGACCCATTTGTAGTATTTTTCTTAAAATATAAAAAGCAACACATATGTATAGAAAAACAGTTTTAAAAATATGTATTGAAAACATGTATAGGATAAATGTATGGCAACTTTATTATAAAAACACAGTATTACCTGCTCTCGTTTAATCAGTCGGAATCACCAACTAGTTTCGGTCTATTACGAAGACCATCGTCAAGGCGAGTATTAGGGGCTTCGCTTCCCTCAAAACACTAGTTGGCTTTTCCGACTAAATAAAAATGAGTAAAACAATGTTTTTATAGTGAATTTATCTCGCGTAAGTTTTATTACTATAATTAATTTAAAAAAAAAATACTCTCAGGGTCCATGTTCAGCTACAGTACCCCAAAACGAATCGTCATCAATATGAAAACCCGACAAGATACGGTAAACAATTTTGAGTCCGTTCAATTTCGATAAATTCAGCTGTATTCGTATCTACATACGGGGTTATTAAGTAGATTTGTTTCAAACGGAAAAATCTCGAACGCGGCCGATATGTCACACAATTTATGAGAGGCAAGCGTCGGCGGTTGACGCACGAAATAAAGAGGGGTCACAGAAGGATCACTCACGATACAACAACAAAAAATTGGCTGTCTGTAAAGGCAGTTTACAGATCGAGCCTCTCTGTCGCTTTTTTCAAAACGTTTGTTCAATATAGGTTTTATTGAACATTTATTAATTGTCATATTTCACTTCTCAACGTCAAAAATTTACTTATGGCGAAGTTTAATGCCGATTTTACTGGTTCTGCGCTCTCGCTTGCACATGAAATGTGACAATTTCGTGCGGCGTTATCGATTTATAAGACATTATCCCGTCAAATAGGCGTGACTACAGACTACGCTACTAATAAAATCAGATTGCCTGACGACGACGCCTTCTTCATAAACTAAAATTAAATATCTGATGGCATCGCTTATGCTTGTATTTATACGGTAATGAGAGAATCGTATCTATCATTAAGTAATGCTTACATATTTGTATCGACTTCAAACATAAGCGGAGTAGTGAGTGTACTGGGTATATTAAACTGACTACAGCTACATTTAACGCTATAGCTATTTGTGTATAAAGCTATGTAAAATATTGTGTAAAATTATGTATATGATGCCAAAATACTATATTTTTCGCCGCTTAAAATGGACACTTGTGCCAAATATTCCCTTACAATTTTAAAAAGTTTGTGGTCTCGCGAACTTGTCGCAAGGTTTCAGCCACTGTAGCCTCTCACTTGCTATAGTATATTATATATAGCTCGGTGGTACAATCAAGTGTATAAACATTAACGGTTAAAATAAAGGTTACTTCTTATAAAGATGTGAAGGAACTGGCGGAAAAAAGAGAGGAATGGAAAAAGCTCCACCGACAAGAGCCCATCTCTTACATTTTAATGAATGAGATTAACGGTGCGTCGCATCTATACCTCTTTAATTTCAAGTTGACGTGTTTCGAGTGATTCGAATAAGCCCTTCGTAATAAATTCGATATCAAGACAATGTCGTAACGCGATACACGACGCGATGGCACGATAACGCGATTTATGACGAAGCCTGCATTACCATTGTTGTTTTTGATTAATTCTGGTTTGTTTGTATGTAAAATAATATTGAAGAGTTGATGAATGTAAGTCGTTTCTTCTATGTCATACATATCAGTGGAACATCGAAGTATCTTAACTATCTTGTGGTTCCTTACCATTATCAATAATAAGTTTAAAACTATTAAAATATTTTTACTGATGCAACTCAAAATGTATACTTTTCGCAATTTTCCTTTATCTGTGCTATAAGACGTTGCTTCGTACCAAATTTCAAGATGCTGAGTTCACGGGAAGAACCCTGTAGGTTTTGATTTACTAGCGAATGTTGAAAATTTGCTGCATAAACAGCTGTATCTTTTAATTGCGTTGGTTTAGAAGTTTTTCTCACAACTCCAAGGGACAGTAGACCTGACTATTTGATATGAATTGCAGTTTGCTACCTCCACGCGTTCCTGAGAAAAAGGGTCTTGACTGACAGACAGGCAGTCAGACAACAAAGTGATCCTATAAGGACTTTTCAGGTGCGGAACCCAAAAAAAAAACTTAAAACCTTTTATTCAATACAATTAAAATTTTCTGGTGGCTAAGATCAAATTACTAAGTTTATATAAATTAGAAAGATGCGGAGCTGAAAGATGTGTTTTCAACACAGACTTTGATTATATCTCTTCCCTCGATTGATTTTCACGATTTGTAAACTATATTTATATTGGCTCTTTACCGTCAAACTCCCGAAATCGAAGTCAAAATAACTACGAATTGCCTCTCGCTGCAATACTTTAAACACGCCGAAATCACTTAATACAAGGTGGACGCCTTTGCCCAGCAGTGGAACATAACATGCTATCTACAGGCTAGGTAATAAAAAATAATAAATAAAACACTTAATACGATTACATTATGATTAGACCTAACGTTTTGAAAACTTTTAAGTTTTCATGTTCGCAGATAGACTCTTCTTATGGAGAAGCTTTTGCCACTTATTGTTTCCAACACAAGGTAACCACGCTCAGGGTTCCTTAACATCGGTAAGCGCTATCAAAGCGCACATCCACTAGGACTTGAAAACAACGCCTCGCTATCGTGTTAATAAACCACATTCGGCCTATGGTCCGAACGATTCTAGTGCAGAAACGCCCAAAGTACGAACCCGTAGAGGATGGACGTTGTCTTAACGATTATTGAGCCGGTGGCGGTTGGCCGCCGGGGTCCCTCTAGCGAACACATGTATAAATCAGACGCTGATGGCGACATACGGTAACGAAATCGAACTTTCAAGTTTTGTTTTTCTTCATAAAGTTTGCTGCACAAAAAATATTATCGTCCTTAAATTTATAAATCTATACGTTTGTGAGGATAGGTAGATAATATATACGGATTAAGTCGCGGGCATAAGATTAGTGTACATTGATATTTGTGATAGGCAACATTTCGTACATGTATGTTTCTTTCAATTTTCAGAGTAAAAAGCTTTTTACTGAAAATTTTAATCATAAATAATCAAAGGTAAAATTAAAGTATTTTTCAATATATGATTTGCAGTAATGGCGATCTCTCGGAAACATTTTTATTTATTTATTTATAGTAGTAGAAATAAATGTCTTAAAATACTGTTATAAGCGTTGAATGAAAGTATTGAAACGCATTGGCTTTGATTTTAGAAGAAAACTATATTATTAATTAATATGCAATTAAAAAAAATTAAAATATATTTTTAGTTAATGCGTAATATCATGTGAGAGTATCTACATTATTTAAATATCAATATCAATCTAGATGGCATGATCCATTGCATGCCACCTGTAAACTATCACGCTATTTATTTAAAATGTCACATTAAAGTCAATTTATGGGTAGACAAGATTTCCAAATGTCAGGCCATATAATAAATCACAGCTTGTCAATAATTCAGATAATTTTTGTCCTTATCGTCCAAATAGAATAGCAGTGAACTCTAAGAAATTAAATGGATATCTTAGCTCGTAAAATCTTTTACGATGTGGTAAAAGAACATTTAGCACTTTATATAAATAACAAATCTAATCAGAATTGTCTAACAATACAAGACAAAATTTGTCGTTTTCAATTTATAACAAGTTTTCGCGTAATGAATATCCGTACTGCGCCTTTTAATATAAAAGTGCTGGAATTATAGGAAAACAGGTGACAGAGAAAATTAAAAGTGTATAGCGTCGTAAATACAGTAACATAATATCTGAAAAATATATTTTGTCATCCTATTTATTTATTATTTACTGCCTACGGTTCCAACCAATCTACAAACCTCAATTAAAGTCCTAATAAAAGGCAAAACATAAACACTTTTAGATTACACATACCGCTATAAAACCCGACTCTATTAAGTACCAATACCAATAGGCATTAAAACGCTACCGTCAAAAATAAAAACATGATAGAAGTAGCTACATGTACGTACGAGAACACACAGGCGTCACATTATTTCATTGTTTTGTCTATCCTTTCGTTACCCGAATGAATAAGGATAAGAATATATACGAAATGTGAGTAAGGATCAGTTCAATCTGAGTAAGGAACAGTTTTATACACACAACGCGCGTAAGACCGAAAGGAATTAAAAGTATTAAAAGGCAAATACAGCATACATTAGTGACTGTTGTTATGACTTAGATATAGTTATCTGAACATTATTTTTTTATGAATTAATGTAAAATATCCCAACAGTTCTTAGTATTTCTTATACCGTTAGCCATTCCACAAACTGTATACCTTTGTGAATGAATATTTCTGCTTCAAATGTGAACTGTGTTCACATTTGTCATACTTACTATTGAAGTGATTCACACAGTACTGTTATGATGCACCATTATAACTGTATGTAATAATTTGGAGCATGGTTGCTGACTATAACAAAAAATACACATATGGCATTCATTGCCTTTACTTAGCGATTTAGTCCGTTTTAGATATTCCTCTTCTGTTACTACGCTAAGTTTATCCTGCTACCGTATCCGTCGCGGCCGCTCGCACTACCCGCCCGTGTGTTTCCACGTTTATAGTGTCAATAAAGAATCGTCGGGCCGATAACAGACTTCAAGGGCATCACCATAAACTCCACACTATAGTGTTATTGGTGACTCGATCAGTTTTTTTCTCAGCCTTCAGACAATTTATTAAGTGGTCCGAACTCGTAACTTTTGTTTTTTGTTTCTTTGATTTTGATTAAAGTTATGCAGTTTAAGTATGTATTAATTGCCCGTTAATGCCTTTTTACGGGGATCGGGTATTTCTAAAGCCATTATCCGGTCGTTGCTTGGTTATGAGATGGTATTACCGTGGATCGGTTTGAATTGGTTAAATGGAAATGGTTGAGTGTGGATAGGAGCTTTATTTTGGGATAAGTGAGAGTTTTACGAATGTTTAAGTGATTACAGGAATCCTTATTGAACACTGTTTAGTTGGTTTGGATTATAAAGTTAATATTCTTCGTTTGATAGATACAGGAGAGCTTGTTGTGTTCAAATTTAATTCCACAGTATTTAAATGTTTACAATAAGTCAAATGAAATTTTTTAGTCAGATGCCGTCATAGGAATTAAAAAAAGGAAAGACAAAGCAAAGAGTTTTATTTAGCCAAAAGATCTTGCATAAAAAGAACAATTAACAAAAGATAGTAAAAAGAAAATTGATTGTCAACAATCGAGGTAAGCCCTCAATGTCTGTGTGTCTCAACATTTAACCTTTTTATTAAGTATGCAAAATTACATCATCATCATCAGGTCGTTTTAGTCACCACTGCAGGAGCATGACCCTCTCTGTACTACCGGAGCCATACTTGGCCAGAGCAGACAGAGGATTTGGCCTACACTCTCCTCACTGGCCAGACGGTATAGAGAGGTCTCATTGATAATTATGAGCTTTGTTTAGCTTGTATTTCCTAAGTCGCCTCTTACAACCTCCGTAGAAAGACTAGGAGTGGTCCTATTCTACTCTGCCGAACACCACACGGCAAAATTACAGAATACATCTAATAATACATATGTTAACTATTATTAAATATTCATTGTTGTTCATTCGAATTAGTTACAATAATTACAAGATTAATCAAAAATTTATTTCTCAAAGCTTTAATAGATCATTGCAGCTCGAAGCTCATTGAATTTGAATTACATTCGGAATTGAACTTAAATTTTAATAACGTGATACTCATTTAATGTACCTACTGAATCTAAGTAGAATAACTTATTATTTGTTACTTATGGTAATTTCCTACTCAGGCAATTCTGAACACCATTCCACAAAACTATTCTCCCAAACTATCCCTAGGGACGGCTCCGATAAGGCCCGCTGACGTCTAAATCACTATTTTTAGGCGTTATCATGCACAGTGGTCGCATCTGTCCCAACATAAATCTCACTATGAAAGGAATTAAAACATTTCCATTGTAGACTCTGAATAAATCTTAGAGATATCTTTGTGAGGGACGCAGCCCGGGGTGCTCCGTGCTGAGGCGATATTTTACAAGTTTTTGACAGCCGATACGACGGCAAGGCAGGGCACCTGCCCACCGTGATGGGACGCTTTAAGTTTTCATATTTTTGACGAAGATTTTGTTTGTCACGTTACGAAATTGCGGCCAATTTGACTAAAAGAAAATCGTATGGATAATAAAAAGTTAAAACTAGAAAAAATCCCATTACCTAGTTTATATAAATCGTTATTTATATGTTAGTTTATATCATTATCCTTACTTCCTTACTATATTATACAATTTTATTATCCTTACTATTATTATAAATGTGTTTGTTTGTTATGCTTTCACGCCGTAACTACCGAAACTACCGAAGAAGGACATTCATCCCGGAAAAAAGTACTGTTCCCGAGGGAAAGATGTTGACGAAGCTGCTGGCTATAGCTAGTAATATACAGCATGAATTCGAACCTCTGAACTATATTTAAAATCCTGGAATCAGAATCCCTAATGGAACACAGAATTCCAACAAAAAAAGAGAAAAACTAAATTTGACCGTCCATAGAAGTTCGACCAGCTGATCGGCGACTTTGTATGGTAACACTAATTTTTTTTTCGATTTTCAGCTTTTTTTCTTGCAATTCTATACTTCATTCTTTTCGGGATTCTAATTGCAGGGTTTCAATACAGTTCAGATGTTCAAAATAACGCGGTAGGTTAAACTTCTTTTGAATAGGTTAAAAACGTATTTAGGCGTTCCTTTACTTATAATATAAATGTTGCGTGTCTTTTATTCTTAAACATACTTTATATATTTCTACTCCAACAAAATTTTTCGCCACGTGTACACGACATTGAAGGCCTTAGATCAAAATCGGACGGAAATAAAAATAAATTCAAGTTAATAACAAAGACTTTTCGAGAAAAAACTATTTGCAAACAATGTTTGGTACCGCCATTGATCCATTCATAAACAATTAAAAGAACAAGGTGAAAGTCTGAGCCATAAATAATTTATTGTTTGACAAATCACAATGGTTTATGCAATATTGTACAAATTGCCACATTCTATATTGTACAATATGCTTATTGTGCTAATTCTTGGGACATTTTTGTTTGGAAAATAATACATTTAATAGTCTCTTTCAGGTAGCAGCGTAGTTCATTTTAACAAACATTTATTTACGACTAGCTTTCGCCCGCAGCTCCGCCCGCGTCAATGTCGATCCCTCGGGAATAGTACTTTTTCCCGGGATAAAAGGTAGCCTATGTCCTTCTCTGCACTCCAGAGAACTTGTATGCAAAATTTCATGATAATCAGTTCAGTAGTTACGGCGTGAAAGCGTAACAAACAAACAAACAAACAAACTCACTTTCGCATTTATAATATTAGTAATAAAGTAAAAAAAAAGTAATAAGGAAGTAAGGATACAAGAATGTTATGTTGGTAAGCCTTGAATCCAATGAATACATACATAGTATCACGTTTTTTCCCTTGCGGGGTAGACAAAGCCGAGGCTCTTAAGACCTAAACGCCTCGTTTAGCTTGTTGGTGGGCGTTAGGTGGAAAAACAGAATTTAAATGATGGGTTGCGGCATCGATTACTTACATGATTCCTCAGTTTTCCACCCATTCCTGGAGGAAAAGCAGCTGGTACGTTCTAGGTTTTTTCTTTTCTCCCAGACAAACATGGAAGGTCTGTGGTATTAGATACAAAATATATATTTATTTAATAAAAACGTTACACTGACGCGATTGTCATCTCTAAATGTCAAAAGTAATCTATATCAGATACCTATAAGCAGGTTGAAGATATCGGACACTAGTGTTGGCCACTTACACACACAAACAAATAACTAAACACTAAGCTTTAGGTATTACGCATATTTAAATAAAATCACTTTAATATGATATAATCGCGTATATTACACCTAACGTTTCGAAAACTTTACAGTTTTCATGGTCGCAAGTAAACTAAGTTGACATGTCAACTTAGTCTTTACAGTTTTCATGGTCGCAAGTAAACTAAGTTGACATGTCAACTTAGTCTTTACAGTTTTCATGGTCGCAGGTAAACTTAGTTGACATGTCAAATTAGTCTACCTGCGACCATGGAAACTGTAATGTAAATATAATATAATACCGTATTAAAGTGATTTTATTTAAATGTGTAACAATCGCGAAAACATCAGAAACTTTTATTACGCATATTGATAAATACATTGAAAAAGACAACATTTAAAGAGTTTCACTCATCGTGTGAACTTAGTTGAGAGAGGACATTTGCTGTGTGTTATTTTCTATAGAAAGTGATTTTGGAGCAACTTTGATCCGTGTGTACACAAACATAAGCGTCATTTTATTTATTGATTACGAACAGTGCTAAGTGTTGCTAAAACGCTCGGAACTATAAGTATCCTTTTCTGGCATCGCATTTAGCGTACGTGACAGCGGAGGGACTTTGCCTCTCCCCCGGAAGACTAAGAGGCGGAAATATATTTTGTGCTCCCTTTTACTCGTTGCTGATATACGAGTTCTACGAATACTCACGATGATATCCCGATCACCACCGAAGTGCCCGTCAAATCCTGATTTAACTACGACCATGCGAAATGAAATGCGTAAACGCAAACAACCGGATTGTGATTGTATACAAAGTAATATTGACATGGATAAGATAAATCAAACAATATCAGAAACGATCTCTGCATCACTCAAGATTGCCTTAGATGACTCGCCCATGAATACCGAGCTAAAAAAAGTGTCGACCGCCCTGGATACGTTGAATACAACCGTCAATTGTTTACGAACTGATAGCGTATCTTTTAAAGAAGCTTTAAATAATATTAATAAACGGCTGGATGGTATAGACCAATGCCTCGGCGTCTCGGATGCGAGACAGAATACCTTCGACGAGCGGCTGAAGGGGCTTGAAACTAAAATATCTCAAACTAGCAGTGTTACCCCTGAACATATGGCACAAATTGAGTTTAAATTGGCCTCAATGGAGCAGCAGTCAAGAGATTGTAACATCGAAATTGTAAACTTGCCGGACAGACGGAACGAAAATTTAATTACCATAGTGACCAACTTGGGGGTGGCAGTGAAACAACAAGTACTTGCTTCGGATATTGTGGCCGTTCACCGCGTGCCTCATGCTGATAAGAATGACAATCGTCCCAAAAACATTATTATTAAATTTACCACTAGGGTGCTACGCGATAATATTTTAGCAGCATGCCGTGTCGCGAAAGGTCTTCATGCGGAGCAGCTAGGTGTTTCGACGGGAACGCCGCAAAGAATATATGTTAACGAACATTTAACCCTGCGGAACAAAATGTTATTTCGTGAGTGTCGTGAGCGGGCTAAAAAATTCGGGTATAAGTATGTATGGGTCAAACATGGAACTGTACTTGTCCGTAAGTCTGACTCGTCTCCTGTATTGGGAATCCGCACGGAAATGGATGTTAATAAAATCAAATAATACTGCAAAGATGATTGTACGAGTATTACTGAGTTTTATAAATTGTATTATCATTCATATTATTTTTCACAGAATAGGATTCACAGTATGTTGCATGGGAAGGCATTTTTATTTTTATAATATGGATATCTCTATACTAGTAGGATTAAGAACTCAGATCATCATCATCTCAGCCACGAGTAGTCCAGTGCTATACATAGGCCTCACCCAGGGATTACCAATACGATTGGTCGGAAGCGGCCTGCATCCAACGTTTTCCTGCGACCCTAGTCGGTTTGTCCGACCACCTGGTCGGTGGGTGTCCAACGCTACGCTTGCCGGTACGTGGTCGCCATTCGAGAACCTTTCTGCCTCATCGGCCATCGTTTCTACGCGCTGTGTGCCGCGCCCACTACCACTTCAAAGAGACAAAACTCAGATCATTATGGTGTATCTTATAATGTTGACAAATAAACACAGGCCTTATTTCAAACAAATGAATCGGGCTACTAATAGTTTTCAATATTTTTACTGTTATTTTTATGTTCCAACGAATAACACATACAGACAGTTATTAGAATGTATCTTTTCAATACAAATACAGTATATCTGTGTAGAAATTTATGTTAAAGTGGGTGTAATCCAATTAATTATACATAAAACTCATAGCTATAGGGTGGAATCGTGGTGTCGTAGTCTGTTGTGTTGTAGCATTGATAAAACTGTCAAAGTACTTTTGCTATCATGTGTGATGTACCTAAGTAACCGTATTTACCCTGTTATATCCTTGGAGACAATTGTGGGTATGTATCTGATGCGTGACGTTTATGGTAAACTATTTTGTTGTTGTTGCATTTCTTGTATAATACTTGTTATTATTTGTAATAAAATACGATAATAAACAAAACTCTTTTTCAATTTACTATCAGAATTGTCGCGGGCTCAAGACCAAGCTTAATACTATCTATATGAATATATTATCGCACAACTATGATATTATAGTTTTAACTGAAACATGGTTTCATTCTGGTATAAACAATAATGAATTCATAGACCCTAGTAGGTATGTTGTACACAGAAGTGATAGAAATCTGGCAGCAAATAAGAAATCCGATGGTGGTGGTGTGGTTGTAGCGACATCGAAGTCAGTCCGTGCGACCTTGGGACAAGCTGTGACCTTGCTCACAGCTTCGCATCGCCTTCCTCTTACGATTGACCACGTTTTACTGCATTTACAGGTGGGAGATTTCTGTTTCGTTCTGAGCGCCGTTTATGTACCTCCTCGCACGCATAACGATGCGTACAATAAATATTTCAATTTTATACATGATTACTTACAAACAACAAACGTCAGTAATTTTTGTCTACTTGGAGATTTTAACTTACCTACTTTTGAATGGTGCATGAATGGCGATCACATAAAACCGGTGTTGAATGGTAATCAAATCCCACCCAACTGTTATTTATCAAACTTTTTAGACTCCTTTAACTATAATCAACTAAATACTTTTAAAAATAATATGGGCAGATTATTGGATTTATTCATAACTAACTTTGATAACTGTAAAGCGTTTTCTGCACCCACTTCATTAGTACCAATCGATGATAAACATCCAGCTTTTTACATACTAATTTCAAATGTTAACATCACTTGTCAAACAATACCTTCTAAAATTCAAACTAAAATATGCTTTCAAAAGGCAGACTATGAATCGGTCAACTGCAATATTCTACAATTAGAATGGGAAAAACTCTTCGACAATAAATCGGCTGAAGCTTGTGTAGATTTATTTTACGAAAATATATACAATATTATACGTAAGCATGTTCCAGCTAAAAAGATAACCAACACACATTTCCCAGCGTGGTTCACATCATCCCTAACACATATATTTAAAAGTAAAAATAATGCATGGGTGAAGTGGAAGAAGTATAGAAATTTGTCAGATTATACAGTATTTTCTATGTATCGCAATAGATTTAAATTAGAGTCACGTATTGCCTATACCAATTACATGAACAGAGTAGAAGAAAGTATCAAAGATAACACAAAATACTTCTGGTCATACATAAAAAATCGTAAAAAGCAATCTGACATTCCTGTTGCTGTGTATTATAATGACTGTGAAGCTAACAAACCTGAAGATGTCTGTAATATATTTTCTGCATACTTTAACTCCGTTTTTCAACCTAGCAATTTAAGTAACAGTTATACCTTGGATCAAATTGTAGATTTAGATACAAACACCGATTCTCCCAATACTATAAGTGACATATGCATATCCCTCGAGAGCGTGCGTAACGAATTAAAAAATCTTGATCTCACAAAAGGGCCTGGTTTGGATAATATTCCACCACTTTTTTATAAAAATACTGCTGCTTCTATTTGTAAACCAATTTATGTGTTATTTAATAAATGCTTGAGTGAGGGTGTTTGTCCCACCCAGTGGAAAGCAGCTAGAATTATCCCTATACATAAAGGTGGATCAAAGTCTAATGTAGAAAACTTTAGGCCAATCTCTATATCGAATGTTTTAGTAAAAATTTTTGAAAGGTTGATACGTGATCAATTGTATCCTTTTCTTCACGGTTCTATAATACCTCAGCAGCATGGTTTTGTTCGCGGACGGTCTACTATAAGTAACCTCATGGTATATACTACTGAATTATTTCGTAATATGGATGACAATGAACAGACTGACACTGTTTATACTGATTTTTCTAAAGCATTCGACAGAGTAGACCATAAAATCTTACTAGATAAAATTGCATATAACGGAATACGTGGCAATCTCTGGAGATGGTTCAAGTCCTATGTGTCAAACCGAACACAAAAAGTTGTGATCAAGGGACATGAATCTGAGACGGTAACAGTGACTTCTGGGGTTCCTCAGGGATCAATATTAGGTCCATTTATGTTTATACTATTCATAAATGACATTAAGAACTGTTTTAGATACAGTAATTTCTTATGCTATGCTGATGATCTAAAAATTTATCGGAAAATAAATAGTCCCTTTGATCATCGGCTATTTCAAAATGATTTGGATAGATTTGCAGACTATTGTGACGTTAATAAATTAAAACTTAATATAAATAAATGTAAAAGTATCACTTTTACTAAGAAAAAGAAAGTAAGCAACTATGATTACATATTGTGCGGTACTATGCTAGATAAGGTACAATCAATAAGAGATCTTGGAGTTATTCTCGATATTAAATTAACTTTAGATACACATATTAATACAATATGTAATAAAGCCTTTAAGATGTTCGGTTTTGTGACCCGTGCCAGTAACGATTTTCGACGACCAGCTACATACCTACATTTATACAAATCGTTAATCAGGTCCCAATTGGAATACGCCGTCGCTATATGGGACCCCTTCTACCATACTTATTCGGATGCAATAGAAAGGGTTCAGAAGAAGTTTTTGCGATGTATACATTACAGGTGTTACCATTGTATTTTACCTTATGAAAATTTATTGAAAATCTACAATTTAACTTCTCTTAAGTCACGAAGGCTAGCGCTGCAAGCCATATTGTTGTACGACTTATGTAACAATAAATACGATAGTATAGATATTACTAGCAACATAAGTTTTAGTGTTCCAACCAGATCGCATAGGCGAAGCTGTCGTCCTTTTTCCTTGTTTGCTATTCCTAGATCTCGAACGAATGCAGGTAAACGTGCTCCTATGACCCGTCTATTCGACATATTTAATAGGTCTTTTAATCATATAGATGTATTTTCAACACGCATCGGTGCCTTCAAGCGATCAATCCGAGATAAAATACAGGAAACTGATACTGTGCCCTAATTTTTGTGCTATTCCAGAGCAATTTGTAATTTTTCTCTGTCTAAAATTGAGACACAATAGTAATAAATGTGTGTGCTATTGTGTTTTTATAATTACTATATGTGTATACACATGGATTTCATAGCTAAATTTTATTTTTTATTGTTTGTTTCTCCATTTTTGAATTTAGTTTTTATGTACTCTCTCAGCTTATACCAATAGTAAACTGTGGTTAACGTTGTTGATTTTACATTTAAATATCTTGTTATGTGCTACATTTAAGTTTAAACATAATGTAAAATTGTTTGTTGACCCCAATAAAGAGAAAAAAAAAAAAAAAAAAAAGAGATGCCAAAAATATTGATGCAGCTCTCCGCAAAACGGAACAGACACCAATCTTGAAGCGTGACGTCACAGGCGACGTGAAAGAATCGTGATAAATCAGTCAAAACCGTCACGGGCTGAGTTACGGCGGTGATGGACTGATTTGTGCATGGGACGCGCAAAAACTCCGTGCTAAGTGGATGTTATTTATGATGAAAGGCGAGAGCGGTTTGGTTATAATTGTGATTTTGATGTTGGCTTGGGTTTCGGCTGTGTGGTAACCTGAGAAGGTAGAGAACATCAATAGGTAGGTCTATTTGACGTGGGCTCTGTTTATTACGCAAGGGAAAAGACGTGATAGTTTTTATGTATGTATCAATAGGTCAAAAGTGAAAAAAGTAAAAAAAAAAAATTTAAATTTGGATACATGTATCTCTTTTTGAACGTCATATTTTTATTTCTTTTATTTTTTTTAATACATGCAAAATCGAAATACTAATAGCGTTTTGGAACGACCACTGGTGAGAAGAATACGCCGAAAGAAACTCAATCCAAACTTGGTATGCCTGAAGGGCTCTGATTACATTATTTACATGTAATATTATAATACAGTTAAATTAATTGCCAAGCATTTTTATCGATTATATGTATAAGTAATTATCAATGCAGTAATAAGCCTTTTTTTACTAACTGTTTATTTAGTCGTAGTTTAATCTTAAGTATAGGCAGACCTAATATTACTGCAGGAATTGTATTATAGAAGCGTACTCCTAGACCTAGAAATGAATCCATAGTTTTCTGCAATCGCAAAACTGGTGTAGCTTATTTATTTTTATTTTTTATGTTTCAGGTTCTGTTGGTTCTTTGCTACCTATTTATTCATCCAGATAGTGTAACGTCGTTGGCGGTTTTTGGATGAATAGGTCGATGGTCATAAACTGTGTTTGATCTGCTCTGTTAGCCGTGTGGTTTCCGGCAGAGTAGAATAGGACCACTCCTAGTCTTTCTACGGAGGTCGTAAGAGGTGACTTAGGAAATACAAGCTAAACAAAGCTCATAAACATCAATGAGACCTCTCCAACCCGTTTGGCCAGCGAGGAGAGTGTAGGCCAAATCCTCTGGCTGCTCTGGCCAAGTATGGCTCCGATAGTACAGAGAGTGTCATGCTCCTGCAATGGAGACTAAAAAAGACCTGATAATGATGATAATGATCAGCTCTGTGGCCTAGTGGTTGTCATGCCGGGCTGCCACACCGGAGGTCCCGGGTTTGATCCACGGTTGGTCATATTGTGGAAAATGTTCTTTTCTCGGATTGGCCTGGGTCTTGGATGTTTATCTATACACAAAATGTTAGGGTTGTCAAATCGAAAGCTGAGAACTCAAAATTTCTTTTGACATTTTCATACTATAGTCGTTTTTTTATTGGTACCATAGGAAAACTTGTTCATTTTAGTGTGCTGATTGATGGTTTGAGGAATAACGGTAATTACCCTAACAATTTGTATGTATTTGTTCTAAATATCGTTGGGTTAGTATCCCATAACACAAGTCTCGAACTTATTTTGGGGCTAGCTCAATCTGTGTGCTGATGTCAAAAAGTGTTTATTGGAAACTAGCTGTTTCCCGCGAATTCTTCCACGTGAAAACGAAGCAATGAAAACGGCCGGGACCAACGGCTTAACGTGCTCTTCCGAAGGAATGATTATAACATACACGGTGAAACTTTTATCGTTTTGGACCTTTAAAGAGGTGACTCCGACCATCGAAATGAACAACTTTTCCTGTGGGAACAATGCTGGGAACTCAAAAAAAATTCGACATTCCCATACAAACTGGCCGGGCGGCGGGACTTTTGTATGGATTTTTTTTTGTGTTCCCAGCATTGGTCCTATAGAAAAATTTGTTTATATTGATGGGCTGAGTCACCCCTTTAAGGGTCCAAAACGATCGAAATTTCACCATATACAATAAAGTATAAGTCAGTCGGAAAAAGTAAAAAACTCGTCGCATGGACACATAGCATTTCAACGTCTGACAGTTGATACAAGTTTAAACTGTTTTTAAATCCCCACCTCCATCACCCTGTTCACAGTTAATACAGATTGACATATTAAAGCAAAAATTTCAACAAATTAACAGAAAAACAGAATGATAATAAAAGCTGCACTCAGAAATATTAAAACGTAATGACAAATTAATACGTCATTATTTAATTTGAAGCCCTCGAGTCAACATAACTTCAGCTTCTCGCGGCTTCCGCACGGTGGCGCTGCCAGCAGTGACGTCACAGCGGCCATTTTGGAATTTATAATTTGACGCGACGCTTTGACAGACGATATTTAATTACCGACCCCTCATTACCTGGATATTGGTGGATATTGATATTATGAAATTTACATGGACACGACACGACTGTGACACTACAAATTTGATAACAAAATGAACATTTTTTTATATGATTCTTACAACAAATGGGCTGAATGAAAGGTATACATTCAGGTGATCGGAGTCTAGTAAGGGAGTCTAGAAGTTTTTCAGCGTAACGATCAGATACCGAAATGGAAGAAAACTGGGGAGGACACCTTTGCCCAGTCGTCATTTAACCTGTTTCGTAAATACCGGTTAATAAAAAACGAAGTGATTTAGAAAAGCATCATTATCATCTTGTCCACTAGGATCTAGGACCACAAAGATCAGTTAAAATTCAGAAATTATAAAGAAGAAAAAAAAATATTATCAAATTTCCTATTTAAAAACCACTTAAGTCGGTACTAAACATTCGTAAAATTCGTGTTACTGATGTACACAATTGGTTTCTCGTTTCTCAAATCTGATTGCATCGTTCACCCATCTTCCTTTACCTTATCCTACTTTTTAACAGTCGACAACATTTATTAATCCATTGAAATATCTCTTCCAGCGTTCTTTTATTTCATCTTCTTTCGTAAAATTTTCCCATTTTCATCTATCATGCATTTTATGTGACATATGACTCTCGCACTCTTTTCTCTTATTTTGTCAATCTATATAGGTCTTCGTTCATAGTCACTCACTGTCATCACTCACTGGTTCAATATCTAGTTAATACATGTACTAGTCTAGTTGTAGTACTATGTCTAGTTAGTACATGTATGCAAAAAGTCGTGCCTTCTAAAGAGTCCCACGTTTTCGTTAAAAATGTGCAGTTGATTCGTTCAGATCCAGAGCTTATTAATAAAGCCTTAATTAAGATACCCCGTGTCGCTACTGGCAGCTCTGCCGCTGATTAATTTGAATGATTTCTCGATAATTTGTTGATTAAAAATACGTCACGGTATTTTTAAATGAAGTGTTGTTTAACGAAATTATATTTTGACTGTCATTCGCTTTACTGAGTTTTATCTCTCCGTTAATAAATAATTAATAATTGATTTGTATATTTTATAAATATTCTGATTTTGGCCAATGCCAAAAATATTATGTTGGTAGTACTGCTAGCTTCCAAACAGCTTCAATATTCATATTTTCGCTAGCTCAACTTTATCTCATAATACTCGTATTTTTCAATTGAATTTTCGTTCTTTATCATTCTTCAATAGTATTATGTATATTTTTACTTCTCTTTTATACAAGTGCTTTTATATACTTCGGGAACTCTATCATCTTATAATAAACTAGCTGTTGCCCGCGACTTCGTACGCGGCAATTTCTGTTATTATGATTAATAGTTCTTTTCTTAGTATAAATGAACAATTTTCCCCCGTTTTCAAAACATTTGTTATTGATGCTTCGCTCCTATTGGTCGCAGCGTGATGTTTTATAGCCTAAAGCCTTCCTCAATAAATGCACAATCCAACACAAGAAGAATTTTCCAAGTTGAATCAGTAGTTTCTGAGATTAGCGCGTTTAAACAAACAAACAAACAAACTCTTAAGCTTTATAATATTAGTATAGATGTGCTTATCTACCGTGCTACAATTAATATATTAAGATCTTGTTTTTCAATGTTTTCGCGATTATTACATATCTAAATTAAATCACAAAAGACAATACTATCGCGTTTATTACATTACTTTTCATAGAATCTAACGTTTCGAAATCTTTACAGTTTTCATGTTCGTATGTATAATGTTGACATTTTTCTATTGTGCTGTTTTTACAGCATTTTTTGAAACGTTAAATTCTATGTAAATGTAATGTAAAAAAACCGATTAAACCGTAAAAAGTAATTTCATTTAAATATTAACATCTTCAGAATTAACGCAAGTTGGAAAATGACATTTCCATGACGAACATTTTATATACCTATTTTATAAATACTAGGATCTTAATATTTCGTTTAAAGATGACCACTTATCGGTAGATCTTACTGGTGGTCTTTATCTTTCAATACCTTAACGAAATATAGGTACATAAAATACAAAATAAAACAAAATTTATTTCAATCGCAACGCAATCTAGAATCATAATTACCCACCTGCTAAAGAGAGCCGTAATGATTCCACAGCACCTGCTGTCAACGACACGACAAGAGGCATCAGTTCGTAGTGGGATAGGTTGATAATGCAGTGTTAGTGCACTTAGCTCAAGGGCCCTCGGCTTTGATACTGGCTGCTGTCAAATGGATGTGACTGGCTTACATATAGTTTAACATTTACTCAATATTAAAGTCTCTCATAGTGTATATAGCCGTGTGGTTTCCGGCAGAGTAGAATAGGACCACTCCTAGTCTTCCCATGGAGGTCGTAAGAGGCGACTTAAGAAATACAAGCTAAATAAAGCTCATAAACGTCGATGAGATGTCTCTAACCCGTCTGGACAACAAGGAGAGTGTAGGCCAAATCCTCTGTCAGCTCTGGCCAAGTATGGCTCCGGTAGTACAGAGAGGGTCATGCTCCTGCAGTGGAGACTAGAAAGACCTGATGATGATGAAAGTCTCTTTTGGAGACTTCTTTTTTCCTAACTAATATTATAAATGCGAAAGTGAGTTTGTTTGTTTGTTTATTTGTTTGTTTGTTTGTTTGTTACGCTTTCACGCCGTAACTACTGAACCGATCATCATGAAATTTTGCATACAAGTACGGAAAAGGACATAGGCTACCTTTTATCCCGGGAAAAGTACTATTCCCGAGGGATCGACATTGACGCGGGCGGAGCCGCGGGCGAAAGCTAGTATAAATATATATGGACAAATCATACAGATTGAGCTAGCCCCTAAGTAAGTTTGAGACTTGTGTTATGAGATACTAACTCAAACATGCTATATTTTATAACAAATATATATATATTGACAAACAGCCGAGACCTAGGCCAATCTGAAAAAGGTCATTTTCCATCTTGACCTGACCTCGTATACAACCCGGGACCCTGCGTTTCAGAGGCACTTAAACTGCCACTGAGCATTAGTGAGACACACTGAGTTTTTCTGTGTCGCTCAAACACAATATTATATAAGTAAAAACATTTTTTTTAACATGTGGAAAAATGCGTTGTCCATTTACTCTTGGCCGCGGGAAACCAAGTGGTTATGTGGGACTCGCACCCGGTAAAAAACCATATGATCTCTCCGTTTTCGCTTATACAAGGATGGTAGGAACGGTGGAGTTATCACCAATCTTCCACCATCCTTGCTGGGGCGACGTCTTTTCTAAGACTCACTGCTATTGTAGCACTTCAAAATATCATCTATAGTTAACGGTCACGATAGTAACACAGATAATATTTTTCCCGTATCTTCAGCTACGTGAGTTTACGTGGTGAGTTTAAAGAAATCGCTTACAAACATACAGATAAAGCTAATAAAGATCGTGTAAAAAGATTTTCCCTCCGGGAGTGCCGACAGAAATGAAAACTTGAGCAATCCCTTACTTATAAATACAATATGTAAAGAAAACCCTATTCGATCCTTGAAGGGCTGATTCAGCCTATCGATATGAACAACTTTTCCTTCCTAAATTTGTTTCCTTCGAAAAAAATTAAATTTCCAAACAAAAATTTTCGGCCGCCCGGTCAATTTGTTAAAAAATTTCCATCAGGTGGCTTGTCTGCTCGTTGCCGTAAAATATACTTACATAAAAAATTTAAGTTCCAAGCATTGGTCCCATAGGAAAAGTTGTTCATATCGACGGGCTAAATCACTCCTTCAAGGATCGGAAAGGGTAGTCTTTACATTATATACTTTATTAGACAAGTAAATGTACCTACCTACGTGGATCAAAGCTCTTTTACGTAATTAAATAGTGGTTTCTGATGTTTTCGCGATTGTTACACATTTGAAAAAAGACTACAAGACCTTCAGACATCGTGAGCCAATACTGCGTACATCCGGAACGTTATCATAAATATTGTGGGCGGTAGTTTTGTATAGTTCTTAAACACAAAGACAAATGTCAACTTAGCCTACCTGCGACCATGAAAACTGTAAAGTTTTCGAAACGTTATGTTTAAAAATAATGTAATATACGCGATAATACCGTATTAAAGTGTATATTTTATTTAAATGCGTTATTAAATAGCTTCAAATCACTGATTAGAAATCTTTAATTCATTGATCCTATCGTTTACAAGCCAGAATTTCTAAATCAATGAGTTGAAGTTAAGGATGTTAAACGCACCGAACAAACGGGTTTAATGCATGCATAATGGAATTAACCCAGCTTATGCGATTTCGATAGAAACAGTCAGATGCACTTAACTACAATTTACTTTGAATTTCAAAAGATAAAATCAAACAATTTTAAATATTATTAATATCCGAATGACGAGTTACTCATGTACGAAGCCAGCTATAGGCCGACATGTTTCAACCTTATCCGGAGGTCTTCCTCGCACTGCGAGTGCAAACACGAATCGGGACGACTTCGTGTGCGCGTGTCTCGGTTTACATTCGCCCTGAGGAAGACCTCCGGATGAGGTACGTAAGTATCCGGTATTCGCATATTAATGATATTATCTCACTTTCAAATATTGTTAATACACCCGACTAAAGTGACATAACCAATAACACTCCGGAGAAGAATAAGAATATTATGACACGTCACACTTGAGTAGAAGCGGATACGCCGGTCATTACTAAGTAAGCGCTACGTAAACTATTAATGATATCCTCTCCGTCATCTCTGCGTATTTCCGTTTGCATCCTAACCTAAGATAAACCATCTTAGATTCATTATTCAAAGATTTATTCAGAAAATAGGCCTTTTCAGGCACTTTTTCACGTCAATTTACATTTTAAATAATACTCATTATATTATATTAAAATTATTAATTATTGTTCATTCATTTCAAGTAGATGACACGGTCAATCGACCATGCACACCCTGGCAAAAGCTACAAACTACTAGCGTTTCGGAACCGACCACTGCAGAGAAGAAGACGCAGAAAGAAAGTCTTTTTAACAGTATTGGTCGCCTACTTGCCTGAAGGGCTTTGTATGATATTTAATATTTTTATTATTTTTTTATTTTAGGACCCGGGGCCCGGGAGCGCGGGCTCGACTGCGCGATAAAAACTGAAACGCTGAGTCTCAAAGACAGCAACCAGACAAAAAGTAATAATTCTTATCTTTGCTAATATTATAAACGCGAACGTTTGTGAGTATGTATGGATGTATCATCATTATCAACCTACACTCGTCCACTGCTGGACATAGGTCTCCCCCTTGGCACGCCACTGAGCTCGCTCTTGAGCTTTTCTTCTCTAATCACTGCCAGCAACCTTACCTTAGCATGAATGTATGTTTGTTACTCAATCACGCTAAAACGGCTGAACGGATTTTGACAAAATTTTGCACATAGACAGGTTATTACCTGGATTAACGCATAGGCTACCTTTCATCCCGGAGTAAAGCATTGTTCCCGCGGGCCACAGGCGACAACTAGTGGGCTAATAACATTTTAAAGCCAACGGAAGCGCGAAAGTATTATAAAGACTTGGCCTGATGATGATGATGATGAAATATAATGGTAGATACACAGACTCATACAAAATGAAGCCTAAATAATGTCCGCGAGGCAAAACATCAGGCATACTTACAAACAACAAAAAAAACGGTACATACTGAAAGTACGACACTCCATCTTTCTTTTTCACTTTTGACGCGTAATTTTTGCATCTTTTCACTGACCTTCGTCATCGCGAGACGTGTGAGTGCTAGCGCGGTTTATTGAAACTGTGGACAAAACAGCTCCGAAACTCGGTTAGTACGCTGTTATGCCGGTGCCACGTTTCGAGCGCGAATCGTGTATCTACCATTATATTTGATCGAAGTATTAAGACAACTTTAGCTATGAACTAGGCACAAGCTAGGCTCGAAGGAATTAATCACTTGACCCCAAATGACCTCAGTTTTCCAAGTGAAACCCGCAGGTTAGTTACAAACGTCCTGTCGCATCAACAACTTTCTAACAACTAATCTGATCGCGTCTGCACATGTCAACGTCACACAGATGAATAACAACCTTAGTAACCAACAATAGGGACGCTATTTGTTAAGCTGACAGACAATTTTATATTGCAGATTGAGAAAATAAAAAAAGTAATTTCCTTTCATAGAAAAGGAAATGGTTGCCCTTTTATAAAAATGGAACCGTAATGATACCTATTTAATCATGTCAACCTGGATTGTGACTCAAAGCTAAATAACAGATATAATATGCAATATAGCGACTCTACAAAATAAAACTTGATTGCTATTAGATTTTATAGGGGATCAGTGTTCCCCTTCTGAAATAAAAAAAAATAACAAGAAACCAAAGATATGCAATAACTTAAGGAACCATGTCAGAGGCCGAGAGGCCGTTCCGAAGAACTCTGACACCAGGGTGTGCATGGTCGATTGACCGTGACACCTACACGAAATGATGATGATGATGCAATAATTTTGTATTGCGAGCCTCTAGGTAGCCCTTCAAACTATTCTATGAACTACTGTTTCCAGTTTAAATTGAGAATATGAAGCTTTTTATATATTTTAGTTTTTAATAGTAATAAAAAATAACATACATATACTTATTGTAGTATGACTTGATGATGCATTAAGTCCATTTTCAAATTCTTTGTCATAGCACTTTTCATTACTTGACGCAGTCCATCTTACGTTCTCTTGATCATACAGTCGGAAGAGCTTCCAAGATTTATTTATATATTGAATTATATTTTTATAGCAGTTGGTGTAATCCGTAACCAGTGAAATTAAATGTTTTATATAATCAATTGATTGTATGTGCAATAAACTAAATAAAACATGAATTGGAGAAATTTAAGTATCCACTCAGGTATAGTACACAGCGACTGAGTAATAAATATATACAAACAAATCACACAGATTGAGCCAGCCCCAAAGTAAGTTCGAGACTTGTGTTATGGGATACTAACTCAACGATACTATATTTTATAGCAAATACATATATAGATATTAGGTACACATCCAAGACCTAGTCCAATCTGAAAAGATCATTTCCCATCTTGACCTGACCGGGGATCGAACCCGGGCATCCTCGTGTCGCAGGCTGGCGTGTTTACCACTGCGCCACGGAGCTCGCCAATTATACGGAGTTATAGACATATACACAAACATATTATGAAGCAGCACATCTCAGATTCCCGGCTGCAAGACGAGACAAAATTATGATGGATGTTGATGCCTCGTTTTGCGCTTAATAAGACGGGCCTGCTCATAAATAGGAGTCACTGAACATTCTACTTTATTACGAGGACAATAAAGATTAATGTCAAGTGAAGGCATAGATCGGGAGCGGCTGTCTGCGTTTGCGCATATTCGTAATGAAGGCGACAGGATTCGTAATATTAGGTTACGAGTAGGGTTCCCAAACGTTCGGATTTAATTTAAGAATTATTACTTTGCGACCCCTTAATATTTCTTCCTGATACTGGCTTTATTGGCACACGAAAAAACAAGAAGTGGTAGACTAGCTTGGTATGGTCATGTAATGAGGCGAGAAGATCATCATATTACAAGGAAAGCGCTAGAGATGGAGGTAAGTGGATACCGGGGAAGGGGAAGAGCAAAAAAGGAATGGATGGAATGCGTAAGGCGGGATATGAGGGCGGTGGGAGTGGATATAGGCATGACGGGAAACAGGGAGTTGTGGAAAGAAAAGACATAGTGCGCCGACCCCAGATAATGGGATAAAGTATGGAGGATGATGACTGGCCTTATTGGCACAATATATGATCAAGAAATTGTATGGTAAGATATACGTAAAGTGGTATGGTCGCCTTTAATCAAGTCTGATTGTCTGATAATAAAGATGATTCCGTGCTTCGGAAGGCACGTCAAGCCGGTGGCCCCGGCTGCCATCTGTTAGTCGTTAAAGGAACTACGTCAGAGGCCGAGAGGCGGATCCGAAGAACTCTGACACCAGGGTGTGCATGGTCGATTGACCGTGACACCTACTCGAAATGATGATGTACATGACGTTTAATACCAAAAATATATAATACCATAAATTAAGAATGAATAATTTTTGCTTACCCTCTAGGCTAATGCAACATAGTCACCCTTGTTATGAGAAGTATAATTCTGACAAGATGAGTCGGCAGGTGTATTTTTAATGTCCCTTTGAATCCTAAATGTTTTTTAATTATACCGATCGAGAGTCTTTTACGATCGAAGCCTTGTGACGTCGCCGCGTATTCTCAAAATGGTCAAAATTACATAAAATTGAACAAGACTCCTTAATTATCACGTTTATATGTTACTACTGAACTGCACGATTATATTTTACCATATTGAGAAGTTGTCTATCAAGTAGATACTGAAAGATCAAGGGTAAAATATAATAGGCTAGTTTCCTAAAAAAATATAATTAGTCCGTCAGTTAGATATTAAAAATATTGGACACGTATTTTTCTTTTGTCGATTTAACAAAAAATGATTAAGATATAGCCCTTTGAAGTTCCGTGTGACGTCATAGTTTGCTACAATTTTTAGCAAACTTTGACGTCATGAGCCCCCACTCCTGAACTTTGACGCGCTTTATCTTTATTATTTATTGTTTATTCGACAACAGAAAAAATACGTGTCCAATAATTTTTGATTATCAAACTGACGGACTATTTGTTATTTTATTATTACGACCCAGGAAACTAGCCTATTAAGCAGCATTATGACTTTATTAATAACAGTGTATTGATTTAGGCGTTACTGCGTAGAAATCAAATTTACATGATCTATATTACTTTGCGTGCTTCGGTCCATCTGTTAGTTCATGTAAACTATTGGCCAGCGCCCACCCACTACTGTGCCCTTCATGCCCACCACATAAACCACATACATGTAACCTTTTGATCTTAGGGCGTTAGGCTCTGTCTTCCCCGTAAGTGAAAAAAGGTGGTGATTACGTATATGTTGGTACGTCTACTTACTGTCGCGGGCAAAATGAAAACAGATATAGATTCTTAATGAATATAAACACTGTGGCATCGATCAAAGAATAATATTAATTAAAGCTAATAAAAACAAAGGAACAAATATATAACGCAGTAAACTAAGCTGTAAGTAAATTTATCCTCCAAAGTTTTTATTTTGAGCAAACAAAAATTCCATCTTCGCGAAATCATAAGTTTTATTTTGATCACTAGTTTTTTAAGTAATATGATAATACTAAAACATTATTAAGTAATATGTTTAAGTAGTAACTAAACTAAAATGTATCACTATGTTAAAGTTCCTTGGAGAAATATTAAATAAACAATAGTCAGAAGGAAGGGTGAATTAATCAAAACATACCTACGTATATGAATGAGTAGCTACGCATCCGCGATACCCAGCTAATGCAGCATGCAACAGTTGGTGACAGATCCTCAATTATATACCTACGCGCGTCACAAATCATACGGACAGACAGACAAATTGCGACGCGACGTGTTACTGATTGTAGTACACGACTAAAGGACGAGACAACAATAGGGATGATATTTTTAGAAACAACTAATTTCAACTGCTTGCGTTTCTATAATTTCTTGAGTCAACTTTGACTCCGTCAAAACTGAAATTTTTCAAAACTAGCTAACCCGACATACATTGTTCTGTCTTGACTATAAATATCATCATCATCATTTTGAGTAGGTGATGCACACCCTGGTGTCATAGTTCTTCGGAACCACCTCTCGGCCTTTGACGTGGTTCCTTTAACGACTACCAGATGTCAGCCGGGACCAACGGCTTAACATGCCTTCCGCAGCACGGAATCATCTTGATTCTCAGACAATCAGGTGATTCAATCCCACAATGTCCTAACCAAACTGGAAACAACTGAACAAAGTATACTTCAAATGATGAAACGAACCCACGACCCCCGAGTCTACAGGCAAACGCCTTAACCACTGGAACATGGAATAGTTGACTATAAATAGCCGCCAACAATAAAACGACTGGCCACTACGCCAAGGTTATAATTAAATTAGTTAATAAAGTTGCTAAGTTTGCTCAATTTTTTTTTTAGTTTTCAGCGCAAAATCTTAGTATTTTCTTTCATAAGTTCCTTATCCTGAGATAAACAAACACGACAATAAAATAATTAGCCCAATCGGTCTAGCCGTTCACACGTGATGCCTTGATCAGAGGAAGTAGGGATTTTTAATATATGCATATATTACTTGCCTCGTATTTAACTAAAACAACAAAAAGAGTAAAAAATAAATTAAACAGAAGTCATCAGAGCTTTTGATCTTGTTGCTTAATTATTTGTATTTATCTTTTTTCTAGAAAACACATGAAATCAGAATATAGCCGCTCACTTAGCTGATCTGAAGACCGTAGAGAGAGAATACTCAAATGGCCCACTGTTAATGGCCAAATAAAATTAGTAACTTATGGCCAGAGACGAAGGACGTGGAGACGCCATCACATTGCCTCCTTGATTGTGATTGATATGTTAACATTCTGGTCTGATCTGTGATCAAACATCCATCTCAAATGGGCTATGCTCATTTTAATATAGCGTAAGTAGCCATTCCTACTATAATGAACAAAATAGTAGTCCATGCCCAAGGTGTAGCTCAAGGCTTTGTGTTATCTCCGTTACTCTTCATTGCTCTGAACGAGACAATATATGAAAGTGCCTTTTTGAGAAACAAGCATGCAGCAACTGAGTAAAACAGACGGCAATGGTGTGCCTCAAGGATCAAAGTTAGGTCCCATATTTTCCATGATCGGATCCAAACAGTGTAAAAGCAAAGTAATCGCATTATAGAACAGATATTAAGCAACTGAATGCAAATATCTCAACGTCAGCAATATACCTCTTCTCTACAGCATCAAATAACAAGATATTGGAGTCAAAAATCCCATCAATACCGTATGACAGACGGACGGCGCGGGCGTCTATTAGCGGAGTGTGATTCACCGCCCTTTCGCATGAATCTCAATTGCCGCCGACCCGTGACACGAGACAACTCGCAGACTTCAATCAAATCATAAGACCAGTGCGAGTTAGTTTGTAGCTATTCATCATCATCATCATATTAGCCGCAAGAAGTCCACTGCTGGACATAGGCCTTCCCCAAAGATTTCCAATAAGACCGGTTGGTTTGTCGCTATTGCTTGCTTGCTTTCCGTGTGTGTAAGTGGCCAACATTGGTGTTAGATTTTCCAAGCTGTCTAAAGGCATATGACGTAGATTAACGACTGCCATCAATGGGACTACCGGCTTAACGTGCTTTCCCAAGCATGATGGAGGCCGAGATATTTTTATGCCACTTGTGGGGACCAATTCCTCATTGCATTTGATCTCATTACACACACATTGATGCCAACCATCGACTGTTGTAGGAGTAACAGATATCAAATTCGCTTCGCATATATGATGCCTCTTAACATACCTGTGATGTTATAAAAAGACCAGGACAATATCTTATTAAACCCTCTCGGCACAGCCAATAAATAATATCATTTAATAAAATTCCCGCAGATTCTTACTCAGGACTCGCATTCCTGCAGTAAAATAAAAGTAATCCTTATGCAATAAACATGGCCGATTTTATCTTAAAATACGGTAATGTTGATAGCAATTCAATCATAACTTAGGCTGTAATGTCTCGTTTCTGATTGGTCGCAGCGACGGACAGACAGACTAAATTATAAGACGATAAAAAATTTATAGCGAGATAAGGTACGGTGTATATTGGTCGAGTCAAAAGGATGTTTAGTGGCAAGTAGGCTAAGAAAATAAGGGGCGAGAAACGCCCAAGAGGGAGACCACAAATACGCTGGTACGACGGTATCAAAAGAATGACCGGAACGAAATGGATTGAAACTGCCCAAGACCAAAGAAAATGGCATAATATAAAATAAGCCTCACCCTTGTGGTCGAGAAAGTCTAAAGAAGAAGAAGGCTAAGAATAAGACCGTATGATTTTTTTAACGCTTTATGCATGCATCAAATCGATTAAACTAATTTCGTTAGAAATTTATTAGACAGTTCTTGCTGTTAAGAAATATCATCCAACGTCAGTTCATGTCAGTAGTTCTCAACGCGAGAACAACAATGGAATAAAATAAGATGTTGAGGGAAACATAAATTGTATTTTACATGAAAATTAATCTCAGTTCTTATTATATTTATTTTTTTATGTTTAGTTGCTATAAATAGCTATTACCCGTGACTTCGTTGGCGTTGACTTAATTACAATTAGATGTAGACACTGAAATTAAACCTATAATATTAAACACGATCGCAACCATAGAAGTATTATTTTTTTATCTATGACCGCAACCGAATCTTATATTGTTTCAGTATAATTTGAAAACTACGTGTTAATTCACTTACCCTGCCCGTGTATAAAATTCCATCCAAATCCCTTCACAAGATAGCAAGTTTAGGACCAATCCAAGTAAAATTATTGTGCTAATTTTACAAGCATTACTTTTTTACTCAGTGCAGTGCTATGTGCCGTTGAAAACACACGCGCATCACTTCGCTAACGAATTGAATTTTAATTCACGATTCAAGCGGCATTGCCGCTGCCTGCCGTCAGCATGAGTTCTAAAAAACTCGTTGTAAACGAGTTGCTGGCGTTCCTGGGCAAGCAACTGGATTGCATGGACGAAGTGAGTGTGATCCAGATTTGTACAACTAACTGGAACGAAGAGGAGATACGCAGTGCAAAGGTGCTGCTGTATGAGTCGCTTGGGATGAGCGAACGCATTCCGTCTCGTCGAAGGGATGAAAAGGGAGAAAGAAGTCTACAGGACATGATTAGACTCTTCAAGGTGACCGATCCGGAAGAGTGGTCCGTGACATTTGTCTGTAAGGACCTGCATAGGCTTCCACCGGTCACGTTTGACCATGTCGACGTCACCAGGTTGTTAAAAGACATCAACACGCTGAAGTCCAACCGGGCCGATCTGCTGCTAAGATTCGAGGCATCACAATCCACCATCGACGATTTACGTGCGGAGATAGTTGTTTTAAAAAGCAACATGTACGTAAGTAGGTCATCCGATGCCGCAAATGACAACACGTGTCGCGATGCATTAGATGCATCGCCGTCAAGTTTCGCGTCAGCGAAATTGGATACATCGCCGGTCATCGCCGTCAAACGTCATGCGTCACCCCGCCCCGCACCTCGTGCGTCCCTAGCGGTGACGAATATGAGCACGCCAACACCTCGTGCTTACGCGACTGCAGCAAGCCAACCTCCCCGGAAGCAGCAGTCATGTCAACTTGAGGAGCCGAGGCCAGCAAAGGTAGCTGCTTCGGAACCAGCTACTGAGGGGTCTGCCGACAACGAGGGTTTCACAAAAGTAACACGAAAGCGGAAGAAGCCCCCGAGCAGGAATAAGTGCGGTACTGCACTCAGCGGTCCTAACATGTTGCTGCGTGCAGCTGTACCGACAACTTTGCTTTACGTGTCCCGCCTTCATTACTCTACAAAGAGTGAAGACCTGGTGGAGTACATGAGAGTAAAGACGAAGCTGAACTTAAGGGTCCTCAAGTTGGAATCGCGTCACAACGTGAACTTCAACTCGTTTGTGGTGCGTGTTCCAACTGCTCAGCTGGAAACCTTCACCAAAGAAGATTTCTAGTCGAAGGGTGTCTTTCGACGTTATCGCGGGAGGCTACCTGACACCCCATCACCGTGCAGTGCGTCACAGACATTACGTACAAAGTAGTGCTAGTTAAGTTTTTATATTATATGTATGTTAGTCTGTAAGGTATATATTATATGGGCCATATTTTGTTAAAAATCGTTGCCTGAAATAAATGATATATATATATATTACTGGTTTAGTCACTCGCCTTCGAGATGACTAGTTTACTCGCCCACTGTCAACTCAACGTGCTTTACGTGCTAAGACCCACACGACATGCGGCATGCGGGTCGGACGTCACCTGACGGGTAAATGTCACTGTAGGGTATTTTCCGCGACTATCTACGGTAGTAAAAAAAGGTATGTCGGAGTAATAGACTATTGAATATACATGGGCTTACGTATTTAACTTTATAGCTGAAATAAGTGAAAATATGTAAATTCCTTACTAAATAAATGCAAAAGTGAGTTTGTTTGTTTGTTACATTTTAACGCCGTAACTACTGAACCGATCATTATGTAATTTGGCATACAAGTTCTCTGGAGTATGGTGAAGAACTTTTATCCCGGGAAAAAGTACTATTACCGAGGGATCGACATTGACGCGGGCGAAGCCGCGAGGGAAAGTTAGTTACCTATAATAAGAATATCACCATTATTGTCAAGTTTAGGAATTTTGTACGCAGTCATACCTAGGTCATCGTCATCATATCAGCCGCAAGTCCAAATGTCAGAGCGTCATGTGGTTTTTTTCCTCGTACAGCAGGATTGTGGAACGGACTCCCTCCCGAGGTTTTCCCTGTGTGCTATGACTTAGGGTCCTTCAAAAGGCGTGTTTACAGGTATCTTAAGAGTCGACAACGCATCAGCACCTCCTCTGGTGTTGCAGATGTCCATGTGCGACGGTGACCATTTCCCATCAGATGGCTCGTCTGCTGTTTGCCGTCAAATATACAAAAAAAAAAAAAGTCTATTGCTGGACGTAAGTCTCAACGAAGTGCATCCAACGCATTCTTGCGACCTTGGTCGACCATCGCTCGACCAAGTCCATTGTCCGACGGTACGTGGTCTCAATTTGAAAACCTTTCTGCCTCAACACATAGTAAGGGACCTTCTTTCGGACCTGTTATCAGTTATCGCTGATCTCCAAATCCATTCAGTAGTTTTTGCGTGAAGGAGTATTATTCTACATACATTATCACGTCTAATTCCCTTGCGGGTTAGACAGAGCCGTGGTCCTAAAAGTCCCGTTTAGCATTTTGTTGGGCAATAGGTGGAAAACGGAATCAAAATAGTGGGGGGATTCCTTAGATTTCGCCCAACCCTCGATCGGCTTTTACGATTCCGCGGCAAGAGAAGCAGCTGGTACATTCTACTTTTTCTCTCAAACCAGCATGGAAAAGTATTATTTTATCTAAACGAAACTGATTCATTCATGAATTTTCATCATCATAATGACAGCCTCCGTGGTCCAGTGGTTAAGGCGTTTGCCTGTTGACCCGGGGGTCGTGGGTTCAATTCCCACCGGAAGCATACTTTGTTTAGTTGTTTCCAGTTCGGTTAGGATATAGCAGGCTTGAATCACCTGATTGTCTGATAATAAAGATGACGTGCTTCGGAAGGCGTCGTTGAAGAGAAAGAGAGAGAAGAACTCTGACACGAGGGTGTGCATGGTCGATTGACCGTGACACCTACTCGAAATGATGATGATGAGTCATCATAATATTCCATCCATACATCAATACACGAATCTAACAAACATTCACATTTTTTCCACTGTGATAAGAGTGAGAAGTAGGATTAGATTAATTGCTCTCCGTTTTAGAAAATAATAATAATTGATATGTATTTTTTTAAGTCGGCCATAACTTTAAATATCTAATTAGAAGTCCTGGGTGCGTGTTACACCTGTAAGGCAATATTATAGCGTATTATATTATAATTACGATGGTTAATTGCTTTACTTTATGTATGCTTAAGCCCGACGCCTCTTATTAATTTATTTATTAAACTTCTTTACAAACTTAAAAGGCGGTCTTAAAGCTTTATCTACCACCGGCCTATTTGCTAACTCAGTGATCAACGTTTTGATAGTCACTTCAAAATACATTGCGGGTTTCCTATGATTGACTATTTTTATTTAAGATATATAAAACGTAATGTACTTTGAAATGACTATCAAAACGTTGTACACCGAGTCAGCAAATAGGCCGGCTGGTAAGCCCACAGGTGGTGCCGGGAAAGGAGACTGTTTGAAGTTGGTTAAGTATACTTAAAACAAAACTAAATTATAGTAATTATACATTTCTAAACATACATATAAAGTTAAAATCGAAAATATGGGATGAAAAAATTTCGCCTCAGGTAAGATTTGAACCTACAACTTTCGACATCTAGCCCGTCGATGCTCTCAACCACTGAGCTGCCGTAGCTTCCAATCACCGAGGCGAATTTGTTCATCACATATTAAAGGTACATGCATTCGAAGCATGCGTAATTTTTCATCCCATATTTTCGATTTTAATATTAAACCGAGCATTGTAATGCTATTAATATAATTAATACATATAAAGTATATAGATATTTATACAGAATATTTACTGTAAATAAATAAATATATACGGACAAATCACACAGATTGTATGAAATAATTTAAATTTATTATATTTACAACAAAGATAGAAAAAACATAATGGCTAAAACTAAACCTACCAGAAAAACCCTAAATTGGTGACATAACGATCATAAAAATATATCATGACTTAAGCTAATCGAATAGCCCTCCCCGGAGAGTACCTGGCTCGAAAGTGCCCATCACACCGGCCGCGTTACCACGCTGGATGGCCAGTGAAATGTGTTGAGACAGGTACGCTCTAGAGCGGGGGTCACAACCATTCTCACGGAGGCGTCGTCCTAGCTCTCTGACAAAATGTTTGCCCTCGACACACCAGGGACCACCCGTTTCCACTGCGAAAGGCACAAAAATGTACTGGGAAAGTTCCGAATATTTACGGTGTTTTTGTTTGGCCGCCTGTTATGCGGCAAACCCCGCGTTCTGTGTAGTTAATGGGGAATGCGATGCTGCGAAAGTGCTGACGCAAGTGGCGTCCCACAATAGGCAACGACCTCTCTCCCAGGGCGTCAAAGTCAGGCCATCCGGGCGTTTTCCGTCTGTTCGACTTAAACCTGGAGGTTCGAGAACGCATGGTATGTTGGCTGAAACCAAAGCTCTCCGGATGATATTGTTGAGAGCATGGTGTCTTGGAAATCGGCCAGCACACTTTGAGCAGCTGAGACCATGGTATCCGCTTGTGTCAACATTTACACCGCATGGGCAACTGTGTGGTTCACAAATTTTGCACCCTAGCCTTAAAGCTACTGCAACCCGTAACGTGTTATTGTCCAAATGTGTACCTAGTTGAGGTGAGGGCAAAGCTTGGAGCCAGGCGCCCGACTCTGGGCAAGATGCAGCCTTTAAACGAGCGGTATCTAAACCTGTCGAAGATTCGTACAATTCTGACAAAAAGAGCTGTGAACATAAATCATCCCATGCCTTTTGGGAATTAAGATTTTCAGGTGGCTGGATGTTAGGACACATGCCTCCAAAGCATCGTTCTGTAGGGGAATACTAGGTCTTGTACCTTGTAGATGAAGAATATTAGTAACAAGATCAGCAACCCCATACGAAGACGCAAGGAATACAGGCAGACCCGAGGTCTGAATGCTTCTTATACCTAAACCGCCGTACCTGACTGGTAAAGCAGCTTGCTGAAACTGACGGTCTTCTAAATTAATATTTATAATTTTCTCCAATGTGGCCCTTATAGCGCAATCTAAAGCCAAGACGGCATCAGGGAAGAGCCAAGTGGGAGTAGTCCGAATAAGATAAGTCAATTTGGGTAGTGAAAAACAGGCACGAAACAGAATCAGAGCTACGTGGGCTGAGAGGTTTGCAAGGCGATCCTGAACCCGCAAAAGCATTTGTAGCTTAGAATCTAAAGCGGCCGGGGTGGCTACTGGAAAAAGTGGAGCACCTAGGAGTTCAAAAGTGTCTTGGTTAAGGTGTCGTACGTTTGGAAGAAGATGATCAAACAAACTAAAGTATTCTTTGGCGCTCTCTCCACAAGGGAAAATTTCACACTTAGAATAGTTCACTTTTAAACCTATCTGCTCTAAGCCCGTTAAGAGAGTTCTAACATCAGCCGCTACGGATTCCGCGGATCCTCCAATCGAAGCATCGTCAAGGTACCAAATATTTAAAGGTGACTTTAAAGAGGTTATTAAACTTTGGATCGATAGGCTAAAGATGAGTGGACCCAGCGGATCTCCCTGCTGAGCTCCTACTTGGGATGGAATTTTATAGTTGTTATAATATAAGTTGGTTGGCTCTGCATAACATTGGTGTAGAAAAGGATGCAAAGAAGGTACTAGATCTTTTACCTCTGATAAAATGATATCCCTTTCTACACTGTTGAAAGCATTTTTGAGGTCAAGCTTGACGATCACACAATCCTCGTTAGTGGGGTCCATAGCAAAAGCTCTTGTGGCGTGGATTGCGGCCTCACACCCTAAGGGAGTCCCAAAGCCTAGTTGGTGAGGTTGCAGATAAGCGGCCATCGTAGTACGAACAGCTCTGCAGGCAAGCTTGGCCACAAGGCGGCAGATAGTGCAACCAACTGCTATGGGCCTTATTCCGCCATCTTTTTTCTTGAGTGCACAAAGTGCTGCGCCATATAAAAAAGGTGTAACTTCGTGGTTAAGTAAACCCTTAAGAAGGAAATTGCACAAACGTGTTAGGGCTTCCAACAACCGGGGGCCGTTATTGCCAGCAGATGGTGAAGTGAGTTCTTTCAAATGCTGTGGACGTAGTCCATCTGGACCTGATGCAGAAGAGGAGTGAAAAGAATGAATTACTGTAATTATATCATCAACTGTTACATTGAGAGGACAGGGAATGTTGTCAGGGGTAAAAGTGGGAATTGAGAGTGGACGCGACGGCAAAGGGTGTTTTTCTCTGAGTGAAGCAACTGTGTCTTCGTTATTTGGTGCAATTTTGCAGTCTGACACCAGAAGACGTGCTGCTCCGCCTAAATCACCTTCGTTTACTTTGGCCTCTACTCTTTTATAAAGGTTAAAGGATTGACTGCGTAAACATTCCTCTAGTGGTTCGAGACACTCATTCTCTATGTTTTTTTTTACTTTGGAGGTCAAAGAAGTGCTCCCGTTCTCTGATGGTACCCTTAGCGCAGTCAGAGGGAACGACAATAACCTGAACCATGAGGATTTGCTATTGTTTTCTAAACTGTCATCTATTAGTTCAACAAGTTTTCCAGCAGCCAGGCTTCTGGCTCCCTTAGGGACATGTTAAAGTATGCGGACAGAGCTTTTTAATTCCAGAAGATTGTCCAGGTCAATCTGATTACTGTTAGTATGTGAAAAATGAATACCTCTGCTGTCAGGCCTGGGTTGGGATGAAACTTCATCGCGAGCGATATCTTTGTGAATTCGGCTTATGTGAGTATTTAAACGCACATAGAGCCGAGTAGATCCGGGACAGTGCGGGCATGCGACGCCTACGTTAGCATTTGTGGTTGCCATCTACATCCAACGATAAAAGGAATAGGTATACACATAAATAATTAAAAGTAAGATAGTAAGTAATTAATTAAAAACTATATAATTAACAGGCAATTTTGTATATAAAAATCAAATAACACTAAGAAAAAAGTCAGTTGAATATATATTTTAAAAGAAATAAGGGTTTGAAGAACAATTATGAGCCCGAGCCAGCTTCGAGTATGTCCAAAACTTGAAATTGAGCACCGTGTGGGTGTTGAGTGGTGCAAACGCCGCGGCAGCAACGCTTATCCGTAAAAATCTTCCCTTCACTGCCCCACAAGCACGAATGCTACTGATTTCTAGAGTATTCAGCTGGGAATTATAAATACTTCTTAGGAACACTCATTCCTTGAATTCTTCGAGTTAAAGTGGGTGCTTTCCGTCAGCAAAATCGCGAGCTTGGGCAACCATCACCAGCACGGATAGTATTCGGATCGAAACTTGCACTTTTGAAACCGAATGATTAGTTAAAAATTGGATAATGGAAAACTTTGGTTACTATATAACGTAAATTAAGTGTAATAAACAGGATAAGCTCATTATATTTTAAATTATTTAATAATTAAAGCGGATGAAATTTTCTTTCAAGTGACATCACACAGATTGAGCTAGCCCCAAGATAAGTTCGAGACTTGTTTTATGGGATACTAACTCAACGATACTATATTTTAAAACAAATACATATATAGATAAACATCCAAGACCCAGGCCAATCTGAAAAAGATCATATTCCATCTTAACCTGACCGGGGCACCCTCGTGTCGCAGGATGGCGTGTAAACCACTGCACCACGGAGCTAGCCAGAATTGAATACTTCATCATCATCATCATCAGGTCTTTTTAGTCTCCACTGCAGGAGCATTACCCTCTCTGTACTACCGGATATACCATACGTGGCCAGAGCAGACAGAGGATTTGGCCTACACTTTCCTCGCTGGCCAGACGGGTTGGAGAGGTCTCATTGATGTTTATGAGCTTTGTTTAGCTTGTATTTCCTAAGTCGCTCTTACGACCTCCATGGGTAGACTAGGAGTGGTCCTATTCTACTCTGCCGAAAACCTCACGGCTAAGAATTGAATCCTTAGTGCGTGTGAATTCAACTCGCACTTGTCTAGTTTCATTTACATACATACATACATATTATCACGTATTTATACATATTAAAACGGTAGAGACTAGCCACAGGACCCAGGGGCCACATTTAGCGTACCAATTAGTGTATTGACTATACACAAAAATGGATAAATTGAGAAGTGAAAAAATTATCTGCTCTTTTATACAAAAGTGGAATATCTACTTGGCCAAAATCTATGGAACAGCAGATTTTTTTGCAATTTCGGAGTTGGTCCCATAGTGAAAGTTGTTCAGATTCGTGGTCTGACTCACTCATTAAACGTTTGCTAATGAATTCAATTTCACCCTGTATGTAAAAATAATTATTCGTAATCCATATCCTTATCTTTACTAATATTATAAATGCGAAAGTGAGTTTGTTTATTTGTTTGTTTGTTTGTTTGTTTTTTTGTTACGCTTTCACGCCGTAACTACTGAACCGATTATCATGAAATTTTGCATACAAGTTCTCTGGAGTGCGGAGAAGGACATAGGCTACCTTTTATTCCGGGAAAAAGTACTATTCCCGAGGGATCGACATTGACGCGGGCGGAGCCGCGGGCGAAAGCTAGTCGGATATAATTACAAACATAAGCTTTGCTTTTTTCACACTAAACTGTCTTCCAGACCTCTAACCCAACACTATTATATTGGTAATCGGATCTCCAATTATAAAATTTCATTGCATAACCGCGTCTTAATATTATCACAAGTACTTTACATTTTCAAAATCGGCAATATAAAAGAAATCACAGGAGACGGGAGCCAAGCAATATTCATTACACCATCAAAATATGGAAAGGACAGAACGTGAACTTCATAACAATGTGCTTAAGCTGTAGAATTTCTCAAAATTATGGAAATTATTAGATTTACATAAATACTTAATATCACGTCTTTTTCCCTTGAAGGTAGACAGAGCCCCGGTATTTAAGACCTAATTTAAGTCACGTTTCGCATGTTGGTGGGCATAAGGTGGAAAGACGGAATCAAAATAGCGATGGTTTGCTAGCCGCATCGCCTATTAACATTATTTTTATTTTGACGGACTAAGTCGCCCCTTAAAAAGAATAGTACAGAGGAGCCCGATGGTCTAGTGGGTCTGAATATTATTAACGCTTATTAAGCAACCTCGGGCGTGGTCCACACTGGGATGAGTGACTACAAGTGACACTAAATTTTCTCAAGCTCCTCCGTATATGCTTTCGAAGGCACACTAAGCCGTTGGTCCCGGCTGTAAATTTTTGACGGTGATCTTTATGACATATGCCTTAAGGCAGCTTTATAAATCTGACACCAGCGCCCGTAGCAAGGTGCCCGCGACGCCATTTTTATAGCGCGATAAACTATCTACATCTTGCTCTTGGATATTACGGAAAAAAAGATGACGATAGTCGATAAACGTTGTCGCGCGTGCCATGCTACGGAAGCAGTGCTGGCCACTTACACACATGAAAAGAAAGCATGCAACTTGTTCGCTACTATCACAGAACTATCACAGATGGGTGTACTTCTGTCCTTCGATATTGTATTCATCTTGCACTCAAACCCATCAAACAGATTTTATTTTTAGGCGTAAAATATTGTGCATTTCGTCGCACCAAGAATGCTAATGAAATAGTTGTAAAGAATTAAATATTGCGGGGAATAAAAAGCCCATATTGCAGTAATGAGATGTATCGTATAAAGGGATAACGTACACGAATTGAATTAATTTTACTGCTTCGGATAATTATAACAATAAATAATGATTAAATGCGGATGATATACGGTCTTATGCGGACGATAATAGTCGCGAAGGAGATTAAAATACATCAACTTGTTTAATGCGTTTTGAATGGAATTAGAATTGCACACTGCATCTAAAAAAATATTATTTTACGATTAAGCTTGGTCAATGATTCTAAACGAATTGAATAGATCATTCTTGACACTTGGGTCTCCAAAAATGTCAGAGCATCATGTGGTTTTCCTCGTACAGCAGGATTGTGGAATGGACCCCCGAGGTTTTCCCTGTGTGCTATGACTTGGGGTCCTTCAAAAGGCGTGTTTACAGGTATCTTAAGAGCTCGCCATATGCCAGGCGGCGTGGCGTATATAGCATTATTAGAAAAAAATTGCAAAGTTGCCTCCAAATCACGTCTGATTTGGAGGCAACTTTGCAATTTTTTTCTATCGAGAAAATTTAACGCAATCGTGTTTTTGAGTCCTGAACTTTGCTCCATTTTTATTTAAACTTGAGTATTTAATTATTATTGATTTAACAGTCAATCATGCAAAGCAGTGTGAGGTAGTACGGGCCCTTAAGAGTTGGCAACGCATCAGCACCTCCTCTGGTGTTGCAGATGTCCATGGGCGACGGTGACCACTTTCCATCAGGTGGCTCGTCTGCTCGTTTGCCGTTAAATAAATATATAAAAAAAACAAGTGAAAAAGAATGGTTGTCAGTAAAGTCGGTTTACGGTCGATATTTTTACATGATAACGATGGAAGAGAGATAGATGCGTCACAAGCCGATCGTGCATCTCTATCGCTTGTTCCACGTTCTCGCTTGCACATGGAACGTGACACGTTTTCGTGCGTGCAGCCGGCGTTCATCGATTTATAAGATTCGTTAATATTACGTCGAAATTGATAAGATTTATCACGTCAAAAAGATATCTTTTTATCGGGTATATACCCGACCACGCTTTTAAAAAAAAGTTGTCAAGACGATGTTAGACTCAAAGTGTAATTTCCGTCCATAGAAGTATGAAGTTTTTTTTAAATCTATACAATACAAGAACGCTTTATTGCACCAAAAATAAAATACAAAATACAAAGGAACACAAAAATAAAAAATGGTATACAACCGGCGGCCTTATCACTTAAAGCGATCTCTTCCAGGCAACCGTTTAATGATAGAGAGAAGATTATATGATCAAATGGGTGGCGCAGAAAATTGTTGGTATTTTCAAATTGTTATACATACAATAATATACCTACATAAGACTAAAATAATTTACTTACAAATATACATAGACTTAAATATATGCAGTATATCTCTAATACACAATAAGAGGGAGAAAATGGATCTATGTTTCCGTCCAAAATCTATCCAGATGCACATATACGTGTTTCCGGTTGCATCTTCAGCAGTGCTTTAAAGTCCTGGGTCCCATATTATGACAGCATAATATTACTATTACGTCTTTTTCCCTTGCGGGGTAGACAGAGCCCGGTTTTTTATGTCCTAAAAGCCATGTTTAACATGTTGGTCACAAGATGGGCAAACAAATCAAAATAGTGATGGGTAGCTAGCCGCATCGCCTAGTAATGATTCTGAATAATATTAATTCTGTAAAATTAATGGACAATTTTTTTATGGCCGGCTGCCGTACGCCATCCATTATTTGGTCCAAAAGTCCAAATCTATAAATAAGTATTTAGAAGTATCAGACATACATGAAAAACACTCCTTTTTCTCAACAATCGTGTAACAATAAAAATCTCCATTAGAATGTAGCGAAATAATTAAAGTAGTGACTGGTTGCTAATCAATTGCTTATTTCCGTGACTTAGAAATTATGTATTTTGTTCAAACTTGCATACAGATAAAAAAATCCGGCCAAGTGCGAGTCGGACATAAAAACGGCAAAAAAATCATATCTGTTGTATGGGAGCCCCCGTAAATATTATTTTTATTTTATTATTTATTTTTAAAGTGATACAAATATTCTGTGCATATTTCAAGCGTCTACCTGTTGCCGTTATCAATATCGAGCAAAAACAAGCAAAAAAAATCAAGTTTATTGTATGGGAGCCCCCCTAAATATTTATTTTATTTTATTTTATTTTTTAGTATTTGTTGTTATGGCGGCAACAGAAATACATCATCTGTGAAAATTTCAACTGTCTAGCTATAACGGTTTATGAGATACAGCCTGGTGACAGACGGACAGACAGACAGATAGACAGATAGATGGACAGCGGAGCGAAATTAATAGGGTCCCGTTTTTACCCTTTGGATACGGAACCCTAAAAAAAGAAATACTAAAACTATAGATTTAAAACTATAATTACATTCTCGCTAAACTATAATTACATTCTCATCACAATTTCCATAACTCCTCACGTATGCGCTGAAAAACATTCTCATTTTTGCATTGATGGATGAGGCATGCCTCCTTCTCACACATCGCGAATCGATACCGAACAAAAAGAGACGGAAAAAACGGCGAGTCGCAGGGTGTGGCGACAGAGTTGCACTTTTTGCCGCTATCTTCATATCCGGATGGATAGGAACGGCCCGGATGCTACGTTTCGTAGCTCGTGTGTTCGTAAGGCTAAAGGTTTGTTCACACTCGCGTAGGAAAAACATTAACATACTTGTTGTACTTAAAAGACTCATCATCATTTCGAGTAGGTGTCACGGTCAATCGACCATGCACACCCTGGTGTCAGAGTTCTTCGGAACCGCCTCTCGGCCTCTGACGTGGTTCCTTTAACGACTACCAGATGGCAGCCGGGACCACCGGCTTAACGTGCCTTCCGAAGCGCGGAATCATCTTTATTATCAGACAATCAGGTGATTCAAGCCTGCAATGTCTAACCAAACTGGAAACAACTAAACAAAATATGCTTCCGGTGGGAATCGAACCCACGACCCCCGGGTCAACAGGCAAAAGCCTTAACCACTGGACCACGGAGGCTGTACACTTAAAACACTGATAATTTCAAACGAGATAAGAGACTATTCACAAATTTGTGAGTTGCTGGATGTGACGAAAAGTAGTAATTTTGCCGCTATCTTCATAACTGGATGGAAATGTCTGGGCCGAATGGAACATATCGTAGCTCATGAGTTCGTAAGGCTGAGAATCTGTTCATACTTGCGATTGGTCTTAAATTAGTCAGATATTTCAAGTTGAGGTTGGATCCACAGCGGAACCTAAGGTCCGCTAATAAGAAGCTTAAAATTGTCAACCGCGATTATTTTTGAGATTTGTGTAATATTTTTGGCAACATTGCAGCCGCCATCTTCACAGACTGTTAAGATCGCGGCTGCAATGCAATGTTGCCGAATTACATAAATCTCAAGTATAATAATTTCAGTAAGTCCCGTAGTGACAATAATAGTAATTGTGACCGCGCAATCGTAAAACTTAACGAAAACTAAATTAACGAACCATATCTTTCGTAAGTTTTTGTTTTTCTTAGTATTATGAATATTGCTAGGTATAATAGAAAATGTGTAGCACCAAAACGAGTTTGGTTTTTTATACTGTTATAATATTCCATCATCATAATCTAATTTTAAATATAATTGATATTATAAAACCCTTATTCCATCCTTTTCCCATTTCCTCCCCCCCATATCCTTCCCCCAACTCTTTAAGGAGCCTGGGTGGCGCTGATCGCATGCCATCGGGTGACTCGCTTGCTCGGTCCTATACCATAAAAAATACCTTTCAATTGCTCAAAACACAATAACATAAAATCATGAACAGGGAGGGATCTCAAATCAAAGAACATTATATTGTTGTTTACTAAGTGTAAATGACATATTTCCATGTAATTTAGTAATTCACATAAAACGCAAGTGTGATCCAGTCCTTACGAGAAAAGCGCGCCTTCCCGAAAGACATTTGACGCGTAGATATCGGAAAAAAGGTTTCGTCGCCGGTGCTCTTTGTATGGAAAAATTGTCTTTTCATCAGCTATGGGTACATCGTCTGATCAATGTACCCTTGAGCCTTATAACTCTGCACGTTGTTCATAGAAATGAACATGTTGATCATACATATTGAATATACTTATCATGTCCTTGACCTTAACGGGTAGGCAGACACTAGAGCCATAAAACCTTAAGGCCAGGTTTAGCGTGTTGATAAGAGTGGAAAACGATATCAAAATAATCATTAATTTCATTCAATTTTCCATGCAAATCATGGGATTCTGCGGATTGCTGGCCGCACCGCGTATTATTATAATTTTTCTAAGTTTAGCTTATATTTTGTAGGGTTCCGTACCCAAAGGGTAAAAACGGGACCCTATTAACATCGCTCCGCTGTCCGTCTGTCTGTCTGTCCGTCTGTCACCAGGCTACAGCCTGGTGAGATACATCTCATGAACTATAACAGTTAGACAGGTAACATATGCACTGAAAGAAAATTCTCGTTTAGTTAACTAGAATATAGTTAATGTTACTAGATTTTATTGTAATATATATGACAGCTAACTGTTTTGTTGACTTTACTAGAAAAATCTGGTAATAGCTTACCAAAATATCTAGCACAGATAAACATAATGCTGGTACATATGAATAACATTTTGGTATCGTGCACATTGCATTCATTTGTATAAATTACATTAGTTTTATTTTAAACATAACAGAATGAGTATATTGTTCAGTTGAATATAATTTTATTTTGTGTTTACTTACATTTACTTAGCTATCATCATATGCAATGGTTAAGTTTACTAAAAAAATTAAGAAATATTGTGCAGTTTACTATATTTTTTTTTTATTACAGCAATACTTTATTTTTTACTTTACCTACGTTAAGTAGTGAAGACGTGACAGATTTGTACGACTCGGGCTCTCATGACGACTTAGATGCCTATTCGCCCACTATAAAAAACCCGCCCGCGAGTAAGTCTCCAACTTCAACAATTTTAAGTCACAAGTACAATCGCCCAGCATTGGGCTAGGATAAGGTACTTCTAAAATTAAGTAAGACTTAAAATTAATGAAGGAGGAAGGTCACCCGCGGGCGGCTTTTATAGGAGGTGAATTGGCAACTAAGCCATCATACGAGCCGAATAAATCTATCACGTCAACACACATATATTAAAAACAAGACCAACCCTTTGGGTCTCCAGAGAGTGAACTGAATTCATGGCACATTGCTGGTTTTAAAGCCTGGCTCCGATGTATGTAGTGCACAAAAAACAAGCTGTTTTTATTTAAATGGTTACAATGTTATTCTGTAAGGTGTACCTATGGGTAGGATGCCTGAAATAAATTCAATGATTATTATGTTATTTATATACTATTTATTCAAACATTCTCCTTGCTAAAAATGGTTGTAATTGTAATACGAGTATCTTGAGCGTACTGCAGCAGTGTTGAACTGGATGTCCTTTACAATAATGTTGAATATCTTTCTACAACTATTACTTGATAACAGTCCACTTTCAGAATATAACTCTTTTAGTCCCTAGAAATAAAAAAAAAATTGTATTATACAAGGGTGTTATTAAAAAAAGCTTACAATTTATATTATTGTTATAAAGTGCCTATTTAAAAACTTACGGTACTGGTAGGTGAGTCACTTAATGCACACATTGTGGTTGAAGTACTTGCAGGTGATCCAACAATACTATAGTGTGGAGTTACGCTTCCTTTTTGTGTTGATTTGCTGGACGTAGATGAGAACCACATAAAGTTATATATAATTACGAAACGAGTTCAATTTTACTAAGTCGCAGTGTCAATTTTACACCAACCGCACAAAAACCACAAATTAGAAAGAATATGTGCACAAAAATGGCCCGCCTGCGCACACGACACACGATAAATAAAAAATGGCTCGAAAAGTGCGCCACAATCTTTTTGACAAACGTAAACAACGTTTCGTTTGATGCACGGTATTTATGTTACACAAAACCATTATATAATAACCTTTATTAATTTAAATAGTAGTTCCAACTTTTAGTACAGTGGTTAACAAAATACGCCTCATTTAATAGTTAGAACCATATTGCTGGTTAATACAAAATACATTGATAGGCACAGTGAAAAATAACCTGGTTGATAGTACTATAAGAATCTAGCATATTCTAGCTTAGTTAACCTTACTTGCATTATTTTAGAGATTACAAAAATATTGTAGTTTTCAATAGACAGCTAGTAAAAACAAACAAACTATACAGGTAGACTTTATAATTATTACAATTTTCTTTTTACAATAATAAAATGTACTTGTAAATAGGTTTAAGTATTGTTTACGAAAAATACGATTACTATAATATTCTGGCATACCCTACAATATGATTATTAGATGTTAAAAGTAAATCTGGTGAAAATAACATAATTCTGTTTCTTTATACTAGAATGATATTTACGATACGTTCTGGTAGTATTGTTAAAATTATTTTTCTCCGTGTGATGCTTTTTTTTTGCTTGATTTTTGCTCGATATTGATCACGACAACAGGGCTAGACGCTTGAAATGTAGCCATCGACCACAGAATGAAAATAGTTTTATACGTGTTCAGCATAAGGAAATACTTTCAAATCTGTAGGTAATAGTTTCATCAATAAGGCTTACCTGAAACAAAAAAAAACAACATTTGGTTAGATTTATAAGTTGTAAATAAATTCTATCTCCAAAACAGCGATTAAAATATATTAAAAACTAGCTAATCCGGCGAACTACGTTCCACCTCTTTTTGGGTAGTCGGGTAAAAAGTAGCCGATATGTTAATCCACGGTGTCAGCTACCTCCATACCAAAATTTCTCAAAATATGTGCAGCCGTTCTTGTGTTACAAGTGATGGTGTGTAACCTACGAATAATGTAAAAAACCCGACTTTGTTTCACGCGACTTCGTGCGCGTGACTTTCGGTTTTGTTTCTGCCTGTTCAGACCTCCGGGTCCCAGATCCCGGGTTCCGGGCATGTCAGGCAAGAGTGTTCCCGGGAAACACGATTAATAACGCAGACACAATAGTTTTCGCAACGCAAAAATATTATTTTGAGAGTAAAATATAGCCTATGTTGCTCGTTTATCCGTAACGAACAAACACAAATCTTTCCTATTTATAATATAACAGTCTAGGTTTGCCTAGATATACTACTCCACATAGCCGTGTGGTATCCGGCAGAGTAGAATAGGACCACTCCAATTCTTCCCGTGGATGTCGTAGAAGGCGACTTAGGAAAACAAAGCTTATAAACATCTAAGAGACCTCTTCAACCTGTCTGGCCAGCGTAAAGAGTGTAGGCCTAGTCCTCTGGCTGCTCTTGCCAACTATGGCCCTAGTGGTACAGAGAGGGTCGTGCTCCTGTTGTGGAGACTAAAAAGGACCTGATGATGATGATGATGATGACGACTACTCCACAGGTACGATGCCGACTCATCTATTTTAGACTATGTAATATGACATACATACATATATATTATGACGCCTGTTTACCTGAGGCAGAGACTATGGATCTCCACTTGCTACGATCCTGAAAAATATCTCTAGACGAATTTACAATTATTACTCTCGTCATATAACTGCCTCCGTGGGCCAGTGGTAAAGGCGTTTGCCTGTAAATCAGGGGGGTCGTGGGTTCGATTTTAACGGAAAGCATACTTTGTTTAGTTGTTTTCAGTTTGGTTAGGTCATTGTAAGCTTGAATCAACTGACTGTCTGATAATAAAGTGGATTCCGTGCCTCGGAGGGCGCGTTAAGCCGGTGGTCCCGGCTGCCATCTGGTAGTCGTTAAAGGAAACACGTCAGAGGCCGAGAGGCGGTTCCGAAGAACTCTGACACCAGGGTGTGCATAGACCGTGTCATCTACACGAAATGATGATGATGTATGTAGATGACTCTCATCATACATGCTCTACTTTTTCAGTTCTTCTAATATTTATTAAGAACGTCTGCAATCTTATCGCAGTACGTTCGACGGGGTTGACCCTGACCATTATTCACACTGGCTAAAAAAAACTAAGCTATAAAACCGTAATTACATATTTTTCCTTACAGAAAATATCGACAATGTCTATGAATCCTATTCGGTGACGATAGGCATTCACATTCCAAGTTGTTCAGTTAGTTCGAATAGTTTTCCTCGACCATTATTAACCCTTCAATACCGTAATATCTCCCGATCTGCAGAAATTGCATCTGAAATCGCTATCTCCATCGATCCACCTGCGATGCGACCAAGATGCAACCGAGATGCGACCGAGATGCAACCAAGATGCGACTGACATCTTTCATGACAACATCAGATATCGTGGACAGTATCGCAATTTTGAGGTAGGAAATTTAAAAGCCTGTTTACTTCTAGCTGCTTCTAAATAGAAGGTATTAAGGGCCCGCCATAGGCCACGCGGCGTGGCAATACACACGCGGATGGTCTAAACGGGTTGGCTACATACTTTGGATATTTTCATTTTTAATGAATATTCAAGGGTGATTCGAAAAAAAAAATACACGATGGCTGCCTTATCTGTAATGCAATTATAATCAAAAGATTCAAGGTAAATTTTAATGTGTTTGGTAAAAACTGCTGTATACCGAGTAAATTGGACGTGATTTGGAGGCAACTTTGCAATTTTTTTTCTATAGAGAAAATTTAACGCAATCGTGTTTTTGAGTAAGATATTTACCAGAGTTAGTCCTGAACTTTGCTGCATTTTTATTTTAACTTGAGTATTTAATTATTTTTGACATAACAGACAATCATGTAAAGCAGTGTGAGGTAGTACGAGCCCTTAAGTGTTCCCGATATTTCTCAAAGGAGTAACATTTGAGAATTTACTTGATAAATAATAAATATATATATATACGGACAAATCACACAGATTGAGCTAGCCCCAAGGTAAGTTCGAGACTTGTGTTATGGGATACTAACTCAACGATACTATATTTTATAACAAATACATATATAGATACATATCCAAGACCCAGGCCAATCTGAAAAAGATCATTTTCCATCTTGACCTGGCCGGGGATCGAACCCGGTCAATCCGTGTCGCAGGCTGGCTTGTTGACCGCTGCGCCACGGAGCTAGTCATATTGATATATCGTAAAATTAACTTACTGTTAGGACAAAGTATAATTACCTTTGTTTGGTTGTTTTTAATGTGTGGTAGTGGCCAACACAACAATGACCGTTCATGTTCTCCACGCCTATACCAATGAAAGCAGGCCATAAAAAGATTCTAGAGTACTTTTTTAACTCGTTAATTTACAACATGAACTTATCCTTTTTGTGTGTGTATCTTGCCAACACTTGTGTTAGAGAGTGATACGCAAACAAAAGATACATTAATAAAAAAAAATTACAATACTTATATTATTGCATTATTTTACTCTTAAGAGAGATGCCTGTTGGCCCAGTGGTGAGTATAAATAGCGCTTAAGTAAGTTAAGCAACCCTGGGTGCAGTCCCCTCCCCTCCCTGTAATGGGTCCCGCAAGTTACAAACAATTTTCGAACTGGTCCCGGCTGTAATCATTGATGGCAGTCGTTAAGCTATATCAGATGCTTCTCGGCAGCTTGAAAAATCTGACACCAGTGTTGGCCACTTACGCAAAAACAACAAACAAACTCCTAAGAGAGTCTATTGCTCTGGGATTGGAAACCTTTCCCCAAATATGAAAAATTAGAAAACAAAAAGTATACTAACAATCTCCTGCAATGCTAAATCAGTAGTCAAAACACACACAACATCAACTTTATCCTCACAAAAAGATTTAAACATGAAAGCGCATTGACAGCCACGATACGACGCGTTATTTGCATAGCTTCATTACCTTATCGCGCCCGCCTGTGACTTGCGCTTTATTTTTTTATTTTTGTTTTTAATTAACGCGTGCGGCGCAGCATTGTAATTGGTCAAGATAAGTGGTGAATTAGTTGTGTGTATTCGATATATTTGTATTTCTATTCTTTGAGACTGGCAGGTAAATAAAATTATACGTTCACAAGCTGCGTCCTGCGATTTTACCCTCATTTATACCCGCTGATAATGTACTTCCTATAAGTGAAAGAATTTTCAAAAAACAGTTTAGTAATAAACGAGTTTATACTTTTTAAACAAACAAACAATAAAAACAATTTATTAAGTGGACTCTACCATGATTAAACATAAAAATATCACTCGTTAACTATATTTATTTTTGCGAACTTGTCAAAGTGCTACGGATACAGGACGCGACATTAAAATCAATATATAAAATTACTGACACTAGTTATAACTGACAGGCCCGTAACAATACAATTTATTAAGTAATAAAACAATTTATTAAGTAATAAAAATATAATAAAAATAATGATTGTTCCATGATTAAACATAATAATAACACTCGTTTATATTCGTCAGCGTGTCAAAGTAGATATTCAACAACTCATCCTTTAGCGTGAGAGCAATGCATGTGTTTCTCAAAAAAAATTGTTTTTATTTTTAATTTATTCGCATTAACGTGTTAACGCTGTAGGGCAAAGCTTGCCAGTACTCAGTCTTCCATCCAATCGCGTGTAGGTAAATGCTAATACGGACCACCGCGGACGCCATTTTATATTGAGAAAAGAAAACAAATGTGGTAAACTAAATCTTATCTGCGCCGATTACGGGCGGATAGTGGGAATTCGAACAAACGCTGTCCAAACGAAACTCCAGGTCAATAACTTTAAACCTCTGGTGTTGAGAGAATACAAATACAATATTATTACAATAAAAGATTATTAACATATGGGATCCAAATAACAGACCATTCAAACGGAACTAGAGAAGCACCTTAAAGGGAAGTTAATATTGTCTCTTATTTTTGATGGTTGTTTGTGATGAAAGCATATTTTTCTTCGTGTTCCCATAATTGGTGTTATAGGAAAAGTTGCACATACTAACGGGTTATTACCCGTTAGTTCTTCTTCTTAGTCGGTACAGTCTTGCCAGAGCGGTCGTGGTCATCATTATGAATCACGATGAGTGATGATTTTGGTAATGCGGCGCCATTCGTCGCGGACTGCAGCTTTCCGGGTACATTCGTAAACCGAGCACTTAGTTGCGGCCTTAATCTGGTCTGTCCATCTCATTGGTGATCTACCACGTGGCCTGGTGCCTTCTACTTTTCCCTGCACTACGAGACGCTCAATGGAGTCATTATCACGACGAGATATATGACCAAAGAAGGTCAAAATGCGTGACTGCACTGTGGTTGATAGGCGCTGTCTGATGCCGAGTTTTTTTAATATGGTATCATTGGTTCGAAACTCTGTCCACGATACTTCTAGCATCCGTCTCCAGCACCACATCACATTACCCGTTAGTATGTGAAACTAAACTAAATTTATAGCCGGTATACAGGTTGACCCTGAAAACTCTGTCAATAGTTTACCTAATGTTGGAATTAAAATCCTTGTATGCAACTCCCACGCAAGTTCAATTCAACATCAGCTGGTCAAGTAAGACGTGATAATCCTAACTAATATTATAAATGCGAAAGTGAGTTTGTTTGTTTGTTTATTTGTTTGTTTGTTTGTTTGTTTGTTTGTTTGTTACGCTTTTACGCCGTAACTACTAAACCGAATCATGAAATTTTGCATACAAGTTCTCTGGAGTGTGGAGAAGGACATAGGCTACCTTTTATCCCGGGAAAAAGTACTGTTCCCGAGGGATCGACATTGACGCGGGCGGAGCCGCGGGCGAAAGCTAGTATCTTATAAATCGACGAACGCCGGCTGCACGCACGAAAATGTGTCATGTTCCGTGTGCAAGCGAGAGCCCGAAGCAAGCGATAGAGAGGTACTATCGGCTTAAGCGTTCTGCTTCTAACGCATCTATCTCTCTTCTACCGTTATCACTTAAAATTATCGTCCGAATCCTGACTTTACAGACAACCAACTTTTTTCTGATACACAAGAGTTAAGCTTTCGTCAGTGTCGTTGTGTGGAAAAAAAATAAATTACTATTTGTGGCAAAAATTATAAAGTGCCTTCCTATTGCCTCCTCAGAGCCGAGGTCTATAGGTTATGCGTTATATTTATTTTTTTATCGTTGAGTCGTAAAATGGCATACATACTTACATATATACTTATCTATTATATCTATATTTAATATAATAAAGCTAAAGAGTTTGTTTGTTTGTTTGAACACGCTAATCTTAGAAACTACCAGTTCAAATTGTAAAATATTTTTTGTGTTGGATAGTCCATTTATTGAGGAAGGCTTTGGGCTACAGAACATCACGCTGCGACCAATAGGAAAAATGTTTTGAAAATGGGGGAAACTTATTCATATATACTAATAAAAAAACGAATTAATCATAATAACCGAAACGGACGAAGTCGCGGGCAACAGCCAGTATTAAATAAGTTTCGATCAGTACTTTGCTTTGCGTTACACTAATGGACCATTACAGTTACTACAACCATAGTATTTTATACCATGTTACATTTATTTTATTTCTACTAGATTCTCATACCGTGACTTTCGTTGACCTCTCAACGGATATAAACACGAACAGTTTCAACTCATTACCTCACTAATAACTGCATAATTGCTTACAAATCACCACAAATTAAAAGTGGAACTACTCAACGGCTCAAATGAGCATCATGTCATGCAGTAGTGCCTCGTGTCATGTCAAACGGCAGATAGTTTAAACAGTTGTTACTGGCCGACTAAGCTACTCATGTTTGGGCTAAGTAACAAACTGTGCGTGAGTTTAACTTAAAATGTAAACATCGTATTTTTTATTTTATTTGTTTTTTATTTACGTTTATTGCACACAGTCAAAGATTGATTACAAAAGGATAAACTTAATGCTAATTGCATTATTTTATATATATTTTTAGTGAATTTTTGTGTATTTTTTTTATATTCACAATGCTATTTTGATATACCTACTCTTATTAAATTAAGAAATAAAATATGGTGGATTTTTTTTCAAGCGGGCTTTAGGTCGCTGGTTCAAATAGCGTCCGTTTGAAATTTTTTCACCATATTTTATTTCTTCATTTAATAAGAGTGTAAACATCATCTTCATATACGAGTATTATACAATGTTTCTTTAAAATACAACGTTATGAAGAAGACCTCCTGTCATGACGAAATTATGATAGTGTAAGCAGTCTTTACTGGGCAATTAAACTACTTACGTTTAGCCCAAAAAAGAACGAGCGCGAGTTAATCCTAAAATAAGCATAATCTTTAGGAAATATACATTATATTCAACAAAATGCTATAGAGATAATTAAAATGTTATAACACGTATTTGTCAATTTTGCGTAACACAATTCATGTCTGAATCATATATATTTATGCCTACGTTAGTCGTAAAGACTTCAATAATCAGATTCTGCCATAATTATCACACAAAAAACTTTGGTCTTCATAGAAATTCATAGAAATTCGTCCAGCTGACCGGCAACTTTGTATGGAAAGTCTAATTTTTTTTTTTTCGATTTTCTTCTTTTCTTGCAATTCTATATTATATTAGGGATTCTGATTCCAAAATTACAGTATAGTTCAGAGGTTCAAAATCATACGGTATAGGGTGTCGTTTAGTGTCCGACAATGAGTAAAAAATAAAAAAAGAACTGTCAAAGAGTAGTGAGAAACCGAAGGCATTATCAAACATTATATAGTATAAGCGTATAGCTACCTCCGTGGTCCAGTGTTTAAGGTGTTTGCCTGTTGACCCGGGAGTTCGATTCCCACGGGAAGCTATAGCTATACTTTTTATAGTTGTTTCCAGTTTGGTTAGGAGTCCTAACCAAACTGGAAACAACTATACGTGCCTTCCGAAGCACGGAATCATCTTTATTACCAGACAATCAGGTGATTCAAGCCTGCAATGTCCTAACTTAGGACATTGCAGGCTTGAATCACCCGATTGTCTGATAATGGCACGTTAAGCCGTTGGTCCCGGCTGCCGTCTGGTGGTCGGTAAAGGAACCACGTCAGGAGCCGAGAGGAGATTCCGAAGAACTCTGACACCAGGGTGTCCTGTCCATGGTCGATTGACCGTGTTACCTACACGAAATGATAATAGTATAAGCGTACATAATATTATACTAATCAGTGCTCTAACATTGTTGCTAAATAAATTTTCACAGCCACTATTTGTCATAGCTTGACACAACGATTTGCAAGCGATCACTCTCACATTTAGCGCGCTGAAGCAATGACATTTATTACGCTTACAATGTTGCTAATATGCCAATTGCAATATTTGTAGATTGGCATGACTTTGAATGAATTAGATTAATATCATATGTATGGCTGATTATACTACAACATGAAGGTGGGTACGAATAAATAAGTAGTCAGCGTTATATAAAATTCCTTGTAGATAATTATTGCCACGTTACAACCGAATTGTTAAGATTTTTTTTAAATAATATAATTTCTTCAATGTTCGCCTAAAAGCAATAAATCAAAGAGAATTTCAGTTTTATTAGCTCACATACTTAATGTACATTGGGGCCGATTTCAGCTATTTTTCTTTCTTTACAGCCATTTTTATTTTAAGAGAAACAAAATAATTGACGGACCGCGTCACTAAGAGGATTGGATATTTTTGCAATACTTTTATGTCTAGCTTTTTATGTGAGTAGGAGGTAAATGAGTATTTCTTGATGTTCGATGGACCTTATACTTTGCATACTGATGTTAATCAGATAAAAATGCAATCATTAGTGCGAGTCGGGATCGGCGTAGGGTTTCCGTACTACCATACAAAATGTTAACTACAAAAACGCTATAACACAACGTTTTTTGTATGGGTCTTAATATTTTATTTAATTTTGATTATTTGCGTTTACGGCAGCAAGAAATAGACATATTCTGTAAAAAAACTCAAGCCTCTAGCTGTTAATCAAACTATTTAATCTTTTCACATAAAAAACGGTTTGAACACTAACTATTACGGTTCTATAGATACAACCATGTGACGGACGGACGGACGCACGGACAGCGGAGGTTTACTAATAAGGTCCCATTTTTACCCTTTGAGTACAGAACCCAAAGGAGATACGGAAACAAAAATAGTGATAAAGTTTATTTTTATTAGTATTGTCCGCTCTCGCCTGTCACCCGGGCCATCCCGGTAGTAAACAACTGTCCACCTACCAGATTGTTGCCGAGTATACGCTCGGTTATTTGTTGAGATGTGGTACGCCCACTTGACTTTTATGCTCCACTATGTATGTCCGATAAGTACCAATTACATTATTTATTTAGCGATATTTTACACAAGTTAATATTTTTGCTCACTCCAGCCACGTCATTGACAAGCCAAGCAGAGTTTGTTGCATTACTTGGGAAGGATATTTGCGTATCAATCATAAATTTTATTTTGTGCCAATCCTTAGCTCAGTTATGTGTTTAGATATTTATCCTAACGAATATTATAAATGCGGAATCGAGTTCGTTTGTTTGTTACGCTTTCACGTTGTAACGACTGAACCGATCATCATGAAATTTTGCATACACGCTATCTGGGGTACGGAGAAGGACATAGGGTACATTTTATCCCGGTAAAAAGTACTGTTCCTAATCGACAGTAACGCGGGCGGAACCGCGGGCGAAAGCTAGTATTCAATAAAAATAAACAAAGTTTTCCTTCTTGACCGGGATCGAACCCAGGACCCTGCAATTTCAAGGCACTTGCAATACCACTGAGCCCTCTGTGGCTATCATCAGCCACAGAAGTTGTAACAAGTATTTTTACAGACTTGTAAACAACACAAGCGCAGGCTTGTAAAAATTAAATGTATATCTAATATGTCACGTAGTTTCTCCTAGGTATTTACCTATCACATTGCTATAAATCAAAGTTGCAGTTTGCAGCATCGCGACGTTATTGGACGTTGACGTCGGACGTCTGACGTCTGATATTAGATCTGCAGGAAACTGCATGGCACTGTTTATTTTACTCCAATGCGGTAACATTTTTAACTGATTTTAAAAAAGGAGGATGCTTTTTCGGTTTTCTGATTTTGACCCACGATTTTTCTATCGTCGAAGATCGTCGTCACAATATCGTCGATAAAGTCCAATGTTTTAGAGTTCCGTACCCAAAGGGTAAAAACGGGACCCTATTAATTTCGCTCCGCTGTCCGTCTGTCTGTCCGTCTGTCACCAGGCTGTATCTCATGAACCGAGATAGTTAGACAGTTTAAATTTTCACAGATGATGTATTTCTGTTGCCGCTATAACAACAAACACTACAAAATAGAATAAAATAAATATTTAAGGGGGCTCCCATAAAACAAACGTGATTTTTTTTTTTAAATTAATAATAAAATAAAAATAAAACTAATATTAACGGGGGCTCCCATACTTGATTTTTTTGCCGTATTTATAGATAACGGTACGGAACCCTTCGTGCGCGAGTCCGACTCGCACTTGGCCGGTTTATTTTATACATAGAGTGACTCAAGAGGTAAGTTTATATGTATAACTTCGCACCCGCGCAAAAGCGGGCGGATCTCTAGTTTCAATAAGTTAGATGTCAAATACGTGGTGTCTGTAATGTTTTTTTATTATAATAAAAAAAACTACAAGCCTGCACTCCTTCTCTATCATCATCATCATCAGGTCCTTTATAGTCTCCACTACAGGAGCACGACGCTCTCTGTACTACTAGGGCCATACTTGGCCAAAGCAGCCAGAGGACTTAGCCTACACTCTCCACGCTGGCCAGACGGGTTGGAGAGGTCTCTTAGATGTTTATAAGCTTTGTTTAGCTTGTATTCCTAAGTCGCCTTCTACGACATTCACGGGAAGACTTGGAGTGGTCCTATTCTACTCTGCCGGATACCACACGGCTATCCTTCTCTATATAAACTATAAATGTGCGAAATTGCATACTCCTCCACTATTTTTGCAAAACGGGGTATAGATTATGTTGTTTTATTTCTCCCACATTTTTTATGTAAATGTGCTGAACCAATATACTGCGCGAAACAGTTGTAATGAATATTTAATTTATGAAACACCACTTTTTGCGATAATTGATTATAGATTTCAGCTCGTAAACTTGTCTGTCGAGTCAGCGCAACATTGTCAGCGTATAAATGGAATCAAGAGAAACGGTAAAAACAGTATTGATGTTGAAAAACTCGGTTAGATGTCCCTTTCATAAACCTGCCTAATCTGCTGCACTAGTTGGCAATTCAGTGAGTGGAACCGTGTTTTTGTAATGAGTCCTAAAAGGGGGGGGGGGAGGAAATGGGGGAAGGATGGGCCTCCGGCTCTCTCACTCACCGAACGAAGCATAGAAGCGGTAAAGCTCCTACTCAAACGTCGATTTTCTGTGAGAGTGTGGTACTTCCCCGGACGAGCCGGCCCATTCATGCTATTAGCAAATATGAATTTTGCCGGTAGCGAGGCTCTACCACAACTTAGTCTCTTAAATTACTTTGACATATTCTATTGAAAATCCTTGAATATGCAATTTATATTACACTAGCTATCGCCCGCGGCTCCGCCCGCGTCAATGTCGATCCCTCGGGAATAGTACTTTTTCCCGAGATAAAAGGTAGCCTATGTCCTTCTCTGTACTCCAGAGAACTTGTATGCAAAATTTCATGATGATCGGTTCAGTAGTTACGGCGTGAAAGCGTAACAAACAAACAAACTCACTTTCGCATTTATAATATTAGTTAGGAAGTTAGGATAAGTTGAAATTCCTGTTTTCAGCTTTAAGAAGCCTTTGGAAATCACCGGTGTTTAGCTATGTTTACCGCTATATGTATCATTCTGACGTACAGCTGCCATTTGCATGTTTTATTTTATTACCCAAGCGCTGATTAGAAGTCGCAGGTTGCAGAAAACCATTAAGTTTAAATCATTGATAAGTTGGTTATAAACGTAGCCACTTCTGAATAATATTATTGCTAGCTTTCGCCCGCAGCTTCGCTCGCGTCAATGTCGTTCCCTCGGGAAGTCGGGATTTTTTTTCCGTGATGAAAGTTAACAAATGCAAATAACTTGTTCGCAAAATTTCATGATGATTGGTGTAGTAGATACGGCGTGAAATCGTAACAAACAAACAAATAAACAAACTCACTTTCGCATTTATAATATTAGTAAAGATATGGATTTATTTTTAGGGTTCTTGAGTAAGTATAACCAAAGCGTCTGGTCAGCGAGGAGACTGTAGACCAAATCCTCTGTCTGCTCTGGCCAAGTATGGCTCCAGTAGTACAGATAGGGGTCATGCGCCTGCAGTGGACACTATAAAGACCTGATGATGATGATGATAATGATGTAAGTGTACTTAACTTAATCTCAGATACTAAACCAGACTATAGAAATAACAATAAGATATACCTTATTTTTACATGTGGAAAATGCGTTATGCATACTGATCTGCTACGGGGTATCCCATAACCTTGATTCCCTTGCCGAATCAAACAAATTCCTATCATTCCCAAGCTAAAAATGAAAAACAACTTAACATTGTTACAACTTAACAATGTTATCAATGCTTCTGATGGGCAGCAGCAACGGAAGCACAACGTAAGAAAGTACCACGTTGCCGGCCTTGCAAGGAATTGGGGAGGACATTGGGAAAAGGACATGAGGGGAGGGTAGGCTGGGCCTCCGGCTCTCTCACTCACCGAACGAAGCATAGAAGGGGTAAGCTTCTACTCACACGTCATTTTTGTGTGAGAATGTGATTCTTCCCCAGACGAGCCGGCCTATTCATGCTATAGCAAAATTGAATTTTGCCGGTAGCTTGGCTCTACCACAAACTGAGATAGAGTTAAGTACAAGTACTAGTAACTTAGCCGTGTGGTTTCCTAGCCGTGTGGCTTCCGGCAGAGTAAAATAGAACCACTCCACGTCTTCCCGTGGATGTCGTAAGAGGCGACTAAGGAAATAGAAGCTAAACAAAGCCCAAAAATATCAATGAGACCTCTCCAACCCGTCTGGCCAGCGAGGAGAGTGTAGGCCAAATCCTCTGTCTGCTCTGGCCAAGTATGGCTCCGTACAGAGAGGGTCATGTTCCTGCAGTGGAGACTAAAAAGACCTGATGATGATGACTAGTAACTAAGTAAATCCAAAGTCAGTTTAATATTTGTTATTAATTACTTCTTGTGCGCCAAGGTGGCCACCATGTGGACACCAGATGGCCGCCGAAAACGTGGCAGACCTAGAAGGAGATAGCGCGATGGCCCGGATGCATATATAAGTGGGTGGCAAATTATTGCCCACGATAGGGATGACTGGAAATAAATAAATATATACGGACAAATCACACAGATTGAGCTAGCCCCAAGGTAAGTTCGAGACTTGTGTTATGGGATACTAACTCAACGATACTATATTTTATAACAAATACATATATAGATAAACATCCAAGACCCAGGCCAATCTGAAAAAGATCATTTTCCATCTTGACCTGGCCGGGGATCGAACCCGGACGCTCCATGTCGCAGGCTGGCGTGTTAACCACTGCGCCACGGAGCTGTCTGAAACAAAAAGGGGAGGCTTTTGCCCAGCAGTGGGACACTGAGATAGGCTATTAAAAAATTACTTCTTGTTGTTGGTCGATAGAAAGATCAATAAGTCGATAAAGAACAGCTATGAGTACTTTATAAATTTCTAATACATTCCTTTACTTTGGCTTTGAAGCTTTTGTTTTTTAGTAAAGAAACAGTATGTTTTTTTTTATGTAAAATCTTGGCAAAACATGACCCGGATAAGTTGACCAATGGTATAAATATGAGTAAAATTATTCAAGGTAAATGTATAGTTGATACTATAGTGAGAGAAATTCACATTTTCTTTAGTAACAATGTATTTATTTCAGTTAGAATTTTCAAAGTAAGTACATATGAACAGCCTTACACTAAAATCATCCGATTTCAACAAACAAAACATCGACTTTAAGAGTCCGTAATTATATCTAATCCAAATATACCCATGCAATAAACAGAGCTATCAAAACATACTCTCAAATATTGTAAACTCATAAGTTCTCGACAAACAAAACTGCCGTTTCTAAGGCGGCTTGTCGGATCAAGCAAAGAAATTAAGAAATATCTGGTTGCTCTACGACTGGAGCTATCGTCAACAAACACTCCACAAAAAGCGGTATTACAACAAACCATCAGATTTCAATAGCAAACAAAAGCGATGGACGCGTCTCATTATCTGATCATCGAGAGCTTGAAACGTTTAAGATTTTGAACGCACTGTACTGGATAAACGCTAGCGGTTTTGCAACTTTTATCTATTAAAGAAATGTTAATTATTTGTTACTTATAGTTAAACGGATAATTGAACTTATTTTATGACACTGCATTTTTTTGCAAAACTTTTTATCAGCTTATAGCATGTTAATACTATTTGTTAGTTGTAAATTTTTCGAAAATCATATAATAAAATGGGCTATCCAAAGGTAACTTAAATATTCACGTTTACTAGTGTAAAGTTATTACATAACTCAACTATCTCCTGAAGGTTTCTCAGCATAAATAAATAGACTTTTCCTTTGCAAAATTACGTTAAAACAAAATCATATTGCGTAAAAACATAATTAACTACTTCTTTCGTACAGATTTATATAAAAACTTTATTTTTCTGTTAAAAAAACATTTGCATATGACTGGTACGTAAGCGAATGGTTTTTTTGTCTTTTTAATTTAGATACAGTTTTATCAAGCAATGCAATATTTTAACTTTAGTGCTTTGACATCAATTATCCTAAGAGCGTCGAAACCGCCGCGTTTTCTTAAACCTGAATACAAATTTAAAAACTGAGTGGATATTACTGAATTTTCCGATAGTGAATACTACGTTATAAAAAACATTTCAAAACAAAAACCACTATTAAACCGCTGCGTTTTCTCTAGCCAGCGCTTCTCCCAATCTTAAAACCTCCTTTTTAAAATAACTTCGACACGATAAAATAATAAAACGCTCAGGCCTTCGCGTTTTTTCTGCCCAGTGCGTAATTCAATCTTAAAACCGAGTGGATCTCACTGGATCTGCCAATAATGAGTTCTGCGTTTTCGCATCAATCGGACAATGGCACAATGGCTCCGAATCTGCGTATACCTATCGGCGATTAAGCTTTTCTTTGTCGAGCCACAATGGGCTTTTTAATTTCCACCAAATGACCTTTCCTTTGTAGCTAGATCGAATCGGTTTGAGGGATGAATTACGGGTAAATAAAAACTAAGATTGAAATACTTGAAAGACGAAAATTAAAAAATGATATAAGAATACGATTTTTTAGGCGTCTTATGATTTATTTCAAGTTGGTCTGGAAGAAAAGGAAAAGCCAGCCGAGTGAAGGGGCAAAAATCTAAGGAATCATGGTCTAAACTGTATGTATGTAAGAAATCGATCTAAACTGCTCAGAATAATACTGTCGATCGTGCTTATAAAGAAGTTTAACGCAATCACTCCTATGTTTTATTAACAAATTTGGAAATTTTTCAAAATTCTTCAATTCCTATAGTATATGAACTGTAGAATTTTGAAAAATTTGAAAGAAGCGTTTAGGAAATAAACGCTTATTAACCGAGTTTAAAAATTGGATATTTATGTTCACCAATGAAGTGCCCGTCTTATCTTATCAGAAAATCGCGTCCTTCCCCTGTGGGTGACGAAAAAACGTGGTATTTTGAAGACCATCCTTTCCATTAACAGGTTACGTATACATATATCTAGACTAGCTCCGTGGCGCAGCGGTCAACACGCCAGCCTGCGACACGGAGTGACCGGGTTCGATCCCCGGCCAGGTCAAGATGGAAAATGATCTTTTTCAAATTGGCCTGGGTCTTGGATGTGTATCTATATATGTATTTGTTATAAAATATAGTATCGTTGAGTTAGTATCCCATAACACAAGTCTCGAGCTTACTTTGGGGCTAGCTCAATCTGTGTGATTTGTCCCTATATATTTATTATTATTATTATTATTTATATATGTTGTTCCATAAATGCTGTCGGCTGCTAGACATCGACTCTGTCTATCCCGTAAACGGTGAGATATTTATACAGTTAGCAAGGTTGTGTCCGTGTCGTACATGTCCCATAATCGAAGTTGAAATGGCCGCCATCAATTATTCCCGGGCCCGGAATAGCTGGTCATCTTAATTGTTACACCGGATTTATGACTGACTAGCAGTGCCCGCGACTTCGTTCGAGTACATTTTATGTTATGTTTGTTCGGGGGCCACGTCTTATCATGACAGGAGAAAAAACCTGTCTTGTACGCCTAAATGTATATCTTCCAAGTTTCATAAAATTCAGTTAATTCGTTTAAGAGTTATGGAGCACATACATACATACATGGTGAAAATTTTATCGTTTTGGACCCTTAACAAGCAACAGGCCTGTATGAGGTTCGCAGTCTATACGTTAGTATTAAACAAAATGAAATTGAATTCATTAGCAAACGTCTAAGGAGTGACTCAGACCACGAATCTGAACAACTTTCATTATGGGACCAACTTCGACATCGTGAAAAAATTATCTGCTCTTTCATACAAAAGTGGAATATCGACTTGGCTAAAATCTATGTTAAAAGCAACAGGCCGGTTGCCGGCAAGCTGTGGTAGTTAGTTCCACTAACTGCCACTATGGGCGGCGGAGCGCGCTGCAGTGCTATAGTAACAGATATTTTCACCCGCCACTAGATGGCGTTAGCCTAAACTTGGTAAAACCAAGTAAAACTGAAAGATATTGTTTTACCATTATCACGTAAAATTATCGACGATGGACTCCTTATCTCACTTGAGGTAACTGCCTCCGTAGTCCAGTGGGTTAGGCGTTTGCCTGCAGACCCGGCGGTCGTGGGTTCGATTCCCACAGGAAGCATACTTTATTTAGTTGTTTCTATTTGGTTAGGACATTGCAGGCTTGAATCACCTGATTGACTGATAATAAAGGTGATTCCGTGCTTCGAAAGGCACGTTAAGCTGTTGGTCCCGGCTGCCATTTGGTAGTTGTTAATGGAACCACGTCATAGGCCGAGAGGTGGTTCCCAAAAACTCTAACACCAGGTCGATTGACCGTGTCACCTACTCGTAATGAATGACTTGAGGTTCTAGATTTGACTTCACCCCAACCAACAATATTCCAAAATGTCGCGAACATATCGTCGCTATTTGTGGCATGTACCTTTGATTTACAATACACCACGATAAAAGTCAGTGAGCAATTACACGCTAGTGCTAGCCCGGCTTCGCTCGCTCATCTGATTCATAACTCCAAAATCGGAACCGCCACTTAAAACTCATTTAAAATTGAGCTTTGAAACCTAAGTTTAAAGATTTATTTCGCGTGCAGCTTCAACACCGAATTGTAGCATCAATTGTCTTTGCTGAAGATTAAATTGATTTACGCGACAGCGAACTGTCCGTCAGTTCTCGGTACTCGTAAAGGCACGTATCGCGAAGCTCGCGATCGCGAACTTTACCGATTCCTTTTGATGTGGCGATAAATCACTCCTGATTTAGTGTGGCGAATCGTAAGCGTGCCTTCCTGGATTCTGCTATTATTTCATTACCACATAATTTTATGAGGTATTTATCATTACGGCTATTCAGAGAAGACACTAGTTTATTTGAGATTTAGTTGCTTTTCTGAAAAGAATTTGCGAGTATCTAACCGTCACCTTCCAAAGCGGAACTCTTAGGTTCTACTCTACAATCACATGGCTCTATCAATATCAGAAAATAATAAGTAATAAAGAAAGTCTTAAACCGACTTCATAATTTGCTAGTTACTGGCGCATACTTAACTCACTGTCTCAGAACTAGTGGTCCAATTTTGATGTAACTCTCTCTATTCCGTAAACAATGTGCAATGTGAATAAATAGTTTCTGAGATATAAGTGGACAAACATACAAATATACATACATAAACCGAATTTTGGTTAGAAGCTGACTAACATATATTAAAAACCGTGCAATTCTGTCAATATCACGTTCATACGAGTCGAATTTGTACCTTCTTTTTTGAAGTCTTTTAAAACGACGTCACATTACATCTTACGACTGCTATACGATATACATAAGTTACAACGAATTTTCAACAAGTATAGTCACGAATATATATACAATTGTATTCAATTTAATACCTTATCACATTGACTTAAGACCTGATGTGTACATACCAATGCTCACGACTGTACCTTTTTCTTTGCCTGAAAAAGAGTAAAATATCAAACACATACAGCACTGGCTTACTTGTTTGTGTACGTAAACATTAGGGTCGGGACACATTCAGTCGTATCGTCACGGGCCCGTCAATTATTCAGGCCGCTATTCCGGCCCTCTCTTATGGAGTTGAGATCTGTGTTCGCGTGATTTACGAGTGGTCACGGTGACAAACGTATTTGTAGGCTTGGCTATGCGAATATTTGTCGTAATAGATCGTTGTTAAGTTGTTGTTTTGCGCATTTACAGCTAAGCAATTTAAATACACACACATTTCTGTCCCACATGTTTTCTTTGGCGGCGAACTGTGGCAGTTGAAATGAAGACACTCAGGCTAACCTGGCCCGATTTAAACGCGTGGCGAAGGACAGATCGCGATGGCGAAGTACTGTAGAAGCCTTCTGCCCCACTTGGGGGCCATAGGATCTTAAATCAAGTAAGTCATGTTTTCTTTATGGCCGGTCTGTCATAGCCTTAATCTGGGTCCTGTCATTTCGAATCGCGATGCAAATCGCTCTAGAGCTTTTTCTGAATGGGTCCTTTTGCACCGCAATGCGAACCGCCCTAGAAACATTTTGTAATTGGCGAGTCGGACTGCAGTGGGAAACAAAACAGTTCTATTCCGGACAGAAACGATATGTAGTTTTATTACACATCTCTATTACAACAACCAGGCCCAAAAGAACAGAAAATATAGAACAATTTATCATTTACATATGTCTTATCATAAGTCACTTCGTAATATATTTCTGCTATTGCACTGTAAAGTTATTATTTTTTTACGCGCAGTAAGGGACAGAGATACCTGACCAGATCCTCTACCTATATCTTCAATTATCTCTTAAACCATAAATAATAGTAGCATGAAAATTTATATTAAGAAAGACTGCATTAAAATCTTCCTGTATATACATTTTCATGTTATTATTATTTATAGTTTAAGAGAAAATTCAAGATATAGGTAGAGGGCCTGGTCACCTCTGTCCCTGACTGTACATTCCATGAATCCCAGGTAATATTAACTAACTCTGTGTTAAAAAGTAGACTTACCGGTCACATAAATAATAGAACAAACCTGGAACACAAGCCCATGCTTCTTTGCCCATAGCTTCCTTGACCAATCGAGTAATTCCAAAAGGTACCTTGGGCTGTTCGCACCGCTGTACCCACTGCGGTGCGAATGCTTCCATTCAGAAAGAGTAAAACGCTGTGTAAAACGACTATGGATCCTGGAATTCAGACTGATGCGGTGTCCCTCTCATGAGAATCTTAATTCCGTCTATGTGAGGCCACCCTAAAGGTCACAGGACGCAAGGCTCCGACAAAGGACGAACGAAGCCAAATCTAAGGACAATCCTTTAGGAGGAAATGGACACCTTGAAATACAGCGTTTCACGGTTGCGTATTAATAAATTTAAAAGAATCATTTTACGCCAATTCCTTTGATCGACTTTAACAATATAAACGAGACAATCAACTGCTACATTCTATGACAACTTAACAGATAATTTCACATTCTAGAGAGCATTCAAATCATCACTCCATTATAGAGCAAGTCCAGTACATATTTAACAAATGACCAACTTAGTGTAAAAAAGTTCCGTATTATTTCTCGGTAGGTGCTTTCTTTTGTATCATCATCATCATCGTCATCAGGTCTTTTTAGTCTCCACTGCAAGAGCATGACCCTCTCTGTACTACCGGAGCCATACTTGGCCAGAGCAGACAGAGGATTTGGCCTACACTCTCCTCACTGGCCAGACAGTTCTTTTGTAAAGAACAGTTGAATTGAGAACTGGTTGCAAACTTCCGTATAGTGCAAGTTGTTAATTCAAATGTAAACAATTCTAAATGTCCAACTAGTCACCCAAAATCAAAGATTAAGGAATAAAGCGTCTCATAGATTTAAAAAAATGCGTCAATCCTTATATAGGCGAATTCTAACATCTAGTAAACAACCCTCGTCTAATTCTTTTTCATTCATTCATCATCATCAGGTCCTTTTTAGTCTCCACTACAGGAGCACGACCCTATCTGTACTACTAGAGCCATACTTGGCCAGAGCAGCCAGAGGACTTGGCCTATACTCTCCACGCTGGCCAGACGGGTGGGAGAGGTCTCTCAGATGTTTATAAGCTTTGTTTAGCTTGTATTTCCTAACTCGCCTTCTACGACATCCACGGGATGACTTGGAGTGGTCCTATTCTACTCTGCCGGATAGCACACGGCTAGTCTAATTCTAATTCTTACCTAGCTTAATTTAAAATACTCTGAAATCGATTGTGACTGGGCCGCCTAAATCTAACCGGGCCTACAAAAATACACTGTCTGTCTGTTTGCGTCAATTAGGGCGGAAACATTTCTATATCCAGTCAATCTTGAATTAGGTCGCTGCTTTAGTGAAGCTTTTATAAAACTTTTCTGCAGTCGTCATAACTTAAACAATATTTCGTTGACTCTTTAGATAGGAATAGAATTATTATTAATAAAACAAAAACAAATAAGACAATACATAAAGATTTTTTTAAATATACATTTATAAGTATTACTTGGTTCAGTGGTTAAGGCGTTTGCCTGTCGACCCGGGGGTCATGGGTTCGATTCCCAACGGAAGCATACTTTGTTTAGTTGTTTCCAGTTTGGTTAGGACATTGCAGGCTTTGAATCACCTGATTGTCTGATAATAAAGATGTTTCCGTGCTTCGGAAGGCACGTTAAGCCAATGGTCCCGGCTGCCATCTGGTAGTCGTTAAAGGAACCACGTCAGAGGCCGAGAGGCGGTTCCGAAGAACTCTGACACCAGGGTGTGCATGGTCGATTGACTGTGACACCTACTCGAAATGATGATGATAAGTATTACGTAGTTCTTGTCTTTAGTTAGTGTTATATTTAAATTATTAAATTAATGAATGTGTAAAATTTAATGGTGTTTAATGAATAAATTTACCACCATAATAATAAAACAATGTGTATGTACAACAATAATGCTGAATATAATTTGAAAAATTCAAAGAAAAATATAGTAGGCCAAATTACTATATGTTTCAAATCGCACCCTGGTGTCAAGAGTTTTTCGGAACCGCCTCTCGGCCTCTGACGAGGTTCCTTTAACGACTACTAGATGGCCAACGGCTTAACATGCTTTCCGAAGCACGGAATCATCTTCATTATCAGACAATCAGGTGATTCAAGCATGCAATGTCCTAACCAAACTGGAAGCAAATAAACAAATTTATCTTCCGGTGGGAATCGAACCCACGACCCCTGGGTCTACAGGCAAACTGCAAGTCTAAAGGTATGTATGTTGGGCTATTCATGGCCGATCTCAGCCTTTGGCTTTAGGGTGCGCTCTAATGGCTCCAACAGCTGTTACGTTATATATCCCTGTACTGGAGAGTGTCCCTAATAATGGACGGCGAATGGCGATACACTGCCGGCTCCATTGTTCGACAAGCATCCACACTTGACTACAACTGGGACTGAATAAGTCAATAGTAGTCTGTCTGTAAACAGCCATTATTAGACTTCCGATTCTGGTAGTAGACATAGTATTTCTGATTTCTACTAGTCGTTTAAGCATATATAACTCCATCATTTTAATTCCATCAGCCCTCAATATTGCTAACACCTAGGTATTTACATGATAACTGTTTTTAGTTGGCTGTGTTACTGACCTATGTGTAACTCGCCAACACTGGTGCCAGATTTTTTAAGCTACCTAAAGGCATCTGACAGAGCTTAACGACTGTTATCAATGATGACAGTCGAGACCAACGGCTTAACGCGCCTTCCGAGGAGTTTGAGATATTTGTATGGCACTTGCGGTCACTCATGTTAGTGGGACCTTGCCTGGAGTTGATTAAAATATGTTGGCGCTAATAATACTAGCTCCGTGGCTCAGCGGTCAACACGCCAGCCTGCGACACGGAGTGACCGGGTTCGATCCCCGGCCAGGTCAAGATGGAAAATGTCTTGGATGTGTATCTATATATATGTATTTGTTATAAAATATAGTATCGTTGAGATGGTATCCCATAACACAAGTCTCGAACTTACTTTGGGGCTAGCTCAATCTGTGTGATTTGTCCGTATATATTTATTTATTTATATTTAATGCTCAGACCCACTAGACCATCAGACTCCTCCTTGTGGTACTGACCATTGGTGTTATATTTTAAGCTACCCAAAGGCACCATTGCTTTTTGATGATGATAGCCGGGACGAACAGCTAAACGCGCTTTTGGAAGCAAGGAGGCGCGTTAATGCCATTGGTCACCAGTCGAAGTGAGTCTCCGAATGTGCCTTTCTTATAGCCCTGTGACTAAATATTGCCTCTGCTACAGAGACTCCTTTATTTTCTTATTGATGATTTAGAAGAAAGAGAAGTTCAAGACTATATTTTAGTGTTTTTTCTATATATATATATAAACAGCCTCCGTGGTCCAATGGTTAAGGCGTTTGCCTGTTGACCCGGGGGTCGTGGGTTCGATTCCCACCGGAAGCATACTTTGTTTAGTTGTTTCCAGTTTGGTTAGGACATGGCAGGCTTGAATCACCTGAGTGTCTGATAATAAAGATGATTCCGTGCTTCGGAAGGCACGTTAAGCCGGTGGTCCCGGCTGCCATCTGGTAGTCGTTAAAGGAACCACGTCAGAGGCCGAGAGGCGGTTCCGAAGAACTCTGACACCAGGGTATGCATGGTCGATTGACCGTGACACCTACTCGAAATGATGATGAGTGTTATTTCTATCTATCCATGCTATTTAAGTTGGGCTATTCATGGGCCGATCTCAGATTTTGGCTTTAGGATGCGCTCTAATGGCTCCAACAGCTGTTGCGCCATATATCTCTGTACCGGAGAGTGTCCCTAATAATGGATGGCGACACACCGTCGGCTCCGTCAATGTTCGACATGCCTACACGATAACTAAAACCGAAATAAGTCATAGATGGTAATTGAATAGCTGAGCGCTTTAAGCAAAGAGATTACACATGATTTCTATAAAGTTTTATATCAACCATAAAATTGTCATTTCAGCTATGACCCAACTTGATTTAAAATTGCAAAATATTGTCTAAGAGTCCCCACACACTGCACTTTTTATCGGCCGTTAGTTTTTAATCTTTTTGGCTTTTAATCCATATGAAGATGTAAGCAAGTACACACATTACATCGGTTGCATCTTCATACTGATTGAGAGCTAGACCAAACTATCGGCCAATAGAAAGTCTGCAATGTGCAGTGACTCAATTGCTTTCAGTGTTGTTTACTTCTTACTTCATTCTACAGTTTTACATGAATTCGTATTCTTCCTCTTTTTCTAACGAGTCGTATACATACAATTTAAATAAGTTTTGACCAGTGTTTTGCTACCACGATTGCCCGTTCGTTTGCCTTATTCAGATCCATGAATTTGTATATGTTGAATATTATCCTTCAATGCGTTCAGTGCTTTCAGTATGTGCTACAATTTGATGATAGATGTGTTTCTAACACTCTTCTTCTTTTGTCTTTTTTTTTATAAAGTATTAAATTAGGCTTTTGTCTCCCATCTCACTTGATGGTAAGTGACGATGAAGACAAGAGTTACATGCCTGTCCAAGAAATACCCATTTAATCTACTTTTGAATGTCCCGGGACTGTACTTGTCTGGGAATATAGACGCAGGCAGTTCATTCCACACTTTAGCTACTCGAAGCAAAAAGGAAATGTCGAAGCGTTTAGTTTGACTCTTTGGTATTTCAACGACAAATGGGAGTAATCAATGACCTCCATTCTTACTTATTTAAAGCTAATCTTTTTACTTTCGAATAAGTTCTACGATCTGTTTCTTGATTTGTTATCTATTTACGTTTATCTGTCTTATGTTTTGAAAAATTCATCGTGTCTCATAGATTAAAAAAAAAATTGCGTCTTCGTGTCTCATAAGATGACCAAACATTTTCCATCTTCTAGTATCTATAGTGCGCATTTCGTTTTTCTCCTACCAATGCAACATTTCTTCGTTCATCCTAAGGCTCTGTCCACTCCTGAAATAATACTACATGCATTGGTATTGACTGTGAACCTATATTGAGTTCAATGCTTTCAGTATCCGCAGTCGTCGTTACAATTAGATGATGGATGTGGTTTTCATTGGCCATCTCATTACAGAGTGTCGACTCTCGATTTGATTTGTCTTTTTACATGACTGTAAAAAGGTACTTCTTTTCTGTTTTGTTTCTCATTAAATTCATTGCTTATTGATTTCTTTTTCCACAGCTTCGTCCACATTAATAATAATGGTTTCTAATGTTTTCTTGATTTAATTATAATAATGTAATATACGCGATAACACCGTATTAAATTGTATTTAAGCAAATCCTTACTAATAGTATGTCCTTACTAATATTATAAATGCGAAAGTGAGTTTGTTTGTTTGTACGCTTTCACGCCGCAACTACTGAACCGATCATCATGAAATTTTGCGTACATGTTCTCTGGAGTACGGAGAAAGACATAGGCTAACTTTTATACTGGGAAAAAGGGAATTGACGCGGGCGGAGCCGCGAGCGAAAGCTAGTTAATAATAGTTGTAATAGATAACTGATGACCACCATCATATTTACGAGCAACAGGAATGGTTTTTCATAAAAAATATCGCCTTTTCAAGTAACTAATATAGCAAGGAGTAGCCATAATATAGTTTCGTCACTCGTGCGCATAAATGTCAACAATGTATGTTCTGCGAAGCGCGTGCTGCACTCGGTCGCGTCAGTCTTCGTCAGGTCTATTACAGGAAGATGGATGTTGGAACGGTCGTCTGTCATGATGGAGTATGCAACGATATTTTGAAAGATAATTAGAAATAGATTCACGTCTTTGAATGAGCTCGTTTGAGATACAGAAGACATTGACTTAATTTAAATTTTCGCTTATCAGTTAATGAATTTGGTCATTTACGTAATTGTTGAACGATTGTGTCTAGAAAACTGGCAAGCGATGGGATAAGAAGGCACAATAGTAAAACACATCCCAAATAAACAATTACGAAAAATACGTACTTTAAGCACTAATCAATACGTCTTTATCTTGTAGACAGTGTCTTTTTTGAAAGTCTAGGACCATTAAATTAGAAAAAATATATTTATTTTTTCTAATTCAATGACAATTACAAGAACATAGAACGGGAATCTGTTGAAATCAAGAATTTTAATGAAGAAGATTGAAAGATGTCCTACTGGATTCGTTTAATGTAAGCTAATAATATTAGATATTAGCTTACATCATCATCATCAACTAGCAGTGCCCTCGACTTAGCGTACATTTTATGTTATGTTTGTATGGGGGCCATGTCTTATCATGACAGGAGAAAAAAAAATAAGTAGCCTATCCTCTGTCCTGTACGCCTAAATGTATATCTACCAAGTTTCATAAAATTCAGTTAATTCGTTTAAGAGTTATGGACATACATACAGAAAAAAATCTAAAAATCCGCAATTTAACTTACGATTCATGTAATTGTGTTGTATTATTATACAAAACTAGGCAGATGTGATATGTTTTCAATACGTTTTTCTTAATTGTTTTCAGTTTTTTTTTTAATAAAATCACTTTAATCCGGTATTATCGCGTATATTACATTATTTTTACACCTAACGTTTCGAAAACTTACAGTTTTCATGGTCACAGGTAGACTAAGTTGACATTTTTCTTTGTGTTATAAGAACTATACAAAACTGCTTTTTGCTTGTTTTTAGTTATTTGCCTTTTTCGTCGACAAGCTGTCTGTATCTCGGCGATGTTAAGCTATGGTCGACGCTTGTAATTAATAATTTAAAAAATAAATATAAATTTTGCGTATCTCAATTATTTAAATAAGAAACACAATAAAGCAGATCATACTCGTAGTACTTGTACAGTGTCAGACATTGATGAAGATGGACAACGCGCGTGCGCTCGCGCAGCGTCGGTTGCGCATTTCGTGACAACTTGTATCGCGGAGAAAATAGCCGAGACGATTTGTAGCAACGCGACTAATATAATGCTCGTATTTCATGAGAGAGTATTTCATGAGCGATAAAAAAATTGGCTGTCTGTAAAGTCGGTTTACCAACGATAAATTTACGTGATAACGGGGGGAAGAGAGATAGATGTGTCACAAGCCGAACGCTTAAGCCGATCTTACCTCTATATAGCTTGTTCCACGTTCTCGTTTGCGCCCGGAACGTGGCAGTTTTGCGTGCGTGCAGCCGGCGTTGATCGATTTATAAGACTCTATCATATCAAAAAAAATCGTCCTCTGCCTGGTTGGTCTGGGAGAAAAGTAAAAAAATTGAATCTACTAGCTGTTTCTCATCCCACGTGGACTGTAGAAGTCAGGGAAATGAAATGAAATCTAAGGAATTACGACAATAGGCGAATCGCCTTGCAATCCATCAGTATTTTAATACCAATTTCCGCTACGCTAAACGTCCCGCCTTTGGGTCTTGTACTGGTCCAACCCCTATGGGATTAACAACTATGTATGTATGTGCTATGTACAGCAGAGACGGCTGCAGAGTAACCTGACCCTCCATCATCATTTCGAGTAGGTGCCACGGTCAATCGACCATGCACACCCTGGTGTCAGAGTTCTTCGGAACCGCCTCTCGGCCTCTGACGTGGTTCCTTTAACGACTAACAGGTGGTAGCCGGGACCAACTGCTTAACGTGCCTTCCGAAGCATGGAAACATCTTCATTAGCAGACAATCAGGTGTTTCAAGCCTGCAATGTTCTAACCAAACTGGAAACAACTAAACAAAGTATACTTCTCGTGGGAATCGACGCACGACCCCCGGTCTATAGGCAAACGCCTTAACTATTGGACTATGGAGGAAGACACAACCATGAAAAAAAAATCAGCTTTATATTTATTCTATGCCAACGTCAAAACACGTTTTTTATGAATAGAAGGAAGCAAGAGTAAGTTTACGTTAACTCTTCGGAAATCTAGGGTTTGCCGCTTATGTGGGGATGTAAGAAAGAAAGAATATAAGTACTTAACTAACTTAATTATCTCCTTTTAACAATTAATGGTTTGTTTAATATAATTCAACTAAACTATATTGTTTTCTCGAACTTACATTGGTCTGTCCTCTATTCCGCAAACATCACAGCATTCAAATCTGAAACAACACACGACAAATTAAAAATAATTTTTCAAATAAATGTCAAATTGAATCATATTCAATGGACTTATTTAAAGTCTAGATGTTTCCAGTTCCACCGACTTCTATTTATATAATTATATGCAATACAATAAATAATATATTTTAGTATTAACATGCATGCTTGGAGGAGCTACTGGTCCATGAAAGAGCTTATGAAGGGATCTTCCACTGTCACTGAAACGCAGACTCATCGACATGTGCATCTTGCCCATCCTAACTTACGGTGCCCAAACTTGGTCACTCACCGAGGAGCAGAAGTCCAAGCTCAAGATTTGCCAAAGAACTATGGAGCGAAGTATTCTGGGTGTCACAAGATTGGACAGAGTGCCGAACACAGTGCTTCGTTCAATTACCGGTATTGCGGATGTGGGCCGCAAAGCAGCTAAGTTGAAATGGGACTGGGCGGGCCACGTTTGCCGAATGCACCCAGATCGCTGGGCTGTTTCAACAACAAAGTGAACTCCGGAGGATGGACGTAGAAAACCGGGCAGACCTCGAAAACGTTGGAGTGATGACATCAAATATTTTGAAGGAAAGTGGCTGGAAGTGGCACAGAATAGAGAGACATGGAAACTTAAGGGGGAGACCTTTGCCCAGCAGTGGGACAGTATAGGTTGACAAAAAAAAAAAAAAGTATTAACATCACTTTATTATTGTAGCTACCTATTGTTAAATAAATAATTAAACGGTTTAATAATTTTTAAGGTTATCTTAAATATTACAAACAAACACACAACCAATTAAGTACTTTTATCGAAATAGAGCCATAAAAATGGAGCTAATTCACAAGTAATTGAAATCTTTTATGTATTTTTTATCGTACTCCTAGAGCCTGAATTTTTTTGAAAAATGAGGTCCTATATATTTGGCGAGCTTTAACGGTTAACACGCCAGCCTGCGACACGAGGGTTCCCCGGTCCGATCCCCGGTCAGGTCATGATGGAAAACGATCTTTTTCAGATTGACCTGAGTCTTAGATGTCTATCTATATAAGTATCTGTTATTAAATATAGTATCGTTGAGTGTAGGCCAAGTCCTCTGTCTGCTTTGGCCTAGTATGGCTCTAGTAGTACAGAGAGGGTCATGCTCCTGCAGTGGAGACTAAGAAGGACCTGATCATGATGATGATCATGAGTTAGAATCCGACTACACAAGTTCACAACTTACTGTGGGGCTAGATCAATTTGTGTGAAATTTCCGTATATATTTAAATAAATTTCGTCTAATTCGAATCAGTAGTATGGTTGAAGTTGGTTACGTATCTGAAACATTAGGTATATGATTATATGAATTTATAGGCAATATGGCAGTAGAGAAAACAAAACAATACTTAATGAAAACATGTTTAGAAAATATTAAGTCATGTGTACTCGCTGTAAAGCATATTGTATAAGTCGTCCATTATTTGATATATTTCAAAGTTATTATAATTACGATTATGAACCATACTCAAAGTCATATTATATTCAGCGACTGTGAATTACAGAGACAACTGAAGAATACACACGCTATGCAGCGACAAACTTAAATTTTGTCCTACCAGTATCATGGCGGTATAATTTTTGACGTTACCATGAGTTCATACAAACTAGAATTGCGCTGCAACTTTACACAGAGGGCGCTGCGTGCTATTCATACGAACTAACAATAAAAAGCAATTTCAATTGTTACACTACATACAAGTTATTTATTTTTAGTTGTAGCATTAGTTTAATTATTTTATATTTAAATTGTATATATATTTGAATTAAAGTTCATTATCGCATTTATTCATATTAGATTTTTTCATTTATTTTATGCTAGTCTTGTTAACTGGCAGTGGACCAACTGCCATCTAGCGGTGACTTTCGGGACTAAAAATACGAGCCGCTGGATGTGACATATTAGTGTATTGTTCCATGAAATCCAGACAGTATGTATGTAACTTATGTCTCACTAAGTAAAATTTTGAACTTTTGGCGGCAGAAAGCGGTTATATAAGTTTCTTCAGTTCATAGGATCTTTTGGTGCTAATCATAAACGATCTTTTTCAGAATGGCTTCGGTCGAGTATGTTTATCTTAATATGTATCTACTAGAAAATAAAGTATAGTTAGCTAGTTATTCTATATTATTATTAGATAGTATTTCGATTTTGCATATATTAAAAAAACTATCTATCATCTATATCATCAGATCTTTTTAGTCTTCACTGCAGGAGCATGACCCTCTCTGTACTACTCTGTATTAAAAAACTATAAGAAATAAAATATGACGTTCAAAAAGAGATACACGTATCCAATCTATACTAATATTATAAAGCTGAAGAGTTTGTTTGTTTGTTTGAACGCGCTAATCTCAGGAACTACTGGTTCAAATTGAAAAATTCTTTTTGTGTTGGATAGTCCATTTATTGAGGAAGGCTTTAGGCTATAAAACATCACGGTGTGACCAATAGGAGCGAAGTATCAATAAAAAATGTTTTGAAAACGGGAGAAAATTATTCATCTATACCTTATAACAGAAATTTCCGCGGACGAAGTCGCGGGCAACAGCTAGTTTTGAATAAAAATCTTTGACTCTTGACTTTTTGACTTTAGTTGGGTTATTATCGAACGACACAAGTTCACTACAAGTTACATCTATTATTGTATATACAAATATAATTTGTCCGTATATATTGGTATTTATGAAAAGTGACATACTTAAGTATCTAACTACGCGGGTTGTTCATTTTTGTGATTTCTTTGTATTCGCGACACTGCCCACAGCAAAACTTTAAAGTCATAGTCTGCTTTGTATCTCTCCTTATTGTGTCGGCCATTTTCCGAGCATTATCACGCAATGCTCAAGTAAATCTACTCTAAACAATATAGTGGCGTGTGCTGTGTATATTACGGATTAGTTTGTCAATGCTGACTAATTTTATTGTTATGGTTGAGATCGGACTGATAGGAGTATGCAAATTATTGCTGTAGGCGTTTAGTCAACGCTTTGCTTTAAGCTAGGTTAAGCTTCTTGGTGAGTGACTTGTAATATTTCAAGCTGGTTAAAGTATATTCAAAATTACATAACGTAGTAAAATTATAACAGTCCTGCCAGCTGTTACAACTTTTTATGAAAATAAGGAACGTTAATTGAAATATAAACACTAAACTAAGGCGAGCTCCGTGGCGCAGTGGTTAACACGCCAGCCTGCGACACGAGGGCCCCGGGTTGATCCCGGTCAGGTCAAGATGGAAAATGATCTTTTCAGATTGGCCTCGGTCTTGGATGTTTATCTTTATATGTATTTGTTATAAAATATAGTACCTATCGTTGGGTTAGTATCTCATAACACAAGTCTCGAACTTACTTTGGGGCTAGCTCAATCTGTGTGATTTGTCCGTATATATTAATTAAATTTATTAAATCGCCACATCTGAACTTTAAAATTACCTGGTTTCGACGATAGCTTGTACTTTGATAACATTTATTATTAACCGACTTCAGAAAAAAGGAGGAAGTTTTTCAATTCAACCGTATACTTAAAAAAAAAAAGGCAAAAAATTATAGCATAACTAGCTTTTGCCCGCGGCTCCGCCCGCGTCAATGTCGATCCCTCGGGAATAGTACTTTTTCCCGGGATAAAAGGTACCCTATGTCCTTTTCCATACTCCAGAGAACTTGTATTCAAAATTTCATGCTGATCGGTTCAGTAGTTACGGCGTGAAAGCGTAACAAACAAACAAACAAATAAACAAACAAACTCACTTTCGCATTTATAATATTAGTAAGGATAAGGATAAGGATGTCACTCGGTATAATATGACGATTCTAAAGATATGCCAAACTTGTATAGACGCCTCCAGATAAATCTAACTTTCTAGAAGATTTCTCTGCAGGCGTCTGCATATCCTTACTTATGCTTATCCTTACTAATATTATAAATGCGAAAGTGAGTTTGTTTGTTTGTTTATTACGCTTTCACGCCGTAACTACTGAACCGATCATCATGAAATTTTGCATACAAGTTCTCTGGAGTACGGAGAAGGACATATGCTACCTTTTATCCCGGGAAAAAGTACTATTCCCGAGGGATCGACATTGACGCGGGCGAAGCCGCGGGCGAAAGCTAGTAATACCTATAAGTGAAATAAAGAACTCCCAAACACACATTAATAGTTATTATGTATGCCATATGGGTAGTATGTATATGTATGTAGTATAAAAAAATATAATTTGTGATAGTCACTCAACATCATCATCATTTCGTGTAGGTGTCACGGTCAATCGACCATGCACAGCACACCCTGGTGTCAGAGTTCTTCGGAACCGCGTCTCAGCCTCTGACGTGGTTCCTTTAACGACTACCAGATGGCAGTCAGGACCAACGGCTTGACGTGCCTTCCGAAGCACGGAATAATCTTTATTTATTTTTATATTTTTACTAAATGTTGGATTAGGCATTTGTGACCCATCTCACCTGATGGTAAGTGACGATGAAGACGAGGATGATACATCAGACAATCAGGTGATTCAAGCCTGCAATGTCCTGCCCAAAACTGTAAATAACTAAACAAAGTACTTATGCTTCCCGTGGGAATCGAACCCACGACCCCCGTTTCTACAGGCAAACGCCTTAACCACTGGACCACGGAAACAGTTGAGTCACTGAACGAGGAAAGGTCACTCAAATTAACCTATTTATTGGCATAAAATCATAGAGAACATTCCTTTTTCACGTCGGCTAAATCCACGTAATCAAAGATCATAAAGATAATAACATAAATACTCGATACGATCGATAAATTAATGAACTCCATCACGAAGGGCCAGTAAATAACCCGAGACATTTATACTATTTTCAAAGATGGCGACGACATTCGTTGCTTAGCGAGGTCCCGGACCCGTTAGCTCTGTGGTTTTGTTGATTCCTCCCCAAAACATTACTAATTATGGATTTGCAAAATAAAAATCGGTTGCCAACGGCGGCCTACACCACGAAGGGCAAGACATTTAATTATACTCGCCTATGTCCAGCTGGACTTCTTGTGGCTGAGATGATGACGATGAGAGATGATGATTTACTAATACTATATAAAGATGGCAACATTTCTTGCTTAGCCTACCTGATCTTAGTTTCTTACCCTAGTTGTTCCATGTTTACCTATATTCATCTAAATTACCAACTTCCCCTAAGAAATCTCAAAAGAATAGATTGGAATTAGCCAGCATGCAGTACCTTCAATGCTCACTGACTTACTAAACCAAATGATAATACGATGGGAGCCTTAGTAAGACAAAGAATAGGCAATATGTATACACCTTCCGAGCGAGGCGAGGTCCTAAAATTTTAACATTGCTGCTCATCGATGTAGGGGCACCAACTAATTGCAGATACGACAAGTTTTATATATGTAAGTTTAAGGCATATAAAAACTTATGTCCTATTATTCTTTTTTCGTGACGGTGTGAACTTGAATGGCGAGCAGACCCAGGCCTCAAATTTCTTGAATTACTTAATTTGCTTTTAGAATCGAAACATCTAATATGCCATACTAGGCCAACTATGGAATTGCACTGAGTAATTGCACATACGGTAAGTTTCGTACGTCTTAGAGGCCTAATAAAACTTATTTTTTATTCATTTAGGTCTTCAAAAACATTCAAAGCGTTGTGTTGTGTCTCTAGGGTGGAAACTTGAAGGTTAAGCGGGCGCGGGCCCGACATTTCTTGCATTGCATTTGCTTGCTTTTACAATCGAAACATCCAATATGCCATAAGTCATCTGTGGACGCGCACTGACTAATTAAACGTTAAGTCAATGCAGAAACGGCAACTTTAATTAATTTTTATCTGCCGGCAGCGGCAGTAAAACCACCGTAAACTTAATCGATTTACGGCCGATTTTTGAAGTCTGAACGATCTGTATCAAGGCGTTTCTAGACGATGTTTGTTCGTGAAAGTAATTTTAATTAGGCTCATTCATTTCGAGTAGGTGTCACGGTCAATCGACCATGCACACCCTGGTGTCAGATTTATTCGGAACCGCCTCTCGGCCTCTGACGTGGTTCCTTTAACGACTACTAGATGGCAGCCGGGACCACCGGCTTAACGTGCCTTCCGAAGCACGGAATCATCTTTATTATCAGACAATCAGGTGATTCAAGCCTGCAATGTCCTAACCAAACTGGAAACAATTAAACAAAGTATGCTTCCGGTGGAAATCGAACCCACGACCCCCGGGTCAACAGGCAAACGCCTTAACCACTGGATCACGGAGGCTGTTTTTTTTAAATTTATTTTTAATTAGGCTGACGCTAATATAGGGTGCCTCGTTTCTAGGATCTAGAAAAACGAACAATGCACGAGAGTTGTGATCACTAAAATCTAATCGTATACGAGTTGTTCTGTGTACGAGGCCAATTGGCCTCGTCCTGAACTAGTATGCCACGGTGTACTAGTTCAGAAAATTCGTCATATATCAACTGATGTTTAATGTTTGGATACTAGCTTCTCCTTTCCAATCATACTCGTAGATCTGTACCCCTAAAGATGATTGAAGTCAAGTGGCCGGTTGTAAAAAATTTAATTTATTTTACTATTCATTCATTCGACAGCATGTAACCTAGCTGCTGAGGATGTAATCACGAACACGCTCACTGAGAAAGAGCGTCGATAAGAAGCTTGTACCACGGTCATGGCCCTAGACCTGCTAACTACAACTTTCGAGCTTAGTGTTCACATGACACTTCTCACCTACACGACGTCGACATTTGAGGATCGCCGAGCTCACCTTTACTTAATTAACGACATGTCTAACACGCAACCTGATTGGCTTTGATGTGAACACATTCTGTACTTTGCTAGCTAAATCCATAACCTAAAGGCACCTAAATTCGATTCCTACTCGACCGTGACGACTAACACACTCGCCCTGAAAATGGCTTAGGCTGAAACTTGGCGGCGCTTAATACTAAAATACGTGAATAAAGCCGTGTGGTGTCCGGCAGAGTAGAATAGGACGACTCCAAATCTTCCCGTGGATGTCGTGGAGGCGACTTAGGAAATACAAGCTAAACAAAGCTTATAAACATCTGTGAGACCTCTCCAACCCGTCTGGCCAGCGTGGAAAATGTAGACCAAGTCCCTTGCTCTAGTAGTACAGAGAGGGTCGTGCTCCTGTAGTGGAGACTAATAAAGACCTGATGATGACGATGATGATAAAAGGTATTTATTTGAGTCTTTCATTACGAAAAAAACCGGCTAAGTCGGACTCGCACAGGAATGTTTCTGTACTACTATCCTTATCCTTACTAATATTAAAAATGCGAAAGTGAGTTTGTTTGTTTTGTTTGTTACGCTTTCACGCCGCGCCGCAACTACTGAATTTTGCATAAAAGTTCTCTGGAGTACGGAGAAGGATCTTTTATCCCGGGAAAAAGTACTATTCCCGAGGGATCGACATTGACGCGGGCGGAGCCGCGGGTGAAAACTAGTCTATAAAAAGTTTAAAATTATTACAAATATATTTTTTTATATGATGTAAATAAAAATTTATGCTTTTCGCAATTTTTCCTTTATTTGTGTTATAAGACGTTGCTTCGTGCCAAATTTCAAAAGTTTGAGTTTACGGAAAGTACTCTGTAGTTTTTAATTCCCTTGCTGTATCTTTTGATTGCGTTGGCTTAGTTGTTGTTTTGTTTGATTTTTTTACAGCTCCAAGAAATAGGAGACTTGACAGACAGATTATATTATATAAGGGTTCCGTTTTTTGAGCTACCGAATCACTTTTGGTCCTTTTTGGGTACGGAACCCTAAAAACTGTTTTATTCGATTATAAAAACTCATCATCATTTCGTGTAGGTGTCACGGTCAAACGACCATGCACAATAAAAACTAAGAAAAGTTTTTAAGCGGTTCTGAGCTTAAGCCTTAAGATTTTTCATCCTACACACCGATCCCTCTCGTGATAATAGCTGAACATATAATTTACCAACAAACCAGTACTCTGTGTTACGTGCACTATCAGATGGTGGGGCGAGGTCCGCTCAGCGGGCGGTGGTGCGATGTCTTCATCTAAATAAAAGGCCCAATACTAATGCGCAGTCGGTTAAGTGTTGCTTTGTGTTGTAATGTAAATGCTTCGGACGCGTGTTTAGAGGTTGCTAACAGGTTGTAGTGGCAAGATGAAAACAATCCAGATCGAAGTAGACATAGCTATTTGACTGAAAAAATAAATAAAAGGGTACCACCCGAAGGTTTTCGGCGAGTTTTGGAAGAAAAAGTCGGGTGGGGCTGTGTCGGTTCACACGGCCGTTGGTTTTAACATGAAACGACAATATCAGTCGCTTTTAGTGCTAAAGATTGAAAGAAAACCAGATGCCGCGATGCAAACTCAAGGGCTTAGCGGCGAGCTGGCTATATACGCTAAATAATGTCACTTAATTCATGTTTCTACAATGAAAAGTTTTGTAGTTATTAATGTCAGACGATATAGACCAATTCGCATAGAAGTATGGAGAGACGCATTTTTTTTTAAATCTATGCTAATTCGTAACGGTCCGATTTCCTGTCATGGTACCCCGTGTTTAGCACCGATTTAAAAGACATTTCACGTCAAAATAGGCATTCGGCGAAAGTTTCCGTTTCAGCATAACATCGGCCAAACCTTCGACCTTGCCGAAATTAACATGTTCAGGTGAACTGGTCGCCTTTTTAGTGTTTTTTTGTTTTCCTTTCTATATAGGTATGTGAAAAATGGATTTAAATACATAATATTATAAGGAATTGCTATTCGCTCATTTATATAATTTTCGGTTCTGGATTCAGTCGAAACTGAGTTCGTTTTCGTTATCGCTATTAGGAGAATCTCCAGTTTCCAAATAGCGTCTTATAGACTTAGGCTTAAGCCATGTTTAGCATGTAGATGGGCTTAAAGATATACGGAATCAAAATAGTCATGGGGTGCTAGCCGCACCGCCTATTTACACGATTCCTTAGATTGGCGCCCATTCCCTCGGCCGGTTTCTACGACCTGCGCGGGAAGAGAAACAGCTGGTACATTCTACGTTTTTCCTTTTCTCTCAGACCAGCATGGAAGAGCAATAAGTAACTAACTAGGAAATAACTTAATACAAATCTCGCGTAAATAGTTTAAAATTAAAGCGATGTGATCAAATTCTTGGCGTTAGCCGCCACGCTTGTTTATTCATCATAGTACACATTTCGCAGAAACCCAATCAAAGCTAATCACAAAAACAATCGGACACCGACTTATCTAGTGAAACGTGAATTTATGGGAAATACGCCGGCCAAGCGTGAGTCGCTCCTGCGCAAAGGGATCTGTAGTACTCGTGGATTTGGCGATAGTACAATGGATTTGGAAAGCAAGTGATTCCGCATAGGTACAATACAGTAAAAAAAAGCAGAATATTTTTTGCTTTTTTAAATAAATAGAGGTATATGGGAAACTGATTACGTATATTGAGTTTATTTATTCCTCTATAAAAGAGTTATGAAGGAATTCATGCGTTGATGCATCGATCGCTAACATAACGTGTTCCACAAAAATATGTAAATTGAAATTGTATATAACATGATATCAGAAAAAAAAGAAAAGATAAAAATATTAAAAATCATACAAAACCCTTCAGGCAAGTAGGCGAACAATACTGTTGAAAAGAGTTTCTTTCGGCGTCTTCTCCTCTGCAGTGGTCGGTTCCGAAACGATAGTAGTTTGTAGCTTTTGAACAATAATTAATAATTTGAATATAATATAATAAGTATTATTTAAAATGTGAATTGACGTGAAAAAGTGCCTGAAAAGGCCTATTTTCTGAATAAATCTTTAAATCTAAGGTGGAAAGGAACTGAAATAAAATATCTGAAAAGATTTGGATTTACGACTGATTTAATGATTCCGACGATACCCTCGTAGTACTAGTCGAAATCTTTAAACTAGCCCGCTGCCACAAGGCCTTATAAAAAGCTAGTGAATTATGTTTAAAAACGTGTTGATCATAATTTTTTTGTAAAAAAGTTAGAAGCATAATTCGTGACCATCACGTATGACCTTGCTCGACTCATGGAGAATTCCTCCTCAGTATCGAGTCCAGCGAGTTATGTTGACATATGTTCAATCCAACACCAGGAGTCTTACAATATATAATTTACAATTTGACAACAGACACCGGGGCAAAGATAAATTTACAAGCATGACTAAGACGAGGCCTCAAATGTTTGGTACCATCGCTCGGCAAAGGACTGATCAAGTGCGCGCAAGGGATAGCGCTTGGCGGTTTAGCCCGTGAATGATGAGATAGGAGATAGTCTCGAGTCGCTCAAAGAAAAAAACGTAAGCGCCAAATTCGTTATTTCTATTTTATATAAAATCAGACCGGTTAATTGTTTTTTCATATTTACATTTTGATGAATTACTAATAACCTATCTTTTAGTCTAAAAATCATTATTTGATTCGTCGCATTTGAGCTACAATAACAAAAACTCTGCAAACGAAGAACATTTTTCAAAAAATATTTCTATCGAGAAAATTTTATCAAAACGTGTTTTCATCTTCAATTTTTGGAGATGAAATAGTCAAAAATCATATTACTTAGATTTGAAACTCCTAATTTAAGTATTTTGCGAGATAAATAAGGTTCAGAACGACCTTATTTACAGTGGTATCGCCTTTTTTTAAATTATTTGAAAAAAGTGAAAGAACATTTTACTCCGACGCCTAAAGCCAGACATGGTCAGACTTCTCATAAATTTCCAAAAAACATATGTTTTTGTTACATGGCGCCATTTAATTTTACACATGGCCGACTTTTATTGTTTGTTGTTGCGTCTTTAATTAAAAAGTTTATAGTTTATACGTTAATCGACCCAGGCGCAGGTAATTAGTATTTATATATTATACTGAAATTAAAATATGGGAAGCCGGGCTCATTACTTAAGAATTATATTTTGCATTATTTAAGGTTTTTCATGCTTCTCTGAAAGCCATGCTGGTCTGGGAGAAAAGAAAAAAACGTAGAAAGTGCCAGCTACTTTTCTTTCCGTGCAGATAGTAAAAGCCGATCGAGGGAATGGCGAAAATCGGCAGAATCATGTCAATAGGCGATGCGGCTAGCTACCCATCACCATTTTGATTCCGTGTTCCACCTTATACACCGACATGATAAACGTGGCCTTCAGGTCTTATAGACCTAGGTCTATGTCGGTAGACAGAGCCTAGGCTCTGTCTACCCCGCAAGGGAAAAGACGTGATACTATTTATGTACTTTTAAAATACATTAATATGTATTTCAAAAGTTATTAATATTGTTAATTATTATAATTAATAACCTCAGATCTATGTTTATACACTTAGTAAAATGTCGCCTTCTATTGATAAAATTATATTACAAAATTGGTTGTCTGTAAAGTCTGTTTACGATCATTAATTTTACATCATAACGGTGGAAGAGAGATAGATGCGTCACAAGCCGAACGCTTAGGCTGATCGTGCCTCTCTTTCGCTTGTTCTGCGCTTGCACAGGTAACGGAGCTGCCATCGATTTATAAGACGTTGCATGCAACTACTATCTACAATTAGCCGTGTGGTATCCGGCAGAGTAGAATAGGACCACTCCAAGTCTTCCCGTGGATATCGTAGAAGGCGACTTAGGAAATACAAGCTAAACAAAGCTAATAAACATCTAAGACACCTCTCCAACCCGTCTGGCCAGCGTGGAGAGTGTAGGCCAAGTCCTTTGTCTGCTCTGGCCAAGTATGGCTCTAGTAGTACAGAGAGGGTCGTGCTCCTGTAGTGGAGACTAGAAAGACCTAATGATGCGACTTGCATGCAAGTGAAATGATTTAGCAAATTTAGTTGAGCACCCATCGCTCACAGAACCCTAAAAGAACCGTTCTTCCGTTCCATTTAATTAGATCCTCCTAAAATCGTGAAATGAGCGCTCGGCGTGCACAAAAGCCGAATTTGTTGTATATCTCGATTAAGATAAATTTCTTTGAGTGTAACAAAGCGTTTTCGTATCAAATCATACAATTAGAAGTGATCGTTGTATGGCCGTCGGCCGCTTTGTCGGCGAGGCTGTCATTGCGCTGGTTTGTTCCGCTTGCAACCCATCATACGAGGCATTCCACGTTTCTTACTCCGTCTAGCTCCGTGGCGCAGCGGTCAACACGCCAGCCTGCAACACGAAGTGACCGGGTTCGATCCCCGGCCAGGTCAAGATGGAAAATGATCTTTTTCTGATTGGCCTGGGTCTTGGATATGTATCTATATATATATTTCTATATATGTAACACAAGTCTCGAACTTACTTTGGGGCTAGCTCAATCTGTGTGATTTGTCCGTATATATTTATTTATTTTATTTATTTATTCTTACTCAGTATTCTAGTTAGAATTAACGGCTCTGTTAACTGTAGACCTCCTGTGAGAGGGTGACAGGAATTCATCCATTTTGGATTCTTTAAAAATCACATGCAATTTTAGAACCGCTCACAATTTTTTTACGAAAATCGGTTGAGAATTTGTGACCTGTAGAAGACAACAGCCGCACTGACATACAAAAAATGTATGCCCAAGGTGAGGCAGAGATGCTTCGCTTTTGCTTCGCGCTCGCTCGGTCACATTAAACTTCGGTAGCTTAGCAACGCTAGGAGAATGAGGAGATACTATCTAGGTAGGGATGCGATAAGAAGACAATTTTGTTTTAACAGATATTTTTAGTTTGGAAGCGGCAGTTATATTATATTGATTGACGTGTTGTTTAGACAATGTTGTATAAAATATATATATTTTTTGCATTAAATGGTTATTAAAACGATTTAAGTCTTGATTTTGAAGAACATCACCGTTTACTAAAATTAAGACATACTCAACGCGTAATAAGAAACGGAAAAAGTGGCTTTTTATCGCGCTCATATGTTACCGTCAAAAACTAGTAAGAGGTACAGAAACCTGAAAGACTAGTAGCTGGTTTATACACTAATTAAGTAGAAAACTACTTAAGGAAACAACCTGGAAACAATGCATATTTATGTATTCAGCATTGGCTAGAAATAAACTTGGGAACATGTGTTGGTTAATCCAAAAAAATATAAATTTGTCGTTAAAGTCAAAATCTAAGACCAATATACACAGCCTCTTTAATTCTTAATCGCAATTGAAATCGTTTTGTACTTCATTATTTTAAATATGAGTGGCCATATTATAGGCACCAACCAAAAATAAACATGTTCGAAAGTAGGCGTAAAAATATATAAATTATCATTTAAGATCAAAGTTATCGGTACTTTAAATAAGATAATTAAGATTTCAGATAAATGCCGCCTCGATTACCTCTAAATAAATACGGTTGCTTGAATGACTTCCGCATGTCTATTTTAAAGCAATAAGCCATAAAAATCTGTATCAAAATTTATTTACGACCAATCAAATGATATCCGAAATGCATATCTGTGAATCGATATTGAAATAGTGACAAAAACAGTGTTTATTTCTGTCTAAAACATATAAAAATGCCGAGATTTCGTTTATTAGATCTGTATCGATTTTGCAAATTAATAGACTGGACTTGTGGTCTGATTGGTATTATTTAGTTTCGCTCAATTTTACTCTGTGGCTTCGTTAAAAGTCAATTGGTTTTATGATGAGCAAAGATTTTATATTATTTTGTCTATGAGTCATAAACGTAGTCATGAATATTATAGTCGTATCTATTCTTCTACACTAATATTATAAAGAGGAAAGATTTATTTGTTTGTTTGCATTAATTAGGCTCCGAAACTATTGTATCGTTTGGACATTTTGGAACGATTTTTTAATAAAGCGATTCAAAGAAGTGAGCTATGAGTGCCTATTAGGCATAGATCATACTTGCGTATGTGCATGTCTATGTCTCAACGTATACTTTACAATATAAAATGTATGATCACTCTAAACAGCTTCAAAATTTGTCAAAGTGTTAGGCAGTAATACCACCATGCCGTTCAACGTTTCTAAAAGAGCGATTGGATCCAATAGTCCAGCAGCAACGGGAGTCCACTATTCGTGTTTGGCGTCACGTCCCGACAAGCGCTGTCCGCAAGCAGAATGATGCGCGTCATGACTGCGCAGTTTGCCCAAAAGCCCACCTGCCCAGCGCTGGGCCGGTTAATTACTGTGTCTGATGGTTGACGTGACGAGATTGATAACAATTACAATTCATCATCATCAGGTCTTTTTAGTCTCCACTACAGAAGCACGACCCTCTCTGTACTACTAGAACCATACTTGGATACAATTACATACATACAATACAATTAGTAGGATTTAATTTCTTGCAATAGCTGGTCTTATTAGTGTTAAAGATAAAACAGGATAATACAGTAAAGAGAGAAGAGTTAACGGCATTCTAGACCTATGGATTAAATAAATGGTTTTAACCAAGCAATAAGGTCTGGCCAGGCTGTAGACAGGAGCACATATTTACAAGAGTACTTAGCCTCATCAAAAGGTGGAAGAATGTGATAATTTCCAGCTAATAAGAAATATTTTTAGTAGTGAAGACTAAAAAAGATCTCTTTCATTTTCAGTCCTTTTTCCTTGCCTTGGTTATCTTGGAAGTTTATTATTAACAAAAATGATGTATAATACCACTCTGCAATCTTACTGGAAGGCTAGTATAATAGCTTCAAGTTCATAAGACTATTTTTCATAGTAACTTAAAACGGAGGGTAGTATAAACACATGGTTAGTATGTATAATATACGTAATTTAATTATAACTGGAGCGAGTTAAGAGTCACAGCCCAAGTCCGTGAGAAGTGGAGAATTCTTCTGCGAGCCCTATGTCCCTGACAAGGGACCACAGGACCACATAATCATCAATTAAATTATAAAAGTAAATGGAAGCCTCGCATTAAATAAAATAACGAAGTATCATTTAAACCTGATAAAAGCTACAGCTGCACATTGCATGCTACTTAAGGCGATCCTTCACTATAAACAGACATCAAACACATATTCAGTTCTCACCTTGCAAGTAATTAATATGAAATTACTGCATGGTGGTGTGACGAGCGGTCGGACGAGCCTGCCACTGCCAGGTCAGAGGTGCAAATCCTACCGGTTCGTATTCCGGACATATGCACAGTAGATTCCACAGTGAATTTGTACTCATACAGCAAAATATTATTACGAGAAAAACTACAATGTAGTACAATTGATTTAGTATTTTCAATTGAAGGGCAGGCAGTGATACAAGTAATTGAATATATCCAGATGTGTCCACATTTTTTTCTATTAATTAGTCATTTATTTTCTATGAAACATTTGTTTCTCCCAAAAGAACTTTAAACTAAAGCCAGAAACTGTTTTTTATAGATGACTGTTTGTTTATTTGATCTTTCAGAAATCTTTAGGATACACCTAAAATTCGAAAATCAAGATCATACTTAAAAACAGTTTTTTTTTTACCGAATATCTTAAGAATTTTTGACATAGGTAAGCGGAAGACTGAGTAATGTAAGGAGAACGAAGCCACGGGCACAACCTAGTAGTGATCAAATTTAATTCTGATAATTAAATAATAAAGCTGAGAATAGTGAAGTTTGGCGCATTCTCCATCGACAAAGGCTACAAAGGTCCTAAATTAGAAGAAGAAGAAACAGTCGATAAGAAGAAGACGTAAAATTTGTCGATATTCTCTCACCAATAACGAATACAAATACAAATATAAATAAAGACGACAAACTACGAAATAATCGATTCAATTCAAAACAACCTCATTCTTTTGTGAACAGTTCGAACAATGATAAATTAATGAACAGTCAATCACCGCTCAGTCTCCTTTTAATTGTTGTTATTCACGTTTTTTATCAACAAGCATTCTCGCTCATACCCTTAACGTGAGTTGCAGAATTTGTCGTTGACTGAGTACATCTTTTGCGCTTTGTGAACAGTGAAAAGTAGACAAGTGATGACAAGGTGTCATTAATTTGAGATGTTTGAGATAAAATCTTGAGGGGCAATTTATAACGAATTTTTTTGGGATAATATTACTTCAGTTTAAAATGGTCAAAATGTCCTAGAAGGTCATGGAAGAAATGATAAAGAAAAAGTTGTATCTGGCATAAATAATCATTTTAATATAGAGGTGGTGAGGTATAGAAAGTTATGGAGAAAATTAAAATCATAGCCTTAATCAGACAAAAGAAAAAGGAGAAGCGTGCAGAGAGATCGACATAATGGAGAACCGATACTAGTATGATAGAGAAGTTAGAAAATATTGCGAAAGGTTACAACAGTGAGTTAAATTATTCCAGCATTTTTTTCAATTCTTAAAGCAGACATTTCCTAGGCACAATAATCATTATATAAATAATGCAAGTAAGAAGTAATTAAAGCACTTTATAAAATTATGAAAATTGCTGTCATAAATACAACTTGATATCATATCAATAACTATATTTAGCAGAACATCAATCTGATCTAGAAAGTAAAAGTTTCCACTCACTAAAACATTTTGATGAATACTCCTATCTTTCGGCAGTTTTCGCCATCGCACCCTATTTCACCTTTGAGACTGAGGGCTGACTCATCATTTTTCTATTTCCCACGCTCGACAGATGGCAGGATTATTCGCGAGTGAGCTACTCCATCCGATTGTCGTTAGCCCGTCTGGGGCTGGAAGGTGTTGATGTATTGTTTTTTAAAGCGTTTTCTAGTTCACCGAAAATTGTAATTTTAAAACAATAAATATAGTTTTAATATGTTTCCGATTGTTGTTGATAGAACAAGTTTTAGATGTGTATTTTCTAAAGTGATAGATTTCATAATGAATACATTAATAAAAACATTTTTACAACTGAAGACGAGTTAGCAAAAGTAAAACTTAATCTAAAGGTAATTTAATCAGCTACAAATGTCAAAAAGGAACACGACACGAGAGATCAATTCTTACTTAAAGGTGACCTGGCAAATAGCCCACACCTCCTATAAACATTGGTTTGAGTCTATAACAAAATTGTTAACACGCGTTGGTGATATCGATATCTCAAGCTAGAATTCTACTATTATCTGTAGCTAATTAATTGTAGAGGAACTTATTTAAATAAAATATGAGGAAAGATATAGCTAAACAGCCATTGACACCTGACATAGAATATTTTCTCTAGAAAACATTATCTCTACAAACCTACACAGTCGGCAGCGTATCCATCGCCGTCCGAGTCCGACCCTGTTGAATATTACGGTGACTAAATCGGAGTGCACATTTTTTGTGATTTATCTGATCTTTACATACAATTTTGAGATGAAGATACATTGCAGACTTTAGAGCATTGTAAATGTTCTCGACAGCACCAGTAGCTAAACTCTTTGCATTAGAATACGTTTACGTTTGGCCGTGTGGTATCCGGCAATGGAGAATAGGACCACTCCAAGTCTTCCCGTGGATGTCGTACAAGGCGGCTTTGGAAATAAAAGCTAAACAAAGCTTATAAACATCTATGAGACCTCTCCAACACGTCTGGCCAGCGTGGAGAGTGTAGGCCAACCAAATCCTCTGGCTGCTCTGGCTTAGTATGGAGTAGTGAGAGACTAAAAAGACCTGATGATGATGATGATGACGTTTTAAAAAAAAATAACGAGAAAAAGTGGTAACTCCAAAATTAGTAGACTATGTAAAGGAAAGTAAGGACAGTATAAAGTGTCAACAAATCTTGGTCACATTTGTACAGAAATACAAAATAAAATATGAGATTGTAATAGCCGGACGCACATAAATGCATATAACCGGATCGAGAAGAAGTCTTTGAAGCTAGTAAAGATTTCAAAACGAAATGCGAGACTTGTATTTCTAAAGGTTTACAAATCAAATCCTACTTACTCCATGTATATATTGCGTCCTTTAAAAAAGGGACTCAAAGCAGTGTTAAGAAAATTACCTAAATCTGATGCCACTCAGGGATAACTCTTATTCCCATAAAAGTCGTCAGGATCTCCTAACACACTACCCCAAGCCAAGATTACTAGTAATGTGCGAAAATTTAAAAAAAAATGGAGTACTAAGTATTTTTTGAACACTTCCAGAACAAATTTCCGCTACTTCTCGAAACGTTGGACACCGTAGAAGGCTAAGTGACGATGATCGACAAAAAGGCATAGAGTGCGATTTTACAAACGCGAGCTTTCATCAGATGAAAGCTGTTACAAACGATGTTGTTTGTTCGGATCTGATCCATCCATTCTCTATTGAGCTGACGATTTCATGACGTCACACTTTTTTCACGTGAAAAGGTGTTTTTGATCTGATCGCGCTTTTATTAGAAAAGATCGGACGATTTTAGTTTCGTTTGTTTGTGTGAAAAGATTCCATTAAAAAAGTATGCAGAAAACTATGGAGGAAATAAAGTCATTTTGTATTTATTGTTAAAATTAGTGAAAAATATGAGATCAAGATAAATCAAAAGTTTTATTTGACTTTGAGCTCCATCCAAACACTTTCTATTGAACTGACCAATTAATTACGACACGCTTTTTTGTCACGTGTAAAAGTGTTTTTGAACTGGCTGTTTTTGAAAAAAATTGTACGATTTTAGTTCCATTACTTTGTTTTTTTTTTTAAGGTTTTTGATGACAGAAATAATTGTTAAAGCGAATAAGTTTACGATTTTCATATTGAAAATATAATAGTACTAGCTTTCGCCCGCGGCTCCGCCCGCGTCAATGTCGATCCCTCGGGAACAGTACTTTTTCCCGGGATAAAATGTACCCTATGTCCTTCTCCATACCCCAGATAACGTGTATGCAAAATTGCACGATGATCGGTTCAGTAGTTACGGCGTGAAAGCGTAACAAACAAACAAACAAATAAACAAACAAACAAACTCACTTTCGCATTTATAATATTAGTTAGGATGACGTAAGAATTATAAGGGCAGATACATCCAAATCTGTTTACGCATTTCTGCAAGTACAAGTTCTGTTGAATAACGAAACACAAGTATGCATGAGGCCGGAAAACATTAAAATCCTTTTTCGGCAGTCGTGAAATACAAACAAAATGCATTCAGTTACTAAAAAAAAAAACAAATGCGTAATCATGCAATCTGTTGCGACTCCCCGATCAGCCGGTACTGCGTACGGGCGCCGCGGAATGCGCTGAGTCACCGCGGGGAGCAACCCTCGCAGACTCGCAGTACGTAATAGATACTTGTTTTGTATTGTTACACGTGCTTTCAAGTGTACTTGATCTGATCGTGCAATAATACTACAGCTATTGTTGGTTTTTGTAGAAGTATTTGATTAAGTTATGAATTTAACCGTGTGGTTTCCGGCAGAGTAGAATAGGACCACTCCTAGTCTTCCCATGAATGTCGTAAGAAGCGACTTAGGAAATACAAGCTAAACAAAGCTCATAAACATCAATGAGACCTCTCCAACCGTCTGGCCAGCAAGGAGAGTGTAGGCCGAATCCTCTGCCTGCTCTTGCCAAATATGGTATATCCGGTAGTACAGAGAGGGGCATGCTTCTGCAGTGGAGACTAAAAACACTTGATGATGAGTTATGAATTAGTCAAAAAGTATTCAATGTTGATACTATTTGTACTTTAGCAATACCTATGCGAAATTCACATAGCATGGCTACTCGTAAACTTTTGATGGTCCCTTCAACATCCTTTAAAGATATATACCTATTCTAGCTTGCGGCTTCGCTCGCGTTAAGAAATCAGTTAGAATTGACAAAGTTACATACAAACTTCATCCCCTTTTTTATCCCCTTGGGGGTAGAATTGATCAAAACCCTTTCTTAGCGGATGCCTACGTCATAGCATCTATCTGCATGGCAAATTTCAGCCCGATCCGTCCAGTGGTTTGGACTGTGCGTTGATAGATCACTATGTCAGTCAGTCGGTCACCTTTGAGTTATATTATTTAGACAAGACAACTCCTCCACTAAAAAGAGACCTAAGCGAAAAATAATCAGGAAACCTTGGATCACAAATGGCCTATTAAAATGTATGAAAAACAGAGATAATTTACATAAAAAGACCAAGAGAGACCCTGAAAACGAAGTCCTCAAAGTCACATATAAACGATATAGGAACTACTGTCATAAAATACTGAAAAAAGCTAAAACGAACTACGAAAAACAGGAAATAGAAAACGCCAAAAATAACAAAAGAAAGCTCTGGGATACAATAAAGGAAATAACTGGTACCAAAAAGGCGGTTGACCCATCCAGCAGCCTTGTCACGGGAGGGAATACCAAAGATTCCCTGAATAGAGTAAATACGTTCTTTGCAGATATCGGAAGGAAGCTATCTGAGAAATTCATCAGCTCTATAAATAACTATCTGAACAAGTGTGTAACTTCACCTCAAAAATTAGCGAAATAGAGCAAATATGTGACAAAGTCCAGTTGGAACAGACACACACTTCTAAGGATGTAAACTTATTGAAGTCTGATCACGTAAATTTAAATTCCAAATTATTATCACTGGAGAAAGAACTGAGTGATAGCACAACTACCATCACTGATCTTTCCAAACAGCTTTCATTCAAAGAACAACAGTGTAGAATGAACAACTTAGAGATAACCGGGATTCCCTTCTCTAAATCAGAAAACCTATTAAACATTATGCAAGTAATTTCCACTAAAATAGGTATCCCTTTATGCCCATCTGACATCGATCATATACATCGTGTGCGACGTTTCCCACCAAAGAAATCTGTAGAGAACAGTCAAGCACAAACACTCATTCCCAATATTATTGTTAAGTTTACGCGGCGTCAGCAAAAAAACGAGGTTCTGGCGGCAGTCCGCGCTAGGCGCGGTCTGACTACCTCCGACTTGAACATCGACGGCCCCGCAACACCGATATTTGTGAACGAACACCTCACGCCTAATAACAAAATGTTGTACAGTCAAACACGTAAAATAGGAAGGGAGTGTGGATATGATTACATATGGGTTAGGGATTGCAAGATTTTTCTCAGGAAGAATGATGTATCAAAAACAATTTTGATTTCCGTTGAAAGTGACTTAGCTAAAATTAAATGACTGATATTGCGTTGGTTTAGTGTGTCCGATAACTTATTAAATTACTTCATGTCTATGGAATACATACATATTTATGCTAAAACGCTTTACTTATGTTTACATGTTGTTTATATAAATTTAATTGAAAACGTTATCTTTTTTATGTCTATAACTGTATTAAGCTACTTCAAATTGAATATATGTGCTAAATGTCATAGTTATTATTATGTCGGTCTTACTGTTCTTTATTATATAATGTTGTCGAGATTAATTGTGCGAAGTAGGTGGTGGTACGCGTGTTTCCTATATAGAATTTTAGTGAAATATATTAATAATGACTAATAAACAGTACTTGACTATTTATTACCAAAATACGAGAGGTTTGAGAACTAAGTCTGAATTATTCCTACGAGAAGTTTTAACTAATGATTATGACTTGATTTGTGTTTCGGAGTCCTGGTTGAACGATGGATTCTATAGCTCAGAATTTTTTGATTCTCGGTATGATGTATTTCGTTGTGACCGTGACGTGGACGCGAGCGGTTGCGAGCGCGGCGGCGGAGTGATGGTGGGGGTGCGCCGCGAGCTGTGCGCGGCCGCCCGCCGCGAGTGGTGCGCGCCGCCGCCGGCCGACGAGCTGTGGCTGAGCATTCCGCTGCGCGGCCGCAGCCCCCCTCGCGCCGCCGCTTCGCCTGCGTCCGCCGCGCCCGCTCCCGTTTCATACTTACACATAGGATGTACCTATATTCCTCACTCACCTTCACACGAATGTATACTAAGTTCCTTCTATGATCGAGCAGCTGATTTGGCTCACTCGAAACCTAATGATATTTTTCTGATTCTTGGAGATTTTAACGTCACTAAGGCCATATGGAATTTAGACTGCGACACTAATAGTATGATAGCACAAAATAGTAGCGACCCCTCAACACGGCTTACTATTGATTTCATGAATTTCTCTTTATTACAACAACACAACAAACAATTTAATGTTAACAATAGACTTTTAGATTTGATATTTAGCAATAGTACCTGCACTGTTACTCATTCCAGATCACCCTTGGTAAAAGAGGATCCACATCACAAGGCTTTAGATATTCATTTACCATCATGTTCATCTTTCATTGCGCTTGAAAACAATAAATCCATCAAAAAGTTATTTTACAAAGCCGACTATGACTCGATTAATCGAGAGCTAAATTCATACAACTGGGTATCTATATTTTCGATTCTGGATAATGTTAATAGTGCAGTTGACTACTTTTATACTGTATTGGACAATTTAGTAACTAAATATGTACCTATAAGCTATTCGTCCAGCAACAGTAAGTATCCGCCGTGGTACACTAAGCCATTGATTAAACTGAACAATGAGAAAAAGAAATATCATCACAAGTGGAAAACCTACGGTAATGTATCGGACTATAGGACTTTTTCTCTACTCAGAAAAAGGTTACGGAAATTAGAACACACCCAACATAGTAACTATATAACTCTTAGTGAAAATCGAATTAAAGACAACCCATCTTATTTTTGGACATACGTTAAATCCAAAAAGCAACTTGGCGATACTCCTAATATTTTGTATAATAGTAACAATGATCCACTCACAACAGGTGAAGATATTTGTCATGCTTTCAACATATATTTCCATTCAGTTTTTATAGAGTCAAATACTAATCTTGTAACCGATTTTCCTTATTTACCGGAAAACAGAAGTTCTAGTTCACTTATTAACTCAATTAATATTGACAAAGAAACCATTTTATACGAACTTAAACACATCAATTTACATAAAAGTGCTGGAGCTGATGGTATCCCGGCAATTTTCATTTGTAAATGTGCTAATGCTTTATTGACACCTTTATATTTGATTTTCAAAAAATCCATGGACTCTGGTATATTTCCAAATAAATGGAAACAAGCACTTGTAACACCTATTCCAAAAAATAATCGCCGTGAACTAATTTCAGAACACAGGCCTATATCTAAATTAAATAAATTTGGCCAAATCTTTGAAAAGATCGTAACTAAGCAATTATCTTATGCACTAAAGAATGCAATTTCTGTCGATCAACATGGCTTCGTTAAGCAAAGAAGTGTGGAAACTAATATGGTTGCTTTTGTCGATTATTTATTAAATGCTTTAGACAAAAACACTCAAGTGGATGTCGTGTACACAGATTTCTCCAAGGCTTTTGACAAAATTAATCACAATTTACTTATAATTAAGCTTTGGAGGATAGGTGTGCACGGTAACCTTCTTAGATGGGTTGACTCTTATATTAGGAACCGAAGTCAAGCTGTATGCATGAAAGGTTATTGTTCAACTTACTTACCTGTATCTTCTGGCGTGCCACAAGGCTCCCATCTAGGTCCAGTTTTGTTCACAGTATATATTAACGATATACAAGAAACTCTTATAAACACCAATCAACTTTTATATGCAGACGATACTAAGCTCTTTAGAGTGGTCGTTAATACTGATGATTGTCTTAAGATTCAACAGGATCTGGATTCATTGGTTAAGTACTGTGATTAAAATCAACTATTTCTCAACATTGATAAATGTCAAGTCATCACATACACTCGTAAAAAACAGTTTATTAAGCACAATTATCTACTTAAACATAATTTAATTAGAAGAGTTGAATCACTACGGGATTTAGGTGTTATGATGGATAACCAACTAACCTTTAAGTGTCACTACGATTACATTACGGGAAAAGCTTTTAAAAATCTAGGGTTTATAAACAGGGTCACCAAACCTTTTAATAATACTGACACTCTTAAAATCCTTTACTTTAGTTTTGTAAGATCTATTTTAGACTTTGGCTGTAATGTTTGGAGTCCGTATTATCAGGATGATATTAAGCCTATCGAAAAAGTGCAAAAGAAATTTATTAATATACTAAATTATCGTAATAATGTTACCAACCTTTCATACGAAGACTCTCTTAAGCGTTATAAAATCTTATCCCTTCAGAAACGCCGAACCCAATTCGATATAGCATTCCTACATAAAATAATTAACAGCCTCATTGATTGTTCAACGCTTCTTTCTAAAGTCAACTTCATAGTTAAAGCACGACTTCCAGTTCGCTCCTCTCGTAATCTTAATATATTAGTGCCGCCTCAACTTCGCAAAAATTACACTCGTAATAACTTCTTTTATCGCTGTCCAGTTAATTATAATAAGAATTTTGCAGATCTTGACATATTCTCGAATTCACTGCAGTCCACTAAAAATATTGTTTTTCAGAAACTATTGTAGTTGATTGTAATGCAACTCATTTACATATAACGCAGAAAAATATTGTACTTTCTTTTTTACCTTATATTTAGTCTTCTCAATAAATTAAATTCTTACCCTCTTATATAAAGGTTCTCAATTGTATGTTGAACCTGTTTTAGTTTAAATATGTTTTGTCCTTGTCCCAAAGGGTTTGGTAAGCGTTTTGTTATTATTATTATTATTTTTGTGAATAAGTAGTTTAGACTTATAAGCTGTTACCGTAGCCGTATCTTAAATCTTATTTAATTTAGTCGCTTGTTAACATATATTACTTAAAACTATATATAAAGTTAATTTTTTCGGCACTGTTTGGTCTATAACCGTGTGAATATTGTATTCTGTAATATGTTGTTTCATTATGACTGTTTGTGCCAAAATAAATGAAAAAAAAAAAAAAAAATAACAACGCCCCTATAGGAAATCGTGTCCCTACGCCTTGCAATTCATTTGTCTTGTTACCAACCGATGAATCGGAAGTTGAACAACTTATATGCAATATGGGAGAAAACTGTGCCATAGGAGCTGACCAAATTTCATCGAAATTCATAAAGAGATATGTTAGTTTCCTAAAAAGGCCAATTACTCACATATGCAATCTTTCCCTAAGCACTGGCGTATTTCCCCAAGTCTTTAAAACAGGACTCGTTAAACCTATCCACATAGGGGGGGAGAGAGACTATGTCAACAATTAAAGACCAATTTCAATTCTTCCAGCACTGTCAAAGATCCTTGAAAGACTAATGAATAAGCGTCTTATCAGCTACTTGGAGATAAATAAACTGCTCTCTCCGTCACAATATGGATTTCGAGCTGGAATATCGACAAACGATGCAGTCCAAGAACTGACAAACCTCATTGTGGATGGTCTTGATGGCACATCGAAATGTCTAACTCTCTTTCTAGACTTAGAAAAAGCATTTGACACAGTCTCGATTCCCCACCTTATTTACAAGCTAGAGGCTTTCGGTATAAGAGGAGTTGCCCTGGAGCTGTTCAAAGACTACCTAACTAATCGTAAGCAAATGGTTAAGATTAATGGTTGTTGTAGCGAAGAGAAAACACTAAACTATGGGGTCCCACAAGGGAGTAGTCTCTCTCCAACTCTGTTTCTCATCTACATTAATGATATCTGCGACCTCAATCTTCCTGGTGGTAGAATACTTACGTTTGCTGACGATACGGCTCTCTTTTTTAAAGGTAATAACTGGGAAGAAGTTTTTGAAATAGCTCAGAACGGATTTAATATAGTTTGCGCTTGGCTTAGAGACAATGTTCTCAGCTTAAATATATCAAAGACTATGCTTCTACCATTTGCCCTCAGGACAGACCTTCTCCCCGATCTTTCACTATCTGTCACGGCTCACTCATGTACAGGAAAATGTCAACCATGTACTTGTCGCAAGATAGAAAGAACCGACAAGATCAAATACCTTGGTGTAATGATTGATTGTGCTCTGAGCTTTAGACCCCACGTAGAGGCTATAGTCCAAAGATTAAGAAAATTGATCTACATTTTTAGAATTCTGAGAAATGTAGCCAATCGACACATTACAAAAATGGTCTACAATGCCCTATGCCAACCAATAGTTGACTATTGTCTAATAACCTGGGGCAGCACTGCAAAATCCCATCTCCTCAAAGTAGAAGAAGCTCAAAGGTGTATCCTGAAAGTAGGATTTGGACTGCCACGCAGATATCCAACAGCCAAACTATATCAGGAGTGGGATGTCCTATCCGTTCGAAAGTCCTTTCTACTCCAAACGACTTTAAAAACGCACTCACTGACTCCCTATGATCCGGAACGTATTCGAAATAAACGCAGGAAAGGCTCGGTCTGCCCCGTTAAAGCCATCCGGTGTCAATTTACAAAAAACTTTTTCTGTTTTCTAGGCCCTTACATCTACAACAAACTTAACTGCCGCTTATCGCTCTATTCCCTAAATAGACACAAATGCAATGAAATAGTATCCAAATACCTTAAAACCCTAGACTACGACCAAACAGAAAATCTTCTCATAGTTCCAAAATAACTATTACTTACCCCAAGTCAACATCCCCCACCCTCTAATTACCACATGAACAACGTATCTTCTCTCTATATATGTAAGTTTATATCGCTATATGTATAAGTTTTACACAAATGTAAATATATGTTGGTTAATATTATTTATAGTATCTATCGATATCTATTTTTTATTTTCATTTATTGTATACATGGTATTGTTAAGTTTATTTAGTTGTATTAAGGATTTAATCATAAGTTATAAGCCGAACAGTAGTAGACTGCTCCGTATTAATAAGATCTCATTGTCAATAAGAAGTAAGAATAAGTGATATTCCTGTTATGTATTTAGACAGCGAGGGGCGACTGGTGACTTGTATATACAGGCTTCTTTTAAGCCTATCACGAGCACCAG